>OU426954.1:11250000-12500000 GCA_911387765.1 Pyrgus malvae | reverse complement strand
CGCAATAAATGTTGTTTTTAATTTTCTCCCTTTCATGCTACTAACTTTAACTTTTTATTACGTACTGTAAAAGTAAGAAGTAACGTTTCAATAGCTAGTGCGAAGATCTTTGTTAGTAAATTGATATTATACAAGAGCAAGAGCTTCGGTTTGGATACTACGTGATAGATTGCACCGAGGAATTATTTTAAATTAATTGCAGTTACTGTACATCAACAATTCAAAAATATTTAACTATTAATAATTTACTGAACCACTATCGAATAGGTGGAGGACAGGACGAAATAGCTAATGCTAAGGAAAGTACTTGTATTGGACTTGTAAAAGCTTAGCGGACAGATTGATGGTTTTACCATGTGACATGGCTACAATCCTCTTTGCATCAAACTGCTTGGCCATTATTGGGGAGGCTTGGAGCTTGCCGCTTCAATAAGGATTGATGGAGGATTACCATTTGACTGTGCTTTTAAATATACTTCGCATTACCATAATGCTTTTGCTATCATTAAGTGTCAGGTGACTAAATTAATTTGCATAGAAGTATGATGTCGCAAAACAAAAATAAGTTTCAATTGACATGAGTAAAGAGTACAAGCATATCTAACTACTAATATTTTACATGTGAAAGTGTTTGTTTATTTGTATGTCCTTCTTTCACGATGCATTTTGCTACGGATCGACCTGATTTTTTGTACGGAGGTAGTTGGGAAATAACGTAGAGTGCTTTTATACCTATTCGTTGGTTTACTTGGTACTAATGTATACGAAGTGATCAGTGGTACAAATAATATAAAAATAAGTAGGTATCTAAATAAAGTGACACCTATATGTAGGTCGATAAATATCAATTTCAATACATCATCGAAACTGAAATAATTTTCATATTATTGAAATAATCCGATGAACAATAGTGTTCAGGCATACAATCGCTTAATTCTGTTTTGAGTAGAGGCGAGCCGGGTTCGGCTTCTGCGTGAGAGATGCGCCGAGGGATTATCAGGCGCTGTTTACCAATGGGATATAGCGAATGAGGCAATATCACTCTTATTTAATGAATGGGGTTGTAAGTGCTTAATATGCTTTAGTAAGGCATAAGATAATGTTTAAAAAGGCCCAGGCTCAGTTCAAACAGTAATGCATTAGTGGTTAAGACTTGGGACACCCATGCAGAGGATATGGGTACAAATTGCAGAGCACATTCTGCTCTACAGTGCAAGAAAATATCGTGTTAAGACTAATATACTTACACCAATCCGCATTGGAGCAGCGTGGTGGAGTAAGCTCCAGGCCTCCCCAATGATGGGGAGAGACCCGTGCCCAGCAGTGGGACGCAAAAAGGGTTGCGGCCACTTATATAAAAGTTACCAATTTTTTATAAGGGTAAGTAATGTCCTAATTAACAACCCGGTAGTTAATTGGCTGCAAACCTATTTGCGTCCCACTGCTGGGCACGGGTCTCTCCCCATTCCTCCGATTCACGTACATGATTTTTTGCCAGCGGTCACCCATCTCACACCCGACCGCGCCGTTTGTGTTAGCAGCAAAGATCGCTTTCGTTCTAACTAGCTGCCGGGTATGGCCGGTATGGGTATGGATATGGGTATGGCGCGTAGTTAATTAGCGTTGTGATATAACCCAGTGGTAGAACTAAAGCGATCTACGCAGTTAAGACAAACAATCGTGGTCAGTAGGTAGTGAAATGCGTGACCACTAGTGGCAAATTTTATATGCGTTTCCGTGCTTCGGAGAGTACGCTAAACCGTCGGCCTCGGTTCTTACCGATAAATTGCAATCGTTGAACCACCACTAATCCATATTAGCTGCGGCGTGGTGAAGTAAGCTCCAAGACTATTCTCCGATACTTTCATGTGCCCGTGCCCGGTAGTGAAGCTAAAAAGGTTACAAATACCTTTACTTTAAAAGCACAACAGGGATATTAGACAGTGTATACGTATAAAAGAATACAAAGTGTATAACGAACGATCTTGTAACAAACCCTCTGAAACACGAAAGGCATAAAATATTGCTAATATAACTGTCACTGGTTTACTCCCAAAGTCCCTTCTGCAGCCCACATTAGCTTTGTAGATTTGTAAACAGTTGTCAACACCTGGCGGCAAGCTTTGCTAACATTAATAGACACTATAACAGAAGGAGATGTCGTTTCGATGTAAGACGATAGCGATGTGGGTAAAACTTATAGCAAATTTACTATTACTTCTTTAATTATCATGCTTACACTTCTAATATTGACGAAAATAGTGTTTAATAAGAAATCGAATTATTACAAGCTCAAACGTCAAGCAGGTATGACACAAAAAGCGACTGACAATGTGACATACATATAGGTGACAGAACTTAAATACCCTTACTAATAAATGACCAATATAAATAACTAGCTGTGCCCCGCGGTTTCACCCGCGTTAGAGAGGATCATTAGCATAAAGTGAAGTCCCTTCTGAAGTGCTATGGACTGGCTGTTTTGTAGGACTAACAATGTGTAACTCTAGCGGTTTTCGCAGGACACGCCAGAATAGCTCGCAGATGGTAGATTTTTTCCTACTTACTTGACACTTATCGCCATATTTTGGACAATTCACACAATATCTTTATAAATAGTAGCCTATGTGTTATTCTGATGTATAAGTTATATTATTGTAAAGTTTAATTTAAATCCATTCAGTAGTTTTTACGTGAAAGTTAAAATAAACTGAAACGTAGTAATCAGGTAAAAGAAACGTAAGGTGAGTAATTATTAAAAGTCGTATGAAATATATGTCAAAGGAACTATCGTAAATGACTTGATAATTTGATCCTATACTTACAATAATTCAACATCAACATCAACAAATATATTTCGAAAAAGATTATTACAGGATTTTATGTTGATAAAAAACTCTATGGCCCATAACTCATTAATAGGTACCAGCTCTTAACATCTTACACACGTGATAACTTTTAAACGAAATATCCGATTGAGATGAAACAAAAAGTATTTTACTTCTACATAAATACTCTTGATAACATAATGCTTTATTTCGATAAAGATTAATATTACGATACATATTTAACGTAGTTTTTTTTCTTCAGACGATTTAATAATTATTTTGAACACAAAATCGGTTATTGTGATTAAACCATGATAGCTAGATATATGTTTTCGCGGACTTTTTTGTAGGTCTTAATGGGATCTACAAACCCGTAGTACCTCATTTTGTTCTATTGTCAATAGTTTTTGCAGCGCACGCAAAAATAGGTTTTCGATTTTACACCTTGTGTTACAAAATAGCAATTTTATTACGGATCCCTAATTTTGAAAAAAAAAACATAGCCTATAGCCTTCCTCGATAAATGGACTAAACAACACTGAAAGAATCATTCAAATCGGACCAGTAGTTCCAGAGATTAGCGCGTTCAAACAAACAAACAAACAAACACTGCAGCTTTATAATATTAGTATTAGTATAGATTACTGTTTTGTCTTACTCTGAGGCACACAAAATGACCTTCGCTTAAGCAAGACAAAACACTGTATAGCTATAACAGGCGTACACAACGTTTATTTGTAAGGGGGTAATTGTTCGACTAGGGAAGTACCACCGCTGCACTCACTTCTGGCTGCAACCCTATTTACGTCCCACTGCTGGGCACGGGTCTCTCCCCATTGTTGGGCAGGGCTGGAGCATACTCCACCACACTGCTCCAATGCGGGTGCTACTAGCGGTCACCCATCTCACACCGGACCGCGCTCGTTTGGCGTAGTCGCATAGATCGCTTGCGTTCTACGCTAACCACAGCACCATGCGCGCTTCTACTTCTGCCGTGAAGTAATTCTATTGTATTTCGGTGGAAAGGTTCAGTTTCCGGTCAGACTTATATGAGACGACCATCAACCTTCGGAGTAGTAGCGCTACTACATTATGACCACAGACAAGACTTAATCCTTAATTGCCTTAACGGCCCCCACGCATGACGTTTTCTTGGTTTTTTAATAAACTAAGCATCACGGCATCGTGAGAAGCCACCATTTTAAGTATTCTCATACGTTGCTATTCGCGGCGGATGCTCGGCGTTCGGCGCTGTATCACTTACTGAGACCCAGGTTTGCACGTGTTGGGGTCCGCATGGCCCTCACGATACCAGTCAGTTTTTTAGCATAGAATTTTTTTATATGTTTATTATTTTTACAATTATTAATTCAAGATGTCGCGGCCTTTGAGTGATGACTGCATATGACAACAGGCAAGACTTAAACTTGCTTGAGGTTGTATGTAGATAGATGTCCATGGGCTGCAGCGACCACATAACACCACGTGGTCGGAATGATCTTCTACTACTCCATTCAAATAAAAATATTAACTGTAACACGAAACGAACAAAATATTTCTGCTACCTGCTACCGATTCACTTCCGAAGTTCCGTATGCTAACTTTAGCTTTGTTGACCGGTAAACAGTTGACAACACGTGGGTCGGAGCTTCGCTAACATTTGTCTTTGACACTATTAACGAAGAGGCAGGTGTAGTTCTATCGTAAGACGAGACGAAAATATATGATATTGGCTCCTACAAAAATGTTACTAGTAGCCGGTCCTTTTAAAGTTTCTGCGACCATCATTAGCATTGCAGACCAGTACAGTTGTTCAAACTTGACGCATGGTTAACATCTGGAATACATACTAATTTAGAGGAGTTGTAAGTAAATGCTAATATTTTTTACCTGACTGCAATTGAAAGGTTATTTACATTGAAATGAAGGAATTTGTTACATCCAAGTCACTTGGTATTATGGTATTCAGTTTACAGATAGGTATTTAGATCAAATTTTAAGCTTTACTCTTGTATCCAATTCAAATTCTAAGGATACTGAGGAAGATTGTAGTATTATCTAAGTTTTGTTGGCAAACACGTCTTATCACCGAAGCACTTGCGTTGCTTCGCGACAAAAACTCGGGTACGTTCCGGGTAAAATATGAGTACAAGTGCTCGCTTTTATGTAGAGCATATATCTAAAACGATAAATTCATGAGGTATTATTTGTAATATGTTACGTGTTTTGCGAAGAAGAAAAAACCTTTTCCTTAGGCGAGCGTACTACGCGTCAGCTGGCGGTGATGGCTAAACCTTCATATTTCTCACGAAATCCTTTTTGTAACAGCATAAAATAGAAATCCTTTCAAAGTCAATGCTTGTCAGTATAATGGAAACTATATTTTCATTTTGTAAAAAACTAAATTCAATCAAACAACGGTTATAATCAATAAAGTTGTCGTGTTTAACTACCATTCTTCGTCTTGAAGATATAGCTAATACGTATCTTAAAGAAAGCTAATACTAAGGTATAATGTATTATTTTATAAAATTACTAATTTCTGTTTGATTAATGGACACAAGTCAAATGAACATATTCTTATAGGTGCAAAAAAGTTAATTACGTACGTACGTATACGGAATAAGATAAGTTTCCTCGTGTTAGATTCAGATCGAAAACCTGAATACCACACGTGGAAACTATCACTCACTAGGCTAACGTTAAGCCGCACTTTAAGCATCTGTGATCGGTATTTTAGAAGATAGACGCAGTGACCGAACGAAGCAAGGGGCACACTCTCGGATGCCAATCGCAGCGACTTGGCGATTCAGCATTCGAAACGCGCGATTCCTTTCCCACGTCCAAGTTGCCGTAACGCGATGCAGTATCGATGGACACGCAAATCGCCGATGCTAAATGTTTTTATCGTATGGGGCGTGTAACTGTCAGAGGTCCAAAATAGTCTATGCCACAGTAAGTGAAGGCACAATGTCCTGGGTCCAGTCTTTCTTTTGGCAGGTCTCCTTTCGGTGGTGTCCTCGGCGTCGCCTTGTATACTCGACAATATTGACAGTCTCTTGCTATCTTCTTAACCGCCGGTCTTAGGTGCAGTATTATATATCGTTGGCGAAGTTCGTTGACGACTCGTTGGTTGTTCGCGTGTCCTGCTTGACGATGATAGCTCTCGATAAGCAGACGAGTGAAAGGATGTCGCCCGTCGAGTATTACAGGCTCGTTTGAATGCGTCGTGGAGTTAAGCGCACCTATTCTGCCTCTGGCTTTCATTAGTCCGTCTTCTAAGACTACGTCGAGCTTCTTCAGTTTGCTGTAACGTGACAGTGGTTGGTTCCGTTTCAGACGCGTTAAATCTTCTTCGAAGGAGTCTCGTTGCGATCGTTGGAGCCACCGTCGCTCAGCTGCTTCTAAATGTGAGACTTCCAAATGTAGAGCCTTGTCCTTTGGTTTCAGCTTCTCGACGAAGAGCTGGACTAGTGCCGTAGTTCTTATTAATTTCTTAAAGCTGGAGAACCTCTCGATGTCGGGTAGTACTTCGTCCAAGTCTGAGTCATTTCTCTCGATGGTGTAGCAAGTAATTTCATCTGTTTCGACGCTCTCTTCACTCTCCTTAGGCCAGTGATCTTCCGGCGCCTGAAGGAAGGGAGGTCCGGTGAACCATCGATCCTGACTATGGATCCTGCTGTTCTTCTCGCTTCCATCGCACGGCGTCGCGTAGCCTTTTTCTAATAGGTTATCGACTTGCGCTGTGTATTCTTTCTTGAATGCGGACTCCTTGTTTATCTTATTCTCCAGTGTGTGTAGTCTCTTCAGGGCAGATTCGTAGCTCTCAGGGAAAACTAGGTTGTCCGTCTTCCATGGTAGACCCACATCGAAGTATCCGTTCTTCCTCTTGACGGTTGCTTCGAAAATATCGTTGGCTCTCTTTTCGTACTTGTTGACCTTCTCTTTGGTCGATACGCCAAGCGAATCCACGTTGAAATGTGACTCGACGAGTTTTTGAAGTTGAATGTCGCTTGTGCATATGTGAAGTACGGCTGCTTCGTCTTGTACGATCATTTTTCTTGGGACTGATCCATGTAGCACCCATCCTAGCTTCGTCCACGATGCGGCTGGCTCATTTCTTCTGCCGGCGCGTAGTTGCCTTGATATTATCAGATGCCAGTTGTCAGCTCCTATGAGTATGCGAGGTTTCGTTTCTCCCGCGCAGATCTTCGCCTGTACGCCTCGTAAGTGTGCATACCGTCCTAAGTCACGCGGCACGCGTTGTTGATGCAGCTGTAGTCCCTTTATCGTACGAGCAGTCACGTCGTATGCTTCGTGTTCGCGTAGACCCCTGATTTGAATCTTGACTGTCTTGCTGTCGATTCTTCTTTGATCATTGATGCCTCTTATGTTCAAAGGCTGTGTTGATCCGCCGTCGGTGAGTTGGTTCGCTAATTCTTCATCTATTAGCGTCACCGTGGATCCTTCGTCCAGAAGAGCATGGGTGATTACCTCCCCCCGTGGACCGCTGAGTTTCACTTTGCAGGTCTTGAGCAGTACTGAAGTAGGTGTCTTCTTCGTTATGACGTTCATTACCGCTGCCTCTGTTTCGTCTTCTTCGCAGTCGTCTGGAGTGCTCACCGTAGTCGTAGTCTCTGCTGCCCTTTCTTTGTGAAGTATCGCATGATGTCGATATGTGCACCCGCGGACTCCACAAGCCTTAGCTTTGCAGCTGAATCGGTTGTGCTTCCGCTTCATACATTTGAAGCACATCTTGTTTTCTTTAGCCCACTTCCAACGGTCGTCGATGTCGAGTGCTTTGAGCTTCGAGCAATCTGGAGTGTAGTGTCCTCCTGACTGACACATGAAGCATCTTCTTTCTTCCTGTGCGCTTTCTTCTGCGGTGTACACGCCTCTAGTAGCCACCCTCTTTGGAGCTACTTCCTTCTTGACGGGTACCGGAGCGCTTCGTCTCGTTGTGTGAGTGTATCGCAGCATTAGATCCGCTTCAGCCAGTAAAAATTCTGATAGGACGATCATCTCGCTTTCTTCGACGATGCGGTGTTCGTTAGCAGCAGCGAACTCTGCCCACTTGGTGATGAGGTGAGGAGTCAACTTCTCAGTTACGTCGCGGACCAATAGTGGATTCTGCAGATAGCCCCTTATGTCTACGCTCTTGATTGTGTAGACTATATTCTGCACCTTGACTGCGAAATCGTACAAGTCGGTACTTGCATTTCCTATTTTCGGCAGTTTCTTGAGATCTTCCATAGCCCGGTCGACGATATAATCTGGACGTCCATATTTTAATTCCAGCGTGCGCATGATGACATCTGGGTTGGATGCTGTGAACAGCTGTGAGAGTACTGTTTCCCTTGCTTCACCTTTGAGGCTGTTTCTCAAGCGTAGAAGGTTTTCCGTCGGCGAAAACTTGAAGATTCTTGTAGAGTCTTCCATGGCGGCTTTAAATGGAAGCCACTCGGCGATAGTACCCGTGAAGACAGGAAGCTCTGCTGTTTGGCGCGGCGGTGGTCTTGACGTAAGCATCTTCTCCAAAGTATCCGCTAGTCGTTGAATGCCTTGGTACTTGGAGCTATCCCCTATATAACTAGTGGGAAGGCGGTCCTCTTGTGGCTCTTCTCGGTATTTGGAGGTTGACGGCCGTTGTTCTGCGATGCTTCTGTCGACCCAGTCTTGTACCCTTTCTTGACACGCGCTGGCTGCGTATTCGGATTCGGCTTCGATCGCTGACATCTCGGCGGCTAGTCGCGACTTAACTAGCTTCGCTTTCATTTTCAATCGTTGTTCTTCCAGTTCCGCGAGTTCTTTTTCCGCTTTAAGATGGCTCAATAAGCCATCTTTAACCGCGCGTCGGTGCTTCTTCTTGACGTGTTAGTGCGAGCGGTAAGCGCTGGTGACGTAGGTCTTCGTATAGGCGATGTAGCTTCACGTCTTGCCGGTGTAATGGCCGGTTGTGCAGGTGGCCCCATGGTAGACATCCCCGTTGATGCCTCTGTTGCGGTTTCTCTCACTGGCCGTGGAGGTGAGCGATGCAACCTTCTCCCTTGGGGTATTTCTCCTGCAGCGGTCGATGGCGATTGCGGTGGGTCTTCGTATATGTGGTGCAGTAGCGGCCCCGATACACCCTTAGTAATGTGGGATGCTTCTGCCTCGCTGAACACCGACTCGGAACGAAGACGGCTTCTGGTATTCATGACGATTGATTTATTGCAGATTCTCTACTGAACCGTAGCGTGGATCCGCTTCTGAATCCACCGGAGCGCAGATTCGCTTCTGAATCCCCGGAGCGCAGATTTTCTTCTAAATCCGCCGTAGCGCAGATTTGCCTGTGAATTCGTAGCGTAAATTCGCTTCTGAATCTACCGGAGCGCAGATTCCTTTCAGAATCCCCGTAGCGTAGATTCGCCTGTGAGTTCCTCGTAGCGCTTCTTCTTCCTGGATTCTCCACCATCCGACGACGAAGGACCAAACTATTGGGGGTGGGTGAAGAAAACTCCTTTATTTTGGTTTCTTCCCGTTTATTTGTTTCTTCTTAATTTTCTTCCTTATTTTTCTTCTTATTTTTCTTCTTATGCCGAATCCGAATACAAAAAATCACAATCCTAATCACCTTAAGTACTATTTTGAGGTGTCACAATAGCAAGGGGTTCAATGAGTTGCCGACCAATCGCGTGGCACTATGTCTATCCCGTTCTTACCTATAGGTCTGTCTCTCTCTACCTATCTCGTTCTAACTTATAGGTCTATCTCTTTCTATACCTATCTCTTTCTATCATATAGGTTTGTCTCTTTCTATTGCGACACTGCTCTAACCTACGTTTTTATCTTATTCTACAGTAAATTAGGGAACTTTTATTTACATTTTACCTAATTAACTTATTCTAATATGTTAAAATATTAACTTATATACTATCGACTTATTGCTAAGTTGTCGCCGTCCGTAACAGGGCGATTACATTGGCCAACATGCAGGGCCCGATTTGGCATATATTGCTGGTTATCTTGAGTATATTATTACAATGTACTCAGATAACCAATAGTGTATGCCAAATCGGGCCCAATAATTAGGGCCGTCTAATCGATCCTGTAGTCTGGGCGTCTGGCCGTAACACAACTTAAGTCACAATGTAACGAAACAACGCATTATTATCGCAACAAATATTATGAACTGACATTTTAGGTTTGGCCAAAGTGGATCCGACAAATGTGCCAGAAAAAAGACGTAATAAAATTCTGATTTCGTACAGTTACATACGATAAAACAAATCAAGAGTTAAGGCTATTTTATAACGTAGTTACGGTTGCGTTTTACAGTAAAATTTTACAATCATCATTTGTACAGTAAACAGAGGTGTTATAATGGGAAACAATACGACATAAATTTTCAGCGGTGTTTCATTCTAAACAAACAGGTAATCATAATATTGTGATTCACAAATTTCACAATACAGATTACAAACCTGTCATGTTTTTTTTATTACAACCCTTTTAATGTCCCACTGCTGGGCTCTTCTAGAGAGGGAAGTAGGCCATATTCCACCACGCTGGTCAAGTTTGGATTGGTGGACATGCCTTCAAGAAGTTCTGAGTAACTCTCAGGCAGGCACGGTGATTGCAAGGTCGTAATTATATATCACAATGTTCCCTCACTGTGGAGCCGCAAAAAATACGCACTTAACAAATTTTTTTCCAGTGCCGGGGTTCGAACTCAGAATAAAAGAAATACATTAGTACATTGGCTGGCTTGGTATTTACCATTCCATTTACCAACTCGATCAGTATTATTCGGATTGATCTTACGCGAGTGAACAACTCGCTATGGATAGTTTTTATTAAATATTGATGTTTATGTTTGATGAAAATGTTACAGTTTAATTAAATATTACTAATATTTCTTACTAAAGGTAGTAGTGGTACCTTAATAATAATTTACTCAGGATAGCCCTGTTATTAACCATTGACCAAAAATGAGCCATATTTTTACATTTCAACAATTTCAACTAAATTATATAATATACTTGTATAGCTCACATTAAATCGGGGCATCATAGTCTAATACGCTTCTCACAAGTGCTTAGAACAGACAAACTTTGCAACATGCGATAGTATTAATCTGTGGTCTCTTTGTTCCTACGTACTATATTGCAACTACTCGAAACCTACATCGTCCAGCTAATTCTAATGTCTCATGGTTTCAGAAACTTATATAACATTAAGTTTATTGGTCGTGGCTCGGCGGTTAGCTTAGAATGCAAGCGATCTACGCAGCTAAGCCAAACGGGCGCGGACGGGCGGGAGATGGATGACCGCTAGTGGCAAAAATTTCATGCGCCTTTCCGTGCTATAGAGGGCACGTTAGGCCGTTGGTCCCAGTCATTGTAGCTTCGGGATTGAGAATAGAGCCACGGTATCCCCTGCCTGATCGTAAAAGGTGACTAAAAGGGGGCTTCCGGGGTTGTGGGCGGTGAGAGTGGGAGCTCGATCCGTCCAGCCAGCAGCCCCGGGAAGGGTGACGGTGTCGGAAGGTGCAGGAGAGCACATCTGCTCCACCGAAGATGGGCCCGTTCTGAGGCGTCGCGCGTGGAGGACACCGGTACGTTCCACTGAAGATCCCGGAGTTCTCCCCAAGCGCAGAGGCAGCCACCGAGGGGATTTTAGTGCGGTCAAATCCGGTATCCTCTCCCAAGGTGCACCCCCCCCCCCGATACAAAAAATAAATAAGTAAAAAAAAGGCCGTCGATCCCGTTTGTTCTCGTTAGATAACAGTTATTCAACCTTGTCCGAGGCCTTATGAGTGGTTTGAAAAAATCCGACGGCGAATTGGTAACTAATCTCTTTCCCGTACAATGCAGGTTGTACTACTATCCTGACATACATAATAATATGTTTAATGAAGTCGTTTAATAAGTAGAGGAGTATAGGGACAAAGACAAAGATTTTTATTTGCATCAGTATGGGTGTTTACTAATGTTACATTTTCATACCTTTATGAGGTTTGCAAATATTACAATAATTTAAAACTTTACAAATATAATAGGATAGGATATGTTAATCAGAGTATTTTTCATGTTTAGTAGTACAGAAGAAGCGCGCATGGCTCGGCGGCTAGCGTGGAACGCAAGCGGTCTATGCAGTTAAGCCAAACGGGCGCGGTCGGGTGTGAGATACAAGGGTGACAGCCAGTGGTAAAAAATTTCATGCGCGTTTCCGTGCTTCGGAGGGCACGTTAAGCCGCCGGTCCCGGTTGTTATCGATAGATAACAGTCGTTAAACCTTGTCGGAGGCCTTATGGGCGGTTTGAAAACATCCGACAGTGGGCTAGCCACTAACCCGCATCTCCACCAACCCGCATTGGAGCAGCGTGGTGGAGTAAGCTCCAGGCCTCCTCCTCCAGACCCGTGCCCAGCAGTGGGACGCAAAAAGGGTTGCAGCCAGTAGTACAGATAACCACAGAGCGTCACGATTTTACTGTTAAAAATTAATCCCACAAAGAACAGTTTCTGTACTCTCTTTACTCTCTACGCTCTCTTTACTCTACTAATTTCGGATTCATTGCAATTTCTGTTTATGAAGAGGATGGAATTTTAAATAGTAAGCTATATGACAAAAATTTTAAAATTAATAATAAAAATCTATGACAACTAATTAGCGAATATTTAAAAATAATAATTAATATAAATGTAATTACTTGTTCAATTTAATACCTATTATACTGTAAATTTGCATCTGTTTGTAAACAACTAAGTATTGTATACCACATTCGAGCAAATAAATCATTTCATTTGATTTCATTTCATTATAGAAGTACCTATCTATGCATAAGTTTTTTCATTCTCACAGCAAACTATTCAAATTTTACTGTGGGTTTGACAAACAATGAATACGGTAGAATTATTCCAACATAAAAATACGTTGAAAATATTTATGTCAATTGATTTTCATTTTTTAACTTTCAATTTTTGTTTTATATAGAGTTATGTACGAGTAGCGCTTTGGGCACGATGTAAACTGAATATACATACATAAATATCCGATTAAAGTACACAAAGCTACAAAACGTCGTACAATATAAGTATACATCAAGACTAAGACGCCAATATCGTCTGGAGATTGGAAGCACACCATTAATATGTATAATGAAGACACAAAATGAACGAATGACACAAAGCTACAAAACGTCGTACAATATAAGTATAAATCAGAACTAAGACGCCAATATCGTCTGGAGATTGGAAGCACACCATTAATATGTATAATGAAGTACGTAGGTACTTACTAAATACTAGGCTATGCCCCGCGGTTTTACCCAGGTTAGAACGGTTCAAATATATTATAATGGATCTTCCCCTGGAAAGAAATGTTTTATAGAGGTAAAAGTTAGTCTATCTTTCTCTTCAATATCCAAAGCTAGCAAGCAATATACCAGTTCCACAATAATTATTTGAATCCTTCAGTAGGTTATAATTTTGTTAGAAAGGTCCGATTCATTAGTGGAATGAACTAGCGCTAGCTGGTCTCATTGTGTCGGCCGATTGTACTTGTTATTTTTATTTGCTATGATTTTTAGTAAGTATGAATATACTTTAATAGTGTTATTGAAATATTCCTTATAATACTCGTAATTATAGCACTTTGTTGTGAGAAATATCTCAATTTCTACTCTATTGACATTCAAATTGATATTAAAAGCTTTTAGATTGCTTTATAAACCATTATCTTTAGACTAGCTTTCTGGCCGCGGTTTCACACATGAGGAACACACGTTTTCCGATGAGAATGAGATATTTACTTTTATTTTTAATCTACCAACGTAGTCGGAGCCTGTACTAATACAATATGTAATTATCCGCATCTTACTTCTCGTTTGTATGCCTCTCGCACTTTCGCCCTTCATATATACATTGTATGAAGATATTATTTACCTTAGTGGTAAAGTAGTCAATGTTACTTACCATCAGTCTAACTATCTCCATATAAAAATCAGGTCATTGCGACGTGAATGAAGGGTAAACAAACAAACAAATAAAATACACTTTTGCATTTATATTTTTATATAGGTAATTACATAATTTAACAAAAGAGCGGTGATAGCCGAGTGATAAGGACCGCGGTTTACGACGCGGGAGATGCTGGATTCAAATCGTCAGGCGCACCTCTGATAAAAGAAATTTGTGTGCCCATTTTATCGCTGCTCCACGGTGATGGAAAATATTGTAATGTTTAATCGATTACAATGTTTTCCATCGCCGTGCATGTCTGAGAGAAACTCATAATTTCTCGAAGGCCAATGTGGACTGTGGCCTAAGTATCTCTCACTTGTTAGAGGAGATCTGTGCCCCGCAGTGGGACATAAAAAGGAATTACATAATTTGACAAAAGAGCGGCAAGGGCCGATTGGTAAGGAGAGCGGTGATGGCCGAGTGATAAGGACCGCGGTTTACGACGCGGTAGATGCCGGGTGCAAATCGTCAGGAGCACCTCTGATAAAAGAAATTTCAATGTGCCCATTTTATCGCTGCTCCACGGTGATGGAAAATATTGTAATGTTTCATTGATTACGATGTTTTATTTAAATTTATTTATTAATTTAAATTTTATATCAATACGATATCGTTGAAGCATTTTAGTAAATTACCTTTGAACGGTCTGAAGCTCACCATCAGTATTACCAACCCGCGCTGGCTGGTACTAGTGTCGGCAGACCGCAACAAACAGCACCGTGACCAATAATGTCGACCTCATTCCCTAGTTGCACTGATGCTAGGCTATATGCGATGCTATTATATCTATGATAGGTGATTAAGCTGAACATATTTATTTATCATTTGTATCATCTTAAACTAAGGGTTACAGGGTAAGCTTAATGCCCAATAGCATTCTCTGCAAGTCAACCCAGGGTGATGGTTAGTTTACGGTAGGCAGGAAAAAATTTAATTAAAAGATTTTTACATAGAGAGAAAAAATATTAATATGTATAAATATATATACCTACCTAAATACATAATAAACACATACATACTTAATACATACATACATATATATATATATAAAAGATATTATTGCCAAAAGGTGACGGACATGAAACGTAGGTAATTATTATGACTCATTCATTACATGCTAATATATAAATATACGTAGCAGCCCCTTAAATGCAGTCTTTGTTCGCGCATTTCTGATTCGGACAGGGCATTCTAGAGCAGTATAGCCTGAACATTAAATGAGTATCGAAAAAAATCACTATTGTGTGGAGGTATACAAAGCATAAGATTATTAGTGGAACGAAGACCTTTGTCGTGAACTGAACACAGGTACTGAAAATTTTTCTTAAGATAATTTGGAGAAGTTGGATCATGTAAGATTGGATATAGAACCAAAAGAATTCTAGATTTACGCCTTTGACGAATAGAAAGCCATTTAAGCTGACTTCGATAACTTGAGATATGATCATACTTGCGTAGATTGAAAATGAATCGGATACAATTGTTAAGAAGGCGAACTTAATTACCTATCATAAATATAGTAAAATATCCAAGAAATGTCTGCAGCAAACCATTAGCGTAATGAACCAGCACCGGCCAGCACTAGTGTCAGCAGACCGTAACGAACAGCACTGTGTCCAATAACGTTGACCTCATTTCCAAGTTGCAGTGATGCCTGATAACTTTATCGTTTACAATAGATATAGCAAAATATCTAAGAAAGGTCCGAAGCAAATCATTAGTAATGAACCAGCGCTCGCTGATTCGATCGTGTCGGCATAACGTAACGAACAGCACCGTGACCAATAACGCCGACCTCATACCCTGGTTGCAGTGGCGCCTGATGATAACTTTATCACTTTTTATAGATAATATGCACTAAAATATCCAATAATGGTCCGAAACAAACCATTAGTGTAATGAACCAGCGCTGGCTGGTTCGGCCTTCGGGTTCGGCGGTTTGCTGATCGGCAGACCGTAACGACTGATATAGCAACCAATAAACTCGACGGTGCCGAATAATAACTTAATAGCTTACAATAGATATGTATTGTTCAAAATAAGAACTACTGCTAGTACTTAAATTTATTTTAGCTTGCTAGATAAAACCAGTAATAATTATTTGAGAAGCTTAATAAGCTTGTGGTTGGCATTATACTGTTTACCTGTTAAATAAGCGAACGATACAATATCAAACTGAGAGGTGACAGATAATTTTAGCCGTTTACATACATACATTACAAGTACGAGTAATATATAATTTTCTTGCTTTGAAGGGAGAATATAGGTATTATGAGCTACGCTTAAAGAAAATAGTTTGATAAAACTGTGTAATCCATACTACTCGTAATATTAAAAATTTAAAAGTGGTGTGTGTTTGTCCTTCTTTCAAAACGGTGCTACGGATGACCTGATTTTTTTGTATGGAGATAGCTTAAGGGCTGGAGAGATTTAGGATACTTTTTGCCCAGTGAAAATATACATATCTTTCCTACGTGGAGCTGCGGGCGGAAAGCTAATTGCATATCAAGTTACTCGAAAATTTTATGAGAATGTGAAACCTGTGCCGTAACCTGTACTGATTTTCTGTTCTAATTAATTAAATAGGTTGTAACGATTATTTGAAATTGTACGACTTATTACTAAACAGAATCGTATCTCAGATAAGTAGAACAGCGTCCTCCAGTTAATTTCTTAGAACGGTCCGAAGCGAGCAGCGACTAATTCGGTCAACCTCATCGCCTTCATCTGCCGTCAGGACAGCACTTACGATTACTATTATTTTCATTCTCACTTTGTCTTTTTATACTAGATTCTACTCACGACTTTGGTGTTCACCAGCAAATAGAGTCAGAAATAGATTCAGAAAAATATTGGAAAAGTAGCTGACGGCCGCTGTTTGAAGTTAAGAAAGTTATGAAGCCTATTCTAATTCTGAGCAGACTTTATTTTGGTCTAAAGCGAATTGTAGAGGGATTTAGGCCATAGTCCATCACGCTGGCTAAGTGCCGATTGATGGACGTTAGGCTTTAGACAAATTATAAATTTCTCTCAGCCATGCAGGGCGATAGAGAACATCGTAATTAATTAATTATCACGATATTTTCCGTCACTGTGAAGCAGCGATAAATGCGCACGATACAATTTTATTTTTCAGAGGTGCGCGCCGAGGATTTCAAGCCGGTATCGGTCGCGTCTAAGACCGCGGTCTCTTATCACTCAGCCATCGCTACTCGTTGAATGAATAATTTATAGTAAATTTGAAAATCTTTTGATATAATATAGTAACTTTTTTCGTTCTTTGCTAATGTAATATTACGTTTTAATAACGCTACACACTCATAGCCCCACAGTAGAGAAGATATACCCTGTGCTGTGGGTACAATTATAATTAATTAAAATATATTAGTTTCATATTACATTAATCGCAAATAAAGTATCTCTTTAAAATACAAATAATTGGTTTAAATTTCGCCGACTAATTAAAAAGTATGTACCTACTTAGTAGAAATGAAGTCGCCAAAACCGAAGACTGCTAGCTAATGAAACACTAGGTTGTTGTCTATAATGATTTAAAATATATCTACAGTATCTCAAATAATTAGAACACCGTCCTCTAGCTAATTTCTTAGAACGGTCGCAAGCAGTCTACGACTAATTCGGTCACCCTCATCGCTTTTGTGCGGCGCCTGATTTCTCTCAGTGCGGCGTCAGGACGATACTTACGATTACTGTTATCGTGCTCATTTTGTCTCTATGCACTAGATTCTTCTCACGGCTTGGGCATTCATCAGCAAATGGAGTCTAATCAGAAAAAGATTGGGAATGAAGCTGATGGGCACTGTTTAAAGATTAAAAGTCGTATAACTATTCTCATTCTGAACGACTCTATTTGGCTCTGAAATTAAATTTATTAGACACAAAATAGATTAAGTTCGTTCTTTCAGATGAGTTGGGTGTACACTGAATAGTAATTATGGAAATCATTGAATCAATATAACGTTATTTTGTATTCACTGCTAATAAAACATTACGTTTATTTTAAAATTACTCGCCTATATTCTACTAGTTGCTACTAGCCGGTGAAAAATTTAAATATCTTATTGCTAATGATGATAATTAATTAGCACAGAGTTCTAAGATGTCCGAAGCGTCAGATGTCTGCTACTAATTCGGTCACCCTCATTGCCTTCGTGCGGCGCCTGATTGCTTTCAGTACTGCGTCAGAACGAGACTTGTTACCCTTATCATGCCTACTGTGTCTCTATTTTGTTACGTGTACGGAAATCTACTTACGATGAATCATTTAGAAAAATTGATTGAGAATGAAAGTTAATGTTATTATGTCAGATTATTACATAAAATTAAAAAAATAATAGGCTTGACCAGTGTAAAGCCTATTATTTATTTTCAAAAGTGCCAGTGCACTTTTTAAATTGCTCGATTTTTCAATTTCTTTAATTCTTCTAGTTTCGTCTTTTGTTTTATGTGGGTTCTTTTATTTATTTAGCTAATTTTGTCAAAAGACAACTTTTGGCTCTGAATCGGATTTTTAAATAAACAATACAAAATCGCCAACATTGTGCAGTCTAAAATACTATACAAAATCTGAGATTGTATGACCAATTAGCAAGTCAATTCTCGACAAATTAGTACAATTTTGCTAGCTCCATCTCCTTTTCCGTGCCCCTTTGCCTGATTACATTAAGTCCGGTGTCAGGATGATACTCGTACTTACGATTACTGTAATTATATTTAGTTTGTCTCTACGTTGTTACGTTTATTCACGTTGTAATACGATTATGGATGCTATCCGCGATATAGGCATTTATCTGCCAATGAATACATACATACATTTGGGTTAGAAGCAAAATTTCTGTGAAATGCAAATAACTATGTTTACTCTTTTCAGTGACAAGTAATGAATTGAGCCATTACACAGATTTCTTTCGGTTTTTTAAACAAAAAAAAATTTAGCTTAAACTGTTCTTCTAGGAAGTCCGTGCAGTCCAACTCATTATTCTCACGGCAACGAAGTTTGTCAGTCAAGTCGCGAATACGCTGCCTTCAGCGACCCATTTATCCAACGGCCCTCTCATGGGTTAAGCAACTGCTTTTTTCCATATTTATTTCTCCTTAACTTAGTTGGATACAAAGTTTAAAGTAGTAAGTGCACGTCCTCCTGGGAAGTCCGTTTCTTCCAACATATTTCTCGCGGCAACGGAGCTCGTTAGTCAAGACGCGAGGCTGCTGCCTTCACCGACCCATTTGTCCAGCTGCCACGTCATGTGCTTAACGACAGCTTTGCTCCATATTTCAGATTTATTCCTTCCTAAGTTTTCTAAAGTTGTACTCAACTTTTGGTATTTCTTATTGTCATGTCAGAATTAAAAGCGCTTTACTTCTGCATCTGAAGTATAATTTAGTTTGACATTAAATTTGAATATGTGAATCAAATATAATTTTAATGCTTTCAAAGAAATTTAATATTGCCAAGTTTTCATGTACTTATGTATATGTAGGTATATGTAAATAAGAGGGTTAGTTTTGCTTCTTTTTAAATTACTAAATTTATTTAAGAAAAATTTCCTTTATGAGCGTATTTGACAATTGAAAACACTATTTACTATTACCAGGATTAAGCAGAAGCAATTCACTATGTGCCTTTTCAACCGTATCCTTTACACTCGAGTGCAGCAAAGGTTTGCATTGCAAGAGACTCACTGTCAAACAGATAACCTGCTTGATTGCTTCCCTGGAGAGAATTGAGATGGCTTCAGGTTTAATTAAGATGTGAACACATTAAATCTTAATATGTATTTGTTTGTTTGTTTATCCTTTTTTCACGTCGCAACGGTGCTACCGATTGACTTGATATATTTATGAAGATAGTAAGGTGTGCTGGAGAGTGATATAATAAGTAATATGTTACTTTTTTACTCGGGTAAAATATCTCATTCTAATGGGAACGTGCAGCCTATACACGCCCATAACAGTATAAGCGCCAAACGGACTTAATAGGATAGATATACGTACATATCTATTCAATTTCCACATCCTCCATTACCTGTTTCATATTTCACCTGCACCTTCAATTCATCTTTCAACTCATTGCATGTACCTGTTTAAAGAGCTCCTATATGGTTACAGAAAGGTGTATGTCAAACATATACCTCGCTGATTGCTTCCCCAGAAAGTACTGAGATTACTCCAACCTGCAAACCAAGATTTGATTTAAAGTTATTTACGGGTAATTCGAGTTCTACCGAACTCATTATCCGTATAAAACTTTACTTGTAATTCTACTGAAAGACAATAGCCATTCATTGCATGTGCCTGTTTAAACTACTCCTATTTACAGTCAGTGGCAGAGAAGGTGTCGCGCTGCTAGACTGTCAATGTCAAACAGATTATCTCACTGATTACTTCCCCCGAATGTACTGAGATTGCAATTTGAATTCTACATAACTCATTATCTGTATAAAACTTTACTTGTACTTCTAATGAAAGACAAAAGCCATTCATTGCATGTGCCTGTTTAAACTACTTCTATTTACATTTGGTGGCAGAGAAGGTGATGCGCTGCTAGACTGTCAATGTCAAACAGATTACCTCCCTGATTGCTTTCCCTGAATGTACTGAGATTGAAGGTTTGATTTAGATGTTCGGTTAAGAAGCATTAATACCTCATTAAAACAAGTTAAATAAAAGTCAGATAATAAATATATATTATTTTATAATATCAAAACAATCTTAAACCCGAGAGAGCTGTATGTTCTTTATTTTTATTACCAAGACAACAAAATTTTATTTTATAGATGAATAATTTCATTGGATATCGAAATTACATATTTCACTTTCTAATCGAAATCCTGCTAGATTCATCATTGCTGACACAAAACACGTCGCTAAGGTTTAAAGACACAAATAATATGACCCGCTTCGAGTGGGTTATATAATTGCTTACAGCCATTTTGAGTAGAGGTGAGCCCGGGTCAGTAATGCCAACATGATGGATGCACTACGCGACTATAAAACGGAAATTATGATATTCAGTTAAAGGAATAAACTATTACTATGATAAAGAGCTATTTGGTAGCTGTACTTTGTCTTATTAAATCAGTATTGTGAGCACCATGGACAATAGAACAGTGCATAGGCATATTGATATATTTTCTGTTCTGACTACTCAGTCCAGACAATCCAGTCCACAATTTACTCGAATTATCTGGATTGTTATGAGTAGTGGTGAGCCAGAGACAGTAATAGGAATGGAATATTATGGAAGTATGGAATTTCACTACTCGTGAATATTTTTATATTTTTAGTTGTGCTCTAAGAGTACCATATTTTAATTAAATTAGTGAAAGAAATTCATTCATCTTTCTACTGCAAAAGAGTCGTGTGGTGTCGTGGGACACCGGATAGGAACGAAGTTCCTTATTATAAAAATATTAATTTTAAGGTCTATTCAAGGTATAAAGAAAATAATTATTTAGGTACATGTTTATTTATGATTTTTTTATCGATAAAAAGCAAAGAAACTACTTTAAAAAATTATTTTCACACCTTTATTTTATTTACAATGATTTAAAAATATATAATAATAATACTCATCACATAGACTATTATACATAAGGCACTGTATAGTCTTCACACATAGACTTAACATAAAAATCTTACGTTACGGACGTTTTTTCCCGGCTAGGGTACCTCTTCGCAACCCCCCATAAGGAACTTCGTTCCAAAAATGTGCCTGACGATTGTAAGTTCCACAGTATACAAACGTTTCGAGTAGAGGTGAGACCCGGTCAGTAATACCAACATGATGGATGCACAGTGGTGCTATCAAACACTGAATGGTGGAGCGCATTTTATTATGACAGATAGCTATTACGGAATGGATGAGTGCCTCTTATTATGACAGATAGGGATTTTGGTCGCCATGACGTCTTTTCCAATATAACTCGGTAAAACAATCCTTTTTTACACTATATTGTCCACTCAAGCTCATGGTAAGAAATAATCTCTCTGTATTGTGCTCATGGTGTCCAAAAATTTTCTAAGTAGTGGCTACCGTGTATATACACAAAAGTAACTCATTTTACCATTCTTCGATAGCTATTATGTAACGGTTCTGCAAAATACTGTTTTATTTACACTACTCTATACACTTACATATATCCGTAGGTCCCCGATGGTTATATAGTATATAGTGGCTACCATGGAAACATATGTACATACCTGTACCAACAAGGAAAAGCAACTTACATCTTACTTATCAGTGAAATGAATTGATGTACGTTTACGTTTGTACCGTACATGTTATTCAAACAATTGATTTATGTAATCACTTAAAGCCGTTTTGACTAGAGGTGAGCCCGGGTCAGTAATACCAACACGATGGATGCACAGTGCTGCTACAAACAGTGACTGCTGGATGGTGGAGCACGTTTTATTATGACAGATAACTAGGTATAACAGAACGAATGTGTGCCTCTTATTATGATAAGATTAGACGAGAATACCTGTAATTAATATATTGTGTTTTTTGTGCAGCGTAGTAGTCCAGATAAGTACGACTACAAATAATTAAAGTGATCATGAGGATGAGATGCGAAGTATAATGATAGATTCCGAGGCATTTTTCGCCATGCTGTCTTGTTAACATGATTTGGCACATAGGTAAATGTTTCTATAAGCTACTATTTATCCTCTTACTCATTTTTATGCAATTTATCATTTGTTTTACCATTTTACCATACCTACCACAAACACATGCACACCAACAAGAGAAATTTGTCTAAATTTATTATTTAAGTCCACCAATCTGCACTTGGCCAGCGTGGTGGAGTATGGCCTAAATCCCCTCACTTGTGAGGAGACCTGTGCCCAGCAGTGGGACACAAAAAGGTTTGGAAAAAAATATATTTAAGTACATTTCTCTAACGCTTTTTTTAGAAATCAGGATCATTTGCTTGGCACACGAGATTCATTTTATTACTCCGTATGCGCTCTAAGAGTGACCATTACTTGTCTTGTTAAATCGTGTGTAATGTGGGTAATAAACATTCCTCTGTTGAACTTTTTGATATAAAGTCACAAAATTTGTCATCTCCGACAAAAAAGTGGACAAGTAGACAAAGAACAGACTCGTTATATTCAACTGGGAAAATGTAATATTTTAAAGCTATTTGAAGTAGAGACTAGCTAGGGTTACTATGGATAGTCCCTGTAGCTTCGGGATTAAAAATAGAGCTACGGTATGCCCTGCCTGATCGTAGGAGGTGACTAAAAGGGGGCTTCCGGGGTTGCGGACGGGGAGAGTGGGAGCTTGATCCGTTCAGCCAGCAGCCCCGGGAAGGACGGCGGTGTGTGCGTGGCCGCATGCCGCAAAATATCGGAAGGTGCAAGAGAGCACATCTGCTCTCCGAAGATGGGCCCGTTCTGGGGACTCCGCGCGTGGAGGACACCGGTGCGTTCCACTGGAGATCCCGAAGTCCTCCCCACGCGCAGATGCAGGCCACCGAGGGGGTTTTAGTGAGGTCAAATCCAACATAACCCGGTATCCTTTCCCAAAGTGCTGGGTACCCCCCCCCCCCCCCGATAACAAAATAAAAGGGTTACTATGGATGCAGTGTGGCGCAATAGAAAATTATTGGAACAGCGTGCATCAGGAATTATAATTAGTAAAAGGCTATTTTTTAACCATCTTGGTTGACATTTAATTATCAAAAAAAAAAGAAGAAAGAATGAAGCTATTTTAGTAAATGCTTAGTTTCAGCCAGACAAGTAATTAAATATTCATTCGTAAAAATTGAGATGCAATATGAGATACTAGATCATACATACACTTTAATATCATAAAGTCACTAGTTATACGGGTACTGTACGAAAAATTTATAATTGTTTGTGCGGGTATTGAGTCTTCTAATTAAATATTATAGAATGTGCTTATAATTAAAGTATATTAATAACTAGCAGCCGCCCGCGACTTCGTCCGCGTGGACTTTGGTATTAGACATAGCATGATGTTAAATAGCCTAAAGCTTTCCTCGATAAATGGACTATCCAAAACAAAAAAATATTTTTCAATCCGAACCAGTATTTCTTGAGATTAGCGCGTTCAAATAAACAAACAAACTCTTCAGCTTTATATATAAGTATAGATTATAATCTATTAATTATAATACTTATTATTATTCGTACAGTACCCGTTCTAATAGACGGCCTAATGATATTTGGGATCAAATTATGTTGTATCAAAATGCCTTTTTTGCCATAATTTACCTGATACTGTTTAATTACAAGTCGCAAGGATATCTCTGACATAAAATGAGTTACAATGGATTATACAAACAAGTGACGTGTTATACCATCCTGCAGGCATTTAATCGCTTAAAACCATATTGAGTAAAGGTGATCCAGGGTCAGTAAAGCCGACATAATGGACGCGCTGCGGAGCTACCTGACACTCGCTCAGTACTTGATGGATGACTTCGTGGTACTATGACAGATCTATATCTAATGCTGAGATGTTACACAGCTAAAATCCTCATAGTTGAGACGTCTGAAACAAAATAAGGTTATAAACTCATAGTCTAACACAAGAAATCTAAGCTCTTCATGTAGGTATTTCTCTGCTGCTGAGAACCGAGCCTTTATTGTGTTGTGATGACCACTTTTCCAGGAACAGATTTTAGTTTGACCCATACGAGTACCTATTACGCAACGGTAACCGTGCTGCACTGCTTCAAGAATGGTTTCGATTCCAAGCGGAGAAGAAATTTCAATGATTTAGTGTGTCCTTGTCTATATTTAAGTCACGACAGAGAATGTGGATATTTATGTGTAAGTACCCTTTATTATTTTGTTTATTTTACGAACCAGTAACTGCCGCTTGATGGATGCGTTGCGAAGCGATTAAACCCTCAAGCTCAAGAGTACTGAACGTGTGAGCTACTGTATTATGATAGCTATTTGGTTGCCATATTTTCTTCTTTAAAATTATTTCTCACTACAGGTACAATCTTAACAATTCGTGGACTCAGTATCCTTCCCTTTTATTACATTAATATTTTGTATTCCTAATATGAAATAAATATTTTTTCTTTCTTCCTTCCTTTCTTTCTTTCAGTATGTTGCAAGATCATCATTGATATAATTACTATACCGCAGAAAATTTTGCATTGCATTACGAAAGAAAAGAACGATTTAAAAATCGTATTTTTCTCATGTTACGTATTGCTCCGAAGTATTTTTTCTTTGATACGAGCATGTTAGGAAATAATTAAAAAGCAAATTTGAGTAACTTAATGTTAAGGGTTTACGTGCCTATAAATAAATATACAATACAAAGCTCTCGTATAGAATTTGGTTTGGATTACCGCACGCCTGTTTAGCTATGAATAATAGATTAATATTTGACTACAATATAGTGGCAAACAAGCCTCTCAGCAAATAAATATTGTTACAAATCAGAGTTAGCTGTCGTCTGCTACTGTTTGTGCTGTTTCTTATCAGGGAGTAATGGGGTGATATTTAAAAAAATGTTTTAGTAAGTAGTTTCTTCTATCAAATATTTAAAAAGAAGGGCATATAAACAAGTAATTGCTTTGAACGAGTCGTGAGATTTAACATACACAGCTAATAGTAGAACCAATAAAATGTTTACGAAAATATACTCGTAACCAACATCACCAACGAAACAACAACAAGTAAAAGATACTTTTTAAATATTTATTTTTATAGTTTCCAACTTTTCAAGCTTTTCAAACCTATTTTAATTCTGAAAATTATAAAGCTCAAATGAATATAAAAAATTCTGTTCTTTTTTATAGGTACGATACAATGAGAATTATATAAGGCAAATTATCCATTTTACACATTTTAAACTTGTTTTATTCGTTAAGAACCTTATTAAGACAATACAATTTTGCTAAAAGACTACGTGCATTAATTTAATACACGTGATTTTTATTCTTGATTCGATTGTCTCTAGGCTACTAGTAGTCTACGAAACGAGTATGTAGACTAATTGTAGTGCAGCTAGATAAGCCAATAATAATAATTTATATTAGCATAATGAATTACTTGATAGAATACAAAATCAAAAATCTACTTGTAGCGAGTACCTAATAGAAAACCTAGCAGTAGTTGTTATAAAGAGAATAATAAATTAAGCATTAATCTCCGTGCCTTTTAAATTATTCAGAATTAACATTAAAGTGTATTCACAAAGTAAACAGAATAAAGAATATTATGTTGGAAACAACGACAACGTGCGTGTATCACAATGTGTGTAACGTAACGTACGTAACGTAACGTGTCAATGTAACGCGTAGAAATGGGCGTACCCAGGTTCTTGTTCAGGGGGGGGGGGCAAATTTTTAGTTTCTTGGTCAGGGGAGGAGCGAATTTGTTTCAAACTCGGTGCCGTGCGTAATTTTGCCTTCCACGTTACACGAAGTCACGCACACAAAATATTAAATATACAAAGGAAACTGCAGGAAGTAGCATATCTAGCTAATTCTTTATAGGTTTATAGGGGGAGCTTCCCCCCCTTCGCCCCCCCCCCTTCGGTCTCCCCCCCCCCCTTCGGCCTCCCCCCCCCAAATGCGTGTAAATCATATGCGAAATACCATGCTGGTAGCGAGATGTTACACGGAGACATAATGTTACAAATGGTTCTGTATAACCGAGAGGAGGACATAATTCTCGAGAACAATGCGACAGTTTATACCTACTACATTAGAGTTTCGATGGAACAAAACGATGATGACTCGTGGGTTACTGGAATCCACACTGGTAAATATTGCGTTGTCAAAGTTTCGTCACCCGTGCAATATTGTGCAGATGGGCCCGCATTGTTTATGAAGAGTCCTATTAAGCTTGCTAAAGCTCAATTTAATATACACAAACATTACGTGTAAAAGTTGATCGGTAATTTTAAAGTCGACAATTGATTACAGGTTGCGTTAACTGTTCTTGTTCTTTAGCATAGTTAGACAGACAATAAATCTGATGTTCCCTTTATTACTTAAAATAAAATTTCATGTAATTTAATGAGTTGCACAACTTACAAGGTTCGATCGAAGAAATGGGATAATTAATTTTATAATTTGAACATTATAATTAATTATAATAATTAAAAAATAAAGCTTGTAATATAAAACCTAGCAAGCAGTGGTTGTTACAAAGAGAAAATTAAATTAATCTTTCAACTCCAAGCCTTTGAAATTATTCAGAAATAACAAAGAGTATTCACAAAGGACTAAAGCAACCTGCGTTAACTGTTCTTGTTCTTTAGCATAGTTAAATAGACAATAAATCTGATATTACCTTTATTACTTAAAATAAAATTTCATGTAATTTAATGAGTTGCACAACTTACAAGGTTCGATCGAAGAAATGGGATAATTAATTTTATAATTTGAATATTATAATTAATTATAATAATTAAAAAATAAAGCTTGTAATATAAAACCTAGCAAGCAGTGGTTGTTACAAAGAGAAAATTAAATTAATCTTTCAACTTCAAGCCTTTGAAATTATTCAGAAATAACAAAGAGTATTCACAAAGGACTAAAAGTAAACAGAATAACGAGTATGTCGGAAATAAAGACAACGTGCGTGCAACATAATGTGTGCAATGTTACGTGTTAATCATACATATGTGGAGATACTATACTAGCGAGATGGTACCCGGAGACATAATGTTACTAATGGATCTGGATAGCCGAGAGGAGGGACATAATTTTCGAGAACAAAGCGACGGTACCATACCACATGCGAAGTTCCTGGAATTCACACTTGGAAACATTGCGTTCTTAAAGTTTCATCACCCATGCAAAATTATACGGAAGGGCCCGCGTTGTTTATGAAGAGCCTTATTATGCCTGTTAAAGTCGAAATTAATATAATAATAATAATAATAATAACTTTAATAGAATAACTGAGCTCTTTTTTAGCATAGTGAGATATTTTAGCATAGTTCGAATCTTAAATTGTCTTAATTATTTCAATTCAAGTTTTTTTTTCAAATTAGCATGAGGTGACCATTACTCTCTAAAGTAGCAGCCCAACTATATTTGAGTATAGACAGACCTTAAGGCTTGATTATAGTGGTGTGTAGTCCACGAGCTGCAACCTGGCTTGATTTCACCTGGCCTAAATTTACTTCTGCTATTTTGCTACTCATTATTAGCAACCTTTATTTGCTAATGATTAACAGCATTTTTCTCA
Organism: Pyrgus malvae; assembly: GCA_911387765.1. NCBI lineage: Eukaryota > Metazoa > Arthropoda > Insecta > Lepidoptera > Hesperiidae > Pyrgus > Pyrgus malvae. The sequence continues at coordinate 12,471,946 of OU426954.1, read as the reverse complement.
TATGAGTAACCCTTACTCGACTCAAAGCAAAAGTAATACATATACTACTCAGTCACTTTATTCAACTCTTTACTTTTCATCAACAACGAGGACTGTTTACAAAGGACAAAAGTCCTTTTAAACGTGTAGCACACGTTACGTTTAATCAACAAACTACCTATCAAGCTTGTAGTGCCGAGGTACCCGATTCAGTAACTAATGATCATGCATAACCGGAAAGGAGATCACAAATTTCGGGAACAAAGCGTTGTTATGAACGACGTGTGCCAAATTTCGCTGAAACAATAAGATATAATTCGTGAAGTTCCCACTGGAAACCATTGCATGGTCAGAGTTTTGTCAGCCAATTTTACTCAGAAGCTTATAGTGTTGTTATGGCTACTAAATTTACTTTAGACTAAAATTCTATACTCACCTTTAAGAACAAAACTTACTCACTCAGAGCTGAACAGACAAGTAAAATACGGGATCTGTCTTAATATAGTCTAATCACAAGTCTTTGGTTATATCAATTGATTTTTCATGTGGTTGTTTTTACTAAATTAGGTGGTAATTTTTTACTATTATATCTGTACGTATTAATTAATTCCTACAAATATTCACAAAGAACTAAAGGAAACATAATCACTAGTATGTTGGAAACAGCGGTAATGTGCGTATGTAAAATGTGTGCAATGTAGCATGTTAATCAGACAGTACGAGATATCAGCTATTTCAGAGTTGTATCCAGAGTCGGAACATTACTAAAGTTACAGTTTTTCACGTAGGTAGTCACTCTATAGTTGTGACTACACCAAGAGAATGTTAGTTCATAATCAAAGAAACTCTTAAACTTTAAATTAATAGAAAACTGAATTCTGGAGTCAATTTCGTTGATAATACAAAGGATTGTTACGAGATCATTATACTTTATTATAGTGACTACCAACAACAACATATAATTAATCTAAATACAAAAGGTTATTAAAACAAATAAAGTGATACCTGAATATACATGAAATACATAAGGTATTATAAAGGACAACTTAAAATTACTTGTCTAATCTGGATTAAATTTAAATGGTACATTTGGATACATAAGCTTTAAAAAAGAACCATCGTAATCGGTTTACCCCACAATAAATCCTACAGATCATACATAAAAAGTTAAAGTCGGTTAAAATGAGACAAAGGTCAACATGACGGCTATGTTGAAAACAGTGGTATAATGCATGAAACATAATATGTGAAATGTTACGCTTAACGGTGTAAATTACACGTGATATCAAGTAAGTAAGTTAGCATCCGGAGCTGGAAAGTGTTTAATGGTTCTGAGTAACCATGACGTTGATCACAATCTTCGAAAACAAATCAGTGTCGTGAACTACGCATGCTTAGTTTCACCGAACAATCCGATAATGATTCGTGAGCTCGGAGTCCCCGCTGGGAACCATAATGTTGTCGAAGTTTCATCAGCCGTGCGTAAAGCGGCGTCCTACGTGAGTGATCTTAACGTGAACGCGAAGTAGCGCGGCGTGGCGTGTTGCGAATATAACAAACACCTGACGTCTATTGTAGTGTCCTACGTGACCAAATCACAGCGTGGTTCGGTGCAGCGCGGGTGATTTTTATTGTTGAGCTACTAGATTTACAGTGCCAACTGATGAACACGCAGTGCGATTCGCACCCACGTAGGACTACTTCTACGCATGGCCGTGAATTAGCGAGACACTGCCGTAATCGTGTTAGCTTTGTTTTGCCTAGTATCTATTGTTATTACAGACGTAAATTGCAAGAAATATATTTTTGAAGTGAAAACTTCTTTAGCGGCGTTGTGCACTTTTTTTGGGATGGGTAAAAAATGTTAAACTCACGTCAGGACACGTGACCTGTGAGGCCTTAGTGCAAGTGTGCACACGCGAAAACGTTACTATCGCGTTTGCGTTAAGAATTTAATTATCGACCTTATTCCTTTCAGGTTAAGATCTACCTGTCCAATTTTAACTCTGACGCAGTAGTAACGTTTGCGCGTTAACTAACTCACACTAAGGGCTCTGATCGAATATTCGTAAGACGGAGGGGTGACAGCTAATGGCTCGACTGTCTATACTTGTAAAATTCGTTTATATGTATCAAGTATTTAAAATATGGACATTGAATAAAGTGCATCTGAATACCTAGATACTGTTTACCACAAAAATCAAAAAGTTTTCAAAATTGCCATGTTTTCTTTTTGAAGGACAAACAATACTATGATAAGATTATTCTTACTATAGTACGTATTTAGAACCGTAACTACAATTATTTTTCTAACACACGGTTGTCTTCCCGTCATTGGCTTCGAGCAAGTTTCTTATTACTGCTCCGCTGTTGGTTGTCAAACCCAAAAAGATGATCATTAAAGCACTCCTCCGACAACGTCAAAGCCAGGCCGGATCATTCGAATTATTTGTTTGTCCTTCTATTACGCTGCTACGTTGCTAGATTTTTTATATAGAAATGATGATCGGAGAATTGTACATGTGCAGACAGACATTTTGCAGAAAAATATCTCATTTCGAGTAGCCCACACCGACGAATCCGCGGACGGAAAGCTAGTAGAAATATCGAAGTCACACATCAGCGCACGCCTAAGCGATATATAAAAAATCTGAAATGCCTGTAAAGATCTGAATCGCATTACGTATTAATGAACCACGTAACATTTAATTGCAGCGCTCTAAAGATGAAAGGTATATCGTAAAAAACATTAAAACCGTTTGAACTGCAATCTGACATCCGGCGAGCTTTTAACTAGTTGGCCTTAAAAACCTGAACGAGGGTAAATCTGTGTCGTTACCTGCCACACTCAAAACGAAGCAGCCGGCAAAACTGCCCGCACGGCAATTTTAAATGCGACAGGAAATTAAGCACCGCATATTACATTCTGAATTTTCCCTTCGTGAAAGCTTTTAATTTTTTTCTGCGGTACGGCTGTTACCACTGATTTCTTTCATAAATGAAAATGGGATTGGCATGGTATAGATTGTAAGTATAAGAGTTTGTGTGAGCCTGTTTAAACGGGGAAATAAGAATGACTTCCATTTTCTACCATGTAGTATTTTAGTTTTATTTGTTCGTATTAACTAAACGTGTATTAAAAGCTGTTTCAGACTAGCTTACTGTTCGTTCTTAATATTCTTATTTATGCAACTAGTCTTGTTTATGGAAGCGCGAGTAGCAACACGCTACTGCGAATCAGCGAGATTTTTCCACACATGTAACTCGTACACGAGCTTTGACACATGAAGCTTGTGTATATGTCAGCTACGACAGATGTCACCGCTACACTAGGTAGGCATGTAAGGTTTTTTGAAATGCACAAAGTTGTACGCGTGTAAGCGCGTTCGCTGAAACGACCGTACACGCGCAGATAAAACGCTGGTGTGAACCCGTTCTAAATGATTAATTAATGATAATATCGAGAACACCGTAATAATTTATTAATGGTTTGCTTGCCAAAGTTCGCTATACAAAAATCCTCTTCGGTTCAAAGTACTTTGTATCCTGGATACATTAATTCCTTCAGTAAAACTATAGTTCTGAACTACGGAACTGATCCAAACAATGCGGACTGGAAGGGTGCTTCAAACTAGAGTAGGCACTTAGAGTTAGATTGCTCCTTGGGCTTGCTGCTTAGCTTATAACTTTGCCACTTTCAGATTAGTTGCTAGACTAATAAATGTTAGTTTTTATCTACTATTATTATTATACATGCTAGAACTTTCATGATTCAGCAGGAGAAGCATCATCAATTCATTCATTTCTGTCGTGAAAGAACGCTATTGTAGATTGTTTCGGTAGAAAGGTTCGGTAGCCGGCCAGACTTACACCACCACCACTTAAAGTCATACTATATAATCGTCTGCTTTTCTTTTTAATTAAAAAATATTTAATAGTATCAGGCGTTACTTTGCGGAACTCCATTGTTATAAAGTTAAGTAAAAACTACTTTGCAATAATCCGCAATCAAAAAGTATGATGGTGCATACTTTTTTCATGCAATAGCACCTCCCTGCCTCCCACATAGGACATATGCACATGCAACAACAAAAAATATACACCAGCATAGGTACCACCATCAACACGTGTTTCACCCCAAAACAAAGCATCAATAACCCTGATGGCTTTTAGCCATTTTGCAAGCTGAAATAAAACAAAGTATATGTAAAAATCAGGAGAATAAATCCAAAAATATCAAGCAAAGCTGTTGTTAAACGTAGGGAGGTGGCAGCTGGACAAATATATCGCTGGAGGCAGCAGTCTAGCGCCGCGTCTTGACAAACGAGCTGAGATGCTGCGCCAAATGTGTTGGACGAAACATATTTCTCGCTGTCCACTTGGCTGGTTTAAACACTCGCTTTTTAAGGTCCTTGATATATATGTATAGGTCCTTGGTGTAAAGACAGCACAAAATGCACATAGACATATTATGCAGAAAATGACAATGAGACCCAAACCCATTGAGTATCTATTTTTGATTTCTTAAGTAAGCAAGATTTGACAAGTATATTATTGGAAAAAAGAACTACACTGTATGGTACATAAAAAATATACAAAAATAAATATAACGTACCAATGTAAGTCAATAGCAATGCAGTCCGAGGTTATATTTAAGGACCAACTTAAAAAAAAGTTTATTTAATTCTATTATGATGGATTGAGAGTAGGTTTTTCTAATTAAATGCGTACCAGTATCGTGAAAATTTTTATTACTTATGTCGTAACTTTAATACTATTTTAACGAATGCTTAAAAGAGGATATATCAACAAAACTAATACGATAACAGTACCTATATAAGTTTTGTCTTAAAACTGAATACCTCCACTGAAAGTAATCAAGCGTCCCGCGCCGAGGGAATGAGGCCGGCAATATTGGTCACCATCCTGCGGTTTATGCTCTAGCCTACACACATAGCCCTGCACTGAACACGACTGCTTAACTTTGTGTTATAAGAAAGCAAAAATGAGACTGTAAAAATAAATGTTAATGACAGAATCAGTATTATGAAGATGATTTTAATTATCAGAAAACCCAATGAGATTGCTCCTTCTCTAGTCTACTTTGCTGCACTTCCGGACTAAATATGACAATTCTGACTAAATGTTCAGAGTGCTCTTTGGCTTGGCCAGTATTTGAACCCGAACGAATAATTTGTTTACAATTGTTACATTGAAATCAACAATAAATGTTATACACTCATAGCCCCATTGTTAGGTTATTAATACCCTGTGTCGTGGGTACCATGGACACATACAAAGACAGGAACACAAATACCCAGACCGAGAACAGAAATTTAAACTCGTCATTTAAATTTTATTTATTTATTTAACCTTATAGTATTTCCTTACACTAAGGTACAAACAAGGGCGTGGCATTCTCAACAATAAACAATTTATTAAAATGGTGTCGCTACATAAGTGCCCCTTATAGAGTAATTCAAATTCTTCTTCTAATCGTCGTCTTTATAATAAACATCAACCAATTATTATTATTAAAAACTGTTATCTACTAGTATTAAATACTTGCAATAGCTTAACCTCGCGGTTTCATCCGTGAGAGGATCACTGCATATTACCGTGAAATCTTTGGATTTCATGAGATCCTATTTCAGCCCAAACCTTCCGATGTCTTACCTTAGAGGTTTTCTCAAAACAGGTGTCATTGGTCTTCATCGGTCCTTATGAACATACTCACTAACGCTGTAATAATACTAGCATGTACGTAATAAATCCATCAGTCAAACCATTTAAATAGGTAAGAATTTATTATAATAATATATCCATTTTACCACTATTTGATTCCACCCGTGTTAAGATGAAATAAATCAATTTGAATAAAAGGCAGTTATTGTGACTTAAGCATAACATTTAGACATAAAGTGTATGTATGTAGTACGATGTATTAAATTATAAATTTCCTGTTCAATTTTTCTGATTTTTGTGAATTATAGCCTGTTTTTCTATCTTCTATCTGTGTTCTTCTTCTTCTATATCTATTTTATATCTTCTTCTATCTTCTATCTATCTATATAATATATATATACTTTAATAAATCTGTAACAAGTCGCTTTCTGTACATTGAAGATATTTGAGAAAACCTGTCACTAGGGCTTTTTATTAGCGTAATAGAATAGATTATAGAACCCAAAACAATGATTTTTAGAATTATTGTCTGTTTGTCTGTTTATCTGTTTGTCTGTTCGTTTGTGCGCGCTAATCACAGGAACGGCTTAACGTAGAAGGATGCGGTTTTCATTGGTGTATTGGTATTTTTTTTTATTAACATTTAGTGTTTGTTTTATTTAAATCGGTTCACAAATAAAAAAGTTACGTCCATTTCAAGAATTTATCGATCAGTGTTTGGAAGTATCGTTGTTGATATATCGAAAACTTCAATTAATTTATTGAAGTTTTTTAATTTACAGTCCCTTAAATGACTAGCATGAAACTTATAAATGAAAAGAAAAATAGATAATACATAGAAAAAAAACAACATAAGATGAGCTGGCAATAATGTGGTAAATTGTACGAAATAGGGTCCACACTTTTTCGTACAGTTCCCACACGTCGACAATAATTAATTAATCAATATTTATTTAATCTATACATAAAGCTAATCTCAGGAACTACTGGTTCCAATTGAAAAAATATTTTTGTGTTGGATAGTCCATTTATCGGGGAAGACTTTTTTTTAAATAAACCGAACAAAATTGCAGACGGGCCGCGTGGTGTTAAGCGATCACCGTCGCCTATGGACACGGGCAACCCCAAAACTTTTTTATTAGGTTGTATGTACTCAGATTCGCAAGCATCAGATTACGTTTGAATAATTAAACTTCAGTGTTTATAGTAACTTTATTGTTTTATAGGGTTGTTAGAATTTCTACTACTTTAATCTGTCTTTTAAATAGTTATTTCAAACTTTCATCGTGATTGTAAGCCTGTGTGATTTTATCTTCAAATTTTATACGAAGTCAGAAGAAATAGCAGTAAAAACTTGCGTATACCTATGTCATGTAATATAGGTAGGTAGGTACACAAATGTCTTATATATCATTATGTGAATTAATTTTAAACAAAAATTAGAATCGAATTCAAAAAGTAAAAAATCGCATAATTATGATGCTTCTTTGTTCGCAGAATTCTATCGCTATTTTTTATTTAACTTTAACTATATATAACTTTTCCATTTTTATCAAAGTAAAAAATATTTTTACATTTTTAGGTTAAAACCGATTAAATGGAACGTTTTAAAAGATTTCAAACGCGCAAGTAAGGACGCAACTTGGGTTAATGCAACTAGCGTCCAAGCATACCTCAAGTTCTACGAAATTTGTAGAAACGTTTTACCTTCCCAGATCCCGGCTACATCGTATGTTTATGTAGATTACGAGTATAATCACGATTGTGGGAACAAAGACCACAGATTTAATACTACAGGCGTGTTACGAAGTCTGTCTGTAGCGGATAACGCATTAAATTATGGTAACTCAATACACTGGGAAACGATAGCCGTACCTACATGAATGGCTTTGTTTCCGTAACGTGATTGTTCATGGTTTTCGTGAGTTACAACCGAAAACTTTACGATTATGTTTGGTTTACTCGAAAATAACGGCGCCTTTGATGTAGGTGCCGTGTACCTAAACTCCATATTACGTATTATTACGATTCCCCAATTCTGTATTTATTATTCATCATGTGTTATCGCCATGATTTGCTTACGTTGAATGGCTTGAATAGTATTTTTTATTTTATTATCGTAACCAATATAGGCAATGTTATTTTGTGAATATTCGATTATTTACGTATGTCAAGAATAAAAAAGGAGCAAAAATGGTATTTATAAATCACGATGTGATGTAAAAAAACAAGTTTCTGAGAAATATGAAGGGTAGCGATCGTCACAAGCTGACGCCCGACACGCGCGACGAAGAAAAGCCCCTTAGCAGGCTAGCACATTGTAAATTTACTTTCCTACAATGTTCATAATATATTGTGCTTAAAATATGGTACGCGTCATAATGTGTGTATACAAGCTTAGTGTGCGGATATTGAATTTTAATATAAAGTAGTAGAAAATAGCTTCGCGCTATATACTATAACGTGAAGCGCTCATGGCCTAGCCGCTAGCGTAGAACGCAAGCGATCTATGCAGTTAAGTATAATGGGTGCAGTCGGGTGTGAGATGGGTGACCACTAGCGGCAAAATTTCATGCGCGTGTCCGAGATTATCGGTCTCGATAGATAGCAGTCATCAAACCTTGTCGGAAGCCTTATGGGCGGTTTGAAATCATCCGACAGTGAGTTAGCTACTTATCCGCCTTTCCACCAACCCGCATTGGAGCAGTATAGTGGAGTAAGCTCCAGGCCATCCCAATATTAGAGAAAGACCCATGCCCAGCAGTGGGACGCAAAAAGGGTTGCAGCCAGTCGTACACTTTGAGGACAATATTATTTATTAAGGTTTTGAGTAAAATATTTAAAATTCAGGCCTATAAATATCTTGGTATCTCATCAATATGCTACACTATTTTAACGCCAGGTTTGACCGTAATGAATGTAAAAATTCAAACCAGTCTCTATAAATTTGCAAAATAGACTGAATAAGTGCTATTTAAAGCCTGAACATACATATATAGAGTGACATTGTTTCATTTGCATGCATAATACCAACTTCTTTTGCGTTTGAATTCGTACCTAAATAAAGCTGCGGGAAAATTCCATAATATGAAGAGACGTGGTTGAGTTAGAAGAGTGCTTGTGTAAAGTTGCACGTTCACTGCTTTAGCAAATATACTCGAATATTCTGGAAGAAAAAAGTACCTTGTACTTACTCAAAGTTTCCGAAGGATGGCGCAAAGCATAAAACTATTATGTCGCCGTTTAAACGCTGCTTCAGAACCATATTTTCGGAATTTATTGCTTTCTGGGACTATTTTATATATTGTTCTGTATACAATTTTAGAATTTTAGAAATGTTATGGACATTATTGTCAGTGTTCGTAGCTTAGCTACTATATAGGTTTAAAACGTAAACGTCAAACAGAACAAAATACTTTAGATTTTAGATAATACAACCGACAGGTGTTGTTTTCCGGCGATTCCGTAGCCGATTACCCGACACCGCGCGCTACATGACGCTAAACATTCGTGTAACTTTGTTAAATTTTATTATTTACTAGTCTTTCGCCAGCGGCTTCGCCCACGTGGACCCGCTTTATAGGTTCCCGTAGAATAAAAACCATCATATGTCCTTTCTCAAGGTCCACTCTATCTGTGTTCCAAATTTCATTAAAATTGGTTCAGTAGTTTAATCGGGAAAACGTAGCAGACAGACAGACAGTTACTTTCGAATTTATAATATTAGTACGGAAGTAGGAATGTATAGTCATATTGTTCTGTTGTTTTTACCCGACTGCGCTAGCAAGAGGGTTATGTATGTAGGTATGTATAATTGTTGGCACGCTCTGAGGGCCTACTCTGTACACCCGTATCCGATACTTAGTGAATTTTTGGGGCTCATTTTTGGATAAGACTGAAGAAATTCTAGAAATATTAATCATTTAGTAGCTTAATGTCATCAATGACAACGCTTATCTTATTAATTCGTGAAAAAATAACGATCATTCTGAATATGTCAAAAATGATTCTGAAAATGTGAAAACTTACGGACGGCTGCGTACAGTGCGTACAGAGTAGGCCCTCTGCAGCCTGAACGGCTAGATGGATTTTAGCTTGAATGGTGTCGTTAGATTTGTATTTACTATGAAAGTGACACTGGGTATAAAAAACGGTACTAATTTAAAAAAAAAACTAGAAAACCCGACTGCGTTTATGTGTAATTTGGAAATGTAAAAACCCTAAAAAAATCGTTCTACTCGATTGCACTTAACTTAAAAATTGACAAATAGAGGTAGGTAAATTATAAAACAGAAGCTCATTGTATAGGTATTTAATAATATTTTTAAATACAAGAAAAATTGTAGCAGTCGGGATCCATTCACGGACTCCAAAAATAATAAATTGTACCTACATTATATAACACCACATAGACAGTACACACAGATAGACATTATATGTAAACACAGATAGTACCCGTACATATTGATTAGTAGAACATCTAAGTTGGCTTTTAAATTGTTGAAGAATACGGTTTTTTTGTCTTTTTAGTGCATACAAATTTGTTTTGGAATTGTTTTCTTTTGAAATCGGTTTGTTATTTTGTAAATTTTTTTTGTTTACCTATTTAAATTATATTTCAATCGTTTTAACCAGATAATATAAAGAATGAAAAGAAGAATTAGATAAAGATCAAAGATACAATCTTTCTATTTTTGTTGTGTTATGTATTAGTTTGTTTTAATGTTATATGTATGTGTATTCATTCCCTATGGGCCTAAAAAGCCTGAAAGAAATGAATAAATAAAATAAAATATAATCTCCCCGAAATTACAAAACTTAGTTATCAGTGTAAACATCATCCATTTTCCACCATGCTGGCGAAGTGCAGGTTATTGATATTTCTTTTAGATTTTTTTTACTTATATCATGATGGTTTCCGTAACAATAGAGCCATTTGATAAATAAAATTACACAACAAGTTCAAGCTCGGTGGATATGCCTTTGAGATATTTTATGTAACTCTTAGGCATGCACATTGACAGAAAACCTCTAAGTGAAATATAACAATGTTTACCCTCACCGTTGAATTGCTAAAAACTCAAATAAAAAATTGCTCAGACAGGTGCGGTTTGAACCTGCAATCTCCGTCCGTGAGCACTTTGTTATTGCTGTATGTATACAACCAAAATATAAAATCTTTGCAATCACGGAGCTCTGTCAATTGAAGTAGTCCGCAATCGATCGATCAAGGTTTTGCGCTGCTTTTGATAAACAGCGTCCGTATGTCCGTATTTCGTAGTACTCAGATTTAGCTTTAAGTTTGTTTAATAGATATGGAATAGTAACTAACTATTTCAATTTTATATATGTATATAGAGAAAAAGCTGTGGTTCCTTGATCGAAAAACCCACATTTTTGAGAACAACCACGACATGATTAAACTAAGATGAGCCTACGGCCTCATTTTGACTTTTGCAACATTTCCGTTGGCATATTAATTCTTTTTGATTTTTAATAACTGCACTGCACTTTTGCTGTATTCATAGGTAGCAAGTTAAGTTGTTTTCTTCCTTTATTTTTTTTACACCTCACTTTTTTATGTAAAATTACCAGCAAACAGGCATACGTGCCACCTGATGGTGAGTGGTCACCGTCGCCTATGGACATTTGCAACACCAGAGGAGTCGCCTATAGTATGCGTTGCCAGCTTTGTATTCAAGAGCTCTTTTGACGCCTTTCTTTCTTTCAAACTTTATGAAGAAATCGGAATACCAAGGTATTAACAGAAGTCTATGGTATTATCCTTCTTGTCTGTGCGAGAAGACCGATGCCAAAACGTGAGAGACTGAAAATAAATTACTAAGTCATCTTTCTTTGTATTGCGAGATGGAAAGTACTTTTAAATACTGAAAGAGAATTTAACTTGTGGCCCACCTCAACATTTGTAGAGTGTTGACGCAGCGTCAGTGAAACGCACTGGTGTCCTCCATCCGCTTTGCACCTCACGGGCCCTTCTTGGTAGAGCGAAGAAGCTCTTCTACACCCTCCGGCAGGATCTTACAACGGCGTGCCACGCACAAACCACCGACCTTCCCGGTGCCACTGGATTGACGCTTCGACCTTTCACTCCTGGCGCCCACAACCCCTTTTAGTCGCTTCTTATGAAAACTTCTTAGCTCATATCCTTAATCCCGAGGTACAGGTACCTTTTTATTGTATCGGGGGGAAACCTTGCCGGGTAGGCAACTTGGGAGAAAATACCGGTTTACGTGGGATTTGTATCGCACTAAAAACCCCTCAGTGGCCTGCCTCTGCACTTGGGGTGAACTCCGGGATCCTCCGGACTTCCATGATCCGGGTCCTCCATGCGCGGCGCGGTGTACTCTCCTGCACATCCGATCCAGTCCTTCCCGGGGCTGCTGGCTGAACGGATCGAGCTCCCACTCTCACCGCCTTACACCCTGGAAGCCCCCTTTTAGTCGCCTATTACGATCAGGCAGGGGATACCGTAGCTCTATTCTTAATCCCGAAGCTACAGGGACTGAGTTACACCTGTAGCTAGGTACCTACCTAGCTGTCCTAAAAAGCCCTTGGTGTATTCCTACCTCTTCCGATCTTCCGAAAATTGTAAAAATTGTACCGCATGTTGAATGGAAAATGCACAGATGGCAAACGCGTGCAGCAATACACAATGCAGAAGCAGCAGAATTTATCTTTCTTGGTTTGTTGGCTTGACAGTTAAAACTGCCACCCGTTAAGCTCCCAACCAACCAACCGCAACCCAAGAAACTCTATTTTTACAGTTTTTTATGGCAGGCAGCGGGTAATATAGCTTTCAATCTAATTCAGAGTTGAAGCTATATATCATAAAATTAAATTATATGATTAAATATTCTACAAATACCTACTTCTAAAATATTATTCTTAAACTTATCTATCTATCTTAAACATAGCCAGTATATAAAATACTGAAAATTTATTTCAGACAACCACGTGTGATCGAGTGACCCTGCGTAGACATTGACAAGAACATAAAATATGGTTATCTCGGAAAGAAAGTATTATACAAAAAAATCTCCGACCAATTCGGTCAGGTATTGTGAAAAACAGCGTCGAGATCACAACAAAGCCGAGCCGCTCGGCATCGTCGGCATCGTTGCCGTTGTTACCCGCACGTGACCCGAATGCCCACGATCAAATGTTCAGGGATACTTCAGAAATGTTTCCTTTATGAGATCTTTTCCTACCCGAATGCGCTCTACACACGTAAATAGCTACAATTTCCTTCGTTATAAGATTTTGATGTACTTAATAAATTAAATGGTTTATTACTCGTAGAAGGCTCTATTCTGATTTTATTTCACGGCTTTACCCGTATTCTACTACTGTAGAGTAAGTACATAAACCTATTCTATTCAATCCTGGGTTATATTATCCTCTTGGTAAACTGTTTACTGACCATAGATCAAAGAAGTGGTGGAGAGTTTCTGATTTAAAAGACAAACAGCATGAACATTGATAAATCCTGGACTAACTAACATGTAAAATAAAAGCTGGCTGCATGCCTATTCTCTTTCTGAACATACGAAAACATTCCAAGAAAATAAGTAGTTACTTAACAATAGAATGATTTTAACATAAGCTAGTCCTTTAAACATTTTCATAAATCCTGTCATAGATTAAATTTAAATAAGGCTTAGGAAAATGTGTTCAAGTAAAATAACTTCTGTTGTCAAAATCTACGTACAAAGAAAACCTTCACAAAGTACTGATTTATACCAGACAGAAATCTGTGATCGAGTGGCTGATCGAATGGTTATCTCGACAAGATACTAATATTACATAAATCTCTCCGGCCAGTGGGGTCAGGTATTGTGAAAAACAACCTCAATATCACAACAAAGTTGAAGTGCTCGGCATCGTTGCCGTTGTTACCCGCACGTGACCTGAATGCCCACGATCAAATGTTCAGGGATACTTTAGAAATGTTTCCGTTACGAGACGCGATCTTTTCCTAACCGAATGCGCTTTACACATGTAAATAGTTACCATCTCCTTCCGTATATGCTTTAGATGTACTTAAGAATTCGAGCGAAGGCAACGTTTTATTCTGATTTTGTTTCAAACGTGACTCTAAAAGTACTTTGTGCACCTATTCTATAAACTTTTGGCTCTTACTTCTTTCTGAGAGAAGAAGATTTTCCTTTCAATTCAAAATAACTGATTTTATATTTAAAAATTTGCCTATAGTTTCTGTTCAAACTCTACATATACAACAATAAGTTGGTACTTAACAATACAATTACTGTAACATATAATAATCCTTTAAACATTTACAGAAATCCTATCAAAGCATTGAAATATAACTCCGTCGATTAAGTAGTGTTCAAGCAAAAGTTTTGCTGTCATAAAAAATTTCGTTCAACAAAACCTACACAGAATACTGATTTATGCCAAACAAGCACGCGTGATCTAGTGGCTGCGCGTAGACATTGACAAGAATATAAAGTATGGTTATCTCGGTAAGAAACTAACATTACGAAAATCTCTCCAGCCAGAGGGGTCAGGTATTGTGAAAAACAGCGTAGATATCACAATAAAGCCGCGATACTAGGCATCGTGGCCGTTGTTACCTGCACGTGATCCGAATGCCCACGATCAAACGTTCAGGGATACTTCAGAAATGTTTCCGTTACGAGATCTTTTCCTGACCGAATGCGCTCTACGTACGTATATAGCCACCATCTCCTTCCTTACATGCTAGGATGTACTTAAGAATTCAGACGGAGGTACCGTTCCATTCTGATTTTATTTCAAACGCGACCCTAAGAGCACAACGGGTACCTATCCCGTCAACTGCTGGCTATTTTTTATCCCTGAGGGAAGTAGGTCATTTATTTTCATGTCCGAAGTAACAGACTTTAGATCTAAATAATGGTGGGTACTGGCTTTTTCTGTTGAAAACGTGAAACATTTGTACACGTTTGTATTCAACGGCTATGTGTACATATTGTGGGAGTAGGACAAAAATGACTTATGTTGGAAACATAAATAATAATGTTTAAAATGGTAGTAGGAAACAATGTTTAATCGCTTCTAGAATGTTTATAAATATTGAAGTTATCTAATTAGTAGGTAAATTAGCACAGCTATTTCTCATAAATATGATTTTTTATATTATTAATATATTAAGCTTATGGTGGTTATAAAGATTTGTCTTACTTAAGCATGCAATTTTGAAGCTTTCAAAGTAAAAAAAAGTAAAAAATAAATATTAAACTTATACATTATTAATAAATATTTTGTAACAGAATGAATGTTGTTATAAAATTCGGAACCACCAATAGATATGCTCCAAATTAGTTTAATTTAAAAGGCAAGAATTCGACGATGGTTTTTATGACTAAAACAATGCAGGAGGTACGCGATCTACCTGTTTATACTAATATAATTATAAACTGAAGAGTTTGTTTGTTTGAACGCGCTTATTTCAGGAACTAGTGGTTCGAATTGAAAAATTATTTTTGTGTTGGATAGATTGGTATCGAGGAAGTCTTTAATCATAACATCATGACTAATAGCAAAGTCCACGCGGACGTGTCACGGGCGGCCGCTAGTGTGTAATATAGCTCTGCAAAACTAGCACGATTGGACAGAAAGATATGACTGTTAACCAAATAAGTAGATCTAAAGCAAAATCCTTTTTTGTAACACTGAATTAAGTGAAGCAATATTCCCACATACATCGCCATGCTTTTCATAAAATCACATTTATGCATATGGCATTGTAAAATTATTCTTGGAATATTAATGACTGGCATCCTGCAGAGAAATATTTATAAAGGCTCTCCGTTTGGAAATATTCAGGATAAAATGACACTTCGCAAAAGCAAAAAGTTTGAGAGTGCACGAGGGAGTTTTCGCCGGCAGCGTTATTTTTGCAACACAACAGATATTGGTCTGGCACAGTAAAGATATTGCATGTAGCTGTCACCAACAGAGGTTTCAACTGGCTTATACACTTGTTCCATCCCACATTGTAGTCAGTGGACCGAGTGCTACAATATAAGCTACAGTTAGTGTCGTTGTGTAACCACGCTTCTATCTTGCGATAAAACGTCTAGGGGAATGTTTACTGCACTTTTATCGGCACATTGAGCCTTTGTGCGGATATCGTGGTTTAACATAGAAGTGAATCCATTAAAACCGACCTCCCTTTCAGGTAAGGGTGTTAAAGAGTTATGTGTAGAATTAGTACTTATATGGTTTGACCGGGTAGGTAGTACCACACCCATTTCTGCTGTGAAGCGACTTTGTGATATCTCCGTGGAAAAATCCGATTGCCGACCATTCTAAAGTGAAGCGATCGTCTTTAAACAAGACTCAAAGAGCCTTGCCTGAGGTTAACTGTATATGTATATGAATTGTAGAACCACTATATGTTACGTGATCTGAAAGCTCGTTAGTTGCTTAATTTAACTCCTTACATTAAGATGTAAGAGCATAAAAAATTTATATCCACAAATTCTAGCTACTAGTGATGGTCCGCTGTGAGACGTGTCCGTTGAATCAACGAGCACGGCTCCGCTCGGTCGGGCAAAAACGGAAAACCATTTTACGGTTCATTGTGAAGGAGGATTGGCAATTTCGTCCCGAGCTTACTCGACCATCGGCCGGGCGAGTTTTACAACTTCTTCGATGTATCGCGAACGCCATGACGATACTGTTTAATACTCGTACTTACCAGACGGGTTTTTGCTGCTCCTCTGATTTTAGCGATCTCTGTATGATATATTTTAATAAGTAACATCTAAATTGTACACTAGAATAATGCGTTTATTTATTTATTGTAATAGAGCCATTTCAATCACCGTTTCCACATTGCCAGACTTTTTGGTGGTATGGTAAAAAATTTGATTATTTGTTAATCGTTTGCTTTGCATGCTCAAACCCACCAAGCAGCCAGCATCTTTCGTAATAATTTAGCATTGAAACTTTTAAAGAAAAATAACGGGGAGACCTTTGCTCAACAATGGGACAGTATAGATTAAAAAAAAAACCCGAGAGCAATTCTTCGCGTACTTTCATTGAAGCACCACGTGTTTATGCCGATGATGTAATTAATTTTTTATTAACTATTTTACAAAAAGTAATTACCTAAATTTTAAACACTATTAACCTGCCAAACGACAAAGTAGTTCGTAGTGTAATAAAAGTAAATCCAATAAAACAGGCGTCCTTTCATAATATGTAAGGGCGTAAACGAGTTTTAACCACAAACTTTCGCAACTAGTGATAACCCGCTGCGCGACGTGTCCGGTGAATCAACGAGCACGGCTCCGCTTGGTCGGGCAAAAACGGAAATCCATTTTACGGTTCATTGTGAAAGAGGATTGGCAATTTCGTCCCGAGCTTACTAGACCATCGGCCGGACGAGCTTTACAACGACTCTGATGTATCGCGAGCAACATGACGAAATTGTTTACCCGACGTGCTTATGCTCCTGCTTTGATTTTATGGATCTGTACAATATGTATCTGATCTGTATAATTCGTACTAATGACTCCATTTTGAAAGAACTAAAAATTAAAGACAGGTTTAGTTTAATAGTACAGCTCCGAATTTTAAAATTCTACGGCCACATCTGTAGGAATGAAGATTCCTTGAATGGTTTGGTAGTACAAGGCCAAGTCGAGGGAAAACGCTGCAGAGATAGATCACCAATCCATTGGACAGACTCAATAAAAGTGTCTACTCAGACTTCAATTGTCCAGTGTAGGAGAAATGCCACCAATCGCAAAAAGTGGAGAATAATAGCTCAAACAGCAGTAATCTTCGCCAAGGACAGAAGCACTCTCTCTAATCTCTTTATGCCGTCATCAGAGCAACCATGACCGCTCTGATAAGAGAGAACGATTAAGAAGCATAATAATGTAGGTATATTTTAAAATATAACCTCTAAATTTTACACACGAAATATGGGTTTATTATTAATGAATATATTGATAATGAATAATCAAAGTACCTACACAAACCTTACCTACCTTGTATAGATTTGTGATGGTAGACATTTCTATACACGTTTGTACTTCGCCAGATTTTTCGATTATTTCGAAGATTATGATAACCATAATCTCCCTAAAGACCATAAAAAAGAACCTCGTTTTTATGAGGTTACCGTATGTGTGTACGGAGGATATCAAGCTTTGACAAAGAAGTGAGTTCATTCAAACAGCCCCCTTTCAGGTATAAGGGCGTAAAAGAGTTATATCCACAAACTCTCTCAACTAGTGAGAGGCCGCTGCGCGACGTGTCCGGTGAATCAACGAGCACGGCTTCGCTTGGTCGGGCAAAAACGGAAATCCATTTTACGGTTCATTGTGAAAGAGGATTGGTAATTTCGTCCCGAGCCTACTCGACTATCGGCCGGACGAGTTTTACAACCTCCGATGTATCGCTAATGCCATGGCGAAACTATTTGATACTTGCCACTCGTGCTCTTGCTGCTTCTTTGATTTTATGGTGCCGTAAATTGTAGTTAAGTACCGCTTAAACATAGACGCAAAGAGTCACTTAACTAAAACACATCTCAAATGTGCCTTTGTTTAGGTAATCCAGCTTTAATGTCGTTATTTTCTCTTTTGAGTGCCCGACGTAGGAACACCAGGCTGTGCCACAGTCCACTGACGAAGTACAATTTAGTGGATTCACATGTTCGAAAGAACATTTAAGCATCTCTCAGTTATATTCTGTGACTTATCTATGGATATTTCGCTAAAATATACCTAAATTGTGCCTAAAATACCTACTCCGTAATGTAGATAAATTTCCATCATCGCTCGCACTTTTTTAGGACATTCTGAACAGAGGGTGCCAGATGTTTTCGGTAGGTACCATACATTAAACCGTAGTAGAGGCCATTATTGCGGTTTAAAATAACAAACGACGCTATTCGTAATTCAAATCATTACAAACTTTAAGTACCTAAAGCAGTGGGATGAAATATATTTATATGGTCTATTACTTATTACAGTAACGCAAAGGCAAAAATCGTGTCAACCTACAATAAAACGATAGTGATGTAATATTTATATTGTAATATTTATGTTTAATGTGTAATATTTATGTTGTAATACAAGTAAAATCTTATTTTTCGTGGGATGTATAAAGTAGGTAGAGGTTGATTTTTGGATATTACTTAACGGTGATGGCCAAAAGAAATAGTTACTATCAGTTAACAGTATTCTTAAGAGTTTGTCGGCTTTGTCATTAGGGTGGCACAAATTTACATAACTGCGATTACTTACCTAAAAATTATGTGAATAATTCACATAACTGATAATGGGTAATCAGTTTATAAGCTGTAGTGCGTGGCCCAGAGACTGTTGAGGAGTGCAAGTAATCTACATATCTGAGCGAGCGAAACAGATGCGGCCGGTAGTTAGGTGGGGTATCGCTACTGGTTTATTTAGTGTGCTTTTTCTTGTTTTTCAAGTTAAATCTTGTAAGAAGCTTTATTTATGGGCGGTTTCAAAACATCCAACAAATAATTGGCTTGGTGGTCTCGCATTATTCTAAAAACTTTGTTCTTTCAAGAACGTTTCGTAGCACTTTGGCACCTTTTACATAAGGATTTAGTCGAGTCTTAGTAAGAGTAGTAAATTAATTAGTTGAATATGTCTATTTAAAATTAATTTATAACAAAATAAAATGCTCATTGGTTTATCGGGAAAAAAAATGTGGACCAACCGTTGGTCCAATTAGATGATGCACGGGGAACGCGCGCACAATAATTACTACATTGAGCACTCTTAAAATTAAAACAGTGAAATGAATGAATTAAAATTAAAGCATAAATCAGCGCATACTGTAGATTAACGTCAGTGTCATTATTATAGTGAAATGTGTAGTAGCGATGGAGGCGAACTGGCGCCAAAATATTCCGAATGATATTTATTCGATAGGTAAACCGCGTTGGCGGCGCCAGATAAAAACCAATGGCAAACATGGCAATTAATCTCACGTACTGTCGATAAATATTGATTTTACTATGTTATGTTATGACTTCTTATATTATTTTTTCAGCGGCAACCCTTATTACGTGCCACTGCTGGGCACGGGTCGTCTCCCCATTATTGGTGAGGCCTGGAGCTTACTCCACCACGCTGCTTCAGTGCGGGTTGGCGGAGATGCGGGTTGGTGGTCAACAGTTTTCAAACGTAAGGCCTCCGACAAGGTTCAACGACTTTTATCTATCGACAACAACCGGTACCGTCGGCTTAACGTGCCCTCCGAAGCACGGAAACGCGCATGAAATTTTTTGCCGCTAGCGGTCACCTATCTCACACCCGACCGCGCCCGTATGGCTTAGTATTATTTTATTATTTCAAAAATATTTGTATGGCTAAATCGATAAAGTAGCTACTGTAGTACCTTCTTATTATTCTTTCATTATTTGAAATGAGGTATTTTTTCCTTAGATTTTCAGTCCATTTTTTTCAAATTTCTTGATGACTTTTCCAAAGTACAATTTAAAATATGTATTGTAAAATCTTAAAGAAAATAGATCTTTATAAACATTTTATATAATAGAAGATGTGAACTGTAGATCTACTACAAAATTGAGAATGCTAGATATAAACTTACAATATCTAATTACGTTGGTACTCGAGAAATCAATCTTTATTTCTAACAATACCATTATATATCAGGACTTGTACAGTAGGAACATTGTTATGTTTTCAAAAAAAATCCGCAATATTGTATAATATAATTTATTTATAATTAGTTTCTCCTTAGTTTTAGGTAGTGCCGATTATACACGGTTTCTATGTTTGGAGCTAGCACGCTAAAATGTTTAAATCTGAAATTAACACTCTACATGCGGTATAAAAGCTATTGCGAATAGACACTGAAACTTATGTATATTTATATATACAGGATGCTCAGTTTTATCAGGGTAAGTAAGTAGTAAGTATTGCACAAAGTAGGACATTCGCTCGTAGAGCCTCTTACTACAACATTGGATAGATAAACACGGAATTTAAAAGGACGTCGTCCAAAATGCAGCAAAATCTAGAAGATAAAGGGCCAATTTTCCGATTCCGAGACAAAGTAATTAATCCGTTAATAATCGTTTTTCGGTTCATAAAGTATGCCATAATAGTAACGATAAAATCGCTAACATTTATTCGACTAATACTTTACTATTGAGTGACCTGCAATGCGTATGCTACTACATATTTGCTAAGTGTATGGCCTATATGAAGTAAGCTCCAGACCTCCCCAATAACGGGGGGAGACCCATGACCAGCAGTGGGACGCAAAAAGGGTTGAAGCCAAGCCATGTCCTATGCAGTGGCATTTTATTTATTTATTTATTTATTTAACATTCGTACCACCTTAAATTAAGGGCTACAGGGTTAAACTTAATGCCTAATGGCATTCTCTGCCAGTCAACCCTGGGTGATGGTGAGAGCTACGGGTAGGCATGTAATAAATTAAAAAATGCTTTTATTTAAAGAGAAAACTAAAAAGATATAATAATTAAAAACAAGTAATTGAATGAATAAGATTTTCTAAGTATTTATTAGTAATAGGTACATACACATATATAAAAATATACATATAAAAATAAATATACATAAATATATAATAAACAGATAATATATAAAATAAATATATTTTTATAATAAATATATAATATAATAATAATAAATATATATAATAATAATAAGTATTATATTGATTACCTATATGCCAAACAAGTAAAACGCATTGCGATAGCTTAAAATATCAAAACAGAACTAAACTTCAAATGATTCAGATGTTACTTTTAAGGAAGTGATCACGAACAAGCCTCTTAAATATATTTTTATTCATTTTCAACCTAGCTAAGGTTTTTCACGGTCGGTGTTGTCAATCTAAATAAATATCGTACTCTATGTAAAGTTTTTGGTCTGTCTACAGTCATTATAATATAATGCAATATATATTATTATGAATTTTTTTCTTTAATTATCGTGGACGAGGTGCTTAGTACCATCACATCACTTACACTATGTTAAATGTGTATACAAACGATATAGATAGAAAACATAGATATAATTATAAAACCTACAGAAATATAAATAATTTCATTACATCCTATTAAGTTCATTATAAAAAACAACTCACTCCTAAGTCGAGTCATGAAAGCGGGCGCTTTTAGTTTCATGTGTTACTTTAAAAAGCCTTTATAGCAACCGCAGTAACAAAGTTCATCCTAATGAATAGCAATACCAATTATGGTATTTACAGGGGATAATATCAATATAAACTAAGTGCAAACCGCAACGTCGGCGTCGAACCGCGAACATCTCTCGTCTAGATAAGCGGGGGCCTATTTGAAATTCCAATTAGAAAGTTTTCTCATTTACTTGATTCAAGGCGTGAGTGGCGGAAGGGCAACAATCCTCGCTGATTAGTCCTGGTCGTCGCTGTGCACCAGATTTAAAGGGTGCGAGGTTCACCGCCAAACTAATCCCTTGCCGAGACCAACCTAATTTAATTATTTTAAGTTCAATTAGCATAGCAATTTGCAAAATGTATGTTATTTTTTATTTATTATTCAGTACTAAAACTTTACTCGTTCATAAAAGTTAGTTACAGTACCTATATTTTTTAGCCCAAAATAAGTTTTATAATTGTAACAATACTAATATAGGTACAAATAGAAGTTCAAAAGTTCAACTAACATATTATACACAACAAATAAGAGTTTTTATTCGTAAAGTTATTTCTTAGTAAAAATGTTTTCAAGAAAATAACGTACCAACATTCCCGCCCTTCAAAATATGTTGGCGGTTCAAAATTATTCTCTCATTTGTGAGAGCGAAAATGTTACCGCTTCTCTTGCGTAATAACTTTCAAATTTCCTATTCTATCGATTCGGAAGCAAGCAGATTTATTCAAAAAGTATCAAGCTCGAACCGCCCAGACACGGAACTTACCCGGTTGAAAATTGAATTTATCAAAGTTTTCGTGGGACAAACAGATACTTTATAGACTGTGAAAAGCAATTTACTTTCAATTGCTATCATTCATGGGGATTGGAGCTGCAATAACTTAATGTATGAGTGGGAGCTAGGATTCCTGCAATTCTAGTGTAAAAGAGCTTAATTGAAAATTTTCCTGCTTTTAGATTCAGTAAGTATAAAATAATAAAAGTTAAAATAGTACGAAGTGCTCAATCATTTTAAGGTCGTTGACCTTGTGTTATACGTATTTAATATGTATGTATATGTATTGTATTTGTGTTGCAGGTATTTGTATAAGTGACGGATTAGTCGACTTTAAGTTGGTTACTTATATCACCATAGTTACAAAACGCAGCTCAGTGGTGGATTTATAAATTTGCCACCAGTAGTGCATAAAAATTATTTGCCACAACCAAATACCTTTTTTTTGGTATCGGGGGGGAAACCTTCAAAAGGTACCCGGCACCTTGGGAGAGGATATCCGGTTATGTGGGATTTGATCGTACTACAAAACCCTCGGTGGCCTGCCTCTGCGCCTGGATGGAATCCATGATCTCCAGTGTCGTCCACGCGCGGCGCCCAGAATGGGTCCATCTTGGGGAGAGCAGATGTGCTCTCCTGCACCTTCCGATGCTTACGGCGGCATGCGGCCACGCACACACCGCCGTCCTTACCGGGGCTGCTGGCTAGGCGGATCGAGCTCCCACTCACACCATCCACAACCCCGGAAGCGGGCATGGCTCGGCGGCTAGCGTAGAACGCAAACGGTCTACGCAGCTAAGCCAAACGGGCGCGGTCGGATGTGAGATGGGTGACCGCTAGTGGCAAAAAATTTCATGCGCGTTTCCGTGCTTTGGAGGGCACGTTAAGCCGTCGGTCCCAGTTGTTGTCGATAGGTAACAGTCGTTAAACCTTGTCGGAGGCCTTATGGGCGGTTTGAAAACATCCGACAGCGGTTTGGCCACTAACCCGCATCTCCACCAACCAGCATTGGAGCAGCGTGGTGGAGTAAGCTCCAGGCCTCCCCAATAAGGGGGAGAGACCCGTGCCCAGCAGTGGGACGCAAAAGGGTTGCAGCCAGCCATTCTTAATCGTGCAGCTACAGGGAATACAACCACATACCTACCTAAGTCTGAGTCACTAGGATTACCATCCAGCCAAATGTTGCAACAAGACTGCTTGATAGATTTACTATAGGTACTTACCGATGACTGACAAACTGTCTGACGGGCATGAGATAATGCATCACAGCTCAGTGACTGCTGCTAGGTCTGATACATACACAAACAGCATTTTAGATTTTGCTTTCAAGCGTTACTTAACTTACTGAACAAATAAAAAACAATAAACTTATACTCTTTTTTTTCAATCCTTTCAATATCCCACAACTAGGCACATGATTCCCCTTGTAATTGAGGCGATTTAGTCCTTAGTCCACCATGCTGGTTAAGTGCAGATTGGTAGAGGTAAAGTAGAGTAGTAGAATGCCGAATACCTTTGAGAAATTTCGTGTAACTGTCAGGTATGCTAAGTGATCCAAAAAAAAATAATGAAGCTCACCGTGGAACATCAATTGAGCATAGGTGCGCGCTGGTATTTGGATTCGCGATCCCCACGACGGTGTCGTAACACTCTAACCACTGAGCTAGCTGCTCTGTTACTTGATTTTCATATAACATACAAATAAATTCAAAACATTTTTATTAAATACTGTTTTACATCCATTCCAAATTTGTAAAACCGTCAGCTATAATATTTATGTCCCATGGTATGTTTTAATGATACTGGCTTGATAACAAATTAACATACCTACAATATTTATAGACCTTATATAAGATTTTCTTATCTACACTAAACCTAATAGGTAATACCTATGAGTTACATGTAAGTTTTGTCTGAAACCTTTTTGGAGTTAAACGTATTTGTAAAATAAAATAAAGGATTATTTTATTACTCGGATACAAATCACTTCAAATGAAGGGCAATCCTATTTCGTAAATCGGGATAGTGAAATCCCTGCCGGCGATTTCGTACAGCCGTATCTAAATATTGATCAAACACAAATTTTCACACTTGCGCAATGTATTGCTAAAATGACATATTAACGGATCACTGCTCATTCGGTTTGATTTGTACATTTCAAAGGTAATTTTCTTAAGAAGCTAGATATCGTATTTCGATTATGATTATAAAAAGTATTAAATTCGTATCGATATGAAAATTCGATGTTCAACGATGAGCACTGAGTTAACGCCAATTTACACTTCGCAATTATTTAGGCCAATTTTATATCGAAACATCGCACACGGTTACTGCGAAAAAAATATTTTAATAAACAGATTGTTTTACAAAAAAGGTTTTAGAGGTTTTTAACTGAATGATAGTTGCTGTGCGTACTATTGGCATTTGTTTTATCAATAATTACTCTAAATATAGTGAAAAAAAATTACCAATATATTTACAAGTTTCAGGAATATATTATAAAAACCGGCCAAGTGCGAGTCGAACTGGCGCACCAAAGGTTACGTAAAATATTTTCTGTATATGATGGAACCAAAAATTTACGGTTTCCGCATTTTTTCCTTTATTTGTGCTATAAGACGTTGCTTCGTACCAATGTTCACGGGAAGTACCCAGTAGGTTTTGATTCCCATTTCGAAAATTTGCGGCATGAATGGCTGTATCTTTTGATTGCGCTGGCTTAGAAGTTTGATTTTTCACGTTTCCAAGGGACATTTCCTAGAGTATTTGATATAAATTCCAGCTTAGATCCTTACATCCACGCGTTCCTGAGACGAAAGGGTTTTGACAGTCAGATAGACTGACAAACGACGGACGGATTCCGTTTCTTCCTTTCGAGGTACCCTAGAAATTATAAATAAAAAACAAGTATAAACTTAAAATACGCGTTCTCGGACTACATACCAAGTTAAAATCTCCGTGCACACCTCTGACTGTAAATAAATTTGTTAAGTGCGTATTTATCGCTGCTCCACGGTGAGGGAAAATATTGTAATTTATTAATTATGCCCAAGAGGAACTCACAATTTCTCGAAAGCATGATATCCACCTATCCGTACTTGGATGGCCAAGGCCATTTAATGTATATGATGGCCAATTTCAGGCATAGTCGATCACGATGGCGTGATCGACTATGCCTTAAATTCCTCTCACTTCTAAGAGTAAACCTGCCCAGCAGCAGGATATTAACTCAACTCAACATCAGTATCGGCTACCAATTCATATTAATGGATCCATTGAGTGGAACTATTGTACATTGGATTTGACTAGTAAACGTCATTCTACTTCTGCGGGTACTTGTGTCGTCTGTTAATTACGCGAGCATGACATATGACATCGACGGGCTCGGATTGCGTCCGTTTCAATTAAATCCCAACGCAGAACAATCAAACAAAGGCTTATTCATTGATATTTGATGATTAAGATTGTAAAATAACGCCAATTTACATTTCGCATTAATTTAGACCGATTTGTTTGCAGTCTTTGAGATATTGAAAGAAAGAAAGATTTTTTTAAATTTCATATTAGGAATACAAAATATTCGCTTAATGAATGTTATTTTTTCCCGGTCATCGCCTTTAAGTGCCCGTTTGGGCTAGATGTTGAGCTGAGAGAAAAAAGGCGGCGGAAAAAAATGAATTTACGATTTCATGTAATGCTTCTATTTGTCCATTATGAGCATATTGAGTGCAATTTACAGTAACTATTTAAACTACACTTCAATAAGTGTTTCTTCAATAAATTACATAAAGAATATCAATCAATAAATATTTATCTTTACGAGTTCAAGGATTTTTTTCTAAATTCTGACAACTGTCGCAATTAAAAGCATAACTAAACAGGTAATTTGGAAAATTTCTATTGATAGTAGATATTTTTCTATGTATATTTTGAATTGTTAGAGCCATCGCCAGCAAAAACGGTACTTGTTTACGTTTTATCGCCCCATAACGAAGCACTCGACGTCGGAATCATAGGCCAACATAACACTCACTGTGCATTAAGTGACTGGAACCCTCGCGCCCTCCCTTGCTGTATTTGGCCACAAGTCATTCTGTTTCTGCTGCCAATTGCGTTATCTCTAAATAATACTCACATATATTATACTCGTAAGTACCTTTTATTCCAAATTATACATAAAAGAAATTTTAAAACTGTACGGCTCTGATCGGGATCTTTAGTAAAACGACCAGATTCGTTGAAGAGTAGTTTATTACTGACTTAACATAAAAAACATACATTATATTACTTAGGGTTAACACACACTACACGTCCTTCCAAAAAAGAGAAAAAAATTTAACGTACGGTTACATTTTTTTCAAAGGTTACATATTACAAACATTCAAAATTTTAAAGAAATAAGAGGATACAAAATATGTATGTAAATACTAAAATTATTTTATGTTGTAAACAATTTCGTATTATTTTTGTGAACAATCTCTTGTTTATTATTTTTCAAAATTTTTACATTACATGATAAATCTTCAATAACTTCAAAAGGTCCTAAATATATTGGGTTTGTTAATTTATTTCCAGTTTGATTTTTTAACAAAATTAAGTCTCCTTTTTTGTATGTAATTGGATTTACATAAGAATCATAGTATTTTTTTCTTACATGTTTAGTCTTAATTAAATTTTGTCTAGCATCTAACTGAGACTTTTCTAAACGGTATCTTAATTCTAAGGGGTAATTATCAGTGTTATATAATGGACTAACTGAATCGATTTTCAAATTACTTGGCAAATTACATTTCTTACCAAAAACTAATTCATATGGGCTATACTTTGTTTCGCTGTGTACTGTTGTGTTGTAGGAAAAACACCAATATTGTAACCAATCACTCCAATACCTAGAATTATTTTCAGTTTGTATCCTTAGAAACGAATTTAGCAATTTGTGGGTGTTTTCTAAGGATCCTAATGTTTCATGGTGATAAGCTGTTGATGAAAGTTGATTGATATGCAACAACTTACAAACTTCTGACATTGTTTTTGATATGAACTCTGTTCCTCTATCGGTACAGATTTCACGTGGAATACCATACCTAAGTATAAAATTTTCTACAAACGACCTAGCTACGCTACTACTATCTTTACTTTCTAACGAGTACGCCTCAACATATTTGCTGAGTTCGCACTGTATTGTTAAAATATATGACTTATCATAATAATCTTTTTCAAGTGGACCTACTATGTCCAAATAAACTTTATCAAAAGCACATTTAGCTGTAGATGTAATTTCCATTGGCTGTTTGATTGGTAAAGAATGTTTTTGTTTTTGACACGTGCCACACCTTTTAACAAATTTTTTCACGTCATTCGTCATATTTGGCCAAAAATAATAACGTTTAATGTTATTTAACATGCGTCGTACACCCGCATGTCCACTGGTTGGTAATAAGTGGAAATCATTTAATATGACTCTTCGGTCATCTACGTCATCAATTCTAGTTATACCTCTTATCACACAAACTCGCGGTCCGGACCATTGTAAATTATTCTTTATTTCACTGGTTAACCATTCAATTATACATTTACTATCGTTATTCTTAACGATGTATACTTCATTTACGTTTATTTTCTTACAAAACGACTGTAAACCTCTTACGAACGCGTCTCGCGCAGAACGTACTCGAGTGTTAACATCGACATATAACGTAAACTTTGATGGTACATATACGAAATTATCGTGTCTTATATATACCTCATTCATATTCCGAAAACTATATTTTCCTCTAATAAGTTCTACGCCTGAGTTCGGTTTTTTAAGCATTTCTACGACGTTCGGGTGATCAGTCCGGTTGGGTTGCGTAGATGCGTCCGACTCTAGCTTTTGACTTAAAGAGTCAAGGGAATTGGACTCTTCCATTCTCTTCATTCGCCTAGTCATTACATTCATAATGTGTCTATTCATCTCCTTTAATTCATCTGACGTCACAACTATGCGAGATAACGCGTCTGCGACAACATTATCCGCTCCTTTTACATACTCAATCTTGTAATCATATTCATCCAAAATTAATCTAAATTTTATGAGACGACTACTGGGGCTATTGATGTTAAATAAGTAGACTAATGGCCTATGGTCAGTTCGGATTGTAAAAGTTTTACCAAATAAATAAGGTCTAAAATAACGCACGGACCACACTATCGACAACAATTCTTTTTCTATAGTAGGGTAGTTCAATTCAGATTTGTTTAAAGCTCGACTAGCATATGCTATAGGTAAATTATTTTTGTTACATAACATTGATCCAATTGCAACGCCACTAGCATCTGTATGTAAAATGTACTCGTTATCTTCGGAAAAATCGGGATATTGTAAAATCGGGGGGGTTACAAGAGAATTTTTTAATTTTAGAAATGATTTTTCGCATTCTTTGGACCATATAAATTCGCTACCTTTACGGCATAATTTGTTTAGCGGAATTGTAATTTCAGCAAATTGGGGTATAAATTTCCTGTAATAATTGGCAAATGCTACAAATCGCTTAACCTCATCACTATTACAAGGTCTTGGATAATTTTGAATTATTTTTGTTTTTTGCGGATCAGGGCTAATACCTTGACCTGAAATAATATGTCCCAAATAAAGCAATTCTTTCTTTAAAAATTGGCATTTTGTTGGATTGAGTTTAAGATTAACTTTCCTTAATCTTTCAAAAATATCAATTAAATTTTTATTGTGTTGACTAACGTTTCTACCAAAACAAACCAAATCATCGAGATAAATTAAGCATTTTTCGTAATTTAAGCCTGACATTGCCACAGTCATTGCACGACTAAATGCACTAGGGCTAATTTTCAGTCCCATAGGTAAGCGTTTTAGCTGAAATTGTTTATTAGTTGTAAAGGCTGTATATTTCCTACTATCAGGGTGTAATTCCAATTGATAATAACTCTGATTTAAATCTAAATGACTGAAATAAACTGAACCAGATAAAGCGTCTAAAATATCGTTTATGTTTGGTAGAGGGAACTTGTCATCTTTTATTCTTTCATTCAACCTACGGTAGTCAATAACTACGCGCCACTTTTTATCACTTGAACCCTCAGATTTTTTCGGTACAAGGAGAATTGGACTAGACCATTCGCTCTGACATTCTTCAATTATATCCTCCTCTAACATTTTATTAATTTGTCTGTCGATTTCTGCTTTCTGAGATGAGATTGTGTTCAAAATGTTTAAAGGAATTTTTCCATTTTTCGGCGAAACTATCATACTACCTACGAAAATTCCTTCACATAATTCTTGTGGAAATATTACACAGTCCTGGTTTACATTAATGTCTATGGAATGTAAAGATTCTGAACGAGTGGGCAATACCATATAATTATTATGACCTGTGGATCCCATCTGCAAATCAAAAGTAGCAGTATAGGAATTGCTTATATTAATAGATAAGGTATTTAATTCAAAATTCAATATGCAGTTATATTTACTTAAAAAATCTTGCCCTATTATTCCATCCATACGACATGGTAAATTTTTAAATACGTAAAATTTATGCGTTAAATATTTATCACCGACCTGTAATTTTAAATAAACATATCCAATAGATTGCACATTTCCACCTATTCCTTGTATACATATCGCTTCATTATGAAATGGAATATCTTGTGCGATCAAATTCTCGTACTTGACGGCGGACAATGAGGCGCCGGTATCGACTAACCAACTATAAGAAGTACCTAAAGTTTGTATAGTAACAGAATTTATATTATGCCATGTTTCACTAAAGCTATTATGCACGAAAAAAATGATTTGATGAGTTAGAGTTAGACGTATTTTCTACCTGAGATTCTTGAGCAACGTTAACATGATGATTCGATGCCACTGTAACACGACCTCGATTGCTCCTACTATTTGTTCGTTTTTCATGCGAACCTCGATCGTAACTCGACCGATTCACGAAAGGTAAATTTCGTCGCGAAAAATAGTTTTTTGTATAAGTAGGGTTTTGTGAAGCATACCCCTGATAAGAATGTGTCGGATAACGTTTATTAATAAAATTACCTTTGTTTGTTTGATTATGACCTCGACTATAAGAATAAAAAGCTTTATTTCTACCTCGTCTGTAAGTCATCATTTCTAGATCCGGCTGAGAAGTTAATTCTTCATCCATCGCTCCTCGGATCGCGTCTTTTAGGGATTTATAATTTCGAGCTGCGATTATAGTGCTAATTCGGGTATTTCGCAAGCCGTCAGAAAAACGTTTGATGGCATTTTTCTCATTTATAGGTTTTAATATATCGTATTTGGACGAATCGCCATCCGCCTGGGAAATGGTCAAATCTGAAAACATAGTTTCTATCGACTTACCGAACTCCTCGATAGATTTACCTCCTTGCCTTGCTCGCTGCAACTGTTGTTGAATAGCTGTATCAGATTTTTTCGTCAATAGTAAACGTTTCATGTCCGAAATAAGATCTGAAACTGAAGAATAACTTTGACTCATACGCAATTTCGCACTCTCCGAAAGCCTAGATTTTAAAACAAACTTAATAAGAATTACTTTTCCTGCGTCATCTAACATCGATTCGTACATTTCAATGTTACTTATCAATTGCTTAGTAACGTCCTCGTCACCCGTCATAAGCGGAAGTAGAGAAACCGCGGTTTTTAAATCGAACTTCTCCATGACTAAATTGGTACTTTTCCTTTCTACCACAGTACACGCAGAACAAAGCTGTTCAATACGTAAAAAAATACGAATTTATCTTATCGTAAATCTCTAAAATAATTTGAATATCGGAAGATTTAATTTCATTCCTAGCGATTTGCTTGTCAATACATTTGGAAACACACAATAATCTATCATATAATTCACAAGCATAAGAGAATTTCGAACTTAAGTCTTGCTTAGATCTACGACAAGGTCCTAGTTTAACTAAATAATCCTTAATATATTTCAACTTCTTCAATATTTCGCTAAGTTCTTGTGCCATAACACTACATTATAAACTAACAAATTGGTTTGAGATTAATTCATAACCCGCAAAAGTCCTTGATTACATATTATAGGTCATAAACAAAAATGCTTTAAATGGTATATAGAAACCATAATTAATATTATTAACCCTTAATCTCTATAACTAATATAGTCCGAGAGTAATAAAAAGAGAGAGAAAAAATGTATACCCATCACATAAGTGGGGGAAGCAAGGAAAGGCCTCTTGCCGGCCAGAGGTTTGGTTACATATTACCGTTGCACCACACTTTATCACACACCACTTTTACATTGCTGACTCTTGCACCGCTTCAGGGACGCTGGGGCCAGACCTCCTATGACGATACAGGGTCGATTCGCGGAAGCTCCGAAATGTGTTGTGAAGTATCTCTTGCTGAATCCAGCTCCTTTGGCACTTTGCATAAACTCTGCACGCGAAATACATTGACATCTTCGTGGTAGCAATACGGTGATAATACCGGTGACGATGTTATGAGTGTTGATGTGACATTCTTACTCCTTGACATCAGTACCTATTCGCTGTATTTGAACCAGCTGCATTCTGGGCCATAAAAACTTCCTCTTTATTTTGGGTTGACTGGCACATTCTTGAACTGTAGATATTTGGAAATTTTGGCGTTAAAACTTATGCGTCGATACGGTGAAAATTTAATATAGGTACTCATGGCACTGCGCATTTTCACACGGCGAAGTCGGTTTCTTGTTACATCTTACGGGAAAGAAATTAGACCCGCGCGAGCGGCGGACCTTTGTCACTGGACAGGGTCGCCATGTACGGCTCTGATCGGGATCTTTAGTAAAACGACCAGATTCGTTGAAGAGTAGTTTATTACTGACTTAACATAAAAAACATACATTATATTACTTAGGGTTAACACACACTACAAAACATACAAAAAGCCTTACGCAAATTGAGGGTCATCTATAACTTGACAATCCACGTTCTTCACGATTCTTGCTGAAAGAATCGGTTTTTGTATTGCACATTGAATTTGACTATTAGAGTTATTTTACTTTAGTGCGTGATTGTATCGTCTTAAAGCGAGCAATGCGAGCATGCTATAATGATATAGATAGACTGACATGGATTGCGTCCGATTCAATTAAACCCCAGCGGAACGTTGAAACAAAGGCTTTATTCATTGATATTTGATGTTCAAGATTCTAAAATAACGTCAATTTACATTTTGCATTCAGTTTGGCAAATTTAATGGAAACAATGCACAATCTTTCAGAGAATGAATTTATGATTTCATGTGATCCTTCTATTTGTAAATTATGAGCATAGTATACTAGACATAGTTAAATATATTTACAATACGTAATACACGTACAGAAATGAAAGAACTAAAAATGAACGTATAAGATAGCTGCCCCTAGCTTTTAGCAATACCCAACGAGGGCATTGTTACATGTATAACTTCAAATTATATTGTTTATTGTTATGTGTTTTATGTGCAATAGGTAAAAAATAAATATTATATTGTACGGGTTCAAGGAATTTACCCTTATTTCTGACAACTATCATAACTTAAAGCATAAACTGAGTATTAGTTATTTCTCTGTATACTCTTTGAATTGATAGAGCCATCACTAACAAGAGCGGTACTTTTTAACATTTTATTGCCCCACAACGACGACGTCTGAATCAGAGGTCTGAATCAGAGGCCACTTAACACTCACGGTGCATTAAGTGAGTGGAACCCTCGCACCCTCCCTCGCTGGATTTGGCTACAAGACGTAATCCTATTTCTGCAGCCAACTGCGTTGCTTTTTAATAACACTGACATAATATAAATACCATTTCTTTCACTTAAACATTTTTGTTTACTTATACATTTAAAACAATACAGAAAAGTCTTACGCCATTGGAGGTCACATTTCTAATCTAAATATTCAGGTTCGACATAATTTCATCTATCTATATATAATATAATATAATCTAACTGTAGCAACTCAAAGAATCGGCTCTTTAAATTGATAGAGCTATCGCCAACACGAAGCGTACTTATTTACGTTTTATCGTCCCACAGCGATGTACTTAGCGTCTGAAACGACCTTTACTTCATACCGATGTAGCGTTAATTGAAGAATCGTTATTCGTTGGGTTTGCCTACTAGACGTTATACTATTTCTGTAGAAATTAAGTTGTCAGCAATTAACGTAAGCGTGACATATGATATTAACTGACCCAGGCTGCGTCCGTTTCAATTAAACTCCAACGCGGCACGTTCAAACAAAGGTTTAATAATTCATCGATATTTGATGATTAGGATTCCAAAATAACGCCAATTTTCGTTTTGCATTAATTGTGGTCGATTTTATGGAAATAATGCACAGTGTTTCAGGGAATGAATTTACAATTTCATGTGGTGTTATATTTGTACATTATTAGCATTTTACACTAAATATACCTCGATGAATATAATTACAGTACGTGCAGTAGGAACAAAAATGACAAAATGCGAATAAAAAACTATATAAATAATGTTCATATAAGATAGCTACCCCTAGCTTTTTGCGATGCTTAACCAGGGTATATGTAACATGAAGATCTTTTAATTATATTATAAGATAATGTGTTATGTACAATAAATAAATATTTAATTTTACAAGTTCAAGTAATTTATATTATTTCTAACAACTCTCGCAACTGAAAGCATTAACTGAACATTAGTCATTCCGGTGTATACCTACTCTTTGAATGTATATACTCGTACCTAATATAATTTAAATCTATTAAATAATTAATGAAATATTACTAAAGGGATTGATAGAGCTATCTCCAACACGCAGCGTTCTTATTTACGTTTTGTCGTCTCGCAGCGAAGTACTTAACATCTGAAACGGCCCTTACTTCATGTTCATGTTGAGTTAATTGAGGAAACATTGCTCGTTCGTTTTGCGCACTAGACGTCATTCTGTTTCTGCAGGAATTACGCTGTAAGTAATTAACGTATAAAGGATATATGGCCTCGTCTGATTGGGATTGCGTCCGTTTCAATTAAACTCCGGCAGGGAACGTTCGAACAAAAGCTTTATCCACTGATTACTTAGGATTAGAATACTTAGGATTCTATAATAACACATGTTTATGTCTTGTTTTAATCTAGGCTATTTTTTGACAATTTAAGTTTATATGTTGATATAATGGTTAAATTTTGTAAAATATGTTGCTCATTGTTTACCTCTGAATCTATAGTTTCGTTGCGAATAGAAAACGTAATTAATTACATTTCTCGTTCCATAACGCATAACGTTCATTCACGATATCCTCCGCCACTCTACATTGATGGTGCATTGGCTACAACCCTTTTTGCGTTCCACTGTTGGGCAAGGTTGTCTCTACCACACTGCTCAAATGAGGGTTGGTGGAGATGCGCGTTAGTGGCCAACACGCTGTCGGATGTTTTCAAACCACCCATAAGGCCTACGACATGGTTTAACGACTGTTATTTATCGATAACAACCCGGACCGACGGTGTTACGTGCCCTTCTTAAATCTTTTGCCCATTCGGCTTAGATGTATAGATCGCTTGCGTTTTACGCTAGCTGCCAGGCCATGCGCGCTTCCATTGCGCATCCATTGAGTGGCACAATTGAGTGGAACTATTGTACGTCGTGTTTCTCCACTAAATGTCATTCTATTTCTGCTGGCTTTTGAGTGGTCAATAATAAACGCGCGAATGATATAGGTATATCATCGATTGACTTGGATTACGTTCATTTTAATTAAACCACGATGCGGAATATTTGAATAAGTTACCGCTTTTATTGCATCATGTCCAATAGGTATGATTTTATAAATAATACTAATTGAACATTTCACTTTTTTTGTATTCCAGATATAAATCATAAATGTTGAAGCAAAACTTCGTGAAGAGTTTTTGCTCTCGTTTTACCGCTCCACAATCACCTTTTCAATATGAGAATGGACCACACATGCTCAACAGTTGCGGTTTCAAAATAAAGTAAATTTACATTTGAAGAAGAGAACTTTCACGTGTTTTGTTCTTTTCTGTGAAATCATAAATATAGAGTCATAAACATCCTAAAGAGTATATTCCCGTTTCACCAACTTTCACCGCCTCACAACGACGCACTCAATGTCAGAATCGGCTGCCACTACAAACTGACGGTGCATTAATTGAACGGAACCTTTGTACGTTGGGTTTGGCCACTAGACGTCATTCTATTACTGCAACTACTGCAAGCTATTGCGTGGTCATTAATTAACGCGCGAATGTCATAATGGGCGAATTGAGATTACATTCATTTCAATTAAACCGCGACGCGGAACGTTCAAACAAGAGCTTTTATTCAATCATGTCCAATAAGTAGGGTGTTACAAATAATCTTATCGTAACTTTTGCTGTGTCTTTTTTGTATTCCCTAAAACTTTAAAAATATAAAATTTTGATTTTATCGCTTCATAATGAAATCTTCAATATATTATGAGACTGGGCTGACACAACTTGACACTGATGGTGAAATTGCGCGGAAACATTGTACGTCAGGCTTGATAACTAGACTTCACTCTATATCAGAAAGCAGCTGCATTAATGTCCAAAAGTTGTGGTTTCAAAATAATATCAATTTACTTTTTACATAGCAAAAAATTATGTTAGGTGTGCTATAGTCTGTGTAATACTTATTTTCATTCCGAAAAACTAAAATATATAGAAATAGACATCAGAAAGAATATTAATTCCCTTTCATTGCTCAACAACAACGTACTCAACGTCAGAATCGGCCGCCACTTCAAATTGACGGTGCATTAATTGAACGGAACCTTTGTACGTCGGGTTTGGCCACTAGACGTCATTCTATTTTTTCTAGCTATTGCATGGTCAGTAATTAACGCGCGAATGACATATGGTATAGACGAATTGAGATTGCCTTCGTTTCAATTAACGTGGTTTAATGTCCGAACGTTCAAACAAGAGCTTTTATTCAATGATGTCCAATAAGTGGCGTGTTACAAATAATATAATCGTAATGTGCCTTTTTGTATTGCCTAAAACTGTTATTTACCTAAAAATTTTATTTTATCGCTCCACAATGAAATCTTTAATATGAGACTGGGCCGATATAATTGGACACTGATGGTGGAATCGCGCGGAAACATTGTACGTCAGGCTTGATCAAAACGTCACTCTATATCTGCAAGCGGCAGCATTAATATCAAAAAGTTTTGGTTTTGGTTACAAAATAATGTCAATTTACCTTTTACATAGCAAAAGTTTACGTAAATTGTGTTAGTGTAATACTAATATTGAAACATATACTTTATTTGCATTTCGAAAAACCTAAAATATAGGGAAATAAACATCAAAAAGAGTATTTATTCCCATTGATCGCCCCACAACGACGCACTCAACGTCAAATCAGCTCCTATGTCACATGTCATACGTCGGGTTTGGCCACTAGATGTCATTCTATTTCTGCTAGCTATATTGGGTGGTCAGTAATTAATTTGCGAATGACAAATAGTATGGACGAATTGAGATTACTTTCGTTTCAATGAAACTACGGGGAATGTTCACACAAGAGCATTTATTCACAATGGTTAGGGTTCTAAAATAGCGCCAATTTGCGGTTTGCATTAATTTAGACCAATTTTATCGAAACAATTCGTGGTTCCAGGTAGACAACACAAATTAGTATGTTGCGTGAAGATTCTATTATAGCTTTTGACTTTAGCGAATTTTAGATTGAGATTACAGCTATCTTAAGAGAACAACTTGATAAACCTACTAAGAGGTTGTAAAAGTAAATTGTTAGAGTCTAACATTTTGAACAAAAATCGTTTACAAACACTTATATAAAAAATGTAGTAAGACAATGGGAAGCTTTTTGTATATGATTTACTAGCGACTTCGTCCGCGTGTACTTTGGTATTAATCCTAGCATGATGTTATATGGCCTTCCCCAATAAATGGACTATTTAACACAAAAATAACTTTTCAATTCGAACCAGTCCAGTAGTTTCTGAGTTTAGCGGGTTCAAGCAAATAAACTCTTCAGCTTTATATATGAGTATAAATAGATAACACTAAAACAAATATTTCATCCATCATCCAT
Organism: Pyrgus malvae; assembly: GCA_911387765.1. NCBI lineage: Eukaryota > Metazoa > Arthropoda > Insecta > Lepidoptera > Hesperiidae > Pyrgus > Pyrgus malvae. The sequence continues at coordinate 12,434,205 of OU426954.1, read as the reverse complement.
CAGCCTTTTACTGTCCACTGCTGGACATAGGCCTCCCCTAACGTTCGCCACTCCTCCCGGTCCTGGGCCTTCTGAATCCAGCGACTACCCGCTGTCTTCTTCAGGTCGTCAGTCCACCTGGTTGGAGGGCGGCCTGTACTCCTTTTGCCGAGACGTTACAAGAGACGTAACAAATATTTATTTTACTTAAATTTTAAAATTTAAAATTTAATTACTTAAATGCCCACAAGTTTTTCTTTTTGATTACCTATTTTAATAGCTTACGAAAAGATGTTTAAAGTAGGCTGCCTTTAATTGCCTTGTATATTTTGTACGCTTATAAAGCTAAAATTTAAAAACACAGAGGGATAATACAAGTCCTTCACATCTAGTGTGTGAAACATCAGCAGCTAGAATAAAAGCAGATTTAGTCAGGACATTCTATTTCATAATGAAATAGCAATTTTTTGTCTTGTTGAACAATGTAGTATTTTTCTTCTACACAAACTCACTGAGCGAGACCCTCAGCTTATTCTCGAAGCCACCTAACATCAGTGTGGCAAAATTGGCAATTGGGGTCAAATTAAACACAAGCACATTTAATAAGGACATACCATTAATGGGATAGCATATTCTATTGTTAAATAATGAAATACTTATCTTTTACGCGTTCTACCAAGAATGACACTCAGATTAGTTCTCCTCAAATCGTAAGTAGACGGATATTGAATTTAACCTCAGCATGTTGCAGATATATATTTCTTTGCCTCGGTCTGCAACCTGAAATCTCGTTTTGCCTTACTTTCTGCCCCAATTTAACGCAAATAGGACGTGACAGTGACTCGTGTTGACAAGCAGCTTCATCGACTTGAACTGTGTTGCAGCAGATACATTAAATACAGTATTATAGATACAGTGTGGTTCAGCGTATTGCCACGCGATATCGCATTGTACTCGCGATATCGCAGCGATGTACGTACAACTTTGCGGCGATATGGTTGCAATATCGTAGCGACGTAGTTGCAACATTGCAGCCATCTGATTGCTTAACAATCTAGTTGTGATATACCTGCGATGTACTAGCGATATTACAGCCAAGATTTTAATGGTTTGTCTCAAAACGTCCTCAGAGATAAACATTTTTATGCAGTCAAAAATTTCGGTCTATACCAAGAATTGAAGGCGATTTCAGTAATTGCTCTTCGCAGTTCCCCTCAATAATTTATGATATTTAAACAGAAAAGGCCTTCTTTCCAATGAATCTTCAACATGATTTTCAGGTAAATAATTCGCAACATTTTATTTAAATAAATTTTATCATAACACTCTCCACCGTTAACCGTGCATCCAATGTTCATAAGTCTAAGAAAGTAATAAATCTTTGAAACAACACTTTACACTTATAGGGAACACACTGTTTTGCTGTTTTGCTATATTGCCATAAGAATAAATAATAACACGTTACGGAGCAGCGTTTCTCGTTAATCGTATGGCCGCGACAGTGTCAGTTAAAATAGCAATCGGTAGTAAGAGTTGCTATGCAGAATCCAAACACCCTTACTACGAAAAAATTAAAATTTAAAGCTAAATTTTCAGCCTCGACGTGAAAGGAACCAGGGACCCTCGATGAGCATTCTGGCATGGTAACAATGATTACCTACCATATGATTCGTCAAAGAGCATTACGTAGTTTGCAACACTTTTTTTATTTGAATGGAGTCGACGACGAAGAGGAGACGAGCATGCAGGGCACGTGGTGTCAAGTGGTCGCTTCAGCCCATGGACATCTACATACAACCTCAAGCAAGCATAGGTAGTCTTGGCTGAGGTCGTATGCAGTTGCGCTGCTACTCCGGAGGCTGGTGGTCGCCTCATGTAAGTGTGGCCGGCAACTGCATCTTTCCACCGAAACACAATAGAATTGGTTCACAGCAGAAGTGGGTGCAGCGGTGGTACTTCCCCGGGCGAACGATAATAGCTCTATCACCTATAAATAGTTTTACCACCTATAAAACACTTTTATTATTATCAACTTTAGACACGAGGTTCTTCTCAAAAAAGCCAACTTTGGCAAAGGGAGATCTCCCGCAGGGCGAGGTGGTCATGCCCGTGGAGCGGCCGCGGTCCATCTGACTCAATTCGGAGCTTATATAATTATGGTCGGAAATTCAGAAAACTTCGATAGCGTGATTCAGGAATACCCGTCGCGCCGTCTCCTGATGAGTAGTGGAAGGTCGCTACACAACCAACGGCTTAACGTGCTTTACGAAACTCTGGGGTGTAAAGAGTAAAAGGTGTCACATTCTTACCTCAATATAAAGTGGGCAATAGGTCTTTCGGTAGAAAGACTTACCTAGACGCGGCTGTTAGTTCCATAACGTTCCCTTGAAAATTCTACCATGAAATTTCTGCCATTAAATTTGACCCACCAAAGTAATTTATTTATTTATTTACATTCCAACATACAGCTACCATTACAGGAAATTCCCAATGCGATAGTGCAGTTACATTTTGCCTAATAACAATTAGTAATAAAATAACCATAATATACACCTATATAGTAATAACCATGAAAAAAAAATCATTAGTTTTCCAAATAACATATTACGTATAGTGTTATTCTTGTAAACTCGCTCAGTGAACACTAGAATAAATCAAATTTTTCCGCTACCAGATTGAGTGTATGTATTGTGCGCGTGAGGGGGGGTGTTATGTAGTAATTTGGTTTTACCGCGCGGTACCGCGAACAAAGTCGGCCGACGCGACGTCGCCGCTGTGCGTAATTATCGGGCACACACAAGCTTCGCAGCACTGCAGCACACTCGGATTACTTATGTAACCTGCACCTGTATGTACTCATGTAACCTATTACCTGTATGTAATGTGTCATAATGTAATTTGTAACCGATCTACAAAGATCGTTTACAAATTACACTAACCCTACTGTTGATACTTCTAAGCAACACAAACTGTAGAAATAAATTAATCAAAGGTAGAGCTACTACGTGTCAATTTATTTATGTACGATTGCGAAGTCCGTAATCACTCACAGCGAGTAGGGTTGCGAGTCCGGCTTAGCCTGATATGCGTAACTTTTCGCACTTGTGTCCGGTCAATTTTTTTATAAAAGTCTGGCTTGCCCCGTTTTTGTTACGCTTTTGATGAGTTTACCAAAAACTTAACAAAACTCCACGCCAGCTTCACAAGTGCGCACGTGGACGATTGTGAAGACACGACTCGCGACGCTTTTTCTTTAAAAGAGCTGTGTCCGACTCTTAGAACAAAATGTCGGGCTAAATATGAATCTGAAAAGCCGGACTTTTTGACTTTTGCGCCTAGCAACCCTACCCGCGAGTGACATATACGGTATGACGTCAAACCTGTGCGTCCGTTTCAATTAAATCTCGGCACGAGTGAACGAATCACACAGCCCAACAAAGTAGAGCCACAAATTGGATAACATGGACTATTTATATCCCATAAGTGACTATTTTACTTTACAATATTATCATCACGAACAAACCTTTTTTATACCAAAGAGGGGCCCAGAGTTGTCATCTCAAAGCGGAGAATGAAAAAGATATTTTCATCAACTATCTGATATTCAAATCATGGACTTAGGCCAGTCATTATCGACATCAAACATCGCAAACGCGCATGTATCTACGATTCTTTTATATGTTGTTAGGTCCCCTAAGAGTAGTCTATACCAAAAATTGCAACCCTGAAAACCTTGTGCTGCCACCATGATGCTCGAAAAGCTGCGAAATTTTGGCTCTTGTTTCAGTTCTTTTGAAAAAAGTACCTTAAGGAAGCGTTTTTCAGATATACTTGTTATATTATTTTATCAAGCTAACTAAATTTAATACAATTTAAGCCCAACATGAGCTCTCTAGGTCTATTAGTTGCGAAGGTACAGCTAGTCAAAGATGGGCAATTTTTTCCAAAACGTGGCAAATTGTCGGTAGGGTTGTTTGTCAAGACATTTGCTGGCTAAACTAATGGTCCTACAGTATAGCCATGAGAAAAGAATTTATAAAAAAAATGAATTAGCTTTAATTTAATTCCAAAGTGGAGCATCTAGTCCTCAACGTTTCATAAATAATTTTAAAAAAATACCGGATTTCGGATAAAAGATGAAAACGTTCTACTGAATGACGTGGGTATGTATTTCTTTAAAAATCATGCAACATTAATGGTGGTGAATTTGACATTTTAAATGTAACATGGTTTCGAATTAAATAACACTTAACAAATAAAAAAAAACAAAAATATCACAATACCTAAAATACGCACGCACAAGAACTGGTTAGACTTTTGCTCTTTTGGACGGGCCGGGTCTCACCCAGTCTGTATCAGTGAGAGGAAGCGGGGCAGAAGAGACAATGTATTTTGGAGGTGGAGGCAGGCCGTCATATGGTGTTGGATTGTTCATATCCTCATCCTCGTCGTCTTCGTCCAAAACGATAGTAGGTAGTGACGTTGTTGCAACTTCGTCCTTCGCAAAAGGAGCAACCAATTGAGCACTTGAGCCCTGCCTTTCTGCATTTGCCTTCCTGCATTCCCTAAGCATCCTTTTTTGCATTTGCAAGCCACCATTCTGAGCAGGTTCTGAGGAGCGGGCTCTGCGCGCATTGTGACGGACATGATACCTTGATTGCTGGTGGCCCATCCCCAGTCAGAGCGCGCAGAGCCCGATCCTCAGAACTAACCAGTTCTTGTGCTTAGTATTTTATTGTGTAGCAAGCCTTAGTGAGTTCTGTGGAATTTTGTTTTGTCTGTGCCAAATTTAATTTTTGCCGCGCTCACAATTGTTGGCTCGGCCAATCAGCGCGCTTCCCGCCGACGCGTGGGGCCTCGCCTCACACCACTCTCGCGCCTCATCGTCGTCCAATAGGAACGAGTCTTTTACTTGCTCTCGGCTGGACGCTTCATCATTATTAGAAACTTTTGTTCATGAGTTTAAAAGTTGTAAAAGTAGTTTTTTCGGTTTTCTATTTATATAAACAGTATTGTAATGTTCAAGTTGTGTTTCGGACAATAAAACAGTTCAACGGTGTCCACTTATCTACCTTTATTTCTGCGCCTGCATCACCCGAACCCTACAGTGGCTGCCCAACGTGCTGCGATTGCTGCGAACAAGACGTGTAACTCATCTCAACATGCCGCGTACACGCAATAATAATAAACGATCGGATGCCGAAAGTGACGTAGAAGAATGCCTCGACGACACCGTCTTAGAAACCGGGGAAAGTTTTACAACTCGCCAAGTATCCGCCATGATGGCGGCCATACAAAAGTCTCAAACTGAAGCTTTTGCACGCCTGTTAGACACCGTCATTGGGAATGGGGGTGGAAAGCCCCACGAATCATCGTCGATTCTCTCCCCGGCCGTCAGCTCCGGCACCTTCACGCATTGCACCGCCCGATTTGGTGGTGACGCTGACGAGTCCATCGACGTGTTCATCGACGCTATTCAAAGCTATAAAGACTGCGCTGGAGTCTCTGACGAGAATGCTCTCAGAGGCCTTTCCATGGTACTCATAAACGACGCTGCAGTTTGGTACCAAGGCGTTAAAGAAGAAATTAAATCATGGAAAGATGCAATCCATTATCTTGAACATACCTACGGTGACAGAAGGCCGCCGTACCGAATATACAGAGAATTGTTTTCACTACAACACGGATCTGAAAAGACTGGAGTCTTTGTTGCTCGATGTCGTGCCCTTTTATCAAAGATTCCCGCCGGCGATTTATCAGAAAAGGCAAAGATTGACATGGTGTACGGATTATTGCACCATCGTATTCGGAATAAGCTCCGCCGAGAAGATTTCCATGACTTCGCAAACCTGCTTCGCCTGGCCCGTAACATCGAGGAATTTGACAACGAGGAGACTGCGACATGCCGCGACGATCGCGCAGTCACGCAGCGCCCGCGCCCGCAGCGTAGACAATCGCCCGCAGTGCTGGATTCCCCGAACGTTCCGACATCTACGCCAGTGACGAAAAATTCGGTTTCGCGTTCGAGTAGTGTTCCTAAACCGCGTTGTGTATATTGTAAACAGTTCGGTCATATTCGCGACGAGTGTAGAAAGTTAAAATCTAAAAGTGTCGACCCCAATAATATTAATGACTCCAAGTTGTCTACTCTTTGTTGTTATGGTTGTGGCGAGAGAGGGGTGATGAGGTCACAGTGCCCACGGTGTAGTAACACGAGTATGTCATTTTCATCATTTTGTGTAACTGAAACGGCACAGCACAATCTGGTAAGAGATTTTAATCATAATAATAGTGATTCAACTTGTTTCTTTAAACCTAATAGCGTAGGAACAACAGATTTAGCTCTTAATTCTCAATCATACAATAATAGTGTCAAATCTTTAGTTAACAGTGACAAACCCCAGTCATCTATTGTTTTAAATAATCAGGATAGTGATTCTTATGATAGGGGGAGAACACAAAATATAGATAGCCCTGATGTTGAAACGTCCTATAGGGTGAATGCACCTGTCATGAGTCCATCTCATGGGTTGTTACAGTCTGATGCTAACCAGCTTTGCATGTCAACAGTAGTTCCTACTTTCTGCGCTGACTACACAGATACAACTACTGCTACTTGTAATTTACCTGAGCATGCAGTCCCGCTCTCTGCGTCCAACGTTATAAGGTCGACGACCGCATGCTTTATGCAACTAAGGCCTGTGCTTAGCATTAAGATTCTTGGTCAACGGGGCATAGCTCTGATTGACACTGCTGCTAGGTGCTCTGTGGCAGGCCATAAGCTTTATAAAATTTTTAAGGATAAGCATGTAGCTTTTAGATCCAAAATAGTGAATGTGAAATTAGCGGATGGTGTTGTCCAATCGCGTGAAGTCTTGGTGGCTTCTGTAGATGTGACAATCTCTACTGACCGAAGTCTTCGAATGGACTTCATTATTTTTCCGGATGCTGACAACAATGAAACACTTCTAGGCATGGATTTCCTTAATGCTGCAGGTATGGTAATAAATTTTGCTGCTTCTTCTTGGCATTTCTTTGGATGCACGCAGACTTACCCACTTGAGTATGAGGATGAACAAATGCTTCAGCGCACTTCACTTGCAGTTTCTTCCATGTCACTCCGAGCTGATGAAGGCTTGATGCTTTCTGATGACCAACGTCAACAACTCACTGCTTTTCTTTTACAGCATGAAGATATCTTTAATCTAGGAGGAGCAGCAACACCTTTTGCAGAACATCATATTGATACAGGGAGCCATGCTCCCATTGCTGTTCCCCCATACCGCCTCACGCCTTCTAAGAAGGCCTTAATGGAGGCTGAAATCAACAAAATGTTGAAGGAGGGGGTAATAGAGGAATGTGAGTCTGCGTGGGCTGCACCTGCACTTCTTGTGCCGAAGAAAGATGGTACGTATCGGTTTTGTGTTGACTACAGGAGATTAAATGCCATCACTAAAAGTGACTCATATCCTTTGCCTGTTATTGAAGATTTGCTTCACTCTACTAGGAGAGAAGGTTATATGAGCACTATTGACCTAAGATCAGGTTACTGGCAAGTGAGTGTCTCACCAGCTGATAGGGATAAGACAGCATTTGTCTCCCCATTTGGTACTTACCGCTTTATCCGTATGCCTTTTGGCCTTAAGAATGCCCCAGCCACATTTCAGAGGTTAATGGACCGGTTTCGTTCTGGGAGTGCCTTAAAGGACATTACCCTACTGGTTTATCTTGATGACCTCCTCGTTTTGTCGGATGGGCAGTTTCATCAACACCTAAAAGATCTGGAAGCTGTGTTTAATCGCCTTCGAGTGTTTGGTTTGAGAGCTAACAGAGATAAATGCTCTTTTGCTTGTAGCCAAGTTAAGTACTTAGGCCACCTAATCACTCCTAAAGGCATAATGCCAGATAATACTAAGGTGGAGGCCATACTTAATTTAAGTGAACCTACAAACCTCAAACATCTCCGTACTTTTTTGCAAACCTGCTCATGGTTTCGGAAATTTGTTCCAGGGTTCTCTGAAATAGCTCAACCACTTACCAAGCTAACTAGGAAGAATCAGACTTGGGTATGGAATGATGAGCAGCGACTGGCTTTCCATGAGCTCAAGCAGAGGCTGGTTACAGCTCCAGTACTTGTGCAGGCAGACTATAGTAAGCCCTTTATTATCCATACAGACGCTAGCAACTATGCAATAGGTGCTGTACTTCTACAGGGTGAAGGACACGACATGCACCCCATTGAATATGCAAGTCGTCTGCTTACATCTGCTGAGCGCAAATATAGCACCACAGAGCGCGAAGCCCTTGGTGTAGTCTGGGCTGTCGAAAAATACCGCCCCTACATTGAAGGCCATTCTGTCATTGTAAGAAGTGACCATCAACCACTTAAGTGGTTACTCACATTAAAGTCACCTAGTGGTCGGTTAATGCGGTGGGCCCTTAAGTTACAATCTTTTGATATAAAATATGAATACTCTCCTGGAAAGGTTAACGTAGTAGCTGACACCCTTAGTCGTCCAATTTGTAATGAAGCTAATGAGAAAAGTTGTGGTGTTTGTTCTGTCATCCTGGACTTACCACGTAAGAATCCTAATGAACTTCGATCAGCCCAGCTTGAAGATCCTGAAGTTAGTAAAATCATTAGCGACTTGGAGTGCACCTCTGACCCCTTAACCTCCACTCGCTGGCTAGAGAGAGGTTATCATTTGGAGCAGGGTGTTCTGTATCGCCATGGCCCCGATTCAGATTCCGAGGAGCCTCAATTAGTGGTACCCAGGTCAATGCTTAATGATATCATGACTGAGTTTCATGATGCACCTACTGCTGGTCATCAAGGTGTTGACAGAACTATTGATCGTATACGACAACGTTATTACTTCACTGGCATGCGCAAGTATGTTACTGAGTACCTTAGGAACTGTATTGAGTGCCAGAGGTATAAATATTCAAATCACAAGCCTTTTGGACTTTTACAAACACCTGTACTCAATCAGAGAGGGGAAGTACTTGCCATAGACTTGTTTGGTCCTTTGCCTGAAGCAGACACCGGTGAGAAGTGGGTGTTCCTTGTTGAGGACACCGCTACTCGTTGGGTGGAACTGTATGCTCTGAGAGAAGCTACAGGTGATGTTTGTGCAAAGATTCTACTGGAAGAATATTTTCTCCGGTATGGATTTCCCAGGCGAGTTATTTCTGACAATGGTGTTCAGTTCATATCTGCAGTAATGCAGTTGTGTATGTTCCTATTTGGGGTAAAACAGAATCTTATTCCTCTTTACCACCCTGAGGCCAACCCGGTTGAGAGGAAGAATAGGGACCTAAAAGTTCAACTTTCAATACTTGTTAAGAATGACCATCGCACTTGGCCTCTGTGTTTACCACAGGTACGTTTTGCACTCAACTCTTCCACATGCTCCACCACAGGACTAACACCCTCCTATATGATGTATGGGAGAGAAATGCGTACCCCATTCGACGCACAACATGACCTACGTGCAATCCTGGACAAAGAAGCATTCATACCTCAGGTGACACCTTACCTATCTAAGTTTATAAAAACTTTGAGTGACGTCAGGGAAAGAGTTGAAAAGCGTCAAGATTTAAGAAAGGAGTATGCTGATGCATCTCGACGTTCCAGTCCTGTTTTTAAGGTAGGTGATCAAGTCCTACTTACTACTCATGCTCTGAGTAATGCACCCAAGGGGGTGACTAAAAAGTTTATGCCGCAGAGAGATGGACCATATGTTATCAGACGGATTGTTAGCCCTACAACCTATGAGGTGGCTGATGATCGGGGTCGTTTACTGGGACGTTTCCACACATCAGACCTTACAGCTCTAATTACTAATGACACTGAACTCATTGAGCCTGTCCAACCTCGTCGTCTACGAGGAAGGCCACGTAAAGCTAAGTAAGATTTGACAAGCGTAGGATGCCAAGCCACTATCGGGTCGATTTAGTGACTTGGAGGAGGAGAATGTAGCAAGCCTTAGTGAGTTCTGTGGAATTTTGTTTTGTCTGTGCCAAATTTAATTTTTGCCGCGCTCACAATTGTTGGCTCGGCCAATCAGCGCGCTTCCCGCCGACGCGTGGGGCCTCGCCTCACACCACTCTCGCGCCTCATCGTCGTCCAATAGGAACGAGTCTTTTACTTGCTCTCGGCTGGACGCTTCATCATTATTAGAAACTTTTGTTCATGAGTTTAAAAGTTGTAAAAGTAGTTTTTTCGGTTTTCTATTTATATAAACAGTATTGTAATGTTCAAGTTGTGTTTCGGACAATAAAACAGTTCAACGGTGTCCACTTATCTACCTTTATTTCTGCGCCTGCATCACCCGAACCCTACAATTGTGATATTTTTCTATGTTTATTTGTTAAGTGTAATTTAATTCGAAACCATATATTACGTATAAAATGTCAAATTCACCACCACTAATGTTTCATGTTTCTTAAAGAAATACATACTCACGTCATTCAGTAGAAAGTTTTCATCATTTATCCGAAATCCGGTATTTTTGTTTTTTTAAATATTTATGAAACGTTGAGGCCTAGAGGCTCCACTTTGGAATTTAATTAAAGCTAATTCTTTTTTTTATAAAATTTTCTCTCATGGCTATACTCTAGGACCATTAGTTTAGCCAGCAAATGTCTTGGCAAACAACCCTACCGACAATTTTCCACGTTTTGGAAAAAATTGCCCATCTTTGAATAGCTGTACCTGCGCAACTAATAGACCTAGAGAGCTCATGTTGGGCTTAAATTGTAGTAAATTTAGTTAGCTTGATAAAGTAATATAACAAGTATATCTGAAAAAGCTTACTTAAGGTATTTTTTTCAAAAAAACTGAAGCAAGAGCCAAAATTTCGTAGTTTTTTAGCATCATGGTGGTAGCACAAGGTTTTCAGGGTTGCAATTTTTGGTATAGACTACTCTTAGGGGACCTAACAACATATAAACGAATCGTAGATACATGCGCGTTTGCGATGTTTGCCTTTTTTTGTGTCGATAATGACTGGCCTAATATATCTATGATTCAAATCAATATTCGTTGTTCAAATGACTCTTTAAAAAATTATTTGTGCTTGCACTTGTTTTAATATGTAAATTAAAAAATACGAGTATAATTTTTGTTAAAACAAACAATTACAAGCCACTCAACATAACTTAACAACATATGAATGATTGTGAATATATATATGTATAATATATTTGAGAGATTATATTATATTGAGAATGAATATATATATAATATTGAGAGATTTATATAAGAGGCGCGCATGGCCCGGCGGTTAGCGTAGAACGCAAACGATCTATGCAACTAAGCCAAACGGGCGCGGTCGGGTGTGAGATGGGTGACCGCTAGTGGCAAAAAATTTCATGCGCGTTTCCGTGCTTCAGAGGGCACGTTAAGCCGTCGGTCCCGGTTGTTGTCGATAAATAACAGTCGTTAAACCTTGTCGGAGGCCTTATGGGCGGTTTGAAAACATCCGACAGCGGGTTGGCCACTAACCCGCATCTCCACCAACCCGCATTGAAGCAGCGTGGTGGAGTAAGCTCCAGGCCTCCCCAATAAAGGGGAGAGACCCGTGCCCAGCAGTGGGACGCAAAAAGGGTTGCAGCCATATAATATATTTGGTAAATACTCCTCTGAGACATTATAATTATGTAACGTCAATTTGAAATGCGTCCCTTTGGAATAAGACTCGACACGAATGAATAAGTAATGACCTCATAAAATCCGAACTCTTTTATTTTCAACACGATTCTATTTTAAGAACTGCCATTTAACTTTATTGGCCGTTGTTCACTTGGTTATCTATAATAAATGTAAAAAACACTGATATTCGAGAACTTGTCTGCACCCCTATTTATATCTAACAAGTTATCTCCCAAAAACTGGGGAGTCTTGGAGCTTACTTTATCACGATGCTCCGTTACATTTGAACATTGTCGGATCTTGTGAAAATTTTCATCAAGCACCTGCCCCAAACTAAAATCAACACGCCCCCTCCCCCCAAACTGAAATTCTAGATCCGCCACTTAACGTGGACGGAAAAACTCCACGGCTAATCCGACTAGGTTTCTACGTTAGATTAGATTGCAATATTATCAAAAACTGTTCTCCATGAGTGACATATGATTTTAATGTCTTTCTCCTAAAGTGATTATTCACAAAGAAGGCATTAATGGCAGAGCCACTAGATGTCAATCAATATAAAGTGCGATTGCGAGTCTCTGAGTGACATATCATGTGAAGTCAACTTGAATTTTCAATTAAATTCCACACGATTGAACGGGTAATTGTGCGACTCGATGAAGTAATGGCATGGCATTTAATGAATTTTGGGATTATTTTAGGCAGTTTTACGGCCAAGCCACACTTAGCTACTTTTACTCGTAGCATCGGCGATCGTCGAATTTGTTGCTAAACGAGGCGATTCAGATTTGAAACGTACAAATCCGAAACGAAGCACACACACACACATATACACACACGCGCACACAGAGAGAGAGAGAACGAGAGAGAACTTTCGCTCGCATGTCTCATACTCGCACACCTATGTTTCTCTCTCTCTCTCTTCAGCCATTATTAGTCCATTGCTGGACATACGCCTATCCCAAGGCGCGCCACTGAGCCCAGTCTTCGGCTCTACGCATCCAATTTCTCCCCGCCACCAGGCGCAGATCGTCGCACCACCTCGCAGGAGGGCGTCCTACTCGCCGTTTACCTAAACGTGATCTCCACTCCCAAGAGCCGTCTACTCCACAGATTGTCGGCTCTTCGACAGATATGACCGGCCCACTGCCACTTCAGCTTGCTGGCATTTAGGACTATGTCGGTTACTTTGATCCTCATGTATGGTCCTCATGCCCTCTTATTTCATTACGAATCATATGCCTGAGGGACTCACCGTTCATAGCCCTCTCCATGGCACGCTGTGCGACTATGAGTTTGTGGACTAATCCCACCGTCATTGTCCGCGTTTCGGCTCCGTAAGTCATCACGGGTAGGACGCACTGGTTGAAGACTTTGGTCTTGAGGCTTTGCGGTATGGGCGACGTGAGTATATGGCGAAGCTTCCCGAATGCTGCCCAGACCTATGTTTACAGCGAAAATAATAATAATAATAATAACACTCACCCTTTCTTCCTTACATTATTCTTTATTACCTACTGATGTACATCGCTTATACTGGATGGAATTTCACTTGTAGTTTGTATTTTTGTCTTTTATATTAATTTTATTTAGAAAATTATTTCAACGTACTACGCGAGAATGGAGGCCCGCATTGAAAACCAGCAGTCATGGTTTATACCGCGACACAGACTGACTGCGGTCCTATTCCATCTTGTGCTTCTCCAGCGTTTCACCTTTTTTTTGTTTCCCGTACATATTTATTAATTATTATTACTCTTTGTGAATTGTCTATCGCCGATGTCGATACCTAGTGTGGCCTAGCCGTCAGTCTCTATAAGGGTACGTAGCTTCCAATACAATTTGCTTCTAAATGATATTATGTTACTCATAGTCCTAAATGGCTGCTACCTTTTTAGTGTTCCGTACCCGAAGGGTGCCAACGGGACCCTATTTCTAAGCCTCCGTTGTCCGTCCGTCTGTATGTCATCAGGATTTATCTCATGAACCGTGTTGGCTAATTACAGATGATGTATTTCTGTTGCCGCTATTACAACAAATAATAAAAATAGAATAAAATAACTCCCATATAATAAACGTGATTTTTAATAGATAATGGTACGGAACACATTCGTGCGGAAGCCCGACTCGCACTTGGCCGGTTTTTAAGAGATACTGCTGGGTACGGGTTTCATCTCATGATTGGGGAGATAGATATGTGGGGATGTGGGGGTTAGTGTACAACTTGATGTTTTCGAACCGCTCATAAGGCCTCCAACAAGTTTTAAAGACTGCTTTCTATCGATAACCTCCGGGATCGATCGCTTTACCCTCAGCATGAAAACGCGCATATAAGATTTGACACAAGCGGTCATTCTACTAACATCTACTCTACTATACCCCTACCCGACTACGCCCCTTTTGCTTATATACGAGTATGTATTTTCCTGTAATTATAAGATATTCTCTTTCTTTTCTTTGCATTCTCTTGGATACCTGTTTACTGCAAAATGAAGAGCCCCTTCGCCAATCTACTTAACGTGGAAATACGAAGTTAGTAATTACTCTGCGAGTGACATATATGACGTCAACTCGAATTGCGCCTTCAATTAAACCTCCACTCGTATGAACGGTAACTTACAGGACCGGCACAGTAAAAGCTCGGCGTTCTAATTTCCATTACATATTCTATGGGAGGTGTGATTTTGAGAGATCATATTTTGTGCTACCGAGGATTTGTATTTTCGAAATGGTGGACTAAGTAAATAGCAAGTGAAATATATGTAGTACTGTACGACACTATTAGGAGGGAGGTGCTATTGCAAGAAAAAGTATGTTATAGCATCACATGTTTTGATTGCGAATTGTTGCATAGAAGTTTTTTTTTCTTCAATTATGGCATCGCAAACTCTGCATATTTCCAGCGTCAAGTAAAACCCCTGCATCACGTTTCCGCCAGTTTCGGCGAAACTGGACGAGTAATAATACTAATTATAGGTAAAGTCAGTAGGTAAGTCGTAAGTTGTCAGTCATCAGTCAGTCAAGTCAGTCAGACATTCAAGTAAAGCGATGGCTTCTTTACCAGAACGTGACCAATGGAATTTTGGACGCAATCCGAAAAAAACATATTTTTGCACTGTTATTTTAATTCACAAAACTCGTGCACTGTAATTAACCAATATCGAACAAAATACCATCAAATTTATCCGATATAACTCAAAAATACACCAAGAAAGGTTTTGTAGGTGGTAGAACTAGGGCACTGGTGCGTTCCTTTGGAGATCCCGGGGCTCTTCACAAGCGCCGAGGAGGCCATCAAGGGGGTTTTAGTGTGGTGAAAATCCCACATAACCCAGTATCCCTCCCCAGGGTACTGGATACCTTTTCAAGGTTTCCCCCCGTTAACAAAAAAAAAGGTGGTAGAACTAATATGGTTCGCACGGGGAAGTCCCACCGCTACACCTCCTTCTGCCGTGAACCAATTCTATTGTGTTTCGGTGGAAAGGTGCAGTTGCCGGCCACACTTACATGATGCGACCACCAGCCTCCGGAGTAGCAGCGCAACTGCATAAGACCTCAGACAAGACTTACCTATGCTTGCTTGAGGTTGTATGTAGATATCCATGGGCAGCAGCGACCGCCTAACACCACGTGGCCTGCATGCTCGTCTGCTATTCCATTCAAATAAAAAAAATAGAAAATGTAAATGAAACAAGAATACAATGTCTTTTTCGACTTCCTGCCAAAACTCCCTGCATAGTAGTTATTATCTAACTTTGTACGATTTTGAGTTGGTAATTATTTCGTGAGTGATGTAATAATGTCAACTCGAATTTCGCCCCTTTCAATTAAACCTCGACATGAGTGAACGAGTAACGTATGAGGTCAACAAAGTAAAAGCTCGGCTTTCTAATTTTAATATATTTTAGGGACTCTGTAAACTCTTAATTCGATCTGCAAATTTATTTTGGTATCCAAGTATTTCGTTATTTCAGTTCAATACATATGGAACATTAAATAGAATAACTTTATTGTATTTATATATATTTTTTATATATACCTAGGTATATTATTTATTTTCAATTTAATTAATTTTATTTTAGTTGTTTAAATTCCTAACACAAAATTAAAGTAAGGTCTTATCAATCCTTTTTCTTTCTAGTTAACGTGTTTCTAGTTAAAAGTTAACTTAGTTGTTAATAACGTTAATGATGAAATTGTTTATGTTTTAATCGGAGTAATCTCAAATTCATAGAAATTTATTATTCAAGCTACACATATATACTCAAGGGCTCGTCTATTGTACAAGGTATAGATATAGGAATAAGTAACGCAGATTAAAACAACGCAGGTTATAACAAAGTGGTACCCAGACCAAGGGCCAGGAGTAATCATAAATATTTACTTCTCAACCGTAACTATTATTGTAGATTTCCTGTAGTAGGTCCTGTATATTCAAAAAAGTAATTGATAATAACAACTAAATCTCTAATCCCAAAATCAGTTTTCGTATATAATATTTTCTTTCTCTTATTTGCCATTCATACAGTAATTGTAAAGTAAATGAAACGTCATTCCTAAGAATGTTAAAAAATTAGCTTACTACTGTTAATTAAAACCTGTGAACACATAATTCTTCTTAAGGTTGTGTAAAATATCCATGTTTAAATGTTTGTCATTACAAATTGGATCCTATGAAAATAATTCGTACAATCTGATGTACGTACCAATGAAGCGTTTCGCAATTCAGCATACCGGTAATGACTCTCCGTGACATATATGATGCCAACTAAAATAGCGTCCGTTTCAATTAAGCCCTGGCATGTGCGCGGTCCGTTCGCACTAAAGCTCCTCTATCGGATATATTCGGGACGTACCCACGGAATGAAAGTGATTCGTATGCCATAATTTAAGCTAACTGACTAAATGGTGACAAAATATATTCCTTTTTCGTAACTACACCTACGTATTATTATAAGTATAATTGCACAAATATGGCGTCCATGTTATAAAGAAATTGTTCGGTCTACGCAATAGTGAACTGGAACATTGTCTTTTTCCAAAAAGAAATTAGATTAGACAGACAGACATTAGACCGCGTTAATAACGTAACTTAATAAGGTTAACTTTTAAGAAGTTTATTTACTTACTATTCTGTCTATGTAAATTTTATATTTTTCTCTGTTTCTATTTACATTTAGTCTTCTTAATTCAGTAGTTACAGAACTAAATAAATTGATGGGCTCCGAGCCGAAAGTATAGATACATACTTTGGGTTGGCCACCAAATGACATGTTTGCTATTCAAAATACCAATAATAACTCCACCAATCCTAAATAGCACCCATTTTAATAAATCCTAAATATAAGTGCTTTCAGGCACCTCTATCATAATTATTATCAAATCTAAATAACCATGTCCTATGAAAACATTCGTTCACAATCTGACGTAAATATTTACCTACGAAGCGTTTCGCAATTCAGCATACCGGTAATGACTCCCCGTGACACATATGATGCTAACTGAAATAGCGTCCGTTTCAATTAAGCCCTGGCACGAGCGCGGTCCGTTTACACGAAAGCTACTCTATCGGATGTATTCGGGACGTTAGCTAACTGACAAAATGGAACAGACCGTAGGTAGTGTTCTAAAATATATTTTTCTTCCATAATTACACCAACGTATTATTTATTATATAACCGAATAAAAAAACGGTGTTTATATAATTATGAAACTGTTTTGTCTACGAAAAAGTGACTTGAAAAACAATATAAAAATAAAGATAACTTTAACATTGTGTTTCTACAAAAAGAAATAAGATTATACAAGCAGGTAATAGAACAGGCATATCACAAATAAGCATAACTTTTATGAGCTTTAATTATGTTGTTTATGTAAATTTTATTAATCTCTATATAGCTATTCTAATGTGCTCTCCTTCATTCAATATTTATATGTATATAGATTAATACATGGGATTAGTAACCATATCAATAAACACGTCTGCGATTCAAAGTACCGGTAATAATTCCAGTAACACATATGAACTGAAATAGCATCCATTTATCAATTACGCCCCAACATAAGCGCGGTTCGTTAGCATGAAGGCTCCTGTAAAACATGAATGAAAGCAATCGATAATTCAACTAATTGCGCATATTTTTACTGAATTAGATACGTATGGGGTTACACTGTAAATAAAACTTAATTTTTACCAAGCGTAAAGAACTGCTCCTCAGTAAATTGTTGTAAATTAATTTCATTTCTCTATTTCGTCATAGTCATTTTATGTCACGACTGTCGATTTATTAGCTATACAGACACCAGAATCGGCATTTGTGGTTAAATTTTTACTAGGTGTTCAGAATTATTCCTTTTAACTTTCCTTATTTTTGTAACATTTATTGCCAAACTCTCCACCAACCCGCATTGGAGCAGCGTGGTGGAGTAAGCTCCAGGCCTCCCAAATAATGGGGAGAGACCCGTGTCCAGCAGTGGAACGTAAAAAGGTTTGTGCCACTACCAAACTGTATGAGAAATAAGATCATACTTTTATTTTGGAATAAGAAAAATAGGGCCTATATTTTACTTAAGTTATGACATTTACATTACGTTTTTTTATTTACAAAAAAAACATGTCAGTGTTTATTCCTCCATTACCTCCATTATCATAGAAAGCGAAGCGATAAAACGATTGCCATTCAAATACAGATAATGACTCTCCATGACACATATGATGCCAATTGAAATAACGTCCATTTTAATTAATCCCCAACATCAGTGGCGTTTATTTGCATGAAGGCTTCTCTATTAGATATGATTGAGACACAGAAATAAAAGCAAATTAGTTTAAAACCTTTTTGTCTAACCCTATAAGTTAAGCGAATGCTTAAAGATTTTGTTACTTTTTCTAGTAACTTTTAAAAGACGTTTAGTAAAAACACTAAATTATGATTTGTTTCGATAGCTAGCCAACATTGACTCTTATTGTTGAAGACTCAAGTCGACAGTGTAAATATTTTGTTAGCTTACTTACGAATCGATTCAAAATTCCGACTAAAATAGCGTCCGTTTCAATTAAAGCTAAAAGTAAAAACTAAAGTGCAAACAAACCGCGCTTAAGTGAACGCGGTCCGTTTGCGCTTTTGCGCGAAGGCTCAACTATTGGACATGTTTGTGTCACCGGAATGAAAGCAATTCGTATATATAGGTATATTTTATATTTTTGGAGTGATTCATAATATTGATAATATCAACTAAAATAGCGTCCGTTTCAATTAAGGTCGTACATGAGAGCGGTTCGTTAGCGTGAGGGCTCATCTATTGGATATAGTTGGTCCACCGGAATGATAGCAATTCGTATTCCAACTTAATCTAAGCAGATCGGGTCATTGACAAATTACTGAGACCCTATTGCGCAGAAATATATTCTCCAGTTTGAAATTATTGATAAAAATATCAAAAAAAATTAATGTATTTGCTTAATATTTCATTAAAATTTTAGGTGATTCTTTAATTTGTAAAGCAATATCTGGCTATTGATGTTATAGTAACATTAATATTTAAGCTTTTTATAAGCCATAATCCGAAGAAGACATCGATTATGTTGTAAAAGTTCAAAGCAAACTAAGGAGAAAGGTAGAGATTCCTAAATAATATACAACAATTTAAAAATTATGGGTCATTGTAAACTATTTGTTTTTGTTTTATAAAAAATGAACATAAAACTTTTATGTAAGTTAATCTAACATTATTATTTACTTCTGTCTCTATTTAAACATTTTCTATATGTATTATTTACTCAAGCAGTTTTCATGTCTGCGGATGAAGAGGAAAGATTTGTATTTTTGTGTGTATGTTTGTAATTAATCTTATTCTATAAGTACATATCGCACTAGTAATACAATAGTGTATCAACTCAAAATACTTTGTATTTGACATAATACTATAAACACACGTAAAATTTAATTCCTCACACGTCATCAAAACCGTCGTTCGAATAGTGCAAGAAACAGATAAGAAATGGCGCTATAAGTCACTATTTACGACATTTCGGTTGCCTACTCCTCTCCCGCAATATTGCGTCATCTTTAGTTCCAACCATCAGTGAGCCAGAGAGCACGTGCCGCTTGGCGTAATATTTTGAGTTGCAACAGTATTACTGAATCAGGTATGTAAAATTTATATTTTTATTTTGAATTAATACAGTATTGTTGATTTGACCTAAACACGCGCTTGGTGTTATTTCGAGTTATTACACTATTACTGATTTACATAAGCAATAATTAAAGTATTATTTCTACTTATGACACTACAATTGATTAGGTTAGTAGTTTTTGATTTGATACAGTTTTGTTGAGTCATGAGTTTAAGTTGATTTTTGTATGGTTTATGAATTTATTATTCATAATATCTATTTGTCAATTGCAGTAATATTTATAACTCATTCGAATGTGTACAAGTGTTATGAGAAAAATGCTTACTTAGAATTATTATTTTATTAATTTAGAGTTGATACACTATATGTGACAGGCATGCATCAATTATTTATTTGACTAAAATTTTATTTATTTGTAGGTTTAGTTACATGGCACGACATGAAGGTGTTTCGTCTTGAAAAAGAACACCCATTTTCATTTTTTTTACAAAAATTCTTACGAAGATCAAAACTACCAGAAAGTTTTCGTACGTAGCTTGCGACGAACTGGAAATCAGACTTTATTATTCTCAAACGGTTTGACACAAGAATACACAAGCAATATACCTTTAAATCAAAATAAGAAAAGGGATATAATAATTATTAAATATATATTTTTTAACATGAATAGTACTATGCAAATAATTTGTATTGTTTTAATATTTGTGTATTCTTGTTTTTAAAGGTCTATTTTGATAAATAGTTAAGAATAAACTATACTTTTAAAGTTATCAGTATTAGTAACGACTGTTTTTGTTTTAGAAGATTGTTTATCTTATTTTTTTACGAAATGTTTGTTTGTCAATTCGTTTAAGTATTTGTTCTTTTATCTAAATGTCTATTTCATGTGTAATGACGACCCACGTGGCGCAATGGTTACCATGCCGGACTGCCAGTCGAGGGGTCCCGGGTTCGATTCCCGGCGAAACAGAAATTTTAATGATGAGTTTAAATTTCTGTTCTCGGTCTGGGTGTTTGTGTTCCTGTCTTTGTATGTGTCCATGGTACCCACGACACAGGGTATTAATTACCTTACTGTGGGGCTATGAGTGTGTAACGTTTATTTAAAAAAAAACAGCCTTAGTAAATGGCACAGAGTACCATATATATATCTATACTAATGTATATATATATATATATATAAAGCTGAACAGTTTGTTTGAACGCGCTAATCTCAGGAATACTCCAGTAACTGACAGATTAAAAATGATAATTTACTTTAAATTATAATCTTAAATAAAAAAAATAGCTGGATTTATTTATTCATATCCAAAACAAAATAATAAACAGTTCATATGAAACAAATTATCTTATTCAAATGGTTATAATATAATATTAACAATAATATTCTACCACATTCAGACAATACCATCTAGTGTCAACCTAAGCAGAGTTTTTTCTACGGATATTAGAAAATTGATAAAAATACATTGTAAACACATACACCGGGAATCGGTTTTCATCTATGTTGTATGTACAAAAACTCAGTTAAAACAGTAGAAAAAATGATTATTTAGACTCTAACAATACAAAATATTTCACCAATAATGATTTAACTAAAAATAATGTTTTATTTTGAAAAAAGTTTATGGACGAAGACAGTCTTAACTCAAAATTTCTAAATAATTAAACTATTAGTATTCTTTTTTATTTTTAGTAAACATGTTATTCATTTAAATTCAGTCTAAAAACTCATATGGCAGTTATTCAATTTGAAACTATTATAGGAAGTGAGTAATAAGTTTTTCGTTGATTCTGAAAAATGATCGATTTTGAGTTGATACACTATTGTATTACTAGTGCGATATGTAAGCAGTCAACAATAAAGTATTTTCATTTCATTTCGAATAAACTCAAAAACTACTGTTCCGATTTCAAAAATTCTTTCACTGTTAGAAAGCTACATTCACCCTGAGTAACATCGGCTACTTTTTACATTGGGAAAATGCTTCATTCCTACGTGAAAACGGGTAATAGGGTCAACGCGGTTGAAGCAACTGGCTAAACGTCTATGATTTTAATATAGCAATATACCATCTTAAGTCGAATTTCAAATGGAAGGAAGAGAATGAAGTTAGAGATATAGCCCGGAATGGCACATAGGCTACGGGGACCCATTAAACGGGTGCACGCGGGCGAAGCCGCTGGCGGAAGACTAGTATATATATTGGCTGCAACCCTTTTTGCATCCCACTGCTGGGCACGGGTCTCTCCCCATTATTGGGGAGGCCTGGAGCTTACTCCACCACGCTGCTCCAATGCGGGTTGGTGGAGGTTATATATATATAAACTAAAAATTAAAGTGAATATTAAACTTAAAAAATATTTGCAAACTTTGTGATCATTTTTGAATTTATTTTTGTTCATGCCCTCTCATCTTTAATTATAAATTTCTGGTAGAAAGGGTTTTTGTCATAAAATAAACATACTAATGAAAATTCATAAAATAGCAAAAATCGGTAGATTTGATTTCTGTTACTTTATTAAATAACCCTACATTTTACTTTTACTTTCATACGTATAATGTTCAAACTTCAACCTGTCTCGGTGCATATAGAATTGGTTACCTACCAATTATTCAGATCTATCTAATTTAAAATCTTATGGATAATAAGTTAGCTGATAATATAATTATTACCAAGGGTATCCAAGTAAGGCAAGTGGCGTAATAATTCCTCTCTATTGAAAATAACCAAATATAATGTTTGCCTACGTTAGTAGTTATTTAGGTTTTTAAATCTATTTTTCAACATGTTCCACAATCTGGAATAAAAACTTGACAAAAATTTTGTTCAAAATATATGTGAGACATGTTGTTGACTTTAATGAACATATACTTACTAACTAAATTCTAGTTGACATAAATATAAATAATCTGACATGTTCAGGTCTATTGATACAATTTCTAATCTTTTATTAATAAAACAGCTGATGAATTTTGAAATAGGTTTTGTTCCCTGAGCTGAAGCCAGAAAACGCCGTTGATGTTTCATAATAAACATTTATACAAATAAATAAAATTGGAGTGTCTATTTGTAATATTATAATAACCGATTTGTACTACATCCATATGAATGTATATACGGTACATACGAGTTTACCAAAATAACATTTTTTACAATTTTTGTCTATCTTTCTGTCAGTCTGTCTGTCTGTATATTCCAGCTAATCTCTGAAATGCCTGGGCCGGTTTTGACGGGACTATTACTGGCAGGCAGCTGATGTAATAAGGAATAACTTAGGAAACTTTTATTTTAGAAAAATTCTAAAAAGTCCACGCGGAAGAAGTCGCGGGCGGCCGCTAGTTTCATAATAAACAGACAAGTGACATAATAAGAACCAAAAATTTTCCTCTTCGTGGAAAATAACCAAATATAATTTGTACCTACGTAGGTGTAAATCTTAAATTTAACATGTGACCGATTATGAAAAGAATGTCTTCAGCAAAAGTGTGTTCAAAATTTACGTGAGACATGTTGTTGATGTATACATCCGACAATATTATTTCAATGCCTACACTGATATGTCTATTCATACAACTTCAAGCATCTGATTTAAAATCTTCTTCAAATATATGGACTATATATTGGATTACTATAGGTTTTATTCTCCGATATGAAACAAGAAATCGCTATTAATGTTTCAGCAACACTTTTTGCGCCCGACTGCCGGGCACGGATCTCTATTAATTATCAGGGAGGCCTGGAGGCACGAAGCTCGCTGCTCCAGTGCGAGTTGGTGGAGATGCGGGTTAATGGCCAACCCGTTGTCGTATATTTTCAAACCAGACAAGGTTTAACGACTGCTATCTACCGATAACAACTGGAAACGACGGCTTAACGTGCCCTCCGAAGAACAGAAACACGCATGAAATTTTGCTACTAGATGGGTAGTGGTGGTGTGTGGGTATGGTAGACCACTGACCACCCATTTCACACCCGACCGCGTCCGTTTTGGTTACTAACATAGATCGCTTGCGTTAAGGATGTTTTAATATGTGGGCATGTTACCTCGTACAACAGATTTGTTAATTGAAACTAATAAACGAAAATGTAGGTAAGAAATGTTATGGAAAAATATTTGTAACCTTAAAAGTAAAAAATATAATTTATAATTATATAGCTTTCACATTTTATATCAGACATGTCATTTCTATACATTAGACATTTTTCGTTCTTTCATTATATAACCTCATATAATGCAGTAATTTTATAGTAAGTACTCTACTATTTCGTTATTTGTACAACTTCTAATATCCGTACAATAATCTCGCTAGTAAAATTATTCCTAAGGGCTGCTTTGTTTTCCCGAGCTGAAGCCTGAAATCGCCATTGAAGTTTGGAAGTAAGGCAAGCGGCGCGATAAGAAACAGTAATCCTTAGCGCTCGTATTTCATGACTTCTTGCGGCGCCACACTGAGACACACAAATCTGAATAATATCTTGAATATTTAACTTTAAACTCTTGTGAATAAAGAGAACATTTTTTTATTTCTTGCATCTGTTACTAAATCAATAGCTATTTAGTTTTTAAATTATCTATACAAATATAAAGTGTGTTTGTAATTTATTATTATTAATTATTATTAATAATGTTTGTAATAACCTCTTTTTATTACATGAATATGTATGTATAAATGTATATACTGTACGTATACCGTTTTTTTTACTATTTTTGTCTGTCTTTCTGTTTGTCTGTCTGTCTGTTTGTTCCAGTTAATCTCTGAAACGGCTGGACCTGCATTGGCAGGTAGATGATGTAATAAGAAGTATCTTGGCTACTTTTATTTTAGAAAAATTCTAAAACTAAAAAAGTCCACGCGGACGATGTCGCGGGCGACCGCTAGTAATTAATAATGTTCAATATCATTGTTTGGTATCTTAGAGGTAAGCTTGTAGCCCGATATTCACTCTATTTCTCTAATCGATTTTCTTACGAAACAAGTACAGTCAAATGTATTTGAGTTGTTCTAATTAAGCATTTCATTATCTGTACTAATATTATAAATGCGAAAGATTGGATGTTTGGCTAGATGTTAGTTGCTCAAAATTTCGCACAGAGATAGATTTTAGTCTGGAATAACAAACAACCTTTTTAACTTGAACAAATGTACTGTTTCCGTGGGATATACATACCTACTCGTATTAGTTTAAACGTGTACCCATGAACGAAGATGGGTTAAATCACTTGTATTTTATTATATTCGATATATGTATTAATTTTCCACCAATCTGCCTTGGCCAGCGTAATGGACTATGGCCCAAAAAACTCACTTCCGAAAGGAGAGTGCCCAACAGTGGAACATAAAAAGTATGTAAAAATATTGTTAGGTGTTAGGTTAATTTCGATCTATTTCTGTAATTCATTTTTAACGCAACATGTACAGGTCAAATTAAAATTAGTTGTTCTACAATCTTCAACTACAAAGAAACAAAATAATCCACACTTTCCACGTTTATTAGATTAGCTACCGCACTGATATAGGTATCGTGAGATACATTTTCCAATTTTTTGTTACCTACTTATCTATTATCTCGGGACTATCTCGGGATCACGTGAAACCAATCCCGAAATTCCGGGATTAGAAAAAGGGGTCGAGATCGAATGCTTCATTTACGAGTAGATATATACCAATCTAATAGCAGTAAGTACGTTTGATGATATAAGAAACACGGCAATAAGTATATTCGTCCAACTTGCAAAATAATGGCCCTGTGGCTAGCATACGATAGCAGTAAAATGGATGTAAGACCGCCAATTTCATGCGCATTTCGGAGGACACATTTAAAAGTTATCAAAAGCCTTAGACCCGGCAGAGAGCTGGCCAATAATTTACATCACCAACCCGCATTGGAGCAATTTGGTAGAGTAGGCTCCAGGTCTGTCAAATATTGGGGAGAGACTCGTATCCAGTAGAGGAATACAAAAAAGATTGCAACTAAGTACATATTTATCTGAACAGTGATGTAATGCCGTCCGCGTCTTCATCCGCGTGAACTATAGTTTTAGATTTTTTCTAAAATAAAATTAGCCAAGACTCCTTATAATATCAGCTACCCGCCAGTGCATGTCCCGTTAAAACCGGTCTAGCCGTTTTAGAGATTAGCCGGAAAAAAAACAGACATATGGACAGAAAGATAGACAAAAATTGTAAAAAATGGTATTTTGGTACATGTACAGTATATGTATACATACATACATACATATGCATGTATTAAAAAGCGGTTATTTTTATATTACAAACAGTCACTCCAATTTTATTTATTTGTATCTATACTAATATTATAAAAAGGAAAGATTTGTATTTTTGTATGTTTGTAGGTAATGAATAAACTCAAAAACTACTGTTTCGATATCAAAAATTCTTTCACCATTAGAAAGCTATATTCACCCTGAGTAACGTAGGCTACTTTTTACTGCGGGGAAATGCTTCATTCCTACGTGAAAATGGGTAATAGGGTCAACGCGGTTGAAGCAACTGACTAAACGCCTATGATTTTAATATAGCAATGAAGCCTGGTATAGCACATAGAATATTTTTTATCCTACGGGGACCCATTAAACTGGTCCACGCGGGCATAGCCGCTGGTGGAAGGCTACTAGATTATGATTATGACAAAGCAAGCAAATTCCCTGACTTTACAAAATTATCTTTCTTTGTTTTGAAGACAAAAACAGGCGTTACATCTCATATTTTATTAACTCCGTCAGAAACCGCAGGGAGACATCTTTTTAAACGTTCCTTGAAAGCAGAATTCTGTCAAGGCTGTCTTGGGAGATAAATCCCATAATTTTCAGGAGTGTAAATTGTGTAATAAAGTTATCTTCATTATCAAGCTTAAGTACCTGTTGCATGTTGATATAACTCTTTGTTTAGAGGAATACTTCCTTCAAGTTAGTCAATCTTTTTTATCTTGTTTTGTTACTGTATATACTAAAAAGTTTACCTTATACCAACTAAAACACTGAATATATAAAAATAGAACTTTTCAATAAACGCCATTGCAAAAACTTGTTCCATAAAATGTTATCGTTAACAATAAATGTGTGAGTTAGGCATTTTATACAGAGATATTTATACCTAAAAATACGCCGACTGAAGTCTGTCTATTTTAATAACGGTTGGTTGGACTTATCGTACTTACGTTATATAATTTTGTTTTGACGCAAACCGCTGGCGTTAGAGTTTTAGCAATAAAAAGACAGGGTTTTGGCTCTTTACGCGTCTTAATACTCATAAGAGCAGTTATTTTTAGTAACTTATTTTTTAGAGCATGAATATTATTTTTCTATTCATCTATCTATCACACTCGTATAAAATTCTTGTGTCACAGTGTTAGTTACCATACTCTTCAGCTCGTTCCATTTTTCCCGATCTGATCCGAATAGGTCGTAATCTATTTTTCAACCTCTAATTCATCACTCATCATACTACCACAAACAATTAAAGACGGTATACAATTCACGGGGTTTATTTATTTATTTTAGACATACCAACAGCATTGTATACAAAACATTTAAAAGAACAATAAATACATATGTCGCAGTCGGATCGTATAATCCGCCGTATTACAGCTAGCCGGTTCCTAAAGCAGGGCCGTTCTGTATTGTGGCGGGTCCACGATTAGCCGGATTGTTATTGCGATACATTCTACAATATGGCGGCTCACGTTTAGCCTCATTGTAATGAAGCCTCGTAGCAACCCACCCTGCTTATGATTATGACCGCACTCGACATTGCTGAGCTTTATTGACCCATCCTGCTTATGACTGCACTAGATATTGCTGAATGGCCACCCATCCTACTTTTGACCGCACTCGATACTGCTTAGCTTTATTAACACCCATACTTCTTATGACTGAACAACATGTTAATGATCACCCATCCTACTTTCGACCGCAGGTGTCATTGAGCTAAGCAATGTCCCTGAAACACATTTTCACTGTAATTATTTATATTCGAAAAATACCCAAACCGAATCAGAGCACCCCACTATCCACGTGGTCTTGTCTGTACTACCCCTAGAGTGTATATAAAAAGCCGGAGGCGCGGAGGGAGACCACACTCCGCCCGGCGCCGTAGGAAAGCGCAGGCTTCAAGAGAGCGCAGAGCGAGCGCAGGTGCCGCGCTTTCTTACGCTTGGACGGCACGATATTACGCCGTTTGACGAACGCGAAGAGCTCATACAATACAACGTTCGCTAATTTTGCTGAATTGAAATCCGGCTGAACGAGAGTGCGCCGCATTACAATACAGCCCTGTTTTAGGAAATAGCTAGCCGGACGGAATGTAATACGGCGGAATATGCAATCCGACTGCGACACATACATTGGAAGGATATTATCAGATATACATGCCAATTATAGGTACGTACAACATTTTCTTAGTAATAGAGTGACATGTTATTACTTAATATAATAAAAGTAAAAGTACAAAGATAAAATAAAGAATCTAAAATTTTAATTAAGTAGAGCAATACAATTTTAAATTACGAAATTAACAAATAGGATTTGATTTTTTTCTTATAAGTAACAGTTGAGTCATGAAACACAATATCCTCAATCAAAGTACGTACTCGGTTATAATCAGTACATACCCTGGATAAAGGACAATTTTTGTACAGTCTTATTTTGCTTAATGGGATACTGAAAACTTTGGTTAGAAGAAGTCGTAGGGTATGGTAAGGGACGTTTATATTTATATTATGCAGAAGGTAGCTGCAATATATGTTGTCAGATATACATAAGTTTAATTTTATGTTAAGGTTGGCTATCAACATATAAATTAAATCACTAATTTATATCCTTAACGTTATTCTTCCGTATTCTACGTTTATCTACCTTTTTACATCTGTAATCTAAAATCGTAAAGAAAAGTTTTGCTGAAAAATTAATCCTTCCTATTAAAACTTCTAAGATATCATAAATATTCGAATTTGCCGCTCGAATATATGAATTGAACTTGTAAGAGAAAAATGTTTCGTACGAGATGAGCCGCCGCTCGCACCTGGGATCGCTAACAACTTGTATAAGAAGATTTGTCGATATTTAGGTCACATTCTTCATACAACGCTCCCACGTTTATAACTAAAATAGATAGATGACTGCACCTGTGATTGATGATTTTCATATTTCATTTTCGTAAGGCAACCTTTTTGACGTGCATGAGCAAAGTTTTCAGAAGCTGGTGGATTTTGTATTTATGAAACGCTACATTTCTTTTTACTTTGTAACATTTTTTCTATTTATAATGAAAGTGCTCTTTTTGGCTACGCTTACTTATACTTCTCACGACACATAAACACACATTGACATTACTTGTATACATATAAAAATTGGATGTCTGTCTGTTCCTGATATATTTTTAACAAAACTAAAAACCGACTTCAAAAGAAAACTATTCCTAAAACAAATTAATATGCACTTAAAAGTAAAAATATTAAAAGTTGCGTATTCGTTTTCAATTGAATAGTCAACTTATATTTTCTACTCATCAATATGTATGTATGTAGGTACGATCTGTGTTTAACATAGAGCAAAGAAAAATGTTTAACATATAATGTAGGTACAAATTATTGTTAGTTTTGGAGCCGGTTTTAATAAAATATGACAACATTTTTTTAAATCCTCTGCTTTTAGGCAGCCTGGAGCATGCTCCTCCACGGTGTGCAGCGCGAAAACAACCTTGATAACATTTGCGAAAGCAATAAAAACGTTAACTGTCTGCAATAAGCATTACGTGTCACGTTCAACTATTTTGTTAAATGGACAAATCGCGTCGAGCTAAATGGAGTGATAAAACAATTGTTATAGCTTTACGTAACATTCACCGGCCGGGTTTTTCTTTTTATTACATTTAGCCGAACCCGTTTAATCTGCCGAACTGAATAATGCGTGACATGGTAAAAAAATTCAACAACTGAAAATCACTACACTACTTACATAATGTTGACCAACACTCCACTCGCTGTCATTGTAGTGAACCGAAATGATGACAACGCGAACATACATTTAACGAAATAACGCCCATTTTAACAACTCGACCTACTCAAAATATTGCCAACATTTTATGAATAAATTTACACACTAACGGATTAACGCATTATTGACATAATCTCGTTACGGCTCCAGTAATATGCGTGAAATATTATAGGGTGGATTATTGAAATTTTGCCGTAAGGTTGTAGTTTTTAATTATTAATATTTAGCGCCAACTAACACGTTGCGAATTGTATAACTAACGATAACGATTTTAAACTTGATTTGATTTATGTACGAAAAGCTATAAGTTATAGAGATAGAGTAAGGCTATTTTCTGCTTAAGTGAATACTTACTTTATTGGTTAAATAAATGGAATTTTATATCTTCCTTTAGTATTTATTGAGGTAAAAATACTATCTAACTGCGTTCGAATCCACTTAAACCTCTATCTTGACTCGACAAGGATCTGGATTTTCGCAAGGCAATTGTTACTTTATCCTCAGGGCAGTATTTTATTCTGGAACAAAAGCTGTCACATTGAGCTAAGGTTGCTTATTTGTAACCAATAGCTTCAAATCATCCGTTAATTGAGTAAAATATGACTCTGATAGTTGGATAATCTTATATGCCCTTTTCCAAAGTGAGAATACTTTACTTTACTTTTAAAATACGTAGATAAGTGACAGCTGCTCTTGAAATAGCTCTTTGAAATTTAGCTAATTGGCTACATCGCCCTCATAAATACCTACACCGGAGCCTTCCGAGTCGTGCATATGCCGTTTGTTGAATAAGTTGTTATAAGATACTACACAGTTTACTCGCCAAACATGTATAAAATAAAACATCACAAAATATTTATAAAAATACAATACATACTAATATTCTGAATGTGATAGTGTGTTTCTGTGTCCTTCTTTCGTGTCTCAACGCTGCGCGCTGCTATAAATTGACGAGAAATTTATTAGGGGAAATATCTCATTCCTATGGGAAAAAACTTATAGCTCATGTGGGCGGAGCCGCTGGAGGAAGACTAGTTTCTTTGTGTGCTGGAACTTTCATGGATCGAGCAGCGAATTGCCATCGGTTTCTACAGTGAAGCAATTCGATTGTGTATCGATGATAAGGTTAGGTTGCCGGTTAGACTTGAGACTACCATATATATGTGAGACGACCATAAGCCTCCGGTATGACAATGTTTATGATATCAGGAAAGTCTCCAGCCTCTTGCTTAAGTTTATGTGTAAATTTTCATGGACTGCAGCGACAACTTATGTGGTGTTAATAATAAATTAGATGAATGAACGCACTAAATGCGTCAGACTGGAAGGTCTGACGCATTTAGCAGGTCTAAAGATAATATCATGAAATTAGAATTGACATAGAACATTGGTTTTTTCATTAAGTCACAAACTTCCACACTTATTCGCTTTGTGAAGAGTCTAAAAACTGTTCAGAAAAATTGTACTGCTGTAAATTCTGGGTTAAAATAATTAGAATTTAGTTCGCGTAGCGAGCAACCGTTCGCCAATTTTCAAGCCTTCCGATCGTAGAGTATACATAAAATAAAATTTATGGGCCGTAACGGCCCTACGAAAAGCGCCCGCAAACGTGCTTTACCGTCATTCAGTAAACCGCAAATTCGACAAAACATCTTCTAACTAGGTACTTGAATGAAACAAAAGAAAATCACGATAAATGTAAGGTAGCCATTTAGCTAATTCTAACTACGTTTAATCCAAATAGGAATTGTTTGATAATATAACTCAAGTTCAGTGTTATAACGGTAATAATAGTAAGTATGATTTTAAAAGTATTTTATTGGATTTTTTAGGGTTCCTCACCTCGAAAGGAAAAATGAAATCCTTATAGGATTACCTTCTTGTCCGTCCGTCTGTCTGTCTGTCTGTCAAGGCCCTTTTTTCTCAGAAGCGCGTGGAGGTATCAAGCTGGAATTTTTATCAAATACTCAGGTCTACTTTCCCTTGGAGCTATGAAAAATCAAACTTCTAAACCAGCGCAATCAAAATATACAGCTGTTTATGCCGCACATTTCCGCAAATTTTCTACACTCGCAAGGGGATCAAAATACTTCCCTTGATCTCAGAATCTTGAAATTTGGTACGAAGCAACGTCTTATAGCACAGATAAAGGAAAAATTGCGAAAATTGTAAACTTTTAATTACATCATATTAAAAATATTTTCGGAACCCTCGGTGCGCGAGTCCGACTCGCACTTGGCCGGTTTTTTCTTCAAGCACAGCACAGCACAGCTCTCCTTTCAGAAGTGAGAAGGATGTAGGTCATAATCCATCTCGCCGGCCAAGTGCGGATGGGTGAAAATCATGCCTTCAAGATATTATGAATCACTCTCAGGCATGCTCGCTAATGGAAAACATCATAATAAATTTAATATCACGATATTAGTTGGGTAGATATACCCTGTGTCATGGGTACCATGGACGCACACAATGACAGAAACACTAACACCCAGACCGAGAACAGAATTTAAACTCATCGTTCAAATTTCTGTTTCGCCGGGAATTGAACCCGAGAACCTTCGATTGGCAGTCCGGCATGGTAACCATTACGCCAAAGAGGTCATTGTTTGTTGTTTGCTATCTCGTAAATAGGCCAAATAAAAATAAAAATTTGCCCTATTTAACGAGATTATAAACAAGTATTCCTAGTATCATAGTTGGTAGAACTTTTGTGGTTCGACCGGGAAAGTTCCATCGCTGCACCCATTTCTGTTGTATATTGTATTGTATTTCGATGAAAATGTGCTGTTGATCGACAGACTTACATGTAGCAATCATCATCGTCGATGGTGTCTCACACGATCAGCTGTCACGTGTGACCATTATCAACATATAGCCATTCTGTTATTTCAAATATATTATTATGTACTTTTTTTTTAAAAGAGTGCTGGGAGTTTTTTTCCGCCGCCTTATTTCTCTCAGCTCAACATCTAGCCCAAACGGGCACTTAAAGGCGATGACCGGGAAAATATGACATTCATTAAGCGAATATTTTGTATTCCTTATATGAAATAAATATTTTTTCTTTCTTTCTTTCTTTCTTCTTTCATCAGTCTCCGAAGTAGGTACTCGTACGAACAACTACATATGTACGACCACAGGCAAGAATCAGGCTTCCTTGGGCTGCAGCGATCACCTAACACCGCATGGCTTGTAAAATAAATAAATAGTACCTATTAACATTAATAGTACTTAATAATTAACATCGTAGGTATATTTGCCATAACAGTCTTTGAGCTACAAATGCACTGGACAAATACTACGTTCGTGTACTTTACTGAATACACATAGGTATGGACCGCTAGCTGGTCTAACATTAATTTAACTGTAAAACTTTGTATTACTTCACTATTTAGATCAGATTTATTTTAAATTGAATTCAATACTAATATTTTTTTAAATTAAAATGCGCTAAAATTTATCAATATGTGTCGTATTCTACAAGTTACGCCTTTTAACTTGAAATCCAAAAAGAATTAGTTGCACAAAAATATGTAATTCGCCATTTTTTTGCGGCGGCCATTTTGTATTTATAACAATTGAGTAGGTAAGGTAAGCGTCCTCGTCATTCCATAGAAAACCGGCCAAAAGGGACACTGTTTATATCTGCTTCAAAAGTTGCAATTTTCTGTCCGAACCAACGTATCTACATTGCAAGTTAGTAAAAGCTTGTAAAAATTAGAGTTCTCTCAAAACGCTTAACCAATTGTATCTTTACGAGAACTTATGGTCGAAACTTAAATATAGATGCGGAAAGAAACGAAACAATACATACGTAAATTGCATAACTACAGTTTTAGGTGTGTAACATGTTCCAAATAGTTTTGAAAAAGTAAGTATATCAACATTTAAAAACATTACTTTCCTCTAAAATTTAGGCAATCAAGTTATTATTCGGGACAGAGACGCCTTTGATACGATAAAATTATCCTGGCAACCATCGAGAACTGTATAGACCAGAGTCAAACTGTTGTATACCAGGTAGATTAGAAGAGATAGTAGGCTCGATATATCATAATTTCTTGTAGAAACACATTTTTTGCTAAAGTTCACGACTGCATATCTACGATTCTCATAAAATGAATTTTAGAAACCATTAGATTTTTAACCGACTTATATAGTTTGTAAAAATAAATGACACATCACACTGCAAGTTATTAGCGTA
This sequence comes from Pyrgus malvae, assembly GCA_911387765.1. Taxonomy (NCBI): domain Eukaryota; kingdom Metazoa; phylum Arthropoda; class Insecta; order Lepidoptera; family Hesperiidae; genus Pyrgus; species Pyrgus malvae. The sequence goes on along the minus strand of OU426954.1, from coordinate 12,400,209 downwards.
GGGTTTCATGTACCTAATATAACTTTATTAGAAAATTATTTTGAAATACCTATAGCCATATAATAATACCTTTGAACGAGCAATTCTTGTATATACCTACCTATTACAATTTGAATCTCGGAAAATACTTCAACGATTCTCAAGGAATTTGGTACACAGGTGGATTCGGGGGTGACAGATCGAAACAGCTACATAAGTTTGATTTTTACAAATTGTGGTTTCATCCGTATTTTCAGCGATAATCAACTTAAATATAAATTGATAAATATTACTCTTATTCCGAACATCTATTGGAGAGTGTTAATAATATTGTGGCTTAGAACGTCGTCACACGTCATCCGTTAATCCGCCGTTCAAACAGATGACAATGTCGATTCGAAAAACCCGATAAGAATTTCATTCATCGAATTAATACTTTCTTGGCCGAATTTCATTCATCGAATTAATACTTTCTTGGCCGAATTGTTACGTAGGCCGACTGCGAAGCTAGAGACTCAGGCTTAAACCGGCTATCAATATTTTTTAATGGGAGCTATTTCAGATGGCGTTGTCGCCAATGAGTGTTTTGTTTGAAATAAATCAAGAAAACCAATTGTTTTCATTCGAGCAACGCTCGGTCGTCCGGGTTCTTATTATCTTTATCTGAAGATGACGACGTAAGTAGTCACCCCGGCGTAAAGTGGCGCTAGCACAATTGGCTATTCGTGACTGTCACATGCCCCGAACTAGAATAGACTCAACATTCATACAAATGGGTTCCGCGTACATGAACTACATGACAATGAGAACAATTCGGTGAATAAACTGTTCTAGACAGTGCATTTACGCTTATGCAACTACTGCAATATATAACTCCCTTATGTTGCTACATAAAGATCTATTGTGCGCTGTTAACGTTCGTAAACGCTATTCAGAGCACCTCTCTTCCTTACAAGTGATAAATGTGCTTTTAATCGTTGATAATACTTTTAAATAGTATTATTACTATAATTTGTATACAAAGACTAATATACTAAGACTGGTATTGTTGTGGCCCGATAGTTGGCGTAGAACGCAAGTGATCTACTAAGCCAAACAGGTGCGGTCGCATCATCTTACAGATGGGTGACTGCTAGTGGTAAAAGTTACAATGCGCGTTTCCGTTTTTCGGAGGACACGTTAAGACGCCGGTCCTGTTTGTTATCGATATATAACAATCGTTAAACTTCGTCGGAAGTCTTAAAGGTGGCTTGAAAAGCGACAGCAGATTGGCCACTAACTCTATCTCCACCGACTCAATGTAGAGCAGCGTGGTGGAACAAGCTCTAGACGTCTACAAACAATGGGGAGGGAACACCTGCTCAGCAGGGGAACGCAAAAAGAGTTCGGGAAAAATAATAATAATGTTTCTGTGGTTAGTTGCCCGTGGCACAACCTCGTGATCCAACTGGTAGTGCAATGGGCAAATTTTTTAACCAGAAGGGTTTTACGCTAATAGTTGTACCATAGGCATGTTTTTTACCCGTGGTCCTACCCGTTAAACTAACTGTGGGGTATTCGCTTAGGACTTAAACGACAACTAGTCTATGGTACTGGTAATAAATATCGAATGACTACTTAATAAAGATGTCACATATATAGAACACGACCAATTTATCTACAGAGCGTGAGACGGGTGAGACAGGTCAGATGGGTAGCAGCCAGTAGCAAATTTAATGCACTTTTGCTTCATAGACAATAGAGTATGAAAAGAACATGAGAGTTGTCCGAGCCTTATTGTTTGGGAAACATAAGACCACGTGTAAAGTAAACAAAATTTCACCGCTGGATATAGGCTTCCCCTAATATTCGCCACTCCACCCAGTCTTCCTGAATCTCGCTAGATTGCACTATGTACAATACGTTTTATTTGATAAGGATCCGTTAAGGAAACAAAAAGGTTTCCTATGTGAGAATATACTGAGTCTGTGATTGCAACCACATAAAAAATTATAGGCTCGCAGTAATTACTTATGGATCTCATTTGTAACATTTAAAATAATAATAATACTTGATTTGTAAGTAGTGATGGAAAATATCGTGATATTTCATTGATTACGATGTTCTCCATCGCCGTGCATGCCTGAGAGAAATTCATAATTTCTCGAAAGCATGACGTCCACCAATCCGCACTTGGCCAGCGTGGTGGACTATGGCCTAAATCCCTCTCACTTGTGAGGAGACCTGTGCCCAGCAGTGGGACATAAAAAAAGGTAGAAAAAAAGACTTGATTCGCTAAAGTATATTTGGGTTGGTTGGCAAAGTTATACTTGATACCAAAGTTATTATAACCATACACGAATAGTTGTACAGCTGCAACAGCATTGTACCGTCGCTTTAATCTTCCCGTATTTCTCCATATTTGCCCCTGTGGGATTATTTCTACGTTGAGCCTTTTCCATTACCTATATTCCAAATTTCAGTTCAAAGTTCAGTAAGTTTAACGTTAGGAGCTCATTTTGATAGGTTAATTATTCGAGGAAGCTCTTACAGTCACCTTCTCATACGTAAAGTATTTTCAGAAAGTGAACAGGAATGAAACGGAGTACTTGTCATATCTTATTTTTTCGTAGTCTTATTTTATGTGTGATTGTCTTAAGATCACTAAATACCATCATATCTTATATTTTCGTGATCTTATTTTATGTGTGATTGTCTTAAGATCACTAAATACCAGCGCCGATTTTCTTTGTGAATAAAATCTAACTACTTACTGGTTTCTTGCTAATAAAAAAAACGTGTGCTTTACTTTCCTTTCTTTATGTTAGTGCCACTTGCGCAGTGACTACAGTCAAAGAAGGAAAAAGAGTAAAAAAACGAAGAAAAGAAACCTTGTTGAAAATTTCCCCAAAAATTGCCGAACAAATGTTAAAATCTTTAGTAAGTTTTCTATGGCTAGCGAGCCGGGGCATGCTGAACTAAAATTACAGTAGACGAGAGAAACTGCGGGATTTTCTTAAAGATTCTGTTCAATTCTTATGGAGTGCATTTACTGAATCCACGATTGCAAGCTCTCTAACATTCAATTTAACTTAGTGTACGTTACTAAATGAGATTTGAAGTTGAACTGTCGAGCTGTATTATGAACGGGCAGGTACAATACAACCGAATGGGATCTCTATATACGTAAGTATACGTAGGTTCACGTAGAATTTGTATTGTATCCTATACATTAACATATACATATGTTTGTACTTGTGTTCATGCATAGGGAGGACAGTTTACATATTTGTGTCAAAAAATCTGTTCCCTGTGCACTGCAATGCGGTGTGAAACAGTCGAATGGAAAACTTTACTCTATCAACACAAAAATAAGAGTTCAGCAGCGGCAGTCTCGACAATCGCTAAGGCAGCTTAGCGACCGAAATCGGTCGTTAACTCGATATCGATAGCTTTTTAAAGAAAATTGGTAGTCTTAACTGTGTGAAATGTCGCCAATTGATAGTGTATTTACGAATTTAAACGTCAAGCTTTCGATGATTGTCGTTAGCTTAGCGATCCACTATCAATCGATAAGTAACGAATGTCGAGAGTACAGGCGCAGGTATAATAGTGTAGAGCAAACATTTCAGTTTTAAGTCTCAAAATAAAGCGAAGTAAATAATAAGGAAAAAAAGCATCCGCTTTTGCCTAATTATTATGATCGGAAATTACTGCAGGTTTTTATTGGACACTTGAATATCAAGAGTATCAAACTTCTTGAATTAAGACTACTACAACTCCAAAAACTGCCTTTTCAGCAAGTAGTAGATCTTAATTAACACCATGCTTTTATGGATAATCATCTGTTTCAAAATATTTATACTTACCTTGTGCCAAAGAACTACTTTGACCGTTTTCAAACTGTGATGTGTTCCATATTGCATATCCAAATTAAAACCCAAAGAATAACTTGATGATATTTAACAAATGACAATAAACTATTTTTTATTAAAAAAATAAATAAATTTGTTACACGTTCAATATTTAATTGAGTGGATAAATATTTAATCACGAAAACAGAGGCAGTTAATGAAGATACAAATCGTCGCTCCCGACAACTTCACTTTTGAATGTAAAACAAAACACGAACTTTTGTTGTGCACACGCGATTTTCTTTCACAATAAGTCTTCATTGTCAAAATTTACATTATTATAATAGAAGTACAAATTGGCATCATTTTCATTCAATTGCTCGGAATCGTGCCACGCTTCAGTTTTACTGAAAAGGAATATGGTTGCATCTCTGTCGTTACTTAAAGCTCTCGGACATAGCATTAAAATCGCCACCGCAGACCTTTAAAAGGGCTAGTCAATTTAAAAAAATGAATGAGCATGAAATTTGTGGTACAGCTTGACGTTTTACTTAGTTCAGCCTTTTATTTTGTATCGAGTCTTCATTATTTGATATAATGGGCATTCTTCGAACAGAGGATTAAGGAGAGCTGGCTACAGGGGCTTCAACACATCTAAAAAAATCTCTGGCCAAGTCATTATTATTAATTGTAACATAAAACTGTTCCAGTATTTTACTATGTATAAAGTATTGTTCGGAAAGTCGTACAAGATCCAAGTTATTTATCCCAAGTTTAATAAAATTTCCATCATGATATAAGTAAACTAACATTAATGAAATAATGAACTCTAAATTGAGTGGTTGGTATGCTTATCTAACTATCTATCTTATCTAACTATCTTCCCCCTAACTCGAAGGCTGGAAGCGCCGTTGACGCCGTTGACACTGTTTCTAAACAAACTATGAAGCAAATTCCGTCTAAATGTTATGAAATCGCCTTCCGTAACATTAATTTTCCGTTTGAAATTCATTGCTCAAGCTGAAAGTTATTGGATATCAGCAGGCGTCAATTAATCGCGAAAAATTAGGTCGTTTTTCATCAGTAAACGCAAAGTGGAATTAATAAACTATCAGTAGTCAGTAGTCGATGACCCGCGTGGCACAATGTTTACCAGGCCGGACTGCCAAGCGAAGGGTCCCGGGTTCGATCCCGGCGAAGCAGAAATTTGAATGATGAGTTTCAATTTCTGTTCTTGGACTGGGTGTTTGTGTTTCCCTCTCTGTGTGTGTCCATGGTACCCAAAACACAGGGTATATCTACCCTACTGTGGGGATATGCGTGTGAAACTTTATTTATTTATTATGATTATTATTATGTAAGCTAAAGTAGATTTACCTTTCCATTACTATAAATAACATACATAAATATATAACGTTTCAAACTCATAGCCCCACAGTAGGGTAGATATTATTATACCCTGTGTTTTGGGTGCCATAGACACACACAAAGACAGAAATACAAACACTCAGACCGAGAACAGAAATGTGAACTCCTCATTCACATTTCTGCTTCACCAGGAATCGAACCCGGGACCCTCCGATCGTCAGTCCATCATGGTAACCCCTACACCACCACAGATTACTAAACAGCCACGCAAGTCGTCTGTCGTCGTCGTCTTCACAAATACTGATCTACCTAAACTTTTATTCGTAGTAATAACGATAAAATATATTACAATAGATATCTTCCCACAGGCATGAGATACTTTACTGTGGAAAATGAAGCCTATGTCACTCTCCGGTCTCCTATCAGGAGTGCTGACTATCTCTATGCACAAAAATCATACCAAAAAAGAAGGTTATACAAACAAACAAACAAGAGAGTTTTTTAATATTAGTATGCATAATATTAGTATTTCAAGCATTTGTAGTATAATATTAGTTAGTAATATTAGTATGGACGTGAGAGGAGGCCGGAAAGTAACATATTTATTTTATTTTATTTTTTATTTTATTTATTTACAAAATAGATCTTATTATACCCCGCTACATTAGGCTACATAATAATATGTTACCCTCCGGCCTTCTTTCAGGAGTCCCGACTATCTCTATGCACAAAAATCATTCCAAAAAAGAAGTTCATACAAACAAACAAACAAGTGGGTTTTTTTCAATATTAGTGTGCATATTAGTATTTCAAGCATTTGTAGTATAATATTAGTTAGTAATATTAGTATAATATTAGTATGGTACGTGAGAGGAAGCCGTAGAGTAACATAGGCTACATTATGTTACTCTCAGGAGTCCTTACTATCTCTATGCACAAAAATCACTCCAAAACATCACTATCGATCACTATTGATATGAATTAACGTTTCGTGTATCTCAATAAAAATAGTTACATCGAAGAAAGTATTGAAAAGTAAACGAATTTCCACGCGAGGTGTATTTCAGTTAGTCGATAATAGGGTTAAGCGCGTAATCCCTGGATACTACTTTTATCTATTCTGGCTGCCAAACAGCGGCGCAATTTACCAAGTTGGCTGCCAAAGGATGAAGGGATCGCTTAATGAGTCCAGAGTTTGTTTTAATATAACCGAGGATACTCATATAAAATTTTACGTTTAGTGTAATTTTAATGGAAATAATTACTTCATTGCTATTTTATATTTAACTAGTGGACCCCGCAGACGTTGTCTACTCTTAAAATTTTTAAAAGAAGATTTGTTTCTTCATGATAAAGAGTATCAAAAGCATATCATGATAGACATGATGGACAGTAACTTGTAACAGATATGGGAAAATTAAAATATTATTTTACTATTTATCTCACGTTTTATCATGTTTTCTAATCACTTATGCATTTTATAAACATTTCGAGACAATAAGCCGCATTGATTCAGTCTTCTCGAGTTTTAGCGAGACGAACTGCATTTTATGTTTATATATGGTCAAGAAGAAAGAAAAAGAAGGAGAATATAACTAAATAGGAATAATTCAACTTTTTTTTCGTTATTGCCTTTTAAAAAAATTTTTTGCTATATATGACAAAGCTGGTTTTATAGAAAATTTATTCTTGCAAAATGCATAAAAATATATCCTGACCTGTGCGCTTATTAATAGGAAGATTTATACCGCAGAGAGAAATATTTAGATAGAGCGCCGTGACAACGAAAGCTTGGAGAAAAATGTGGTTGGAATGAATAGCAGAGCAGCTGGAGCAGTAGAATGACTGCATTTGTCACAAGTCTGAGTATTGTTAATACAAAAATGGCTAAAAAAATATCGGCACTTTATTATTGTCAAGTACATAGCAAAATTTTGGAGCTTGCCCACAAAGTTATCTAAAGATCTACGACTGTGTATAATACTACATCCGGCCCAGCTTCGCTCGGATGATCTTCAGTATTTCCCACGTGAATAATACATTTTTTCGAGGTAGGCAATAAGAAGCCTTTTTGCTATTACACACTATAAACTATCTCTGTGCAAAAATTTCCGTGTGCCATTCAGCCGTTCTTACGTAAAACAGACATACATACATCCATCCTCACAAACTTAAGCATTTATAATATTAGTAGAATTAAATATCCTGGCTATGTCATATAAACGCGTATACAAAACCTCAAGCAAAGTCGAGCCTTTTCTGATGACGGATACTTGTAAGAAATTATATGATAAAAGTTGGGTCTACACGTTTGACGTCATAAATTTTATATTGATTTAACATTACAGTTAATATTACATTTATCATTACACGCCTATCATAAAATTTTAAATAATCGAAAGGCTTTCTTTGAGAAACCATATCCACGTTGATTTGCCTGCAGAGCAACACTTCTTTAAAAACGGTTGGAGCAGAATACTAATTCAGATATTTACTCGCCAATATAACAAAACTGCAAGTCAAGCTCATAAATCAAATCTCGGGTAACATTTCACACCGGTCACAATCGAAAAAACTAATTATCAACAACTCTATACCCATTCTTTAAGGAAACCTGTTGAGAGTACGCATTATTTCCCTGACCGCATGTAACGAGCCCACATGTCTAACGCAGCGGTGACTAATGTATCTGACCCGCGTCAAGTAGTGACGAAGGTGCTGTACATGAGAATGAGTTTTCTAGTATTGACGTTCGAAAATAAATTCCATAACTTAATGTATTCTCAAATTATACATTGTGAATATTGTCTAGAAGAAATATTTTGTAGCCTTTTTCATCTATTAAGTCGTGACGGTAGAGTCGGTAAAAAGAAACTTTTTCAAAATAAAAATTTTATTCCAATATCTTACAGCAGTTATCATTTACATTTTAAGTAACGAAATTGCATCTTAAGAGTAGATTCTGTTAAAACTTGTTAAGAGTAAACATTCTTCTCTTGACCGCATTTAACGAGCCTACATGTCTAACGCAGCGTTGACTAATGTACTTGACCCGCGTCAAGTACTGACGAAGGTGCTGTGCATGCAAATGAGCTTTATAGTATAGACGGTCGAAAGTAAATTTCATAACTGTTGAATGTATTTAGCTTATACATTGTGGATAATATCTAGAAGAGTTATTGTGTAGTTATTATCCTTGATTTGGTCGTAATGTTAATTCTATAAAAATGTACTTTTTCAGAATAAACATTTTTTTCCAATATTGTATAGTCGTTACTCTTTATACTTACATATATGTATATAACGCACTTTCGTAATAGTAGATTGTGTTAAAACTTGTCCAGAGTAAATTTCTTTCCTTGACCGCATGTAACGAGCTCACATGTCCAACGCAGCGGTGACTAATGTATCTGACCCGCGTCAAGTAGTGACGAAGGTACTGGGAATAAGAATGAGTTCCAGTATTGATTTTTGAGAATGAATTTCATAACTTTTACAGATAGCTCAACTTGTAACTTTTTATAGATTACACATATAGCACCTACTTTGTTAATAAAAATTAAGCATTTAAATGCTCGATTTGGTCCACGCGGAGTTCAGTGATCGGTGTATACCATGGGCCGATGGCCACACAACCTTCGCCTCATGTTAACCGCACCTTCCCGCTGAATCACAGTAGACTTCACAATAGAATTACCGTATAGGCACGCATTGTTCCCACAAGGAAAGCGTTATATTTTAAAAACTACTGAAGCGATTTTGATGAAACTTAGGGAGTTTCATCCCTATGTTGGTGGAATAAAAATTAAGAAAGATCATCTGGTATAACCTGGATATCACTTAAGACTTTTTTAAATTATTCAAACATGCAAACATATATACATACATACGTGCATACATATACCTAAACAGATAAACAAACATAGAAGCAGAAATGCAGACAAAATAATTTGCACTCAAATGTTATCCTATCCAATGGGTTAAATTAAATTTAATTTTTTTTAGAAAATCAGTGGAGTGTAAAATAAACTTATACTAGTTTTGGGTGAAAATGGGTCACATAATCAATCTATGGTTATGTTATGATTCTTTTTATTACGAGTGAAACTTCGGAGTGTATAGCAAATTCATTATAAAATTGTATACTTTTGTACTAACAATCTATTTATATACCCACCCTGAGTCAGAATATCAGAATTGTAGGTCATTTGCATGCGATCCATCCGACGTTGCTTAGACTTATGAATCGCCTGTAATTTCGCAAAAAGAAGAAAATTGCTACCCATCCAATTTTTGATATCTAACGTTATTAATGCACTTTGTAGATCACTCATGGTAAACATAAGGAAAAAACAGGCTAAGAAACATATTAAAATTAAATAACGTTTCAAACTCATAGTCTCACAGTTAGGATGGGACTTTGACATAAACACAAACACACAGATCTAGATAAAAAACAAAAAAGCTCCTTATTTCAATCTCTGCTTCGCCTGGCATAGTCTGGCATGGTAAACTTTGCGCCACACGGGTCGTCTTATTACACGATAATATTGCAGGGAGTGATACGTTACGTGTGTAATGGCTTAGATTAATAGTGTATACGAATACACCGTAATCATTTTGGTATCTACCATGTTCTAAACGCCATTTAATTGCTTATTGAATTTTCTTTCTGGTATAAGACTGCTGCACGGTTTACATTAAAATTGCACTCCGGGAGTGCCGGCAGAAGTGAAAACTTGAATATTAACGTTGTGCATTTTTGATATGGATTGCATTTTTGGAATGGTTGGGAAATAATTTCGCACGAATTACTTTTATTATCAGTATTATTTTTCATGTAATATTTTCAGTAGGTTTTCATCTATTATTTTCATAAAACGTACTCACTCATTTTCTTTCACTATTTCTTCGTCACTTTTTTCAAAATTATACTTGACGCTGGCAATATGCAGAGTTTGCGATGCCATAATTGAAGAAAAAAAAGTATAGACAGCCGTCAGACGAGCCGTCATCAGCTGTCACCCCTCCGTCTTGGTCTAAGAGCCGATGAAGACATGCACTCGTTCGGTTATTACAAGAGTGAAGGTGATATGAAAGAAAATTGATTAAAATTAATTAAATTAAAAATAGCTATGAACACTTTTCGATAGTCAAGTTATCATAGGCATATATGTTTATAAATTATATTTGGTAAAAAATATGTCTCATCGAATTATCAGATCGGTGAAGGTCGATCTTCCACGTCTCCTCTACTATCTTACGAAATTTTCGATCAGCACACGTGACCTCGCGCGAGTTTCACAGTTTTTACCCATCCCACAAAAGTGCTCAACGCCGCTAAAGAATTTTTCACTTCAAAAATATTAAAAAAAACTAATAAAACAAGCTTTTGTAGCACATCAAACTAAAAAAGTGAAATATGTCCCTAAATATAAGCACAAAATGTTAATGAACAAAAATTAATAAAATGTCAATTAATCAGGTAATTAAATGTCAGCGTATTCTGTAGCAACGCATTTATTCAGATTATAGCAACAAGGTAGCATAGTGATATTTAATTAAAACTTCTGTAAATATGCCCTCCGAGGCACTAATGATGCTTATCTCGCATTTATTTATAAAAATTGACGTTACACTTTACAATCGTTTTTACTACCAAGGAATGAAATATCAATTTACCTGCCTGGCGAAATCGCACCGAAAAAAACTGAAAAACGAAAAATAATAAACTAATGTTATATTTGGCATGTGATATTTTTTCTTGCTATTGGTAATGGCTCTTAAAACTACGAGTATATTGGAATCGCTTCTGTGTTTTTTGTTATTTTTTTTATTTAATAACTTTTTATGGGTTATTATACAACAATAGAACACTCATACAATCATAGCTCATTAAAATCTCTGAGTGAACAATAGTTCATTAACGATTAGGGTTCAAAATTGTTATGGGACCAGCTTCGAGATTAAAAATAATGTAGTTTAAAAAACTAAAAAACACGCTTTTGTGAAAATACGAACTAAAAAGTAAAAAAATAAGAAGAAAATGTATTTTACTGTAAAAAAGCGTGGGGTGCATGGTGTTAATAGTAACTTAAAAACCACCCCACGCTTTTTTTTACAGTAAAATACATTTTCTTCTTATTTTTTTACTTTTTAGTTCGTATTTTCACAAAAGCGTGTTTTTTAGTTTTTTAAACTACATTATTTATTTTTAATTTTTTAGTTGGATTTTTATTCTCATATCATTGTCATCGGCCCTTGACCCCTATGCAAATTTTCAAGTTAACCAGACGCTTAGACGTGTTAAAAATATAAAACTTTATATTTGTTTCATTAAGTACCTTAGGCCACGAACTTATCAGCCGCCCCTCGTATATTTTATTTTATCCTGATGATCCTTGTTAGGACTTTAATATAAAGTTATGAGATTATTGTATTGTCATCGGCCCTTGACCCCTGTGTAAATTTTCAAGTTAATCAGACTCCTAGAAGTAAGTGAAAATGAAGTTAAAAGATTCCGTTACATACATACATACTTACATACATACAGGTCAAGTTAATAAAAGCGTGTTAAAAAAAAGAATTATCAAAATCGGAATAGTCTGTACAAACTTATGCGTATTCATACATTACAATCAGTGAGTGAACAATCAATCATTACCTGTTTTCCTACCCTTAAGGTTATTTTTTTCATATTTATATGGGACCAATTTCAAATTTTTCAATAAATAAAGAATTATCAAAATCGGACAACTTTCTAAGAAAAGCCTAAAAAAGCGTGGTTACACATAAAAAACGCGTTGAATAGAGAACCTCCTCCGTTTTTTTCACCGGTTTAAAAAATCTTTACCTTTACGTTTCGTTAATACATTCACTTGAAACCCATCTGTAATATGGGTTGAGGTCGCAACGAGCAGAAAGGCTACAGTCTGATTTGTTACTCCTACAAGACAAAAGTAAATGAGAATTGTCCTTAATTGGAATTGTAAATGAGTCTTGAGGCGCTTTCTTGTCGGTTGAACGCCCGTTCCACCATCTCAGTAGAATAAACTGTGATGATTTCATTTAAATTAATTCTGCTCCGTACGGGAGGACCGCGGTCGCGAAGTTTAAATTGAGACGTGACTGCTTCGTTTGTAATGATTCTGAACATCTCTCAACGAGACAACCGCTATCCATTTACATTTTCTTTAAATAGATGGATTCATGTTAACTTATGAAGTACACAAACACTTGGCTCTGAAACAAGAAAAGAAATAAAGTAATCTACTCGTATATAGGTATATACCTATATATATATATATATATATATATATATATATATTATTCACCTATTTTATCTATACGAAATTTTATCTATCGAACGCTACATAGTAATTAATTTCAGCCACGATTCCGTGCTTGGTACGTAACTCAAAACACTAAGCCATTGATGTGGTTGACATACAGCAATAGTTAATGTTTGTCGGAAGCCATATGGGGGGTTCAAAAACACAAACAAGAGCAAATAAGTACCTTTCTATAATATAGTGCATAGTTGAATAACTGATATAATATTACATGTTATTGGTTTACTAGTAACCACGTCTTACCATCATGAGGCGTCCATGCTCATCTGCTAAAATGACTACCACAAAACTCTGCGTTTGTAAATCAACATAGGTAATAGTATATTTCATTACAAGTGCGGAAAGGCTGTCATTGCAAGGAGTTCCGACAAATGTCTACCCGAGCAGAGGCGCAGCCGAAGGTGAGGATTGACAGTCGGAACTCCTTCCAATGACGGTTCCGCACGTGTACTGAACAACTATTTTTAAAAACTCGCAAAGAACATTTTTGAAAAATGGCGCCAACCGTAAATACCTTTAAGCAGAGATTTTTTTTTGTTTTCTTCACCCATTCTGGATAGGCAAAGGTGTATGCCCATACAGCCAAAACTTCATTAGATTTTTTTTATTGATATGAAATGAAAATGTAAATGAGATGAAATGAAATGAAACCTAACCTCATACCACCATACCACCTCATACATCTCATTGAATCAAATAAAATTTAATGTTGAAACAAATTAGTAGCTTCTTTTTAGAAATATTTGCATGAATCATAAAAACTTCTAAAACTTCGTGATTGTTTTTTTTTTAATAGACATTATTTTGACAGTTGGGAAAGAGAACACACGAGTTCGGAAAAGGTAAAGAAAAAGCACGAGTGTGTAATAGCCCACTTCCCGCACGCTATACGTCCCTGCAATACGTCACTTTTAGAGCAACTGTATTAAAAATATATTTTTTTCCTGTTTTATGAGAGAAAGACACTAATTGAAAGCAAGATGGTATTTTCTTGTTGAACCACGCAATTTATACCACCTATTTCTATCTGTGACAATATCTTAGCTGGCCCCGAGTAGGATGTAAATACATTTTATAATTCCATAAAACCTTGTTTGTGTTGTGTATGAGCTCAGTATATGGATTTTTCCTTTTGTAGATCAATAAACATCCATCAAACTATATACTTGCAATAAAAAGTCGGAGTGTAATTGTGTTTATTTATACCGATAAGTCCAACCTTCACCAATAAAGGAGAGAGAGAAGGGAGAAGAACCCTTTCCTTTGCGTTCCAATGCTGCTGGGCACCGTGTCCAGAAAAAGGAATGCAGCAAAATGCATTAAATATTTTTAATATAAACCGTGCAGCAGTCTTATACCAGAAAGAAAATTAAATAAGCAATTATATATTATGGCGTTTAGAACATGGTAGATACCAAAATGATAACGGTGTATTCGTATACAGGTATTGTATTTTCTCCAAACTGTCTATTTCGTTAACGTTTTAATTAAAATACTTATAATATTAATTCGTAACATTAATTGTAAGGTATATATAGTTAAAAGTAGCCTACGAAAGTTAAAAAATCTATAAGAAACTATTGAAAGAGTCTTTATAACCATAGAGTTTGTATGTTAATGTCAATAAAAAACATAATACTAATAGTGAGAGATGAACTGTTAATGTTCTTTTCCGAGAGATGAGCGGCCAAAAATAGTAAAAAAAATTTGAAGACTTAATTTTTTTAAATTAGTTCACATTTGGTGGAGTAGACTCTACTCAGGAGAGCAATAGTCTTTGGTCAATCAGCTTAGTATTTGGCACGACTGTAGATTTCCGTTTTATAAAGATTTTTTATATTTTATAAAATATTAAAAATCATACACGACAACGACGGGTTGACGACCCGCGTGGCGCAATGGTTCCCATGCCGGACTGCCAATCGAGGGGTAATTGGTGTAATTGGTGTAAATTTAAGGTGCTTTAAGGGTAACCGACACCGATTGGTTTACTGTGCCCTTAAAGCACCTTAAATTTACACCAACAACGGTCACTCATCTCAATCTGGACCGCACTCATTTCGCTTACCTACGTTAGCTGCGTAGATTGATTATATTGATAAAAAGCAGTCAAATATTGTCGGAGCCCTTATAAGCGGTTTTTAAACAAATCCTACTTAATGGGTAAATCTGATTCTCCTAACTGCTCAACTTGTGGAATCATTGAGGACATACAACATGTGTTAGCGGAATGTGACCGGAACAGTGATGAACGTCATAAAATTGTAAAAAATAATTCAGTTAATGTGGGGTTATATAACAGCATCTTAGCCTCCCCCGATTCTGAGGAGGCAATCACTTTATGTAAATTATTAGTGAGATAATTTGTAAATTATATTTACGGGAGTGACATGGTCACTGTGTGACAAAACTCCGTCTTAAAATAAAGATAAAAAAAAAAAACAATCCTACGGATTTGCCGCTAACCTGTATCTCCACACTGAGATCAAATTGTATTTATATAGAAAAAAATATAGGTATAAGAATGTATACTCTCGTAGATACTCTCTGTTTCCGCTTTTCCAATAGATGCAATAGTGTTTTCCTATTTTAATAATAATATGACACATATTTTTTTTATTTGAATGGAGTAGCAGACAAGCATGTAGGTCACGAGGTATTAAGTGGTCGCTGCAGCCCATGGCCATCTACATACAACCTCAAGCAAGCAAATGTAAGTCTATTCTGAGGTCGTATGCTGTTGCGCTGCTACTCCGGAGGCTGGTGGTCGCCTCCTGTAAGTATGGCCGGCAACTGCACCTTTCCACCGAAACACAATAAAATTGGTTCACGGCAGAAGTGGGTGCAGCGGTGGTACTTCCCCGGGCGAACCATAATAGTTCTACTACCTACTGAAATATGATTATGAACCATTCGGCCTTCAGATAATGCTAGCAGTTTTTGTCTCTTTTCTCTCTAAATACACCTATATTTTACGGTTCGCGCGTGTAACCTGCCGTGCAAGAAAAATTCGCCCAAAACCCACTTTGTCCTGGTTCGCACTAAGTGCCTTGTCAAAACTTGCTCTCATATGGTATTCCCATTTGATTTATGACTTCGATATGTCAATTTTACGTCAGTCAATGTGATTTATATGGTCATTTGCACAAGTATACCAATCTTCTTGCAAGTTACACGTTTTACACGTTTGAAACATAGAAATCCGCTGTTACGCTGTTACAGAAAAACCATTTTCTAGATTTTATTTCTGGGTTCTTTTAAAATATCAATCATTAAATATACATCCTTTAGTTACTAACAATAAACAAACATCACAGTCATGCTTAGAATAATTACAATTACATTATAGAAACCAAGTTCGCGCGCCCAAATTGAAGCATGTTGATTGGTGTCATTAATGGCACCAAACGCCGGGCCGCTCCGCACAACACTTTTTAAAAACAAAAGAAATCTAATAAAATAACTTTTCACAGTGTTTTCAATAGTTTGTAGTATTTTATAGTATTTATAATTTGGTCAAAAACAATCTATTTAGTGCTTCAATTTTGACAGCGCGCTTGTATGAAGACTGACGTTCTTAACGTTATTATTCTAAGCAGTCATATTGCACATTCATATTATGCTCAACTTTTACGAAGATAAATAAAAATCACATTTTAGTAAATACGCTTTATTATCCAAGCCCACTTTATTGTTGTAATCTGAATATAATAATATAATGTCATCTGATCACATAATTACAAATCAATTAATTATAGTGACATGAACTCTTTATCTCATTTCATTACCTTCCTATATACGACCACTTTCTATTCTACGATTCACAGGGGATTTTTGTATCCTAATATTACGTCCTCGGTTTTTTCATTCCTCCATCTATGTTTCATTGTCAACTTAATATATGTATAATAAATAAATAACGCTTCACACTCATTGCCCCACAGTAGGGTAGATATAACCTGTGTCGTGGGTGCCATGGACACACACAAAGACAAAATCACAAACACCCACATCGAGAACAGAAATTTGAACACATCATTCAAATTTCTGCTCCGCGCGGGAATCAAACACGGGACCCTCCGATTAGCAGTCCATCATGGTAATCATTACGCCACGCGGGTCGTCATTTGCTTCCTATTGTAAAACCTATGTGTTCTAAATGAGCCAAACAGCCAATGATAAATAATCATTAATCATGAGTAATCATTATACTGAAACTTCGAAAACGAATACTGAAAAAAATTAATCATTTCTATCGTAACTGTAAAAATAAATCAACTGAACATGATTTATTTTCATTCTTTACCGTCATTAAAAATATCCGACAATGATACGGACTATTTACAGCGATCATTATTTACTTTTGTTAAATTACTTAATAATGAAAATATTCGTAAATGTTAATGATTGTTACAATTATTGGCAGACCGTTCAAGTTTAATTTTGATGATTATCATTTACTTGACCTTCATGGATCTCAGACTGTATAATTATAACTTTGATTCTTTTTAGACAGCGTTTTCAGAATGATCAGCGTGGAGAGAGCTGTTTGCTTTGACAAAGGATTTACTTTACTTTTTGAATACCTTTAAAATTACAACCCTGCAACAAGCTACTTCATTTACCTACCAAACGATAATAGTTTGCATTTTTTTAGTTTACGTTTTGTTAACGATATGCCGTCTTCGCCGTTATAGAAAAGCATAAATATGTGTTTCAAATTTCAACTTTCAACAAATTAGCTCTGCTGTGTCATCCGAACAGACAAACACACGAGTGATCCTATGAGGGTATTT
Organism: Pyrgus malvae; assembly: GCA_911387765.1. Lineage (NCBI taxonomy): Eukaryota > Metazoa > Arthropoda > Insecta > Lepidoptera > Hesperiidae > Pyrgus > Pyrgus malvae. Next base: position 12,382,881 of record OU426954.1, on the reverse strand, counting down.
TTTTAGCATGGAATCCTAAAGAGAAACATTTATATATTCGACATAAAACATGGCCTCCTCGTATAACATTTCGCTACTGCTATCAAGATTGATAAACTTGGCACTTAAATACATTTTTAACGCCGCGAAAATTCGTGTTACATTTTTGGACGGCAAGAAGTGCTCTGTTTCTGAAATATGGAGTTGTTGAAGTGGTTACAGGGTGGCTCCTGTTCGACAAAATATATGACTGAAGCTAAACAGTATGTTCCATTAATGTCATAAAAAGGCAACATTTCGAAATAACCCCGAGGCCCGGCCATATCCACGTGTGAAAATGCGCAGTAACATTTTATAAGGGATCTAAATGTGAGCAGATGGCACAATGTGAATCGTTGATAGTACTTCCCCGCACGGCCGCAATCTGCTATTACATTTTATGCAAACATGGCGAAATGATTTCCGTTGTATCCACAATTTCCCAATCCGAATAAACTTTGCTACATTCACCGAATAGTTGAATCATTAAAAGTTGGCTGTTGTTTGTCTAACGAGACATGTATGCGTTATTAGAACACGCTCTGTTGCAAAATGCATTTGTTAGTAGTTTTTAAATTCCAAACGAGCATCTTGTTACTAAACAAACGTAAAATATAGTGAAACACAATCTGGCTATCTTTTACTGACTCAGTTTTAATACAAGAATTATGAGAGAAAGCGTATGTGCTTATCTTGCTGCTCTTAAACTCGACAAATTCCAAATTGTTATTGCTACGAGTATTATTATTCGCGTTCTCCAGAGATAAAGACATTGGAGCTCGAAGAATTAGGGTATTGTGGTTTTCTTCGAATTTCTCCGGCGCTTTATATTTCTGTAAGAATTACCCACTGCAGAAATATTTCTAAAATTCAAACAATTCTGATATTCAAGCAAGAAAAACTTTTACACTTCTCGTTACAAACACTCCTTACATTTCCTCTCCAAGATAGCAATTTCAAATCGACGTAACATAAAATGCGGAAGATTTTTTACCGTACATGTTCTATCAAAAGTGTGTCACGTACAAAGCGCAATCCTATTGAAATAGGAGCACTTGCTCCTGTGTTGCATTTCAAAGTTGAAGAGGACATAGATACTAGAAACATTTTTCTCCCACATAAGCGTAATCGAATGTCATACGCGGCGGCTACCCAACGACCCGACGTAACTATTCACAAACTACGAGTATAAAGCATTTGTAAATTAAGAAAAGGAGACGGAATAAACATTTTTTGAGCTTTAGAGTGAAAAGGTAAAACTGAGCTCTTTAAACTATGTTACAAATGTTCTTCCATCTATTACTGCAGCTTAAAAGAAATTTCCCATCATAAAAATTGATACAAATGTTAAAAATGAAATAGAACTGATATGAAATCAGAATAAAATTATTTTTAACAAACTGTTTTATAGAGCTTACTACAAAATGATTCCCCTCAATATGTGTATCCAAAGAAATCATACAAAAATTAAATGTAGAGACAAAGAGACAGTAGTCTATTAAAAAATCTGAATCAAAAAGGTGTCTGACATCGAAATCGATTGACATATTCAATGGCTACTAACAGAACTACGAGTATCTAGAACTGCCAGCTGCCGCAGTCCACACTGATTTATGTGCCGGCGCTGTCCAACTTTCAGCACCTTGTTTCTGCATCACTTGTACATGAGGCCTGTGCGCCATGTTGTGTGAACTTCGTACATTCTCTGTACAAGATGTAAGTTGTTCATTAGCTTGTGTGAATTTATGTTCCGATTCTATATATCAAAATGAAACAAGGTGAAGGTATATAAAATATTAAGTATCGGTACACAATTGGTGAAATCGGGATACTATAGGTAACTAAACCTCTGCTGTCTATCGTATCCAATCGTCTGTAATATTTCTTGAACCGCAAAAGACCTTGAAAATTGTACCAGACCCACCAGACATTGTACTTGTGACAACCATAGCATACTATGTTGTCAAAAGAATACGAGTACCAGAAAGTTTAAAGATGGTAAGAGTGGTAAGAGGTTAATTCGATATCGACAATTTTGCTTTATTTTTGTGTTTTACTTACACTGATGTAGCTCCCACATAGGAAAGCGAATATCATATTCAACGGCTACTAACAGAACTACGAGTATCTAGAAATGCCAGCTGCCGCACTTCGACTTGATTTATGTGCCGGCGCTGTCCAACTTTCTGCACCTTGTTTCTGCAACACTTGGACATGACGCCTTAGATATACGAGTGTGGGCTGATGTTGAGGGAACTTCGCGAATTCTCTGTACAAGATGTAAGTTGTTTATTAGCTTGTGTGAATTAATGTTCAGATTCTATAATAATATATCAAAATGAAACGAGGTGAAGCTAATATATAAAATATTAAGTTTCGGTACACAATGGGTGAAATCAGGATACTATAACTAAACCTCTGCTGTCTGTCGTATGCAATCGTCTGTAATATTTTGAACCGCAAAAGACCTTGTTTGTGCCCACCAGACATTGTACTTGTGAAAGTTAAAAGATGGTAATAAGAGGTTTATTCGATATTGACAGCTGTTTTGCTTTTTTTGTGTTTTACTTACACTGATGTAGCTCCCACATAAGGAAATCGAATGTCATATTCGACTGCTACTAATAGAACTATCTAGAAATGCCAGCTGCCGCACTTCAACTTGATTTATGTGCCGGCGCTTTCCAACTTTCTACACCCTGTTTCTGCAACACTTGGACATGACGCCTCAGATATACGAGTGTGGGCCGATGTTGAGAGAACTTCGCAATGTGATCGGTACACGGTATTTTGTCATTGCTCGCGAGTTCTTGAATTTATGTTTCAGTGTCAAGATTGAAAATTATAACGTTTAATAATAATAACAAAGATATTTAAAAACTATAAACCTTAATAATAACGTTTCGCACCCATAGCCCTACAGTAGGATACAGATAGGTAGAGCGTGTCGTCCATAGTACCCACCTATGGATGAACGTTCGTGTTCCCGCAGGACGGGAACAGAAACTGAGACTCATCATTTCTGGGATCTCCGATTGACAGTCCGACATGTTAACCATTGCGCCACAAGGGCTTGATTGAAAGCCACATACGTATACTGTTTAAAAAATATTCAAACTCACATTCACACCAATTTCGGCTGCGCAATGTCAAAACCTAGTAAGGCAAACCTCCTCGAAAAAACGGATTTTCGATTCACATTGACAAAATATTTAAAAAGTGTTTAGAAATAGGATTTTGACAATTGAAAACCTAGCAAGCACAAAGTCGTGACCTTGCCTAAAAACAATTTCAAAAACATAGCAAGTAACATTGACAATTTCTAAACCTAGCAAAGGACGCCCTTCCCCCTTGGATCTGCTAGCCACTAGCACATGTGTACATAGCAGGACCGCAGAAAGTCATGTATAATGCGTTGTATAATACACAACGCCGAGAAGCCGTTTGCAATTACGAAGATACACATATACAGTACATAGCTGCACATAAAATCTTAAAACTGTTGCCGTCGAAAAAAATTGTAGTAGATAAATTTATCTGCTTGCAAAGCATCCGTAGATTTATTCCGTAGATTGATTTTTTGTCTATAGGTCTTTATAATTACGTATATTGACAAAATAAATAATTAATTAATCAAAATTTAAATAATAAACCGACTTAAAATGACTAATTTTGTTTAAGCTAGGTACCTATACCTAATATGAATGTCAAGAAATGCGTGGATACCCATGCCTCAAAAAGTACTGAGCCAATTTTGATGAAACTTAGACCTTGTTCCTTTAGTTAAAATGTACGCAAATTAAAAAAATTTGTCTTGATTTATCTTCAACTTCCTGGATAAACATTCCAATATTTAACTACTTACGACACTTATTAGTTTTTAAAATTGTCAAACCGGGTGGGTCCAGCTAGATTCAGAATAAAACAATTTAATCATTAGTAAGTGCCATAAAACTTTAATTTTTAAATAATTATTTACCAAAAATAAACAATAGTTTAAATTTTTCCACTGTTTATAATCTTGAAAAGCAGTAATAATGGTGTTCACAATGATGCGATGACAGGACATACTCAAACACAAACCGTATCTTCACAGCCACATCCGTAAAACGATAAAACGAACCCCTCGCTTCAAAATAAACCGCCTGAGACCGACGATCAGTCCAAGCTTAGATAGCGGGTAAGGGGCACTCATAAACTCATTAAAAGTTAGCTCCACATACTAAAACGACTGAACCTATCCATATAGACGGCAGTTTTAATCGAGACCGCTTTACGGACCATTAAATTCCACGACTATGTTATTGTCGACCTGGGATTGCTAAATGAAATTCTAGATACAATGGCTGGTAAAACCCTCGCCATACTTGCTAATTTATAAACTCTAACTGTTGCATAATGATCCGTGAAATCGGGTCTGAAATAAGGGACCTAAAGACTAATTGAAGAATTTAATCATTTTCATCACCTACTTACATTCGTTTCGTTAACTAACTAAGCACAAGTGACTGTGGCTAGAAAAGACATAATCGATCTACGAAACTATGGAATTTCACGCGCTTGTTGAAGATTGAATAGATCGCTAGTAGCAAATATTTTTATGATAGCTTCAGTTCTTCGAAAGGCTTTGGAATAGGGGCATTCTGGGCACATACCGAATTGATAACCACCAACAGTAAAACAGCGGGTCCGCTTCGGAGAAGTGCGGAAGTAACCTAGATTTTCTTAATTATTATGGGACGAGCATTGAGACGCAACAAGGGCTACCACGTAACATGAAACGAATCCCGTAATTAGGTACTTATTTAAAATGATAATTATATTTGTCTACTAATGTTATATAAATTTCGTAATATTCAAAGGAACACCTTTAATGTTCACAAAACAGCTCTCTTTGATACCGTTACTGAATACGAAGGTTAAATAAAATAATCAACGAAACAACTCTTATTAACGAAATAATTATGTATTCTGCGTACAGACGGCAAAAGGCTTACCCAAACGAACTTCAGTTATGGCTTCGGTCTATAAAGGGCATCCAAATGTTCCGTACGCCTTTTCGGCGACAAAGTTTGTTACCGTTTTCCTCTTGTGGGAACAATTAATTGACAATTTTCCCCCACTCTTTCATTCCCATTATGCATATGAGTTGCTAACAGCGTATACCAATTCAATTAATTATTCAACGTACAGCGGCCACAGAGGATTCCTACCCGTTTAGAAATTTTCACTGCGTGAACTTAGACGATATTTTCCGAGCACGTTTCAGAAAAGGCGCTTCACTTTTTTATGTAATAGGCAATTATGTAGATTAATACCGGCTCTGGCCATCCGGGAAAGTCGTAGTAGGTATAAACCAGCCGTTAGTTACCTCAACAAAACTTTGTAAAACCAGATGCCACGCCGGCCTAGAGAACAGTAAAACTATGTTAAATTAAACACGCTAAACCCTACTGGTATCCGACCGCGAATAGCGCGCTTCTCGCCCCGGTTTCACTGAACATTGTTAGCATTTTTGTAAAATACCACCTGCATTGTAATTTTTGAGAGTGGCGCTTTAATAGGAATTCTCGGCTAATGCACTCAAGTAAATTAACTTCTAGAAATTGAATTTTCACGTTAACACAGAGAACTTTAAGTATACGCGCGATATTTTTTTATTTGCAACTGTATATATAAATGTTATACGTAGTAATAACAGATGCTTCTGTTCTGAATCTTCAGAGAGAGCTCTAAAAATTTACCTGAATAAACAACATTTAAACTACAAAACTTTATAAAGTAAAGTCAAAGAGTAATTCCAGCTATAAATTCACAAGAAACGTATGTATGGTTCTGGCGGGAAGATTAACGCGATAGCCTTTGATCTTTGCAATCCAATGAATTAGCTGACCCAAAGTTGGCAGCAGTTCGTTAGCCTCCAACTTAAAATATCAGAAGCACCCCGGCTTATTCGCAATTTTGCCTAGCATTTATTTAATGAACCTGCTTAAAGTTTCTTAAGGCATTCTGTGAAATGTTTGCTCAAAGAAAACTAAAACCATAAAGTTAGATGAACGCTTTATGTGGGATATAAAAGTGTAAGTGATTTTTATATGGCATCATTTCCTTCCATATTTTGTCTATGGTTGGGTGGTTGTATGATTAAAAAAAATAGAAAAGAAGAATCGGATAAGTTTTCCTTTCTTCTCTTGATTTTATATCGACACGATCAGATGGTACGATGTTTTGCATTTCACCACGCATGCCAGGGAGTTATGTACTTATAATTCTCGAAGGCATGCTGTTGAGGCCACCAATGCGTACTTGGCCAACGTGGTGGAGAGGAGACTACCAGCAGTAGGTCATAAAGAGGGATTAAAAATTAATACGATATCGCTCGAAAAACATATTGAAATCGACTTTGTAATGGATATTGAAATTGTCACTTATATAATAATTAAAATATTACAAATCAATAATATAATCGACATTAACATCGATGTGTATAGGTGATACATAACCACATGGATAGGCAGACTAATAGTAACATACGACGTTCATCAATCCCAAGCGATGCAAAGGGATGGTACTACTGACAACGCCACCAATAGCAACAGAAAATCATGGGTGGTCTAAAAATGTTTTAGTGCACCTGCAATAAAACATTTTCAGAATATTTGGCCATCTGTCTCGGTTTAAAGGAAATCTTGGTATTATGCCTTTAAAACACATATATCTACGTATGAACACCTATGAATTTCATCGTGGTGTTTTCTTTCACAGGCATAGTAAATAATAACGTAATTTAAAAAATGTCTTGATATGATGATATCTCTCACCGTATAGCAGCGACAAATACCATTTTTTGGTGGGGGGGGGGGACTTTCAAAAGGTACCTGGCACCTTGGGAGAGGATATCGGGTTAACTAACTACTTACACATTCGCCATCGCTGCACTTAAGGTTATAACGCACACGCACAGAACAAAAAAAAACGATTTCTATGTGCGAAGGTGATCTAAAATATTTTATTGCATCTGCAAGAGAATATTTTTGACACTAGGACTTTTCCCCAATTTATTGCACATCCGGATTTGAAGATGCAAATTTCTGTTTAGTCATGGTCATGTTGCAGTTTCTTATAATTTATTAAAAGTTATTATTTATGGAGACATTTAGTGTCCATATCAGGTGCAAACGCGGATAGTTAGTCTAGCGGATAGTTAGTCTAGTCTCTGATAGTTGGGATGTCCCGAGCAAATCTAGTCACAACAATGCACTAGCTATGTCACAACTTCCGCTAGGACTACGTGAAATAACTAAATTAGCATTTAGATTGAAATAGCGGACTAAAGCGAACATAATAATTATTTAAATACTGGTCTTCTCTCACAAATGAAGGAAAGACGAAAAATTGTGTTCTGAATTCCAAGAAACTTGATACGCACTTCAAACACTTACTTTGATTCATCGATTTCATCGTGATGTATTTTTTTTCACATAGTTGTTGTAAATACAAACATTTACCTACAGTTGGCTCAACTGACAGATCAGCAATTACTCCTAACTGTTGCCTAAGTCACGCGTGATCTAAAAATGTTTTATAGCACCTTCAAATCACATCTATGCACTCTGGCACCACTTGACGATATGAAATAAACAAATTAGCATTTAGATTGAAATGGCGTACCTACTACCGGAAACAAAATAATTATTTTAACATTGCTCTTCATTTAGAAAAGAAGAACAAAGAATTATTTCCTTATACTAAGAATAGGAACGTGCCGTTTAAAAAGATGCTAAAATGGTTCTTCTCGTCAGGTCATGAACCATGAAAATTTTACCACATATAAAACATTTCCTTCCCAAGGGAGGATTTTTAAAAACAAAGCGATAACACAAACATTAGGACTCCTCTGTTTTCAACATCGTGGAGCAATATGATTGTGAAAAAGTATATCCGTGATTGTCCTCCGACGCAGATTCACCCACCTATGTATATTACCGGTGTTACGACTGGGAAAAATAGTATAATGTGTCACAAGTGGTAAAACAAGACGATTTCTGACGAGGGCGAGAGGTGCTGCCTGAGCGAGCGAGGGCTGTCATCGCCCTGGTCCGAAATCGTCTTTGTTTCATTCCGTGCCACACACTGTACTTTTCATATCACATGTAATGAAACAACGAGTTTTGATTTCTGTAACCAGTCGAAGTAAGAATATTTCGGACAAATAGCGCAGTAATATCTTTTGACAACGATTTAACGACAGTTGTCAATGCGATTCTGACAGACACATTCGCATTGGTTTGAAATTGTCTTATTTCGACTGGCAAAAGAGAGATCAAAACTCGCTGTTTCAATGCAAGTGATAGGAAAAATATTTTGATTGTAATTAATGCCTAGAGAAAGAAACAAATCTGTATCCCTCGCTATGTATAATTAGATCTCAAACATTTACAAACATAAAGTCGGTAAAGGAAAACTGGCGCCAGAAAGGCAAATATTCTTCTTTCTTTCGCGATTACAACTTATACTCGTAGGAGCTGAAATGCTTATGAAAAGCCGATCGGGACTGAGAATGTTTTATTCGAGCACTTACAAGAAAATGCCAACTGTGCAGAAAAATGGCATCAACGTAACTCTTGACGCCAATTTCTCGGTTCAAAGGTGCCCCGTTGACTAAATGGTACTGTATAAACTCATCACCTTCTCCGTACCGCCTCTTTCATGTAGAGGGATTTCGCTCGTTCATTCACCTTAAATCGACGTCATTGCGAAGGCAAAATAGAGCACTTGTGAAAAAGAGTTTCCGATAAATCGGGACCATAAAATTTTTTCAATATCCATTTACTGAGGAATAAGGACGGATTATTCGAAGCCAAACCCCTTTAATCCTGGTATAAAGGTTATTGAAACAGCACGCAAGCTTCGACTTGGAATACGCCTTGCTTATTACAAATAATCTTGATATACATATATGTTGTTTTATATCGCTTCGTACTTTCTAAGCTGATATAATGATTATAATAATAACTACAAACATAATAAAATACACACAATAATAAACATACATACTGTACCGTAAATAAATACATACATACATACTTATATATATGTATGTATTTATTATTTATAAATGCTCTCGGCCCAATTTTTTGAATGCCAATTTGCTGGGTACCTTTCTTATATTTTCGAGTAGGGTGTTCGATAGTTGTATAGCCTGAACTGAGAAGGGGTGATGGAAAAATCCACTGTTATATGGTGGAAGAATGATTCGGTGGAACGTAATCCTCTGTTATGGGCGGAGCAGAGGTATTGAAATTTTTCCTTGAGATACATAGGAGAAGATGGGTCCTGCAAGACAGAGTACAGACTCATTAAAATCCTTGCGCCTTGTGCATTACGCCTTTGTCGACTGGTAAGCCATTTAACCTGGCTTCGAAATTTGGAAATATGATCGTATTTGTGTAAGTTGAAAATAAACCGAATGTAGTATCGTAATATCAAAGTTAGACAGCCTTGAATATCAAGGTTTTGTTTTTTAGTACAGTATGGTCTTCAAGTGCGGGTTGGAATAACGTTTTTTATCAACCTTTTTTATGTCCTACTGCTGTTCACAGGTCTCCTTTCACAAGTGAGAGGAATTAAGGCCATAGTCCACCACACTAACGAAGTGCGGATCGAGGGACATTAGGCCTTCAAGAAATAATGAGTTTCATTCTCTCTTAGAGATACACGGTGATGGAAAACATCATAATTAGCCACAATCGGGCCATGAAAGTATACTCTGGGCCTAAATCCGCGATATGATCGCCCGGAGTCCAAACCATCAGGGCATCACTACTTCAAACAATGATAAATAAATAAATAAATAAATAAAATAAATAAATAAATAAATTATAATTAAAATTATAATATAAAATAAATATAATATAAAATAACATTGATTTTATTAAGTTTATCTGGACAATAATCATATTGTGAAGTGTTTGAGCGCGCTTGTCCGGGGTGTAAGATGGGCTACCGCTAGTGGCAAAAATATCACGCACATTTTTCGGTTGTTATCGATATATAATGGTCGTTAAATTTTGTCGGAGGCCTTATGCAGCTCATATTTAAAAACATCCGACAGCAGTTTGGTCACAGACCCGCATTTCCTCTAACCCGCATTGGATCAGTGTGGTGGACTAAGCTGCAATAATGGAGTATGCCCAGCAGAGTTACGCAAAAAGGTTGCGGCCAATTCAAAGAGTAGAATAAGTATAGGGGAACAATTATAATGCAAGTAATTTCAAACGATTTTGAAAGTATATTTCAAAAATACCACTACGGTCAGTTGGACAGTTGTAAGCCGGAAGCTACGTTAGTTAAGAAATGTTTCGTGAGGAAAACCTAAAAAGGAGTAAAGGAGTGTGCAAGTCTTGTAAAAAATAAAGAACAATTTCGCTCGCAAATACTGCCCCAGAGCGCAGTTTTCATTTGTATCACAAAAGCGGTTAATGTAAATGGTTGCTCTTTAACATTTAGCTCGATTACATCTAACGGCGCCCATTGTTTTAATCTAACAAAACCTTATAAATATGCAGAGCTTTTCACGGTTGCACTGTCACTCGATTCGTCTAACATAAAAAGTTTTCCGGAATAATCTCGGACGACGCTAAAAGGATTCCGCAGTTCCCAGGCCACACTGTGGCAGTTTGCAAAAGTTTTGCATTACGAATAGGCCCATTTCTCAAGATTTTCTAAGATTTGCTAAATTTTTCTCGTACAAAAATATTAAAAATGATTTCGGTGGTCCAAAAAGTATATGACGCTGCAGAAATGAGATACTAAAATGTTTACTTTATTTTTGATTTGTTATTGAGAGAGACTAAGCGCATAAAAGGTATTGACATCCATCATGCAGTCATCATTCGTTCCTCAATTGTAGAGTAATAATAAAATAAGCGTGATTTTTAAATGATTGTTATGAAGGAATGTTTGTACCGTTAATTATAATAATCGCCAATAAAACCCAACGAACGCTTAGATTTTACTGGTGGTATATCTGTATACGGTATACTATATCTGTATTCGTTCGATCACAATATCACATACTTACATTGGATCTTCTGAACTCGAAATAACTAAAATAAAATAAGCGTAAATGCTACGCGATGCGATGTTCATTCAAGTAAACATGAATTATTAGAAATCAGACGATAGATGGATAGACATCTTAAATGTATCAGGACTACGCCGCAAACTTAAGGCTGCAATGTATCAAATTTCGCTATAAGTTCTTGCTCGAGGGAATATAATACGTTTTGACCTCGCTTGAGCAATTTCCGCACTTACAATATTTTTATTTCTGGTCCAGAAGTTTGTCATGTATAGTCAAAATGATCTCTGTCGTTAAAAAAGTCCCTATAATGATTATTACGATAATACACACTAAAAGCCTTTTAAATTAAACTGTTTTCGCGAAGACATGAAAAAGTCAATGTTTAAGATGGAATTTAGGTCACGTCTCATGGATTACGGCTTATTTCCCGCGTCTCTTTTTCTTCGTTTGACGCTAATCCCGGCGGGTTTCAGAGATTCGACCTCCCTCGCCTTCTTTGGGAAACGTATCCCCGCCTTACAAGTATATTAGTCTCAAGGTTAAATCATCTCGATTAAATTAATATCTACATTAGGCTCGTGATTGAATTCGTAACGCAATCTGAAACGATTCGATTTGTCTGTCCAGATAGAAAATAAATCTGCGTTACATTACAGTTGTCCTATTTATTTGATAATATTTATTGTGTTTCTTATTTCGGCTCAGTGTTTGAGAATATTATCAATATTATTTATATTATCACCATACCTTTTTAAAAGTAGGTTCCCAATTTTTGTTCAGAAGAGGTTTACAGAATCACCATAGAATTATTTAACTTGCAAAATTATACAAATTTAGTAACATCTACTCGACGAAAATGTCGGCGTTTATCATCATAAGCGAGCAGGGCTTAGCCGCAAAAAGGGTTCAATTTGCATAAGACAATAGCAAATTAAAAGACAACTTATCTCTAATCTAAATTACCTTACCATTGCAGATACTACGGTAAGCGTTGATATATGAAACGTAATAAAGCAGTTAGTAATGAAAATAAATGTAACAAGAATGAAAAACAAAGCCAGAATATTTCAAGCAAACAAGAGAAAAATAAGATACATAACCGAGCTCAGTCAAAGAAATCGGTGACCTACTAAAACGTAAATTAACTGGAAAGGGTTACTTTGAGTGGGTGTCCAACAGCCTTACCAGACATTTAGCTGATGTACTCGTATATCTTACATTCTTTTTACTTTGCATTGTGACACTTAAATCAATTCGCAGAAACTAAATTGTATCCGCGAAAGACATTGTCAAATTACTAGTTATACTTTTTGCAAAAATAATTGACGGATTTTTTCAGTAAAGGTACTAAATATTTTATTTCGTCGTTATCTCACTTTTGAATTATTAAGGACAACTGTAGAGAACATGGAACATCTAAAGTAAGTACTACTCATCTATTACCCCTCGCAAAACGTAACTAATGCCAAAGATATTTCAGAACTAAAATGAGAAGAACTTGTACATTTACCTTTTATTCTATTCCATTCCATTCCAAAACAACTACGCAAATATGCACTAATAAGATATAAAAGTAATTGCGTAATCTTCTAGAATTTAAAAGTCAACTTACATTTCTACTCATCAATATGTAGGTATGATTATGTGTTTTATGGTAAATATATACATACATCATATGTAATGTGGGTACAATTATTGTTGTTTTTGGAGTCGGTGTCAGCGTGTCCACTTGACATCTCGTGCCGCGGCCCTGCTCTCGCCTCACGCCTCGTCAAGTCACGCGTGCGACACAAGCAAATCTCACCTAAAACTACGTATTACTTATAGTTACAAACCTACCTTGGCTGACACCACAAATTACGTATCAGTGGCGGCGCTGACACCGACTTCAAAAAAATAACTGTACTTACATTATATGGTGCATATGTCATATTGATAAGTAGAAAATGTAAGTTGAATTTTAAATTCTAAAAGATTACGCAATTAACTTTAACTTTTTAGTGCATATTAATTTGTTTTGGAATAGTTTTATTTTGAAGTCGGTTTTTGCTTTTTGTTTTTTTTTTTTTTGTTTATTCCTCTCATAATAAGATGTTAATAAATAAATAACTTTGCTGCTTTGTCACAGTCTCAGGTCACACCATAAATTGCTGCACAAGGACACTTGACTCATACCCATAGGTATACAGTGACAATACTGCGATCTATTTACTATGTGATTGTCATTCTGCAGATTGTTTTTATCATAAACGTTTTTGCCATAAATAATAAACGTTTAATATTGCATACGAACATGCCCGGCGGTTAGCGTAGAACGCAAACGATCTATGCAACTAAGCCAAACGGGCGCGGTCGGGTGTGAGATGGGTGACCGCTAGTTGCAAAAAAAAGCATGCGCGTTTTCGTGCTTCGGAGGGCACGTTAAGCCGCCGGTCCCGGTTGTTGTCGATAGATAACAGTCGTTAAACCTTGTCGGAGCGGACAGCGGTTTGGCCACTAACCTGCATCTCCATCAACCCGCATTGGAGCAGCGTGGTAGAGTAAGCTCCAGGCCTCCCCAATAATGGGGAGAGACCGGTGCCCAGCAGTGGGACGCAAAAAGGGTTGCAGCCAATATTGCATGTTATAGTTATAACGTTTTGTAGTTCAAAACTAGATTTTCCAAAGCAAGACCAAACTATTTGAGGATGTTTTATTACAAATGAAGGTCGATTTTATTGATAGATTATTTAGTAAATTTAAACCATATGTAAGGGACATGTGGTTAAATTTAATTTGACAGGAACTTGCCGTAAAATGGAGATTCTAAACATACACAGGAGCTAAGCAAATCAGGTTAGGTCGGAATACAAGTGACCATATATATATATATATATATATATATATATATATATATATTATAGGCGCATCACTTCGTTTATTGTTAAACATCAGCCAACAAACCTTATCAGAGGTCTCGTTGCTTGCAGCCACTAAAAAAGCTATAGTTACATCTTAAATGACTGAACCATTTCTAAGATGATGAATTCACTGTTTGTTTACAACAATAATAGGTACATATTATTATGTTCGAGGACATTCACCGAGTCTACATAGTGGTTGGGTTTTGATAATTTCAACTCTAAGATGAAACGATTACATTATATTAGAACGAAAAATGTGTTCACATACCTAATTTATAAATGTAAATAGTGTATGTTCGGAACAAAAAAATCCCATATCTAAATTTGCATTATGTTATTGTTCTATAGTATAAGTAGCTACTTCTCTTTCCTATTTAAACTGTTATTTAACACGAAATACAGTATAATTATTAAGGGCTATACGTAGACAATTTCTTGAGTAAGGTGGTAGTTCAAAATAATAGATGTAGAAAAAAACCTTGACTTTCAGCTGTAGATAACCATTTTTTTGGCATATAAGTACCTATATAAAATGATCAGAGCTTTTGTAAGAGTAAATTAACTTTATTCAGGAGATTGGCAATGTTCCTGAATGTTCTGCGAACAGCGAAGATTGATGGCTATAAAATGGTAATTTAATTAAAAAATATCACTTGTTAACCGTCCTGCTGCCTTTCGTATGTGTAAAATAAATTTAAGGCAATTTAATGTGTTCGGTTTAAAACCGAAACCACGGCGCTTGAACATTGCCGCACATTAGCATGAAAGGACAATTAATTTGGTAATTAATTAGTAGGAACTTCGGTTGGCAACAAATAGGAGAGTAAAATAGGGTTTAAAGTTTTGTAGAGAAGAAACCAGTTTGAATTAATAAACCAAATTAAATGCTGATTGTTTTTTAAAAAAACTACCTACCTATCTATATTTCATTATTAAGAGGAAACGCGGCTTCAGCCGAATTATTATTATTTTGGAGTAACTATTGCTACCGCGCTGCGCCCAGCGCTATCCGCCGCGTGCGATAGGGACAGATGCAGCTCAGACCGATTTTATACATACCTACAAACTTTCTAACTAAATCAAGGTTTCGTATTCCTGTTTCCTCTGTTTCCTCCTTCAAAATTGAGTTTATTAAAAAAAATCACAAATATCACGAAATAGAATAAGTCTATGCCCCTATGTTTTCATTTGGTTGTAAAAACCTATCAAATTTGTTCTGCAGTTGTTGGATAAGGAACAGTCCTTATACAGATAAAGGAGGCATTTTCCACAATTTTTGAAGAGTCATATTTTCGATCTAATTAGTTTATTGAAAAAAAACAAAACATAGGGGCATAGCTTTAGCAGATTTAGATATTGTCACAAAAAATCATTCCTCTAGAAGCATTATCCAGGGAGAAAATAGGAGAATATATTTGTAAGGGAACACGCCGGTAGCGTTTCCTCTTAATTATCTAATTAAAATAAGATAAATAGAGTCAAATCAAAATTGCAACTTGCAACTAACCGGAATTTAAAAGGTTACACAACGTGTCATATTAATTTATATCTACTCGTAGTATGGTAGCAAGCATTGAAGGTACTTTAAGTAATTTTAATAGTAATATGTAATATTTCTAGCCTCCGACTGCATACTACGAATGGATTTTTTAAATTATATAATGTTTATATTGGGTCTTCTTTCGTTATGTTCTAAGCAAGCAATACATATATAATATTTTTATATGAAAGTTTTGAGTTTTAATTAATATTTTTATTTTATTTAATCTACTGTAAACTTAATGACACAAAAATAAAATTTACGTAGTTGCTAAAATGTCACATATAATAGAGTTACCTCAATTCCAGTGAAAAACCAGAAGCAACTGTTGAAAACACCATCCACTTCCATTCTCAAATCCACGACGTTTCAATTTCGAGAAACTCATAATTGTACATTGTAGTCGTTGTATTTCATGTCGCAACAACTATATTCAATTGCCATATTCTGTTTGCGCGGAACTAATTATGGCTAGTCATATTTTAGTGCAAAGCCGCAGCAGAAGTGCATTCCCAGCGATGGTCAAAACGTAATTAAAGCCCGCCAACCGCGCCGAGGTTGTGTGACAAGATAAGCATTATGGAAATTTAACACAGTTGTGAATGTTAACAATGTAACACTTTGCCAAATATGTGTATCCAACAAGACTACGAGGAGTTGTGAATCCCAAGAGGGCATTTTTACATTTTCTCGAGCGCGTCTAATTAAAATACGGGCCAATACGAGGTATACCTTGCACTATGTTGAGTACTCCCAGAATGAAAAAAGTCCTCTAGGTATATAAGAACGATAAGATTGGTTTCTTTTTTCAATTCTAATAGTCATTATCGTCAGTTTAGAATTGATAAATTATCTTACGGCGATTAACTTAAAAAAAACATTGAGCCTTGCCAAAGAGTGTCGATATGTATTATGATTTATTGAAGTATTACTACCGTGCATTAAATCTATCGGACCCTAATTTTCTATACGCGATATTTTTACCCTTTATATTTTTAAAATATATATTTTATAAAAAAAATACAATTGACGCTTTGACTACAACCCTTTTCGCATCCCCCTGCTGTCTCACGGGTCTCTCCCCATAATTGGGGAGGCCTGGAGCTTACTCTACCACCCTGCTGCATTCCGGGTTGATAGAGACATGAGTTTAAGCGTGCTGAAGCTTTAGTAATTGCAAATTTAGCATGCTGGGTTCTCCTACTAGAGGATAAAGCGGCGCGTATCTGTGGAAATACATCAGCATATTTATAGAGTTAGGACATGTTCTCGTAACTCGCAGAGCTACAAGTTAAAGAAACATTTATTTTTATATACTACATATTTTATTGAATTTGACAGTTAGATTAAGTAAGTATGGCAAACTTAATTTTTTCGTTCATGTCCTTTTCTTAATTTACAGTATTAAATAGCTGGTTTTAGGTAGCAATTTCTTAAAAGTGTAGCTCCATGTTACATTTTGACCAATACCTTTATTGTTTTATTTACCTATGATATATAATATATAAAAAGATGACTGTATAATATTTCTTTGTAATATAATATATTGCAGAATCGAAATTCAATATCTTATATACGTAGTATACGAGCTATAAAAATAGAATAATCGCGATATAATCTGTGGCAACGTATTATTATTTCTGTTTACTTTGTTGACAGTCCTCACAGATATTCTTAGTAAGTCGAGCTAGATATTAGTAAAGTATTACTATCTTCTGTACCTTTCGGGACAATAGTATCGCCTATCCTCAAATATGATGAAACTAAATATAATATTTCATTCTCGTATTTAGAGTAATGATTGGATATCCGATGTTTGTAAAACAATACTCAGATACCTATAGAAGAGCACGGGCTCGGTACAAACAATAGTTATTATAAGGAATTCATACCCACACCCTGGGGACTAAGGGATTATACGTACATCGGCTCTCTCGAAGTTTGAGTAAGTGGATGTCAAGATTGGTATACACATCCCTTTGTGATATACATACGTACATATTAGTAGAATACACTTAATGTCTTACCTTGTACAGCTTTAATATAATAAATCAGTTGTGAATTATTTATGTCACCTGGATTACATTGATTTAAGCAACATTAATCATGTTTTGTGTTAAACGATATTTTGTGTAATATTTTTTTTTGTTCTAGAACATGTGTATTTGGTACTGCAGCACGTGTACAATAGAAGACATCTAAGCTATTTCGATTCGTAACTAGCGTTGCGCGTTGTGAAGTATACCTTCCAAGTGTTTGTCTTGCAAATCGGCGATGTTGGACGCTAAAAGAGTATTTCCGTGTCTTAGTGTCATAAGAATTGTACCAATCCGGTCTTAGACTACAAAGTCAATTGAGATACTTTTAATGAGCTGTCAAAACGTGACATCCCCATACATTTTGTATGAGAAAATGATAAGTGACGTCACTTATCATATATAGTCAATTGACTTCATTATTATTGATTTAATCGGTAATAAAAATCATGTATAAAAAAGAATTAACAATTATATTGCTTTCTAAGCGTGATTTAGTGCAACCTTTTTAAGGTAAGGTTTTTGAATTTGTCCAAGGCCCTATTTGGAATCGTAGATCAATTGGCCATTTGGCTAAACTTTATAAATAGGTTTTGTTTCAGAAGCCACAGATATTCGATTTCTGGGTCGAATACATAAATACTTAAATATTGAGTGTGTACATACACACACACATTCACACACACATGCATGTATATGCACTTATGTCAATCTACATCAGGTGTATATCAGGAATCGAGACCATTATTTAGTGAAATTTCAGCATCAAATGATCTTGTACTTTTTGTCATCTATACCTATCGCTATATTTTTGCTATAGACTAACGACTGCTGCCGAATACAACGAAAAACCAGAATTTTTGGGCACGGCCGGAAAGTTCCAAAATGGCTTCTACATTATATTACCCGCTACAAACTCAGTCCGCCGGCTTCTTTCCTAAGCGATTTTTCATGAGCTATACCGCGTTAATGTGTACAAACGCTCTTGGCTTGGCGGCATACTTTGCTTTTTCGCAGGGTATAAATTACGCCCAGAGCCGCTGGCAGGCAGAGGCCCGTTACAGGGAATCCACTTACAGATAACTGAGTTATTTTCACATTCGTTTTTTAACTCTTTAGCCATTAATCTTTGTGTAAGGAGAAATAGCTATCAAAATACGCGCACGAAGCCCAATCATGCATCAACTGTGTTCAGCAACTTATTAATTTTAGATTAAGTCTGTTCCAAAATAGGCGTTGCCATTTTATAAACTATGAAAAAAATATATTTAACAAGACTAATCAATAGTGAATAACTCGACTAATTTGTTAATTTTTTTCTACTTCCGAAGCCGTTCTACCCGGGACTGCTGGCTGGACGGATCGAGCTGCCACTCTCACCGCTCACAACCACAACTCCGAAGCCCCCTTTGTCGCCTTTTACGGTCAGGTAGGGGATACCTCTATTCTTAATCCAGAAGCTACAGGGACTTAATAACTTGGCCTACATCAATTATTTATTTTCTTTCGGACTTCCCCTTCTTTCTATTTTTTTATTGGTGTATGGTGGTATGGGTTTTATATAGGCACCTATGGTGTATGTAGGTATGGTATATAAAAAGATTATAATTCTGGAGAAAATTAAGAAAAGTCTAATAAAAACTATGTAAGTACTTAAGAGGCCGTATACGAAATTTTGCCGATTTCGCTGATTTCCCTGATTTTACACATGAGATTTTGCAGTTAAAATACAACATATCCATAAGTTTTATTGCACAATATGTCTGGTCATTTCAATAATAAGCTATTACATTAGCCACATTTTTATTTTTATTACTTTGTTGTGCTTATTAGACCTGAAGACGATGACAGTTTTGTGAATTTTTGCTGTAATGGGTACAGAATGTTACATATTTCTAGATCATTATGAAACCTCAGCGGATTGAAAAAAATGCTGTATATTGCTGTAAGAATCGCCTATAAAATGTGTGTGTCACATTTTACCACTCTCATACAAAAAACTAGTAAAAAAATATTGAAATTAGTCAATTTTAAGAGAAAATGGGCCAGACATTGCATTTAATTTCGGCCAATTGGAACAGTCATTCATAAAATTTAATAGACATAAATAAACTTCAGTTCATAAACAATCCGTTTTCTGAAAAACATAATCAAATTGTGAATAAAAATTTGGCATTAATAATCTTTTAAAGTAACCTAAAACTCGCATTATAATACTCGACGCAAGCTACGAGTCAGGCAGACCGCGCCAAGCGCTTACAGAGAGTGGACATGTCGCTCTGCGCCACGCGGCGCCCTGGACGTCGCACAAGTTCGTAGCAATGTTAGTTCGATGCTCCCACTACAGAGCGGCGTGACTACAGCGCGCAGCGTGTGCTTGACACTTTGAATAGCTAATAATTTTAAATATGTTGTGATGATTTACCATCTTCTTAATACAACAAGTGATAGGGTAGTAAAAATTCCATTGTTAATTGTTGTGTATCTCATGTAGAAAAGTATGTTTACAAGCATTTATAGCTTGCCGTGTTAGTAAGGTTGTTAGTGTTAGGGCCTCTTTCACCACCTTCAAGTAAAGTGACAAGTACGCTAATTGTCGGTTAAAGTCACCCGTAACTTCAATTTCCATTTCACAATGTTCGAGTAGCACTAATCATAATGATAAACTGACCCGTACTCATAGCTTTAACTTGCCAATTAACTTTACTTGGGTCATAACTAATCAACACTTTACTTGAAGATGGTAAGCTTGCCGTGTTAGTAAGGTTGTTAGTGTTAGGGCCACTTTCACCACCTTCAAGTAAAGTGACAAGTACGCTAATTGTCGGTTAAAGTCACCCGTAACTTCAATTTCCATTTCACAATGTTCGAGTAGCACTAATCATAATGATAAAGTGACCCGTACTCATAGCTTTAACTTGCCAATTAACTTTACTTGGGTCATAACTAATCAACACTTTACTTGAAGATGGTAAGCTTGCCGTGTTAGTAAGGTTGTTAGTGTTAGGGCCACTTTCACCACCTTCAAGTAAAGTGACAAGTACGCTAATTGTCGGTTAAAGTCACCCGTAACTTCAATTTCCATTTCACAATGTTCGAGTAGCACTAATCATAATGATAAACTGACCCGTACTCATAGCTTTAACTTGCCAATTAACTTTACTTGGGACATAACTAATCAACACTTGAAGATGGTAAGCTTGCCGTGTTAGTAAGGTTGTTAGTGTTAGGGCCTCTTTCACCACCTTCAAGTAAAGTGACAAGTACGCTAATTGTCGGTTAAAGTCACCCGTAACTTCAATTTCCATTTCACAATGTTCGAGTAGCACTAATCATAATGATAAACTGACCCGTACTCATAGCTTTAACTTGCCAATTAACTTTACTTGGGTCATAACTAATCAACACTTTACTTGAAGATGGTAAGCTTGCCGTGTTAGTAAGGTTGTTAGTGTTAGGGCCTCTTTCACCACCTTCAAGTAAAGTGACAAGTACGCTAATTGTCGGTTAAAGTCACCCGTAACTTCAATTTCCATTTCACAATGTTCGAGTAGCACTAATCATAATGATAAACTGACCCGTACTCATAGCTTTAACTTGCCAATTAACTTTACTTGGGACATAACTAATCAACACTTTACTTGAAGATGGTAAGCTTGCCGTGTTAGTAAGGTTGTTAGTGTTAGGGCCTCTTTCACCACCTTCAAGTAAAGTGACAAGTACGCTAATTGTCGGTTAAAGTCACCCGTAACTTCAATTTCCATTTCACAATGTTCGAGTAGCACTAATCATAATGATAAACTGACCCGTACTCATAGCTTTAACTTGCCAATTAACTTTACTTGGGTCATAACTAATCAACACTTTACTTGAAGATGGTAAACGAGGCCCTTAGTTAAATATTGCAAGCTAAATTTGAACCACTTTCGAGAGTCTGATTGAGCTCAAGTTTGAAATACACTTTTATTTTAAATAACAATATAATTATTAGTAACATTTTCGTTAATTCAATATGGCCGCTGCAGCAAAATGGTGGATCACATATTTTTTGCACAAAAAGCCACACAATATGGGTATCAAATAAAAGGGATTAATTTGTAGAATAAAGTACATTATAAAAAACTAATCCAAGATGGCCGCTATCCCAAAATGGCGGATAACATTTGTTTGTGCAACCCTATGATAAGGGTATTAAATAGGAGGGCCTAAGTTGTATAATACAAAACAGCAGAAAACTATTCTGTTTATGTAACTCAGTATCATATAATTTATCCTAATTAAACTTAAAAACTACAGTTCCGATTTCTTGACTCCAAAAATAATAATAATTGTACTGACATTATATTATTATCGTAAACACAGATCGTACCTACATATTGATGAGTAGAAAATGTAAGTCTACTATTCTAAATCTAATTGTATAAGAATAAGCAATTATTTTTTCTTTTTAGTGCAATTTCATTTGTTTTGGAATAGTTTTCTTTTGTAGTCGGTTTTTTTTTGTTAAAATTTTTGTTTATTTTTTGCATTTTAGTAAAATTGATGTATACTAACTTATTTGTTTGAATGTGGGTAGGCATACTAGACGTGCTGCTCATTTAAGACAGCGCCGTTTAAATGGAACAGTTAACAGTTCTACCTCAGATTTCAACCTTACTGTAAGCTGTTAAGGAGTTTCATTGATCATCAAATTCAATTACGACAATTACTAGTCTATAAAAGATTCGATCGAGTATCATTAATTTACTCCTACGAATTGAAGAGTCCCGTTATTTTGTCATGGATCCCTTAGTCGGAACCTAACCAAACTCTTATTAAACTACCCTTGAAGAAAAAAAATCCAATAAAAAAAGCATCATCATAATCGGTTGGCGTGATATTGAGTTATTAGTCCATTTGTAGAGCAGCTACTTAATGCAAATATGGTTTTCGCATGGATACCATTGTCAGAACTGGACCAAATTAAAATGGGACCACACGGGAAGTATCAGCTTTGAAATAAAAAAAGAATTATCAATATCTGTTCATCCAGTCGAAAGTTCTGAGGAAACAAACATAAAAAATATACAGACGAATTGATAACCTCCTCCTTTTTGATTGAAGTCAGTTAAAATAAAAAAAGTTTCACAGACACACAGGCAAGTTCTTCAAAAACTACCAATTCCGTATTTTTCCTTTTATAAATTATAATGACTATTAAAATGGTTTTTCTCAAAACAAAGCAATACCATTTTGTGTATGTTATACTGAAAGTATTTATGTATTTTATGTATTAAGTAGATATGATTTTTTTGCAATATAGATATTTAATGAACTATTCTTTATTTATATTTTCTTCTTCTACCTTCACAATACCATTCTGTTTAATGCACCTTCCACAGCTCAGTTGGCAGTTGGCTGGCAGATAATACCATTAGGCATTTAGTCCGCCCTTTGTGCTTATTTTATAGTGTAATAAAGAATAATTAAATTAAATTAAATGTACAGATTTTGTTTATCTACAGATTTATTACATGTATAGATCATTACTTGTACTACACTAATAAATGCTTAGTTGTGTACTATCAGACTTTTTATTCTAATTGACAAAAAACAACTGAGGAAAAGACACCGAAGAAAGTACAAAGTATCAAAACCGTTTAATCGTCGTACCAGCCTTCGACGATTCCGGACTCACACAAACCCGCGACCAAATGCTCCCGCTTACGCCGTGTGCCTTTCAAATACCTAATCTGGCCCGTTTCGATTTCGTATACGGCCTCTTAAAAATAAGTGAAACGCTTATTACTTTGATATAACTTGTTAGTACTGACCACACAAAAAATTTGTCCCCAATTATTACTGAGTTCATACCAAACCAGGCAAGGTGTTAGTAGAAGCCGCAAGCTGTATATATCTGTAACCACATCCAATTATTCGAAATTATTGGTTTGATGGGAACTAGTATATATGAGTATAAATTTCAGGAAGGCAATGTTGGTTTAGGTAGCAAACTAGTAATAATGTAGACAGAATACCTTATTGACCTTTCGTCTACTTTGCATTAGAATATCAATTCCTCATTTATTATTTATTAAAAAATATAACCGAATTAAAAGAAAGAATTTTCTCTGAAAAAAAAAAGAATTTTATTTAGAATAGTAATATATTTTAGTACCTCTGCCATAAACAAGGTAGGATTGCACATAACATGAATATTCTTTTTATCAGAAATGTGGGTTTAAGTCAGTGAATTTTGATAAATACAAGTCGTGCTTTCTGGTCAGTTTATTTTTAAGTCAAAATAAAAGATAAAATATTATCAAGTTTAAAAGTGTATCGCCGTTTATTAAAGGCCATTTCAATTTCTTGTACTGGCCTACATAGCTTATAAACTTATTTACGTCTGTTCAGAAGTTCAAGGGTATACATTTAAGTACGCTTACAAACAGTTGAGTTTATAAATCGTTGTTAATATCCCATTACTGAGCACGGGTTCACTCTCAGATTCAAGAGAAATGAAGGTCATAAAACGCGCATAGATCAGCGGTTGGCGTAGAACGCATGCGATTAGCGTTGCCAGGCGTCCGGATAAAGCCGGACATAGGTAGGCTTTTTGATTGCGTGTCCGGCCAAAATAAACGGTGACTGGCTTGTCCGGCTTTTGTTAGGCTTTTTACATTTCGCAAACGAGCACAAGCGCCGAGCGTGGCAGAACGAAGGCGAGTCGACTGTCGGTCGCTCCTACTTAATACTGATTTTATATTAGATTTTATTTATTATTTCATTATTTTATTTCAAGATTTATGACAATAATAAAAAAAAGCTACATTTTATTTACAATTTTTTTGTCGTACCTATTAATACTGAGACACAAAATCCTCAATAATGTAGGGTGTCCGGCCTTTCTACCCAAATGTCCGGCCAAACTGGCTGGTCTGTCCGGCTATTAAGTTTGGCGACCTGGCAACCCTACATGCGATCTACGCAGCTAAGCCAAATGGGTGACCGTCAGTGACAAAAAATTTATGCGCGTTTCGCTGCTTCGAAGGGTACGTTGAGCCTTTGATCCCGGTTGCACCTTAGATAGCAGTCATTCAATCTTAATATTAACTGTAGGAAAGTACAATCTAATAGATGTTATAAGCAATAAATAAATAATCACTAATTTTATTATATGACACCCACACTTCGTTCTGTCCTGAATAAGTAGTTATGAACAGAATTTATGATAACACGAATCTAATGAGAATACAATATGTTTACTAGTTAGCAGTTTAAGGTTCCATCAGCCACCTTCCAGTCCTGTCATGAGACCAGCTAGAGGGAACCACAAAAAGTTGTATTGTAATCTAATCTAGATCTAATCAAAAATTAGGAATGCGTGTAATTCAGATTCATAGATTATATTACATAGTTATTAGTGCGTTAGAGCTCGAACTAACAAAAGCGTGTTAAATCCTGTTCTATTAACACCGCAATCTCATGTTAGTATACTATCTCATACGAAATTTTATATCTACATAAATTTTACCTTCTCAAAACGTGTCTTTTTTATTTTAGCTGCATCATCATTCTTCTTACTACTATCACAACTTATTACAATTCTAAAAAAAACTGTCTCTAATAATGTTTAGACTTAACAACATAGCAATAAGTTATAATAAAATACTTTCAGATCATACATCGGCTGACGGCAGACTCATGTTGTGTTTACTTTTTATAGCATTTCAAAAGTATAAAAACCAAAGTTGAAAGAAATTCTAGAACGATATCATGATTATGCTTGAATGAGACATCAACAGGAAGGATAACAGTAATGGTGACGTGATGATGTCATCTTCTCTGGCATTGACTCAATTAAGGACAATCGAACAAAGTAGGATGTGAAAATTACGTACTACGGTGTTGTAGTCAGATCATGTCTTCAACAATTCTCTTCAAACTCCAGAACTTTTTCTCTTATAAAACAAAGAAATAGACGATCGTTGAGACTAACTTTGATCAGGGCTAGAGTCTCGTCTGAGGTAGTTGCGATGCTTCTCCGATGTCAGACGGTCAACTCGTATCTTTACACCAAAACAATAAAATCGCCGCACCACGTTACCGGTCGAACTATGCAAACTCTACGACCGAAAATAGTAAACAGTGCAACGTTAAGCGGGCAGTTTTATTTAATTTAAAAGGATATAATTTATATTAAATAGGCGATACAAGTAGGAAGTACGATTTGTTGATTATACCAACCAAGAGAAATAAAGACTTTGACGTTCTTATAATACACTAGCCTTCCGACAGCGGCTTCGCCCGCGTGGACCCGTTTTATAGGTTCTCGTAGAATAAAAACCATCCTATGTCCTTTCCCAAGGTCCACTCTCTCTGTGTTCCAAATTTCATTAAAATTGGTTCATTAGTTTAAGCGAGAAAGCGTAACAGACAGACAGACAGAGTTACTTTCGAATTTATAATATTAGTAGGGATAGCGTCCGCCCGCGACTTCGTCCGCGTGGATGTTTGATTGTTTGAATTGAACACGCTAATCCCAGGAACTACTGGTTCGAATTGAAAAATTCTTTTTTTGTCGAATAGTCCAGTTATTAGGGAAGGTTATATGCTATATAACATCATGCTATGCGACATTAAACTCCTCCAACGATGTATTCTGTGCTCCAACGCACACACGCACACTGTTTTAATAGATATGATCTTTGACGTTAGGAATACACCTACATTGCTTAGACAACAGTGAGTGCTTGTAATTTAATATGAACTTTTTACAATATCAATAAAGCTCAAATTGACTACGTTTTAGTTAGAAAACATTTGTATGGGAAAAAGAAAAGGGCTGTTTTTATGGTTTTTCCGGCAATTATTCGAATTTTTCTCGCCGTAAAAACCATTCTTGAACTTCAACGAACATTTTAAAAAAAATTGGCCAAATTGGTCTAGGCGTTGTTGAGTTATGCGCTTACCAACACATTTTGCGATTGATTTTTATATTATAGATACAGAGGGCTTGCGCAATGCTGGAGGCACTCCGCGCAAGGTAGGTAATAAATCATATTATCTTAATTTAAGCGCTCGAGAAAATCCAAAAGTTCCCTCTGTCCTCTATTCCATATACAATAAGCAAAAACTAAAAGCAAGTAAGACCGATATATCCTCCTTGTGTCTCGTTATTTGAGCAATGTGTTAATTTGCGGCACAACTCAGACAGCTGAAGTGATTACCGGCCCAATCGTTCGCAACGTAATTTTTTGCTTCCAGATAACAAGTATTACCTGCGTGTTTTTATCTTCAATACTATCAGTTTCTCGTAAGAGGAGCAGCACAGTGATCTAAATTACAGTAGGTAAGATATAATATTACAACCTATTTGTGTTACGTTTTTACTTATTTTGTATTGTGTAGTACGTTTTTATAGTTTATCTATATGGTAAAGAACGCGACATATTTAAAAGATTTTTGAAAATGCTATATTTGAAAAAGGATCAATCTTATTTTTAAGTAAGGTTTGCACACAAAAGGAAGCTATTTAATTTTTTTTACTCTCTGTCATACCTAAAGAGGGCTTATGTAATGCTAGAGGTACTCAACTGGGCGCATTTTTTTACGCTCGACAAAACGTCTTCCGGTCAACTATTAAGACATCAGCAAAGCAAAAACTAAAAGCAAGGAAGTCTGATATATCCTCCTTGTGACTCGTTCTTTGATCGATGTGCTCATTTGCGGCACAACTCGGACAGCTGAAGTAATTACAGGCCCAATTGTTGCGTACAATAACCTTTTTGCTTCCAGATAACACACATTTCCTTCATGTTTTCATCGGCAATAGTATTCGTTTCTCGTTAGAAGAGCAGTGATCTAAACAGTAGGTGAGATATAATATTACTAATACTATATAGAGTAGAGAGCTTGTCCTTCTTAAAACGTTTAAAAGTGCTTTATATGAAAAACGAACAGTCTATTTTTTTAGAAAATGTTTATTTTATGGACTACAAGATTTCTTTGTATAAAAGTTGAATAAAGATAAGAGTTATAAGAGGTTAACCTTTTTTATACCTCTATAATATCTATTTAAGGTCAAAATAATTGAAATAATACTGAAGGTTAGCAGGGCGCAAGATAGGTAATAAATCATAATAATTATCCTAAACGAAATTCGACAAGCAAAAACTAAAAGAAAGGAACATCGATATATCGTCCTTGTGTCTCGTTATTTGAGCGATGTGCTCATTTGCGGAACAACTCGGACAACTGAAGTAATTACCGGCCGAATTGTGGCGAACGATAACCTTTTTGCTTCCAGATAACACATATTACCTTCGTGTTTTTATCGGTAATAGTATCAGTTTCTCGTTAGAGGAGCAATATATGTATCTAGATAACAGTTGGTAAAAATATAAAACGACAGAACAGACAAGAACGACAGACTTTTGAAAAGTACCTAAATTTCGTTATATGTAATGGTAGAGAACTCACAATATATTTAAAAATGTTTATCTGAAAAAAAACAGTGTATCTACATTGCAGTTAAAAAATACTGAATAACAGCTTGGTTTTCTCCTTTCATAAGATATGAATCAAAAAGAAACCACCGTATTTTCTGTTCAATTGTTTTTTATTTTTATTTTATTGCACCACTCAATCAAGCTTGACCATAGAGAAAACAAGTAGCGCGTTGGAACTTCGTGAGTTTGACTCATTTCTGCATACGAGTAAGTATTATACAATTTAGATACGTGAAGCAAGTTGAGGCAATATTGCAGTTCCAGGGAAATATTGAATGCAGTATGAAATACAATAAAGTATAGAGGTCTGAGGATCGACATATTGCGTATTCAATAAAAATATATTATACGGCTGAATTGAATATACACGAGTAAATCAGGAGTATCGGTAGACTTTTCCGCCACGGTACTCGTACCTTAAATGACTTGGTTCGTCGGTCTCTTACCACCGCTTCTATTCCAGAAACACTGAAACCATCTGGACTATCCAGAAGCGATGGCAAGAGGTCTGACGGAGTTACATTGGTGCCGTGGAGTCTAGGACGCCCACTGGTATGGGACGTGACATGTGCGGACACCTTAGCCCCTTCGCACATAAGCGATACTGCAGAGATGGTTGGGTCCGCTCCCGACCATGCACAGTCTCTCAAGCGCCGAAAATATAGTAATTTGTTAGATAATTATCTATTTGAGACTATGGGAACATGGTCTTCCCAGATGAAGAAATTCATGTCAGAAATGTCTACCAGACTTGTCCTTGCCTGTGGTGACCTGTCCTGTGGTGACCTTGGTGAGGCTGGCGGCTATTTTCCCCAACGGCTCAGGCAGGCAGGCTGTACATAGGGGTAATGCCGCCAGTGTCTTGGGTACCATGACTCACACGGACTTTTTAGATGAAGTATTTTATTTATAAGCTTTTTATATTTTGTATTTTTTTTTACTTTAAAATTTGTATATATTTGTATATATTTAGCTTATTAAGTTTACGAAGTGTACAAAACGTAGAATTTGTAAATATGATTATCACATATTTTGTTGTATATGTACTATAAATGCCTACATAACAAGAAGGAATATATTCAAAAGAGACAACATCACTGTAGCTCGGGAGCAGAGCAATCCGATGTTTTCAATAAAATTAGTAGCAGAGTATTATGCAGGCCACGTGGTGATAAGTGGTCGCTGTAGCCTTTTAGATGTACATACAACTAAGCAAGCCTAAATCTTGCATGAGGTACATGTATGCAGTTTTTTTAAATAAATAAACCGAACAAAAAGGCAGACGGTGTTAAGCCATCACCGTCGCCTATGTACACGGGCATTGCCGGCTTTGAAGGAGAGCTTTTTTACAGCTTTCTTATAGAGTTGACTGGTCACCGCCTTTCTATGTAAGCCTGGCCGGCATCCACACCTTTTCACCGAAACACAATAGTATTGCTTCACGGCAAAAATTAAGTGGCGGTACTTCCTCTGTCGAAGCATAAAACTTCTCTATAACAGCGAAGATCGCTGTAAGAATTATATTAAAAACCAGAATAGATTTTGATATAAGAGTTTGAGTCAATATGCAATTTATGTTGAACTTAACTGGCTCATTTATTCATAACCTTCCAAGAAAACGAAAGTCCTTTTTGAGATACCTAGAACCAATTCATAGTTAATATTCAATATTCTTACTTTCAGGCTCGTACCTCATAATAGAGCCTAAAGAACTAAATCGAGAAACATGAAATTAGGCAATCTTTTGTGACCTTCGTAGAAATAGGCGTTAATTATTCACTATTATAACTTTTATATAAAGATAAACATTTTATTTTCCAGCTATTTAGTTGAAACTAGGTGCGGTACTGCTTAATAGAAATCGAGAGATTTTCGTTTGACCGTTTTTTGGTTAATCAACCTTTCAGAAGTTAAAATGACAATTTGGAATTTATATTACCATTTGATTTTAAACTGGATTCCAACCCAAATAATTTGAACTTCTTCCTTTTTTCTATTTCTTCTTGAAATTATTGTATTCTTTCTTTATCTTTTCTAGCGAGGATAAAATTGACGGAACAGCAATGGTGAAGCATCCTACCAATATTTTAAATGCGTAAGTAAGTTTTTTTGTTACTCTTTCACGCGAAAACTACTCAACCGATCATTATGAAACTTTGCACATATGTTCTTGGAGTTATCAGAAGTAAAATAGGATTTTCAAAAAAAAATTAACGCGGGTGAAACCGCGGGGCACAGAAGGTAAATAATAATATACAGTATATTTGTTTCGTTTCTGTTATCTTTGGAAAGACTACTGTTAATATCGGACTAGAACCACTGTACCAAACACTATCCATCCGGTTAATTCGCTTTTCAACCCGTCCTCTAATTTACCCAATTATCTCGCCACCTAATTCTAATTCTGAAAACACAGTGAAAATTAGGTATTTCGCCGTAATCCTAAACCAACAAGCAAAAGGAAGAAATTTTCTGATTCAGCAAATTCAAAGCATTTTCACAGTGGACTGAAGCTTAATTTGTTTAATTGACAGATTTCAATATATATTTTAAAATTGCTTTTATGTTTTACGTTGAATCTAAATCATTGTGAGTTGGGTGTGGTAAATAACCTTATTCTACAAATAAATGATTTGAATTTGAATAAAAAGGTAATTAGATCAGTACCTCAGCAGGTACTGATATTCTTTATTAACTACATATCAATCTTTATGTCGCTGGCTGGTAGGCTGGAAAGGTAGGCTGGAAAACATGTCCTGCAACTTCAGAAACGAGTACGATCCTCTTCTAGAGGTTGGTACTTAATTTTTTATTTATTTATTTTATCTAATATCTTTAAATTATTACATTCTTGTGTATACATATATGTATAAGTTAAATTTCGGAAACGGCTCCAACGATTTTTGGGGTAATATATTGATCCAGTTAGGTTTCCTGTTTAGAAATTGTCGTTTTATTCGTAATTTCAGCAATAATCAATATAAATATAAGCTGAAAAATAGGACTTACTGACACCTATTGGAGAATATTAATAATACTTTGGCGTAGAACGCCGTCAAACGTCATCCGCCAAACTGACGTTCAAACAAATGACAATGTCGATTTGAAAGAGCCCCGTAAAAATGTCGTCGATGTAATTAAAGCTTCCTTGGTTGAATGGTTGACTGCGAAGACTGACTGCGAAGCTAGAGACCCGGGTTCAAACCTGGAAAAAGCAAAAGCGTTTTTGTATTTTTTATGACAGCATTTTTTTTTATTATAGGGATGGCGTTGTTAAGTAACAATAAGCCAATCAGTGTTTTGCTTAAAATTAAAACAAGAAAATCAATTGTTTTATCCGAGCAACGGACGGTCGTCCATGTACTTTATACTTTATTGTCGCAAGTAAACTAAGTTGTACAAAGGGCGGACATAATGCCAATAGCTAAGGCCAATAGGCATTCTCTACCAGTCAACCCTGCCTGGATGATGGTGAGAATTTTTAGTAGGTGGCAACAATAATTACAGTTGCTTATATTTATTGATAAATTTCTCTCAATTCTAAAGCTGGGTAGTTAAATTATAAACGCTAACATCCATGCAATATTACTCATATCTAAGGGTACATAAATATATAAAATATATGTATAAAAAACCTACATAAATATTTTCCTGGACTATATGTATGAAAAGATGAAGAAATAAAGTAAACAAAACAAAACAAAATACATATAACATACCAATATGACGAGAGATGAAGGACAGAACCAAAATTTGTTGTTAACAACTGATTTCAAATAAAACTCTCTGACCATTTTTTGAAGTCATATTTGATAGCTTTTCTTTCTAATTTCGTCTGGCAGGGCGTTCCAGAGTGATATTGCCTGACAAGTATGTAAAAGAATTTGGATAGAAATCCATTTTTAAGTTTTCAGAAGGACGACGTACTCTGTTAACTGTTAACTATAACGATAATGGAAACTTTGCTTTAGGTATGTTGGAGAGGTTGGATCATTTAGAATAGAGTACAAAAGGAAGAGTATCCTAGAATGACGTATTCGATGAATGAAAGTTGTCGGTAATGGGATATATGGTCAAACATGCGTAAGCCGAAGATGTATGGGATGCAACTATTAAGAAGGCGTTCTAGTTTGTTGAGAAGTTCTTCAGTTAGATCAGGGCAACAGCATAGTTAAAAAGAAAATCAGCAAAAATATATTCGGAAAAAAGGAGAGTTAATAGAACGCAGCTATGCAAAGCGTCAAGTTTCGCTTTAATAACTCAGAGCCATGCAAAGGCAGTCCGGGATAGTAATCATTACTCAATACGGGTCAATTATTATTGTCGTCTGATAGTTGCCATTGAAGCTGACTTAAGTGCAATCTCCGCGCTCCATTGACTTACTCGCCTTTCTCTGTTATCGAACTTATACACAATTAGTTAATGATGACGTAGTTTAATAAATACATACATTTGTGTAAAGACTTTAATTATTTAGTAGATTTGGGAAAATCTTGCTCACTTCAGTCTCTTATCGACGTGCACTCAATGCGTTATGGTGTACTACAACTTACTATCACACAGTTAGTTAACAATGTCATTCTTAGTCCAATTATTACCCACACAATAAAGGTAGATAATTATAAATTTCCTGTATTAGTCGCAATGGAATCTGACTTGAGTACAATCTCCGCGCTTTATTGACCTACTCGCTTCAGTCCTTTGTAGATGAGTGTTCAATGCATTATGCGGTACTGCAACTTGCTGTCACACAATTAGTTAACGATGACGTTGTTAGTCCAATGATTGCACAATACGGGTCGTCAAGACGGTATTGGACTACCAAATAAATTAAGATACTTTTAATGAGCTTTCAAAACCTATGACAAAATTATTTGTGACGTAACATCATTTTATAGTTAATTAACTAAATTATAATTGATTTAAGATTAAGATAAATGAATTAATAGTTATTTATCCTACTTTTTAAGTGTGGTTTATTGCAATCTTGTTTATTTATTTATTTTAAGGTATCCGTTTTGAAGTTATTTGTGGATAATGTCCAATAACATTAGTCCTTTGTCAGTCGCCATTGAAGCTAACTTGAGTGCAATATCCGCACTCTATTATTAGGAAAATAAAGTAAGTTGTTTTACTATTAATTTAGCAATTTTTCTATATTTTTTCACCGTTTAAACCTTCCCTGGACTTCTACTAATATATCAAGACCAAAATTAGCCACATCGGTTCAGCCGTTCTCGAGTTTTAGCGATACTAACGAACAGTAATTCATTTTTATATATAGAGATATGACTGATCATTACAATTATACTATTAAATGGTCCACTTTTACTTCTTTCGATTTTTATTACGTTGTTTTGCTTAATAGACCTGAAGACGGTGACAGTTTTGTGAATTTTACTGTCCTAGGTATAGAATATTACATATTTCCGAATCATTTTAATACCTAAACGGATAGAAAAAAATGCTATGTCTTGCTGTAAAAATGGCATATATAGTAAATAAGTCACTTTTTGCCACTCTCATACAAAAAAATAGTAAAAAGACATTGAACTTTTTCAATTTTGAGTGAAAATGGGCCAGAAATTGCATTTGATTTCGGCAAATTGGAACAATCTTTCATAAAATTTATTAGACATAAATACACTTCAGTTCATAATGAATCCGTTTCCTGAAAAAAGAAACTATTAATGAAAATTTGGCATTAAAATATTTTAAAGTAACCTAAAACTACCATTATAATTCTTGACGCAAGCTAAAAAAGTAGCTGATGTACTCGTATTAGATTATTATTGAAAAGATCATTTATATTGTGGTACTAGGTGGAATAGAACTTATGGAAATACTGTATTTTAACTGCAAAATCTCATGTCTTTATTCAGATTAATCAGTGTAATAGGCAAAATTTCCTTACGGTCTCTTAAGCTTAACTTAATTAAGCAACACAATAGACGTTTTTTAACACGCTTTAATTAACTTGACCTGTATCTATGTGTGTATGTAATGGAATCTTTGAACATCATTTTCACTTACTTTTAGGAGTCTGATTAACTTGAAAATTTGCACAGGGGTCAAGGGTCGATGACAATACAATATTCTCATAATTTTATATTAAAGTCGTAACTAGGATCATCAGGATAAAAAAAATTACGACGGGCGGCTGATTAATTCGTGGCCTAAGGTACTTTAATGAAACAAATATAAAGTTTTATATTTTTAACACGTCTAAGCGTCTGATTAACTTGAAAATTTACACAGAGGTCAATGGCCGATGACAATGCAATAATATGAGAATAAAAATCCTACTAAAAAGTAAAAAATAAATAATGTAGTTTAAAAAACTAAAAAACACGCTTTTGTGAAAATACGAACTAAAAACTAAAAAAATAAGAAGAAAATGTATTTTACGTACAAAAAAGCGTGGGGTGGTTTTTAAGATATTATTGACACCATGCACCACACGCTTTTTTAATTTTTAAAATACATTTTCTTCTTATTTTTTTAGTTTTTAGTTCGTATTTTCACAAAAGTGTGTTTTTTTAAGTATTTTGCAATAGGCCAGTGTTATTGAGCCATATTTGTAGGGTCTGTTCTAGCTGCATTTAGTGGAAAAAAAACAATCTTCTTCAAGAGAATAATAAAGTTTTACAAATATACCTAAATGCTTGTACTTAAGTCAATTTAATTTTAGTAGGTATCTACAGTAAATAAATGATAACGTCTCCGCCAACTCGCATTGAAGCAGTGTAGTGAGCTCAAATAATGGGTGCGCAAAGAGGATTGCAGAAAAGGGTTTATCCCTAAAAATATTGTTTCATTTAGAGGTATAATTTGTTAATTTAATTCTTTTCATTCTTAGGTCCCGCGATATTATGTGGGTAACGGTTAATGATGATTTTACAAAGACACAGGAGCAGCGATAGCCGAACTCCTCCAACACGAAGTTACAGAGTTCAGAAACCCAGCGCGCACCTTTAACAATTAAATTTGCGTATTTATCTGTAATATTATATAAACGAGCAATTCTTGTATATACCTAAATATTTTTTTCCCGGAAACGGCTCCAACGATTTTGATGAAAATAACGTGGTTTCGGACGTGATAAATCGATCCAGCTAGGTTTCATTATTAGAAAATGTTTTAAAAAATTATTAAAAAACATTTTCAGCGATAATCAACTTAAATATAAACTGAAAAATACGACTCTCTTACATCTATTGGAAAGTATTAATAATATTGTGACGTATTACGCCGTCTAACGCCATTCGCCAATCCTACGATCAAAGAAATGACAATGTCGCTTTGAAAGTGCTATAAAAATTTCGTTCGTTGAATTCAAGCTTCCTTGGCCTAATGGTTACGAGAACTGACTGCGGAACTAGAGAACCGGGTTCAAACCTCAATCAAAACCATATTGCATTTATTTTTTATTTTTTGTGATTTTTTATTGGGAGCTACTTCACTTCGTTGCTAAGTAACACTAAGCAAATGAGTGTTTCGTTTGAAATTAAACCAAGAAAATAAATTGTTTTTATCCGAGTAACGCCCGGTCGTCCAGGTACTATTTAATTAATTATGATGTTATCCATTCCCGTGCATTTTTCAACCCTTTTTAATCTCCCACTGCTGGGCACTTGTCTCCTCTCACAAGTGAGAGAGATTTAGGCCATAGTCCACCACGCTGGCCAAGTGCGGATTGGTGGACATGCCAACATGACATGCTTCCCGTGCATGCCTAAGAGAAATTTATAATTTCTTAAAGGCATGACGTCCCCTAATCCGCACTTGGCTAGCGTGGCGGACTATGGCCTGAATCCCTTCACTTTAGAGAGGAGACCTGTGACCAGCAGTGGAACATAAAAAAGGTTGAAACATAGACGTGATCTCAGACAAAAAGCATCATTCATATTTCAGTTTCGTTAGGAAGGGAATCGACCTCAAAATTCATCGAAAGGCAATCTGGTATGATTGTCGTGAGGTCAGGCTATCAATTAAACGTTAAAGGTCAATTTATACATAATTTTGTGAGGGTTTTTTAACCCTTATTATGTTACTGACCGATAAGGTAAAAGATCTATTCTATATTTATATCTATGGACAAGGTAAAAACATCTTGAAAAATTAAGAAGATAAAGATACATTTGGGATTTCCTTTTACTTGCTTTACTTTATGCTTGACTTTAAGGGGCCGTATACGAAATTTTGTCGATTTTGCTTATTTACCCGATTTAAGACATGAGATTTTGCAGATAAATTACAGTACTAATACAAGTATCATTGCACAATATAACTTTTCATTTCATTCATAATCTAATACATTAGACACTTTTATAGCTTGCGTCAAGAATTATAATGCGAGATTTAGGTTACTTTAAAAGATGTTTAATGCCGAATCATCATTATTAGTAAGATTTTTTTTTCAGGAAACGGATTGATTATAAACTGAAGAGTATTTATGTCAAATAAATTTTACGAAATATTATTCCAATTTGCCGAAATCAAATGAAATTTCTGGCCCATTTTCTCTCAAAATTGACTAAGTTAAATGTTTTTTTACTTATATTTTTTGTATGAGAGTGGCAAAAAATGGTTCATACACTTTGTATGTGGTTTTTACAGCAATACATGGCATTTTTTTCGATCTATTTAGACTTTAAAATGATCCAGAAACATGTGTTATTCTATACCTATTACAGTAATATTTACAAAACTATCACCGGCTTCAGGTCTATTATGCAAAATAACGAAATAAAAATTAAAAAGTGGCTCATTTAATAATTTATTATTGAAATGATCAGTCATATTGTGCAATAAATCTTATGGAAATACTGTATTTTAACTGGAAAATCTCATGTATAAAATGAGGTAAATCAGCGAAATCGGCAAAATTTCGTATACGGCCTCTTAAGGCCAAATAATTTTTCACATCTTATGTTGTAATTTGCAAGAAACGAATATACATAGGTAAATCGCTATGAGCTTATGGTAATGATTTAGTACACAAATAAGCTATTAGGTAGTACTATTTACTTTACTTAAAAACAGCGATAAGTACAAAGTTAATGACTTTAAATATTTTACTATCTGTTCCAAGAATCCCCAACCTACTTGACTAGCCCAGTTTGCGACATGACTCGTATTTTCCGCTTACGCATAAAGGGGCGTCCCCAGATGCTAAATTGGCAGTTATTAAAGCGTCATGGGGACCTATTGGATTGAAAATAAGGTCCTAATACGAAAAAAGTTTTTGTTAAGTTTGCTATTTTAGTAGGGGGAGAAGGAGTATAGGTTTCCAAAAATTTTATAAAAAGGGAAAGGGTGAAAAGTCGCGCGTGGAAAGTTCAGTAAGATTTCAATAATCTCGACGATTTGATGAATGATGAATAAGAGGGTGGTTTTGACACAAAACTGTAAAATAAAATAAAAATTCTTTTCGACCCTCGGGCGAGGTCCAGTTTTTTTATTATTCATAAGTAGATCGCCAAACTAAACTGTGACATTCAAGTTTTATCTGCGTGGCCTATCGGAGTGACATAGGTAACGATCGAGATCACGTGACATTTCGTTAGGTAAACGTCAGTTCCATTCATTTTTTATTTTATTCTACAAGCGTTTACCATAGTATAATGCACTTTGTCTAGCCCCTGACAATTTTAAAAATAGGAAGTGAGATAAAAAATACAAAATATTTGGCACTCCTACAAACACGGCCTTTTTTGTTTAAGAAGTACGTAACAGAGGGCTAGGTGTGGGGGATCGCGACTTACGCTAATTGCTGATGCTAAATTAAACACTTCGATAACTCTTTTAATATTTATTACTCTAAACTGTTACTAAGCTAATAAATAAGGAAATGCTAATGGATGATAATG
This sequence comes from Pyrgus malvae, assembly GCA_911387765.1. Classification (NCBI taxonomy): domain Eukaryota; kingdom Metazoa; phylum Arthropoda; class Insecta; order Lepidoptera; family Hesperiidae; genus Pyrgus; species Pyrgus malvae. Next base: position 12,344,936 of record OU426954.1, on the reverse strand, counting down.
CTATGGTATGAATGCACCCGGTTTGCTGTCCGAATATGCACTAACGTGGCCGCGCTCAGAATGCGGCCTTAATCTGACACGCTCGAGAAAATCCAACAAATCCCCTCTTAGACTATCCAACTATAACAAGGTAAACATGCTCGTTGACCAATGTAGTATCAACATAGTCCAGTCCACCGGCATCACTTGACGAGGTCATACACATACGATTAATGCTAAGACAATCAATATGAAGGCGGCACCTATTCTATTCGTTTTCCTCGTGTCGTTCATTTGTGTGTCACAATGTAAAGATCTCATAGTGGGCACTAGTTTCAACAGCAGGCTTCTGTGGCAGGAAAAAGCCGAATTCAACGCGATTCCACTTAAGAAAAGAGTAAAAGAAGTATTTTTCTCTGATCCAGGAAATCAGATTATAAAGGTATTATCATTTTTAATTTATTATATTCATTTCACTTATGATAGCATCTTTAAAAATAATTAAAAGCTACATTTTTTAATTCATGATTATTTACTTATTAATTGTTATTTATCATTCCTAAAATAAATGCGTCATCGCATAGTATGTGAATTTCTTTAATTTCAAAGTGTGTATAAATTAAATTATCTACAATATCAAACAGTTAAAATGTTTATAAAAGATCAAGTTTAAGTAAGTTTAAATTAAATTTCTTTGTTTTGTTGGTAACCTTGGTTTAAAGTTCGCCTTAAAGTATGACTCTACAATTTTTGTATATTTAGACTTGACTGATTCAGCTAAAGAGAAAACAAAGAATGACACAGTTATTTTATCGTCCGTAGGTTCAGCAATTCTACATATAGAAGTAGATCAATCACAGACATGTTCTTTTTTTCTTTTGAAGACAATGGATGTGTGTTGTGTTATTGTCCATATAATGGGTGACGTTTACATTTTAAATAAGTAAATACTGGTATATAGTAGTTGGGAACATGTATCAAATGCAGTTAAGCAATACATTAGATCCATATACATAAAAATAAGTGTCAATACAACTAACAAAAGGAGACTTTATCAAAATTTATGACATTTTTCCAATAAATCGATTATATTCGGTTCGATAGCCTCTAAGTGTAGAACTAAAAGTATACATAATCAATCATGATAATTCTAAATATACAGCAAATATTTATGTGAATGAAGTTTTTGCTTCAAGTTTGAATATACCTACGGAATGATGATAGCATACAGATAACCTATGTCCTAATACATTCATATTTTCTACTATACGTATAATTCATGATTTGTTGCGTAACTTATATTATTTTATTCACATCGATAGGAAAATATAGAAAATAATAGCAAAAATAATATATTGTCTAAATATTTACCTTGTAAGCATTCACCGATTTTTTTGTTTTTTTTTTCCGGAGTAAAGCTCAGATCAATAAAAAAATAAAGAGTTATCTGTGAACAACATACTGACATTTGTAACCATGTGTGCGTGGGCCGATGTCGCAATGGTGTTGCGATCACAATTCATATTCTGCTATTTTTTTTATTATTATTATTTAATATCATTCATTAGTATTCATTACACACACCTTTCAACTCTACAATACCCTTTACGTATTGTACGTTACGTACGTTATCGTAATTAACTCAGCATTTTTTTGTGAATTTTGTAACTTTTGATATTGATTTGCTAAATTACGGCACTGACAAACCACCAGTCAAACAAACTAAGGTGCAGTATCGTTGTATGTGTCATGTGTACATGTGCACACGGAGAGGTGCAGTTTTATCCAGCCTCACTTCGTTACTGGCAACCCTCTATCTTTAATTTTTTATTTGATCTGAGGTGTAAAGTAACAAAATGGGTACATACATATATTATAATTCTAAAGTACTCGTATGTGTATTACTGCTAACTCTCTTAACCGTTTATGACTAAAAGTTACTGATAGAGCTAAATGAAAGAAATGGGAATGGAATATAGCACAAAATAAAATTAAAATGCAGATTAATAACCTGAGCCCCAGATGGCTGAATTATGAAAAAATATTATGCATACTAGTGGTCCGCAGCTCCGCTTGGGTGCAGACGTTATCCTGCCTTTAAAGTATTGAGAGAGGATTTTTTTTTACTATCCTTTTTTTCTTCAAGAATGGCGTCTCGGTCTTTTGACCATTTTGTCAGTGTCAAGTAAACTTTTGTACCAAGTTTTTTCCCGATTCATTGAAACCGGGTAACATAACAGTAGTCACATTCAAATCAGTCGTCAGTAATCATTCCACGTGTCTAATGGAGACTTGAAGGCAACCGGAAAAAGAATCCGCACTGTTATGCCATTCCACAATACTCGCGCACTGTAATTTCACTGTGAGTTCAGTGACACACACACATATATATATACATACACACACACACATACATACATACATACATACATACATACATACATACATACATACACATACACATACACATACAGATACACATACACACACACACACACACACACACACACCCGCACGCGCGCGCGCTTGCGAAATATGTATTTAAAATTAAATATGAAACTTATTTTTTGTATTATTACAATAATAAATTGATAGACACTTACTGAATGTATTTTACATTAGGCATTTTAAGAAGTACATAATATATATGTATGTATTTGGCTGCAATATTTTCGCGACCATAGACATAGGTTTTTTTCATAGTTTGGGTGCTTGATGATTATATTACCAGGCTGTTCCAATGTTGTAGAAAAGTTTTTTTTTCATATTATATTATGTTATAACCTACCATACTTTAATGAAAGAACTATACCTACTTTAAAAATTTAAATCTGACTAATGTTAATCAACATTTCCTGTCTGAGCAATAAACCAGACCAAATTTGTCATAAAATCTTTGTTGTATTCATGCTCATGAATGATTTCATTTCCTTAACCTTTTGTAATGGTCGTAAAACCGAGGCTTTCAAACTATAAACCTAATCTTTAACAATTGTATTAGTTACGCCAGCTTTAAGAGCGTTTAGCAATAACAATTTCCTAGATATTTTACTTAGTCTCTGTAGTTTCGGGATTAAAAATAGAGCTACGGTATCCTCTGCCTGATCGTAAGAGGCGACTAAAATGGGGCTTCCGGGGTTCGTCCGTCCAACCAGCAGCTCCGGGGAGGGCGGCGGTATGGGTGTGTGCGTGGCCGAATGTCGCCGTAAGCATCGGAACGTGCAGGAGAGCACATCTGCTCTCCCGAAGATGGGCCCGTTTAGGGGCGTAGCGCTTGGAGGACACCGGTGCATTCCGCTGGAGATCCCGGAGTGGTGGCTGTCTCTGTGCTTGGGGAGGCACAGAGACAGCCACCGAGGGGGTTTTAGTGCGGTCAATGCCCTCTCCCAAGGTGCCGGGTACCTATTGAAGGCCCCCCCCCCTCCCCCGATACCAAAAAATATATATTTTACTTATTTTTCTTGCATATTTCAACCTCAGCCTACATGTCAGCGCAAGTGAAAAATATGTTACTATTTGAACCTATGTTTACTTTTTTATTTGATCTGAGCACGTCACCTGTAGGTATACTTTTACATGTAGCTTTTTGTAAACAGCCGCAACTACAGTTGTAGCTTTCATAAAATTATTTATCCACCCTATTTATTAAGGTCAGTTCGTAATATTCATTGATATTGTTATACGTGCGAATAGATAGAGTCTGTTCAAAAAGAAAAAAAGCCTATTGGAGACTGATGAAAAGCATATATAAAATAAAACACGAAACTATGACAAACATAAAACAGCGTCCTCAATTTTACTTTTTATCTTTTTCTGGACAAGTGAGAGTCTCCAGCAACACGCATTGGAGTAGCGTGGTGGAGTCCTTACTCCACCTTTCCTTTTCCGATAATGGGCAAAAACTCGTGCCCAGCAGTGGGACCAAAAAAAAGGTTGCAAGAAAAAAGGCAGGAAAATTATTCATTTTTAATAGAAATAAGAGGTATTACAGGTTCCCAAACAATCTGTGTACAAAATTTTCTAAAGTTCGTATCTGTACAATATGTGACAATCTAGAGAACATTATTAGTTCTCTGCTCATTATTGAGGAGACCGTGAGTGTCCTCAACTCGCTACACCAAAGCCGGTTAAAGATAAAAGATTATTTATTTGCTTTGAACAGTATAAAAGTAGGTGTTACAATAAGTTTATTCTCTTGTTCAGCCACTTAGAGTTAACATGAAAATAGCATAAAGTGATGTTCAATATATTACATTTACATACATTATTATAATTATAATTATTACAAGTATCATTATTAATGTCATCAGGTATACTAAATTTAAATCATCAATCAAAAAAAACATCAATCAAAGCTAATTAATTCCTTATTTAAATATTATTTCATGGCATATACATTTAGGCTAAACAACATATTTTTATTTTATTTTAAATTTATTGAATGGCATTTTTTGTACATATTCTGGCAATTTGTTATAGATTTTTATGCACATTCCTGTGTTTCATCTAAAACTAGTCTATGGGCGTTTCTCGTATTTCTTTGATACACTTGATTTGCAGTGAAGAACAGATCATTTTGTTTTTTAACAAATTTGCAAGCTACAAAAATATACAGAGATGGTAGCGTCAGTAGTTTAAACTTTTTGAACAACGTTTTGCATGATTCAAACTGTGCTACTCCACATAATGCTCTTATACATTTTTTTGTGCTATAAAAACATTTTTGACATAATTTGATTGTTAGAATAAGCGTACTCAATTCAACATAGTACAAGCTATTTAATGTAAACTGTTATATTTCCAGGGTATTATAGCCCGAGACCTGGATCACACCGATGCCATAGCCAGCATCACGGCGGGCGGAATTGGCCAGTCCTACGCCAACATACGACTGAAGAGCGAGCGGGGGTCCGGCCTAAACTACCAAATAGAAATCTACGTATAAGTTTACTTATTTATACACTAAATTGTATTAAAAGACAGAAATGTAAAGGCTACAGTTACACAGGGTGATATCAAACTCAGATATAAAATTTACTTATAATTAACTCTTTTGCTCATATTAGCAGCTCATTACATTTGTACACTTGGTAAAAAATAAATGTCACTTCTTACATGTTTTAGTACAAGTTTAATTTTGATGTTTTAACAGTCCATAATTAAATAAAGAGACTGCGATTATTATGAAATGATGCAAAAGTTTTATTTTCACATCCTAATACTTTTTTCACTACAGGAAATAATCAAACAACAGTATTTCTGTGAAATTGTATATAATATTATGAAATGTACTTAGTAATGATGGTATTAATGTCTAATTTAATGTCCATCAAATGTCGTTAACATAAAAATACGCAATGACATTAAATTAAAGCAATTTTAGGTAGTGATACATGAGTCAGTCTTCCTGTAAAAATAATCGCTTATCAACCCGACAGGGGCAATCTTGGCAACAAAAAGGAATAGAATGTTTATATGTATATTTGTAATAAAATCAGTAGTAGTGTAAAAATAAGTAGACATTCAAAATTGTCCGTATAGAGTAACCCAGATAATATAATAATGGCGTTCTTTTTTTAAAGTCGAGTATCTTGTGACCGCTAGCGCCATTTTCAAATTTAAAAATGTGCATTTACCTTTTTAATTTTTTTATATGTCAAATCACCTCCCTCTCCATCTCGCTGCTATAGTATTTTTTTTTTGTAATTTTATTTTATTCTCTAACGTCCCTATTTTCTATCGTCCAGGCCTCGTGGTATTAAATTGGTATGGCTGCAACCCTTTTTGCGTCCCACTGTTGGGCACGGGTCTTTCCCCATTATTGGGGAGGCCTGGAGCTTACTCCACCACGCTGCTCCAATGCGGGTTGGCTCGTGGTATTTATAATTATCATAGGATGTCCTTGGCTGCATGTACCTGCTCAAGTTCGAGTTATTGCTCCTATTTCAATCGATACCGCTACCTATGAAAGCAAAACATTCATGACTTGCTTTTACGAACAAATAAACTTTTTTTACTTTTTTCAATTCAATTAAATTCAAGTTTTTGACGTGATAACGTCTTTAAAATCGTTTTAGTCGGGTGACATGTTCAGAAACTTGTGTCACACCAAAACCTCACGAGCGCGATCGCAGGTATAACGAGAGAGAGACGGACCGATCTCCCGTCTCATCTCGAGCGCTGCCAGTCATTCCGTGAAACTTGTCACGCGGAATCCTCACGAGCGGAGGCTGGCATAGCGTTCGAGTGAGTGGACCGATCTTCCGTCTCTCTCACTCTAGCGGCATACAAACGAATGGAGATTTTCTCGTGCGGACGTTATCACGTAAACATCTCGATCGTAAACCTACTTTACAAACAATTTGCCGTTTTTTTATCCATAATTTATTGTTTTATTTTTGTATTTAGCCTATTTTTGTACAGTTTGTTTATTCTTATTGTATAAAGTATTTTTTTTAAATATAAATCATAAATGTAAGAAATATCAATTCGTTTATTTGTGAATATATTCATTCAGTCAAACACCTTACATATTAATTACAGTGTTACACTATTACGCTATAAATTCAACCCTTATTATTTAAAATTTATTTATTTAAAATTATTTAAAATTTAAAGCTCATGCAGTTATAATTTAAAATTTAAAACAATTATTCTCGTAATCATTATTTTACTTGTTTTTACACTTAAAAATTGGTTAAATGAAATATTGTGCAATTTTTTGAATGTACATTTTTGAGTATTTAATAAATATAAATACGAGAATAATTAATGTAAATCTTAAATAGCTGCAGCGATCTAGTCAATAAATCCACGTCTGCTCGTCCTTCGGGCCCCTTCGTATTTGCATATTCGCAATCACTTTCTCAGATCAGGGACCTTTTTGCCCATACCGTACCAACTTAGGATTAGTTTGTTATGCCCTCTTCACAAACATTCCTTTTAAATATTAGTATTTTTATTTCTTCATTTTTATATTTAAAAAATCAGAATGTTTTCAGTTGCTGCATTCGCTTTTATCTATTATTATTATTTGATTAGGAGGGGAAGGGTGCAACCCTAAGCCACTGCAACCAGTAAATTATCTATTGTATTGTATGTATTGTTTTATCTATTACTTATTAATTTAATTAATTGCTATGATATCAAAAATTAATACTCTTTAGGCTTCATATGTTTGATATACATATACATACATGTTTTATCAGATTTTTCTAATTACGAATCGGTTGTTAATAATCCCTTGATTTGTAATTTCAGGATTATACCACTTCATTCTTCAGATATAGTAGCAACACAGGTAGTGCTTTATCTTTCTGGCAACTCAAAGGACAATATGTGTTGCTACTATATCTTCCAATGAAGCGTACTACCATAATTGTGATAGAACTTCACTTACGGTTAAGTTCGTTTGATTATCAACGTGTTTTAATAAAATATAAAGTCAAATTTTAGAATTCATATTATTGATTTGGATACCTTATTTAAGAACATTTTTTATTATACGGCTTGACTGCGACGTATAATAGGTATTGCCATTATATCTCATGTCAATAAATCTACGTCTAATCGTCATTTGGGGCCCTTTCTATTATCATATTCGCAATGAATTTCTAAAACCAGCAAACTTTCGCCCATGCATTGATACCTGCCGATTGGAGGGTCCCGGGTTCGATTCCCGGCGAAGCAGAAATTTGAATGATGAGTTTAAAATTTCTGTTCTCGGTCTAGGTGTTTGTGTTTTTGTCTTTGTATGTGTCCATGGCACCCACGACACGGTATATTTACCCTACTATGGGGCTATGAGTGTGAAGTGTTAGTTTTTAATTTTAACAACACCGTATTTACTTATCATTAGTTTATTAGTCTTTGTATATCTATGCTCTGTGCGCAAACATTAATTTCAAATAAATACGTTTGGGTTTGTATTAAGATTAAATTTACGTCATTTAATTTTATAAAAAAAAAACTTTTTAAAGATTTTTTCTCTACAATGCATGTTTTCTCAATTTTAGGAAGTGTAAAGTAGCACTACTTCTTGGTACCTATATTATATAATATAATATATAGGTATTTTTTATTTACGGAGCAATTTTGATTATTTTCATTTCTTTGTAGCATTAGGATAGATATGCGATAGAAAGCTATCGATTGATATCAAATTTTTAAACAAATTTTGTTAACTAATTGATACTATCTAATTTAAATATTTGAATAGGGCTTATATTACTTTGTTGAATCATCCCTAAGGCTCTACTCAATAAATCCACCGCCGTTGATCCTTGGGGGCCCTTCTCATTTGCATTTTCGCAATCACTTATGAAGGACCTTTTTGCTTTACTTTACCAACTTAGCATTGGTTTATTGGTCTTTGTATATTCCTTGTGTATATTCATTTGATGTAAGCATAATTTTTGTGCTCATATTAATTACATTGATCTTAATTCACTTTTATAAAAGTTATGTTGAATCTTACAATCTACCGTCTGCATTTTTATATTCATAAAAACCAGAAAATATTTTATTACTATCTCTTTTATAATAAAGAATCGAGAGTTGCTCGGATAAAAACAATTTATTTTCTTGGTTCAATATCAAACAAAACACTCATTTGCTAAGTATTACTTAACAACGCCATCTGAAACAGCTCCCAATTAAAAAGAATATTTTCACCAAAAATAAAAAACGCAATATGCTTTTGATAGAGGTTTGAAGCCAGGTCTCTAATTCTGCAGTCAGCCTACGTAAACATTCGGCCACGGAAGCTTTAATTTATCGACCGAATTTTTATAGATATCTTTCAAATTGACATTGTAATTTTTTTGAACGGCGGAGTGGCGGATGACTTTGGACAAAGTTCTGCGCCAGAATATTATTAATACCGTAAATTTATTATGACTTTCACTACTAATACTCTCAAATAGATGTCAGGAAGAGACATATTTTTAGATAAAGTTTAGTATCGCTGAAAATACGAATAAAACGACGATTTCTAAAAATGAAACCTAGCTGGATCGATTTATTACCCCCGAAACCTGGGTACAAAATTTCATGAAAATCGTTGGAGCCGTTTTCGAGATTAAAAATATATATTTAGGTATACTATACAAGAATATGATTTTCATTATGATTTGAGGTTTGAACCTGACCTCAATCAAGCGTTTTTTGTGACATTGTTTAATTGTGAGCTATTTCAGATAGCGTTGTTAAGTAACACTAAGCTAATGAGTGTTTTGCTTAAAATTAAACTAAAAAAATCAATTTTTGTTATCCGACTCGGACTAGACCTATGTACATATATTATTATACTCGTACAATGTAAATAATGATCTCATATAGGGTTGCCATCCGTCCGGGTTTCCCCGGATTTGTCCTAGTTTAGGGGGCGTCCGGGAAGCGTCCGGGCCGGACTTCATTTGTAGTCCGGGTTTAAAAAAAGTCTTGGGCCGCCCGCGACACACGCAATGTGCCCATGTCGCGATCAACCGACGAACCGACGAACCGACTCGCTAAATTCACCGTCCCCCCGCTGTTGACATGTCCGGGTTTTGGGCTCTAAAATCCGGGGTTTTAACGCGTCTTGTCCTGGTTGACAAATTTTAGAGATGGCAACCCTAATCTCATAAGAAACACAAAGAACGACCTTATTGCGTGGGTCTTCTCTCAGACAGAAAACGAAAATGGAAAAAGGTAAAAACATTTCTAACTAGTTTTTCGTGCGTTTTGAAACTGAAGACTCACAAAAATATTTTACGTAAAACTTTTTAAACTTTTTTAAGTCAAGTTAACCAAGTTCATTAATTTCTTAGGTTGATTTTACAGTATATAAGAGAGTGTATATGAGAGAATCGTTTATTCCACTACTAAAATAAATTATAGGCAAGTAATATATGTCGCACTCATATTGCATTAACATTAAATGTGTGTTGCACATTTCAACATTATATTGTATCAATTTATAGGAATTTGTAGGAATTTACTTACGTTTATTTCATATTATCATTATATGCTGCAAATTCTTTTAGTTATTTTTTTCTTATATACCTATACTAGATGTATTGGATGGAATATCTTTGGAATTAAAGCCCTTTGGAAGTTTTGCTGCTGCTAGATTTAGGCCTCCACTAAATCACTCCCTACCTTGCGCCAGCTGAAATTGGGACTGGCCTGAGTTCATGAGGTTGGTTTGCCAAGACGTGGTTGCCATTTGAGGACCTTAAAAGAGAACCGAGGAGATGTTTATTCATAATTAGTATTAAACCTATAGAACCTATTAGAATATATATATAAAAGAGAAAGTGTGTATGTATGTTCCTTATAGACTCAGAAACGGCTGGACCGATTTCATTGAAATTCTCGGAGAATCTTCAGATTGGTCCATCGAGTAATCCTGTAAAGTTTGGTTCACTTCATGCTAATGATTCTTTCTAACGCGGGTGAAATCGCGGGGCACAGCTAGTTAGAATATACCCACACACAACGATGATAGAAGGTCTATAAAGACAGGTATATATTCATGTTACAAGAAAGTGAGGTTCGAATTCATATTTGAACAATTTTCTTCTTCCCAAAATCAACGACGTTTTGTCGCATGCATTCAAAAACTTTGCAACAGCAATGCAATGCGTGAAAGATGAGTGAAGTTTATCAAATTCAATACAGCAGAAACGCGTATATTTTGTTCAGCCAAGGAAATACTATATTCCGTATCACAAATCCTTTTTATGTACGTCACGTCCGTGCTAGCTACGGATCTCTTCGCATTATTAGATTCGCACTATTATGCTCTCTGCATTTGTTTGTTTGTTTGTTTGAACGCGCTAATCTCAGGAACTACTGTTTCGAATTGAGAAAATCTTTTTGTGTCGAATAGTGCATTTATTGGGGAAGGATATAGGCATATGGCTGCAACCCTTTTTGCGTCCCACTGCTAGGCACGGGTCTCTCTCCTTTATTGGGGAGGCCTGGAGCTTACTCCACCACGCTGCTCCAATCCGGGTTGGTGGAGATGCGGTTTAGTGACCAACCCGCTGTCGGATGTTTTCAAACCGCCCATAAGGCCTCCGACAAGGTTTAACGACTGTTATCTATGGACAACAACCGGGATCGACGGCTTAACGTGTCCTCCGAAGCACGGAAATGCGCATGAATTTTTTTTACCACTAGCGGTTCTCACACTCGACCGCGCCCGTTTGGCTTAGTTGCATAGATCGTTTGCATTCTACGCGAACCGCCGGGCCATTCGCGCTTTATAGGCATATAACATCATGCAATGAATGACTAATACCAAAGTCCACGCGGACGAAGTCGCGAACGGCCGCTAAAACTACCTAATAAATCTAATAATACATTGTGGTCCACGCACCCGGTCAATACATATCAAATAACCATGTAAGCAGATAATAACTGCAGCAGGTTTTACCACTAATAAAATCCCCTATTAAATAGCAATTAGGAAAAGTAATCACTGGTGCAACAACACATGGGACATTAATATCAAAATTTACCGCATTCTGTGTTCAAATAATTTAATAAATTAGCGTGTTTCCACACCAAATTGACCAACCGTCAAAATGAATAATAATAGGTATATAATTATAGTTTCCCCAAAGACCTAGTCTCCCTGCCTAGTGTTAAGATAAGTTCACCTAAAACAAGAAGGCATCCGACAGTTTAAGAATAATTTAATAAATCGTAACGTTTTTGCTTCAACACTTATTGACCAACAGACAAAATGACAATCATTTAAGCTTTACCTGGTGTGATTAGTATGTTTCAAACAAGTTTTTATTATTATTATTTTATATTAGTATTAGTGCATTTTTTAAATAACATTAATTAGAAAATCAACTGCCTAAATTTTAACGATTTATTTCTCAAAAGTTAATTAACCCTCAACTACTTTAGGTATTTAAAAAATATTCAGCTAATTTCTTAGGGATAATCCCTACCTTATAGCTTACTTAACACTTTAGAGGAGTACTTAGAAATTGCTGATAAATAGCAGTCATTAAAACTTAGGACGGCTAGACAAGCGATTTAAAATATTGAACACGCCTGTTGAGCAATGACTTGTAACTTTATAATCCACATGCCTATTATTACTCTTTAATTAAAGGAGCGGCAACATTTTTCACAAAAGCGTGTTTTTTAGTTTTTTAAACTACATTATTTACTTTTTATTTTTTAGTTGATGTTTTTTTTTTTCATATTATTGCATTGTCATCGGCCTTTGACCCCTGTGCAAATTTTCAAGTTAATCAGACTTCTAGAAGTAAGTGAAGATGAAGTTAAAACATACATACTTACATACAGGTCAAGCTAATAAAAGCGTGTTAAAAAATATCATTATCTATAAACGCTATGCAACGGTGATAGCTGTTTTATTTAAGACAAGACATTTTTTATGTTTTTATTTAAATGTCATGCGCTGACGAGCATGCAGCTGCGTGGTGTTAAATGGACGCTGCAGTCCATGGACATCTTCACATAACCTGAAGCAAGAGCCTCAGGTCATTATGCTATTGATGCTATTCTGGTGGCAGAAGATCGCCTCATGTCAACCACGCCTTTATACAGAAACACAACAGACTTGCTTTAGGGCAACAATGGGTGCAGCGGTGGAACTAAAAAATGTGATGAATTTCTTAAAATCATATAATATTAGGCACATCAAAACTTAAATATGTATTTAGAGAGGTGTTAATGGGTATACAATCCATGATTGCTAAGCGTCGACACAAATATAATAGGTTTGTTACAATTAATTTATTTAGGTACCTAGCACGTATAATGTACTTACTAGTGATGTCGCGAATCTGCCTACTCTCTTTTCGATTTTTGTATTCGTTAAATGCCTTATTTTAGCAAATGCCTGTGTGACGCAATAGTTACCATGCCGGACTGCCGATTGGAGTATCCCGGGTTCGATTCCCGGCGAAGCAGATATTTGAATGATGAGTTTAAAATTTCTGTTTTCGGTTTGGGTGTTTGTGTTTCTGTCTATGTGTGTGTCCATGGTACCCACGACACAGGGTATATCTACTCTACTGTGGGACTATGAGTGTGAAACGTTATTTTATTACCGACTTCCAAAAGGAGGAGGTACTGTATTCGGCTGTATGTATTTTTTTTATTTTGCTTGTTTATCATCCCAAATTATAAATTGTTTCTATAAATTAATCAATATTATATATGATAAAATAACAATAGTAACGCGGCAATCTATGGTTAAAATTAATCTGTTTCTGTGAACTTAGTATGATGATTAGGATGGATTATGGATGGATGAATGATTAGACTGTGAACTATAGTCAGTGAGTAAGTAGACAGTAGAGTGCTTGGTACGGCCCTGTGGTATGGCATAATACTAATACAGTGTAGTTATAGATACTATTATAGTCATAACAATGGTGCGCAACAAATGGTGCGTGAACAATAGAGTAGGATTAAACTATGACGTGAATATTCTATGGTTTGCGAACTATGTAGATTTTTTGTATTCTTGCTTAAAATGATTAACCTGTGTCTAAGGAATAGGAATTAATACACAAAAATAGATTATCTGCACCCCGCTCCCTCGCGAATCATATGGCCTAGCGGCAGGCGTAGAACACGAACGATCTACAAAGCTAAGCGAAATGGGTCGGGTGTGAAATGGGTGACCGATAGTGAAAAATTTCTAGTGCGTTTCCGTGCTTCGTACCCTCTGTTATGCCGGTGCCGGTTATACAGCAATCGTTAAACCTTGTCGAAGGACTTTTGAGCCGTTTGAAACCCGCATTGTAGCAGCGTGGTACAGTCAGCAAACGTACTAGTGCTATTCTTACTCCTGAGAGGAGTAAGAATAGCACTAGTACCCGGCAGGAGAGCTAAATATATTTTTATAGTGATCATATTTATTTCAACAAAAATTTGTTACATCACTAGTATATAATGCACATGCCTGTTGACGGCAGGCTCTGCGATTCCATTTCCTGACCTGGAAATTACAGGTCGTAATGAAAACGCGCAGGTTATCGAAATAACATCGAAATTCAACCCATAAAGTCGTATTTGTGGATAAAAAAGCTGTGTATTTCCACGAATTAACAGACTAGTTACAATTAAAACTAAATCAATGCTGATCTATGATGCTAAATGAACATAATGAAGAACAACACAACCTCCGCTATCCATGGGGTTTTACAGGTTTTAAAAGAGAACTTACAAATCAACTAGGAAAGTATCAAGGAATAATTTCCGAGTGAAACTATGTTAATGTGTTTAATACTGTATACGGCAGATGTCAATGGAATGAAACGACCACGTAGGGTCATGCAAGCTCGACTCGACTTTATTTAATAAAAATAAAATAATGAATTTTATGATAGCCTAATTTTAATAACTTGCGCCAGCTATCAATATCAATATCTGCTAAGTATGTACGCAGATACTAGTAATCAGCAAACAACAGTAGAAAGAACAAAGTGAATTAAGTCAAAAGTTAAATAAACTAAGCAAACGCAATATCATAAGTTTACCCTTTTTAGGGTTCCGTAACCAAAGAGTAAAACGGCACCCTATTACTAAGACTCCGTCCATCTGTCTGTCTATTTTTCTGTCACCATTACGGAATACTTCGTGCGCGAATCCTACTCGCACTTGATTCTTTTTACTTAGAATCTACGTTAACACTTAGTCTTGTAAAACATAATACCTACACACTGAATTTAAAAACATTCAAACTCGAAAATCAAACGTTTGAAGCGTACCTACATTATATCAAATATTTTTGTGTAACGAAAACATTAAAATTCACAGCCCTCATAATACAAGTATGTCAAATGTCAGGTAGGTATACCTTGTGGTTCGAAATACAAGTATACTGAAGACATACGGCCGGGCGTCTGTCGACTACTGGCAATGTGAGTTTAATTTCCTGACTTGGAAATTAGGAACAGTAATGAAAAGGGTGGTTGTCGGAATAACATCCGAACTTGACGCATCACATTCGAAGACCGTTTTAACCTGAACTCACACTGAAAACTGCCTCCAACTCCAAGCAATTAAACTTTTTCGCATTCAACTGAAAAAATATTGTGCGATTTTGTTATTAAAAAATCCTTAATGAATCCGTACTGCATGCAAGTAATTTAAAACTGCGCAATGAATTTTCGAATATTTTTAGCGCGCAGTCCATTTTTATGAAAATTTTAATTTAAATCAGGAATTTGGTGTTATTAAGTTGCTCATTTTAGGTACTAGGTTTTATTTGTTGCCAACGAAAGAATATATTTCATCTAAATTAGACTTTTAGTTCTGGGTGAAATGAAGAAAGAAGAAAAACTTTTTAAACGCACATTTTCCTTGTATTTCGTGTTCAAAATTAATGACGTCTGGGGCTCAAAAATAAAACAAAACGATTTTTAGTGGGAAAATTAAATTCTGTCGCACACTCATCACAAATATGCTGCTTTGTAAAGCCATTTAGGTCATAATAAACAGCACAATTCTGTTAAAAAAGTCTTTGGTTTCTTTGTTTGGTTTTTGACGACCTGCGTGGCGCAATGGTTACCATGCCGGACTGCCAATCGAAGGGTCCCAGGTTCGATTCCCGGTGAAAAAGAAATTTGAATGATGAGTTTCTATTACTGTTCTCGGTCTGCATGTTTGTGTTTCTGTCTTTGTGAGTGTCCATGATACCCACGACACAGGGTATAGCTACCCTATTGTGAGGCTATGAGAGTGAAGTGTGAAGCGTTATTTTTTAATATTACACAAATATTACTGAATTATGTCATAGTTTGTAAAAATAAATATAGAGTACGTGGACGCCCGAGCGTTGCTCGGATAAAAACGATTGATTTTCTTGGTTTATTTTTAAGCAAAACATTCATTGGCTTAGTGTTACTTAACAAAGCCTTTTGAAATACCTAGCTCCCAATTTAAAAAAAAAACACAAAAAATAAAAACGCAACTTGCCTACTTGAGGTTTGAACCCGGGTCTCTAGCTCCGTAGTCAGCTTTCGTAACCATTCGACCAAGAAAGCTTTAACTCCATTGACGAAATTTTTATAGAGGTCTCATATCGACATTGTCATTTGTTTGAAGGGCGGATTGACAGTCGACATTTGATGGCTTTCTACGCCACAATATTATTAATATTCTCCAATAGATTCTCCAACATTAAATAAAACGACAATTTCTATCAAAAAAAAACAATGGGTTGCACTCCGGGAGTGCCGGCAGAAGTGAAAACATTAACGTTGTGCATTTTTGATGTCTTGGAATCGTTAGGGAATAATTCCGCACGAATTGCTTGAATTATCAGTACCTATCAATTTCTATCTAGTATTTTTACAAAGTACTCTCTCATTTTCTTTCACTATTTCTTCGTCACTTTTTTCATTAATAGATGCACTTAGTTCAATGTCCATATTTTAAATACTTGATATAAACGAATTTTAAGATAAAATTATACTTGACGCTGGCAATATGCAGAGTTTGCGATGCCATAATTGAAGAAAAAAAGTATAGACAGCCGTCAGATGAGCCGTCATCAGCTGTCACCCCTCCGTCTTGGTCTAAGAGCCGGTGAAGATATTCACTAGTTCGGTTGTTACAAGAGTGAAGGGTATATGAAAGAAAATTGATTAAAATTAATTAAATTAAAAATAGCTATGAACACTTTTCGATAGTCAAGTTATCATAGGCATATATGTTTATAAATTATATTTGGTTAATTAAAATTAAATTACATATTGTTTATGTCTCATCGAATTATCAGATCGGTCTCCTCTACTATCTTACGAAATTTTGCAATCAGCACACGTAACCTCGCGCGAGTTTCATAGTTTTTACCCATCCCACAAAAAGTGCTCAACGCCGCTAAAGAAGTTTTCACTTCAAAAATTGCTGGATTATTTATCATCCCCGAAACCAGGGTACTAAATTTCATCAAAATCTTTGGAGCCGTTTCCGAGATTCAAAAAAAATATTTAGATATATACAAGAATTGCTCGTTTAAATGTATTACTTAGTTAATAAATAGAAAAGTAAAAAAAATATGTGAACCACGTTGGCCAAGTGCGGATTGGTGGACATCATGCCTTAGAGAAACTATAAGTTCCTGTCAAGCATGCTCAGTGATGTCTTCAGTCGTAAATAATTAAATGTCACATATTTTCCCTCACAGTGGAAATGTGTTAAAGCGATAAATACGCACTTCAGATGTGCGCGCCGGGAGTTTGATCTCGTTAACTCCGAGTCGGACACGGTCTTTATCGCTTGGCCATACCTGCTGCTTTAGACGGCGTATATTTATGTTATTTTCGTTCGACAACTGTCTCTATGTTTTTACCGACTTCCAAAAGAAGGAGGTACTGTATTCGGCTGTATGTATTTTTTTTATATAGGTTCACCGATTACTCCGCCGTTTGTGAACCGATTTTCAAAATTATTTTTTTGTTTGTATGTTTATACTCCCGAGGTGGTCCCAATGTCACCAAATCGGAATCTGATGATGGGATCACAGGGAAATTGAGGGTAACTCTCAAATTTTATATGCACACACATTGATTTTCTTATACTTTCTGAAGCAGAGATATTTGTGCATAGTAATCATCATCTCATGTTGCTGAGCTGATGATGGAAGGTACTACGACGGTTAGGAGTTGAGAGCAAATTCTTTCAATATATATTTTTTTTTCTTCTAAAACTTAAACTCCTAAGTTGGTCCAACTGTCACCATGTCATAATCTGATGATGTAATACTAGGGAAATCGAGGAAAACACTGAAACTTAATAGGCACACACATTTTAAGTCATATTTTTTAACATAATAAAAATATTTATACCCGGTAATTATCACCTGATGTTGCTAAGCTCATGATTCAACCGCAACGGTTAGGAGCTGATAGCAAATTCTTTCAATAATTTATACGTTCAGGTGGACTGATAGTAGTTCTTTCAGGTCTTAAACGAAGACGGTATGTTTAGGTTAAAAAACACCGGCTAAATTGAGTTTTTATTTTTATTTGAATGGAGTAGCAGACGAGCGTGCAGGCCACGTGGTGTTAAATGGTCGCTGCAGTCCATGGACATCTACATACAACCTCAAGCAAGCATAGGTAAGTCTTGTCTGAGGTCGTATACAGTTGCGCTGCTACTCCGGAGGATGGTGGTCGCCTCATGTAAGTGTGGCCGGCAACTGCACCTTTCCACCGAAACACAATAGAATTGGTTCACGGCAGAAGTGGGTGCAGCGGTGGTACTTCCCCGGGCGAACAATAATAGTTCTACCACCTACAAAAGTCGCCAGCCATTTTAAGAAGTCATTTTACTAGGGCCACAACGCATCTTCACCTATTTACTTTAGAACATCATTGTTGATAGTATCATCTAGTCAAAAATCAGTCACTTTTTACAGCTTGTGATTGACTTTCTATATGTAGGCCTTTACAATACTACATAGCAATCCCACAAAACAGGCGCACACAAATAAGTTTTGATAACTTTTCCCCTTTTCTCTCTTACATTAAGAACACGGATTCGCGCCTCGTTAGGGAAATCAGTCTTTTTAAGAATGTTGTCCATCATCTCTGAAACACTCAAGAGAAATGGGTCCTAATATGTACAGCATTAGGACAAATTTCTTTCAAGAGAAATAGCACATCCTTAGCGCCACTAAAGGATGTGCAGCTCGCTCCTCTCACACAGATGTAGAATGTGGCGTAGGATATAATTTATAGCGCAATTCATCAGACCTCTTAGGGCGTCATCAGACTTACGATTAAGGCATGCCAAATGGGAAAAACAGGTCAATTTGTAGGTGGTAGAATTTTAGTTATTCAACCGAGGAATTCCAAGCTGTTCAATAAATTTTATCCACTTCTGCCGTGAAAGTTGCCGGCTTGAAGAAAATGCGCTTGAGGACCGTAAAGACGACTACAACTAGGCTTAATATCTATGTCTACCTTTCATAGGTAGAATAGTAAGAAATTTAAATCTGTTCCTGACTACAAAATTAGATCAATAAAAACGATATTTAATATTCACAAACTGAATTAAAAAGTCATGTACAGTGTTGCTGTTATCATTTTACCATTCAGAAGAGTTGTAACTTAGGTCTTTGTACACAGCGATTTAAACGCTACATCTACGTCTGTTGCTTTATTGTCTTAAGCCGGTGAATACAGAAGAGTGTTGGAAAACTGTCCACGTTTACTCTGAATCAGGATTGGTAGAACTGATGATAGCATGCACACACAGTAATGGTACACGAGGACGCGATTAAAATTCGATATTAAAATTGAACAATTAAGTTGACTTTTGATCGTGAAAAACTTATACCTATGGAAACTGTATTAAAACCGTTACCTTATGAATTAGAGAAAAAATGTTCGGTTGTTTTACATTTGGTTGCAAGAAAATCGGCAGCCTGCTAAGACCCTTACACTAAACCGTAACTTCTATCTAAACCTAGCGTGATGCATGAAGGGGCCGTGATACAACATTAACTATTAAATCCGTTTTCAATATAAGCAAGTGTTTAATTGCAAACGTACAGTGAGTAATGCATAAATTAGAGCTACTAATAATAATTATAACGATCTCTATTTTTAATCCCAATGTTTTAGAATACTCACAGGTTTCCTTTCGGGTAAACGATCTTTGTTTGACAAAAGTGTTTGTGAACCTTGTTTGTCAAAAATAATGTAGTTTAAAAAACTAAAAAACACGCTTTTGAGAAAATACGAACTAAAAACTAAAAAAATAAGAAGAAAATGTATATTACTGTAAATAAAGCGTGGGGTGCATGGTGTCAATAGTATCTTAAAAACCACCCCACGCTTTATTTACAGTAATATACATTTTCTTCTTATTTTTTTAGTTTTTAGTTCGTATTTTCTCAAAAGCGTGTTTTTTAGTTTTTTAAACTACATTATTTATTTTTAATTTTTTAGTTGGATTTTTATTCTCATATTATTGCATTGTCATCGGCCCTTGACCCCTATGCAAATTTTCAAGTTAACCAGAAAATTATATAAATTAACAAAAATCATATTTTGCAAATTGAAAAATGGAATAATTTTATCAAATTAGTGTATTGTCATCGGTCCTCAATAAATCTACAAAGTTTGAACGAAATCTGGCCGTTTAAAGTGGGTCAAAATCGCGCCCAAAGAAGTCGGTTACAAACATACAAACATACAGGTGAAGCTAATAAAAAGCGTGTAAAAACCACATCAATTCAAATTTTCAACAAACGCGTCAAAATTTGATTGCACACTATAAAATAATTTTATAAAGACGTAAAATTTCACAAAAAAAAATATAATTTATAGAGCTGTTTAGGCCATAGTCAATGTGCCTTTAAACTGAAGTACATCCATAAGGAAGTATTCCATTTGGAAGCATTCCAATCAGACGTATCGTCAATGCCTACCTTTAAGGGTATTTTCCAGGGAGGCAGACAGACCTAAGGGGGCCGACCTTTTGTCGGCTGCTGGGTTCACGAAAGTACCTATTGTATGTGGTTCTGGGATATGTGGTGTATTAATTGTAATCATGACAGTGTATAGTAGCTGGCCAAATGCCTAACTCTCAGGTATGCACTATAGTGCATTATAATGCATAACATCGAAATATGTTACTCTCGCCGTGGAGCAGCGATTTTATACAAACTTAGTCAGAGGTGCACGCAAGGGCTCTTTGCGGGGAACCCCGTGCGCTATCATTGCTGTGCAATACTCTATACTACGAGTAATAATATAAAGCTGAACAGTTTGTTTGTTTGTTTGAAAGCACTAATCTCAAAAACTACTGGTTTGAATTCAAAAATTATTTTGTTGTGTTGAATAGTCTATTTATTGGGGAAGACTATAGGCTATATATAACATCATGGTATGACTTATACCAAAGCCCATGCGGACGAAGTCGCGGGCGGCCGCTAATCTATCATAAAGATGAATTACCAGCCATCCACGTTTTATTCGAAAACGAATCATTAAAGTGGATAAATACTATAATCCATCGATATAACAGGACTACTATATCGATGCCATAATCAAAAAAAAATATGTATTTTCATTTATATTGCATTTATTCTCTTAGAAATTAGAAACAAAGACACAAACAAACATTTTAATCGTGCTAGTGCTAGGTATAGTGCTTGTTTTACATAGTCTCGGAAGCTATTTTTCTTGGAATCTTATATGATAAAATCTGTTGTTAGTCATTTATATACGAGTACAGACAAAAAATTCACTTTCACTAATTATTCCTACCTACTTCACTAGATATATGTGCCGTTTAAACTCCATCATACTTTTTTCTTAAAGGTATTCCGGATTTAATTAGAAGGTCAATGACAAGTTAGTGAAATGACTTTATGCTATAGATATGTATATTAAATAAAAAATATGCAAAATTATATAATTTAAACTTAAGATTTTTTTTTAATTCCAAATGGTTATGAATATCAATAAAATTGGAATGTTCGAAAATTTCATTAAGCAAAACTGTATTACTAATTGTTGTCATTTTACTAATCAAAAGACACATTTATCGATCTTATAATACGAGAGTATAGTAAAACGAAAGCCTTATTTATTTTTTAAGCTTTTAAAAACATCAGGCAGCTTAACATTATTCTTTTCCCTTTTTCCTCAACGAAGTAGGGAGCATTCATACCGCTTACTTACAAGAGTTATTTTAATTTCCGGTACATGTGTGGCGTGCGGCGTCTCAAGCCCCGCGGGGATTCACACGGGACTCATCTCGCCAAGTCTCTGTTGCATACAACATAGTATTGTTTCATTTTGAATGACAATCTAAATTAAACTATCGCTTACAGTTTTTGTAGTACTTAAACAATCTACAGAAAAGAAAAGAAAAGAAAAGAAATAAAAGAAAATACTATATTATTGACTGTCTGTTAACATACATACAATTAGATGTTTAAAATTATTATAAGAGTTTATACAGTGTACCATGTTCTGGCATATAATATTATATTATTCATTAAAATTAATGTTAACTTAAATAGTTTTATAGTTTTATTTTAAGATCCGCTAAGAATATTTTTAACGGATCATCGGCTTTTGATACTTACCTACCGCTGGGTCAGTGAGAGAAAAAAAGCCGGCGGAAAAAAACTCTCAGTACCTACATCTACTACTTATATGTGCCTAGTACAAAGGATGAACGCTTGGGGCAAATATTTCTTGCATGTTTTTGTGCATTAAGGGCACGTTATTCGTCTTTTTCAAAATGTCTCATAACTTGAATATCAGCCTTGTTCCTTGTCCTCAACGAAGTAGCGATCATTCATTCCAAGAAGTGCACTTGAGCACAAGAGTTATTTTAATTTCCGGTACATGTGTGGTGTGCGGCGTCTCAAGCCCCGCGGGGATTCACTCGTGACTCATCTCGCCAAGTCTCTGTTGCATACAACATTGTATTGTTTTATTTCAAATTCAAATTCAAATTAAGCTATCAACTGCTGTAGAGCCTAAATGATCTAAATTTTAAATTAAAATAAAAGCATCATCAGTAAGTAATAAGGATGAACGCGGGAGCACATATTGACCATTTTCTTGCTTCAGAGAACACGCCGTCTATAGCGGTTTTTAATCACCTTTCTTAAGGTCATATGAAACACAAAAATGTATGAAATAAAAATCTTTTATTAATACTCGTATAAACACGTTTACATACTTGTACTGTACCTTTACTTTAGTTTACACCTGTGTAACAGGTACCCCGCTCATCCACCTATGCCATATGGAGTGCATTTTCTTATAAGAAGTGTGATTTAATTTCCGGTTCATTTGTGGCGTGTGGCGTCTCAAGCCCTGCGGGGATTCACACGCGGCTCATCTCATTGACTCTCTGCAACACTGCATTGTTTTAAATGACAATCTCGGCTGCAACCCTTTTTTTGCGTCCCACTGCTGGGCACAGTTCTCTCCCCATTATTGTGGAGGTCTGGAGCTTACTCCACCACGCTGCTTCAATGCGGGTTGGTGGAGATGCGAGTTAGTGGCCAACCCGCTGTCGGATGTTTTCAAACCGCCCATAAGGCCTCCGACTAGGTTTAACGACTGTTATCTATCGACAACAACCGGGACCGACGGCTTAACGTGCCCTCCTAAGCACGGAAACGCGCATGAAATTATTTGCCACTAGCGGTCACCCATCTCACATCCGACCGCGCCCGTTTGGCTTAGTTGCATAGATCATTTGCGTTCTACGCTAACCACCGGGCCATGCGCGCTTCTAATGACAATCTAAAGTAAACTAAATTTAACTTGCGGCTGGTGTAGTACGTAAACGATCTATGCAATTGAGCTTTACGTGTGCGGTCTCTATTAAGAACTATGACACAATACAAAGATTTCCTTTTGTGACTGACTCCTAAGTGAAACGTCATCCGCAGTTCAAACAAAATGATATTGTCGATTTGAAAGAGCTCTATAGGAATTTCGACGTTCGAATTAAAATTTCCTTGGCCAAACGGATACGTAGGCTGACTGCGGAGATACAGACCCGGGTTCAAACCTCATTCTTTATTCCATTTCTTTTCTTGGGAGCTATTTCAGTTGGCTTTGTTAAGTAACACTAAGCCAATGAGTGATTTGTTTGAAATTATACCATGGTAAACTTATGTTAAAGTACTTAAGCCAAAAGGGGGGTGGATCACCGCTAGTGACAAATATTTCATGCGCGTTTCCGTGCTTTGGAAGGCCCGTTAAGGCATCGGTCGCGGTTATTATCGATAGATAAAAGTTTTCTTATTGCATGTTTTTTGGGCAGCTTGAAAACATTAGACAGCGCCCGCATCTCCACCAATCAGCATTCTCCACCAATCAGACTCTCCTCAATACAGGCTTCCCCAGTATTGAGGAGAGTCCCGTGCCCAGCAGTGGGACGCAAGAAAGTCGTTACCAGTGTTTATTTTAATTTCCGTTACTAGAAGCGCTCGCTAACCCCGCGGGGATTCACACGCACAGTCTGTTGCAGTAGTTGATCCACAATATACCTAATTTTATACATGTAATTGGAAATAAAGCTACTGTTTTAAAATCAGTACTGTTTTTTTGTTGTGTGGGTATTTAGTAATGAACAATAACGAATAATCGTCTACAACTTTCTAAAATAATAATGTTTGTAATAATAATGTGTGTAAAAGTTATATTCTTTGCGTGGTCGAAGAATTAATTTAGAAATTACAAGCCTCAAAACTAAAAACTCTTATACTTTCTTGTACGTAGGCGCGTCTGTCTATCTAGAACTTTTTTTTCAGAATGGCAGGTTGGTTTAAGATGAAACAAACATTAAGTACACCTTTGACATAAACACCAAAAAACTGCAATCATATAATATACTAGCGGCCGCCCGCAACTTCGTCCGCGTGGACTTTGGTAATAGTAATAGCATGATGTTATTATATAGCCTATAAGCCTTACCCAATAAACAGACTATTCAACACTAAAAGATTTAGTAGTAGTACCAGTAGTTCCTGAGATTAGCGCGTTCAAACAAACAAACTCATCAACTTTATATATTAGTATAGATTAATCTTATTCAATCAAAAGATTTTAAATGTTACATATTTCATACATATTGCAAAGGTAATAATTGTTGCCTGTTTGATAATAGGCATGATGACACTAATAAAGAATCAGAGAATAAATGGTTTTACAGAAAAATATATGCTAAAAAAGTTCTAATATATGATCCCGTTTTAATATAAACATTAAGATTAATAAGATTTTCAATAAAATAAAAGTATTAAATACAGCAATCGGCCATGTTACCTAAAACGCCAATCAAAAGGAATGACGTCACGTCTCAGTAAATGTCATCGTGTTGCTTGAAGTTTGACGAGCAAGCCGACGCCATGACACCTACGAGCGTTTTCGCGCTTATTCAAATTTTATTACATAGCAGAAAATACATTAATTTACGTTAAAACTTAAGTTTATTGCTGAAATAAACTTTTTTTCGAAACTAGGAGACGTGTACCTACAATAAGGAAAGGTATTTAAAAATCTGTCATGATGTCTATTGCAGATTAGCATAATCAAAGAAGAAATTCGAAATTTCTGAATTTGAAATTAAACTATAATTTTTTTCTTACACTTTTTAGTTTCATATTTATTGATAAACACCTATTTTAAAATACATAGTACAGATACTGTGTGTAATTACGACTAATACCTAATTATATTAATTTAAATAATAATTAGTCCTTTTTCCTTATACTTTACTATAAATAGAATACATATTATCGATTCATTATTATTCTATATAGTGTGCTGGCTTAAAAGAGTTATTTTAACTTCCGGCACGTGATGTGTTTTCATAGAACCCCAAGGGAGTTCTCGCGCCGGTCTTGTCGCCAAGTCCCCATTGCAATTAAACTACATTGTTTCTTCTACAAAATGAAATAGATGGCGAGCATGCAGGCCACGGGGTGTGAAATGGTCACTGCCTCAACCTCAAGAAAATTGAAGCCTTGAAAATTGAGGTTTACTGAGATCGCATGCAGTTGGTGCTTCTACTCCCTAAGTTGACTTCGCAGTTGAGTTGCAGTCGCTTCGTAATCATTATCGTAATCATTGTAAAATAGGCTGAAACTGGTGCAGCAGCAGGGTACCAAAGCGTGCAAGTTCTAACAGCAAAAGTGAATGTATAACGTACATTACAAACTATTTTAAAGCTATGTTAAACTATTATGCATCAACTTTACTATCCTGAATCAGAGAATCGTGGTAGGGTAACTTCCTAACCTAACCAATGAGGACGGTGGGAAGGGGAGGGGAGATATATTCCAAGCTGTAGGTAACGACAGTATCAGCCTACAAACGTAATTGTATTTTAAATTTTATTTCTGCTATTTATCATCACAACAAATAAACATAAATTCAAATCCTTATTAAGACATTTATAAATTAATAACAAAAATCCCGTGCCTCAAAATACTGTAATCTTCTCGCGTCCGTCAAGACATTTTCTTTATAAACGATTTACTACGTTAAATAATGACATTGAATTAAAAATAATCCCCTGGGATTAAAATTATCACGATTTCTTTGAAAACACTTAATTTTTCCTATTCTCGTAATAAAATCTTCTAAGACGAGATATTAATTTTCCGTTCTTTCAACATCTCGGGGTACGGCCTAAACAAATTAATCAACAAATTTATTCGCTTAACGCGTTCAGACCGAAATAAAATGGCGGAGCAAAAGTAATACACGTTCCAGACTTACTGTGCCGTTATTTAAAATTGCATCGTTTTGTTACGAGCTTAGTAAAGCACAGTGCTTAGTGGTGCTGGTATTTGGACTGAGATGCTGAAGTTAAATGAAGTTCAGTGTAATTACTCTCGGAGAAGCGGTTAACTCGGCTCAGTTATGGTGACAGCCTCCGCCACACGCCTCCCGCACTCTAATTCAGCCTAATGTTCACAGAGAAACATCTGCGATTCATTTCTATTTCGTAATACAATACTAGAAGCCCTTAGTTACTATTGACATGCTTTTGTTAATATTTACAAATACAAATACAAATATGCTTTATTGTACACCAAAATAAAAAGTAACATACAAAACAAGCTTATTAAAAATAGTGTAACAATAGGCGGCCTTATCGCTGATAGCGATCTCTTCCAGACTGCCTTTGGGTAGAGGAAAGGAGAAATTTCTTTATAAAATCGGGTACCAATGCACAAGATAAATAAGTTTGTAGAGATGAAGTAAATTACGCGAGCATATTTCACATAGGTACATACATATTATATACATACAAATAGTTACATACGACATATATACATACATACATACATACATACATAAAATAACTAAATAAATAAATACATATATAATTATATAAATATATAAAACACCATAATGCTATAATTAATTGACCAAAAGGGAGTTAAGAGGACATAGATGAGAAATAGAAGTTGAAAAGTCGAGTTTTAAAATTAAAAGGCTTTCAGAGCGTCTAATTGTAAGGGGAAGAGAATTCCATAGACGTATAGCGGAGACAGTGAAGGACTTTGTGTAAAAGGAAGAAGAGTGAATAGGAGTAATAAGACAAAAGTTTTCAGCAGATCGTAGGAATCGGTTATGCACAACATGTAGAAATTCAAACCGCTCTTTTAAATAATTTCTGATATTACTGATGTAGAGATACGTGAGTATTTTAAGCAAGAATCATAATAATTGTACCTACACTCTAATGGTAAACACAAATCGTACCTACATATCATATTGAAGAGTAGAAAATGTAAGTTGACAATTAAATTGTAAGAGAATATGCAATATTTTTTTTACTTTTTAGTGCATATTAATTTGTTCTGGAATAGTTAACTCTCCACTTTGGAAGTAGGTTTTTTTTTTGTTAAAATTTTTGTTTATTGGTAAATACGAAAAATAATCAGCAGTATTTGAATAGATGCATAAGTAAACGATTTCAACCACAAGATTTTCCAAACGTATTCAATTTGGACGAAACACATCACTATTTATGATAATTCTGAAAAAACGGATTGTACATCAATGCTAAACTTGATATAAGCACGGGAACTCCAACCTGCAGCTTACAATACGCTGTAAATCATGAAAGTGGGTAGGGAAGATTCATTGCCTATTAAATCGTCCAAAACGAATAAATCGAAGGAAATAGAATCGAATTAATTTCAAACCCTCAAAACTTTTTCTGTGGTAAATCTATTGAAAATCTTTGGTAGCTCTTGCAAACTTATTTCCCGGCGCCCCGATTGAATCGGTTCGGGTCCGATAAATCGGAACTTAATTTTTTGTTCGTGGCATAAGTATAGATACTTTTCATGTAGAGTCTTCGAGCAAAAATGAAACTTAATTTCAAAAGAATCGAGTTGTTATAAAAGCTTTTCTGTTTAATAGAATCTTGATACATTTCTGTTATCAACTCGAAGCAGTTCGATTTTCTCTTGAAATACATATCTATACATATATCATTATAAGATAAAGTTACCTAAGTATTTATTTGACGACCTGTAAAGCGCAATGTTTACCATACCAGATTATCAATCGATGTTTCCGGATTCCATTCACGGCGAGGTCAAATTTTTAATGATGGTTTCATCGGTTCTAGTTCTAGCTGCTTATGTCTATTTCTTTGAGTGCAACTATGCGACCTAATCATTTTGTGGTTCTATGAATGAGAAACGTAATTTAATTATTATATTATCAACTTAAACTGACACCTACCGATACCTATAGGTACCTACTTACTTCTTACACTTTTGAATTTTGAGTTATTTGAAATGTTGATAAACGTGCAGTTTATCTACTGAAATATCTTTGTTTGAAGGTGCAGTTTATTAAATAAAATCTTTTTGATTGAAGAAAAACATTGCAATCAAAATGTAAGTCTAATCTAATATTTTTCTTAAAGGCATGATCTGACACAAATTTGTACAACTCGATGAATATGAATAACCCTAATAAATTCTAAAAATGCGAGTTTCAAAAGTATTTTCGGTTAACAGTGAATAATTTGGACGATTTATTACTGTGTTCCATAGGTAAAAAGTTGGGAGCAAGTTCTTTCTTGAGAGATTTATCATTATTTTTATTGGGCAAAGAAGATAGCAGCAACAGCGTAACGTGTTGGAATATATTTTTCTGCGATACGTCAATAAACACTCAGAAAGAATATTTTACAAGACATTTCTTGGCTCATAAAATAACATTATTCCAAAAAAAAACGAATTTACTTAATAATTTCAGACTTTTCAGATGAATTCGATTTGATTCTTAATAATGTAAATGGATACACAAAGTACTATATCGTAGTACAGTTAATTTGCTTAGAAGCAATCATGGCCCGCCGACTCTCGTAAAACGCAAGCGATCTATGTGGCTAAGCTAAGTGGTTGCGGTCGGATGTGAGACGCGTGACTGCTAGTGGTCGTTCGGATTGTAGGTTAAATCGTCGGTACCGATTGTTATCGGTAGATAGCAGGCGTTGAACCTTAGTGGAGGCCTTATGGGCGGTTTTTAAAACATCCAACATACAGGTTGGCCACTAACTTGCATTTGATCGGGAGAGACCCGTGCCCAGCAGTGAGACGCGAAAAGAGTTGCAGAAAAAGCCAAATTATTTTACTCGTAATTTAAATTTTTACATCGTATAGCTAATTTGAAATTGAAGGCTAGCTTCTTCAAATTGAAAGCTAAAACATGTTTCCAATAACACAAAGTATAATAAGGGCCTGCAACAGTACTTCCGTAACAAAATTATTGCCACTTTTACAACTAGTCACGTCCCTAAAATACATCATATTATTAAATTTGACTACTATCTATTTGGGAGTACATCGTTTCTTGACGACGGTCGTTATAATAGGATAGATAAAATGTTTCGACAAATCTTACACCATTGTTACAAGATTGTATAAGTACATAGCAGATCATAAAAAAGTACTACCTATTACCTTGCACGTTTCTCAATACGCATATGTTTTGATGTGTTATATTAGGTAGGAGTTAAGGATTCAAAAAGTTCTAGGAAAACTTGATATATATTAGGTGGCCATCAGCATGCAGGTGGCAGCAGCATGCGAAACAGCAGAAGTATCGTATTTGGCGAGTGAGCGGCAAACTCGTGCTCTGGTTGAATTTACAATTCGTTTGCTGACTACGAAGTACTACGTCCGACCAAGTCTTTTGTGAGTTTCTCGTTTAACGACCAAGTCATAGCATATTTATAAAGTCCAGTCACAGTTAGTTTTTGAATCTTCAAGCAGGTAGATGCAAAGTCATAGAGTCATTTTTGTAAGATCGTACAGAAACACTGAAGTGATCATTAGTTGGCAGTTATTTTTATACAAAATGCCTATTAAGTAAAATACGTATACATAAAGGTACTTTTAAATAACAATTCAAAATGTAGGAAAACATTAAACACGTTTAAAACGTGTTTCAATTTACATTAAACCCATGCGTAACTTCGTCAGCGAGTCTCAATTATTCAGTAACGGCTGTTCTAATTCTAAAGCAAAACAAAGAAGTTGGGGAATGAAGCAGTAATCTCCACAGAGTAGAAATAACAAAGTACGAGCGAAGCAAACTCTCCAACTTAGAATAACGTTAATAATTTTTACAGGGAGGCCGAAAGGTACTCCTACACGAGAGAATCCAAGATTAACAATTGCCCTTAGCCGGAGAACGAGAAAATTAACTTTTAAATGTAAATTTTACGAGGAAGTCATAACGTGAAAGCTGCCGCGGTTAGCTCTGATTTATTGCAGTTGGAATTGAAAGTGTTAAAGGAGTTGCAATCTGAAAAAAGTTTTAATAGGTACCTCTTTAAAGAAATATAAATCAGAAGTGTAAAGCGAGTTTAACTTTTGCAAAGTTGTTCAGCGCTTAGGATCATCTAGTAGAGTGTCTGTTTAATGACGTCACTTTATTTCTCTAATCAAGGAAACATTAATTCGTTGCCACATTAACGTCAAATGATACCGTTTAAGGTTTATGAGCGGCGCGAGTCGACGGAACTTGAAAAATCGCCAGTGATGACCTTCATTTGTTATCCTGCTAATATTATCATAATTGGAAAATTTGCTTAGCGTGGATTATGAAATAAATGTCGTAAAACTTTTGAACTCAATTTGTAATAAATAAACGATGTCGACTGTCAAACAACGTTGCAATAAAATAAATAATGTAGTTTAAAAAACTAAAAAACATGCTTTTGTGAAAATACGAACTAAAAACTAAAAGAAGAAAATGTATTAAAAAAGCGTGAGGTGCATGGTGTCAATAGTATCTTAAAAAGCACCCCACACTTTTTTGTACAGTAAAATACATTTTCTTCTTATTTTTTTTAGTTTTTAGTTCGTATTTTCACAAAAGCGTGTTTCTTAGTTTTTTAAACTAAGTACATTATTTTTTTTTGGTAGGATTTTTATTCACATATTATTGCATTGTCATCGGCCCTTGACCCCTGTGTAAATTTTCAAGTTAATCAGACGGGTAATTCTTTGAAAATGCGCATATTGCCTCATGTTAGGAGATTGCATAAAAGTTGTGACAAAACTCATTCTTTGAGTAAATTTTACATTGCTGCAAACAAACCCTTAAAGAAACTGTATAAGGGAAATATTTAAGTCTTTTACTTTTTAACTGACAAGCGTTTAAAATTTTCAGTGAATGGTAATGATATTTATAGCAAATGGTAATTAGAAAATTTTGAAGGTAATGAGAAATGGTAATTATAAATCAAATTGCAAGAAGATAAAAGTATAAACTTTGATTTAAAATATAGTAAAACTTTCTTTTTTCCACAAACTACATATAAGTATGTACTTATCAGTCGTAACAAATTATATTTTTTAATTTTTTTTAGTAAATTGGTCGAAGTAACAAAATTATCAAGATGAAAAACACAGTTTAAATAAACACATGACGTTTTTCTTTAAAATTAAGTCTGTCTTGAACATATTTTTTCTTACTTATTAGGTATTAACAATGTAATAAACTTTAACTGCCGTGTGGTGCCCGGCGTTAGAATAGCACGCTTAGACGTGTTAAAAATATAAAACTTTATATTTGTTTCATTAAGTACCTTAGGCCACGAATTTATCAGCCGCCCATCGTATATTTTTTTTATCCTGATGATCCTAGTTAGGACTTTAATATAAAGTTATGAGATTATTGTATTGTCATCGACCCTTGACCCCTGTGCAAATTTTCAAGTTAAACAGACTCCTAGAAGTAAGTGAAAATTAAGTTCAAAGATTCCATTACATACATATATACATACATACTTAATAATTAATAAAAGCGTGTTAATAAAAGTCTTTGTCTTTGAATATCATTGCCACGTATTTACGTTTTCAATTCGGTATTCCGTTCTAAATTCTGAGTTCTTGAAGCGCGCATGGCCCGGCGGTTAGCGTGGAACGCAAACGATCTATGCTAATAAGCCAAACGGGCGCGGTCGGGTGTGAGATAGGTGACCGCTAATGGCAAAAAAATCCATGTACGTTTCCGTGCTTCGGAGGGCACGTTAAGCCGTCGGTCCCGGTTGTTGTCGATAGATAACAGTCGTTAAAGCTTGTCGGGCGGTTTGAAAACATGCGACAGCGGGTTGCCCACTAACCCGCATTGGAGCAGTGAGATGGAGTAAGCTCCAGGCCTCCCCAATAATACGGACACCGGTGCGTTCCATGGGAGATCCCGGAGTCCTCCCCAAACGCAGAGGAAGGCCACCGAGGGGGTTTTAGTGAGGTTAAAATCCCACATAACCCGGTGTCCTCTCCCAAGGTGCTGGGTACCTTTTGAAGGTTTCCCCCCGAAAAAAAAAAAAAAAAAAAAAAAAAAAAGGCCTTCCCAATAATGGGGAGAGACCCGTGCCCAGCAGTGGGACGCAAAAAAGGGTTGCAGCCATTCCATTCTAAATTAAACTTCAAACGAAAATGAACCATAATCAATTGAGTCTAGTATAATTTTTGCAACACTTTTTTGCCACTTTCGTTTAAAGTGGACGAAGTAATATTAGATTAAATCAGTAAGTTGTTAGTAATCAGTGAGTCAAGTCAATCAGATATCCAAGTAAATCAATGGCTAGGTACTTTATTAGAGTTTTGGAGGCATCTGACAGGTTCCAGAACTGTTATTTTATTTTACACACTCGCGCACTGTAATTAACCTGTATAGAATAAAATTCTATCAACTTCATCCGATATAACTAACAAATACCAAGATAACAAAAATAAAACAAGAGCTTAACGTGAATCTTCAACTTCTCGCCCAAACTTTCATCTCTGCGAACTAGACATTAATTTTCACGTTACGGAAAAACATAATTACTGTTGGGATAGTTATTTTTTTTATGAAATTGAAACAAAACCAACCTACATTATTACGAATAGATATTCAAATACCTACGCAATCAAAGTAGCGCAATATCCTAGTACTTTAAACTTACATAAACAGTTTAATATGTAAAAGAAAATATCTATGCTATGGTATTTTGTAATAAGTAGGTAATATTAGCAAGGATCCCGTCTCGGAGCTCTGTCGATAATTCAATAGCGAATAGTTCGCCTAAAGCGTTTTAGCTTTGAACACTTAATGGGATGCTGTTTACATACATGCAAGTATATGGGTAACGAATGCAGTTTGATCAAAGTTACTTGCAATATAAACTCACGAGCTGTTCTGACAAATACAGCGACTTTAATTTACGACTACGATGTATGACTATTAGTTAAGCTTTTTTCTAAGAGAACGACTAAAACATAAATGGCGTAATTTGGCGTCGGGTATCAAATATCCATCTATATGCCGGAAAGCGTCTTGCTCACTTTTCGTACCTTAAGTAGGACGAAAGCAAATGTTTTTTTTTCTAATTTCTGATTCGATTTCGATTTCTGAAGTATGAGAAAATCTATTAATGCTGCTGTATTTCTTAACTTTTAAATCGATATTTTGTTCCCTTAGACCAAATTTCGATATACCTTATACATTATTATAGTTTCCCGCATTCTAAATAAATCACTCTGTATAAGAAGCGAGATACGTTCCTAAGAGTGGGATGCAAAAAAACAACGGGTTGCACTCCGGTAGTGCCGGCAGGCAAGCGCGCATGGCCTGGCGGCTAGCGTAGAACGCAAGCGATCTATGCAGCTGAGCCAAACGGGCGCGGTCGGGTGTGAGATGGGTGACCGCTAGTGGCAAAAAATTTCATGCGCGTTTCCGTGCTTCGGAGGGCACGTTAAGCCGTCGGTCCCGGTTGTTGTCGATAGATAACAGTCGTCAAACCTTGTCGGAGGCCTTATGGGCGGTTTGAAAACATCCGACAGCGGGTTGGCCACTAACCCGCATCTCCACCAACCCGCATTGGAGCAGCGTGGTGGAGTAAGCTCCAGGCCTCCCCAATAAGGGGGAGAGACCCGTGCCCAGCAGTGGGACGGAAAAAGGGTTGCAGCCAGCCAGCCAGTGCCGGCAGAAGTGAAAACTTGAACATTAACGTTGTGGTATTTTGATATTTTAGAATGGTTAGGGAATAATATCGCACGAATTGCTTTTATTATCAGTATTATTTTTCAACTAGTATTTTCAGTAAGTTTTCATCTATATAGTATTTTTATAAAATACTCACTCATTTTCTTTCACTATTTCTTCGTCACTTTTTTCATTAATAGATGCACTTTGTTCAATGTCCATATTTTAAATACTTGATATAAACGAATTTTACAAGTAAAGACAGTCGCTCGATCTGATAACTCGATGAGATATATTTTTATCAAATATAATTTATGAACATATAAATATTATTTACTCAAATATTAGTCTCCTCTACTATCTTACGAATTTTCAATCAGCCTGACGCGAGCTTATTACATTTTTTACCCATCCCAAAAAAAGTGCACAACGCCGCTAAAGAAGTTTTTACTTCCAAAAATAACACGCTTATTTAGAAATATTAAAAGCATACGCATAAGCATAAGCATAGTGGGTCGCCCGCGAAACTTTCACGCTTATTCAACAGATTTTTAATTAATTTCTATATCCCCAACAGGTTTGGTTCTGATAGGTATTACTTCATGGTAAACTGCAATGTAAATTTGGCACCAAAATGATGAAACCTTTTTTAAATGTAAATTTTAATGTCAAATAGCAGATGTGATTTCAGTTAGAGTTAGAGTTATTCTACAAATTGCTTTATTTATTTTCGTTTTAAATTAAATTTCCAAACTTATGACTAACACACTGTTTTTTAGAAAATAGTAAGGTCAATGCAATGAACTGTGTGTATTGTGTGAGCTCCTTGTAACATCTTGCGTGCGACAGCGAAAGGAATTTTGCAGGAAAGGAATATTTGTAAAAAGTGGAAGAGAATCTATGGATAGAAAGAGACAGTTTATGGTTTGAGCTAAAAACATCAGTTGTATGAGAGAGGTGCTTGTATTAGAATCATTCTCTGCAATAATTGGGATACTATGAATTAAACAGGATGCAGTATTACACCGACAGACTGTGAGTATTCTGACGAAAACGAATCTAATGCAAACGTTCTGAAGCCGCTCAAGTTTATACAGTTGCTCCCCAGTTAGATCTCAAGACCTATCTAGACCTAATATTTGCTATCTATAGCAAATAGCATTTAATTTTTAAATAAAATACGCCAAATTTAAAGATGTTGTGGGCTGTTGATTCTCCATACAATCTACACTCAAAATTCATCAAATACATCTCTCCTTCCAAGTAGACAAAATTGTTTTTATTAAAAGAAGTGCTCGTATTTCTTTCAAATCTAATGTGAATATAATAGGTATCCATAGGTGTTATATTAGAACTATGCATTAAAATCATTGATCTAATACATAAACTAGGGAGAACACGGGACGAGCTAAGACTTCCCATATTTTGTTTCAAATCGTTTATAACTTAATTTCTGCCAAGTGTTAGTCGCAGGTGCGCTACCTATGATCACTTATACCAGGTGGAGTATATAGAGAGGATAAAATAGGAGGAGTGAATTCCAAGTGAGTGAATTCCCCTTAAAATGTCTCAAATCATTAGTACAACATTAATTACCGCTTAATGTTAGTAACAGGTGCGCTGCCTATGATTATAACACTAGGTGTAGTAACAACGATCTAACCACCACTGTGCAATCACTGCGATTACTTTCTCTTTTCATTCATCAAGAATACTATTCTAGCGGCACTTGTCTATTCTAAAGTGTATTAAAATATTAGGGGAAACCATTTAGCATAATACCATAAACCTGCATCAGACGTCAAAAAGCGCCTCCAGACATTTAATCAATATCTTACCATCGAAGCGAATTAATGTCTGTTCAGAAAAACAATATATGTCGCCTTTCAATAAAGAAAGACCATATACTTAAATCTAATGATAAAACTATCTGTGCATTTCACTTTGTAAACAGTTGTCATAAATGATAGGTCATAACATAAGCGAAGAATTAACTCGGTTGTAGCATTTTGTGTGCAGAAAAACATCATTTTCCACATTTTCATGTCCACATTTTCTCTCAAATCGTTATTACACCGCCTTAATTTCTGCCTCATGTTAGTCACAAGTGCGCTGCCTATGAACACTTAATACCAGATGGAATGTCTGCGACCTAAAGCTACGCGGAATCACAGTAATTACCTTTGCTTCTGAATATAACATTTAGGTTTATCATTCCGGTGCCTTTTGTCTATTCTAAAGTTTACACATAAAGAGAATTGATGGATTCATTTTCTGAAGTAAAAAGCTCATAAAAAAATTACAAACTATTGCCCACATTAAACACTGCTCTTAATCTATTATCTATTACATATAATAAATCTGTAACAAGTCGGTTTCTGTACATTGAAGATATTTGAAAAAAACTGTCACTAGGGCTATTTATTAGCGTAATAGAACCCAAAACAATGATTTTTAGAATTATTGTCTGTTTGTCTGTTTGTCTGTTTGTCTGTTTATCTGTTCGTTTGTGCGCGCTAATCTCAGGAACGGCTTAACGTAGAAGGATGCGGTTTTCACTGATGTATTGGTATTTTTTTGGATTAACATTTAGGGTTTGTTTTATTTAAATCGGTTCACAAACAAAAAAGTTACGTCAATTTCAAGGATGAAATGGATGAACGCCTACACGCTGACTCTGCGCAATGAATCAGCACTCCGGTGCTAATGCATTTAAATGCATAATAAAATAAAGAATTACGTATTTCAGCATTTTCCAAAATTCACCCTTTAAGTGTCAATTTTTTTCGAAATTCTTTAAAAACTGATTGTTGAGACTTGATTTATAGAATCTTTTTGGGAAAAGTATTTCACTTGAAATTTTGTATTTGTAATCTTTATTGAAAGATTTAGAAAACCATAATTAATACTTTACAATGAAATCAAAATTATAAAATAATTTGTGGTTCCGAAGATATAGGGAGGTCAAACGTAAGATGAACTTTTATCAATATCGTCGACCATATTAAATAGAGATCTGTGTGATCAGGGTAATGCTTCGTTGGCCGAGAACGGCTAGCCTAAAGCCCCTACAGGTATAAAGCGCACCGCGAGCCCTGCCACCGAGTCTTACAGAAGACTCCTGAGCCCTATAGAATAGGTCGATTGCTCAGCTTCTTCTTGGAGCTGAGAATCGTGAACAGGCTATGACTGAAGCGGCCATTACCGATACAAGCTAAATAGCTGCATCCTTTTAACGTCTCGCTCCTCTCCTGGGCTTCCCATTATGGGGAAGCCTGGAGATTACTTAACCACGCTGCTCCAATGCGGGTTAATATGCATATTGTAACTATTAAAGAAATTCTTACAAAGGAATCTTTATTAAAGCAACGGAAGAATAAATTTAAGTGTGTAACTTTTGTAAGAGAATAAAGTTAATGCGAGCGGTCACACCACAAGTTTCGATAATTACTAACATCTCTTAATATTCTGATAGCAAGTTTTCAATCACATAAGCTAGATTTCATCTCTAAATATTAAAAAAAAACATACATATCACCACATATTCAAAGAAATCCTCAATACAAAATGTACAAAACCTTAACAAAACGAGGCTACTGCCGACATCTATGTTCATATTCAGAACTATTTAGTGATCTGTTGCAAATTCGCTATATCGACAATTTAGTTTAAACGCTATACGATAGATTTCGTTGTTATTTATTCACATTTAATTGCTTTTTACAGGTAGATTTACAGGTGGTGAACTACATAATCATTATTTTACCCAATAACGCTATTACAAAGTGGATTGGTGGAGATTATTTCAAATAATTAATTACGAGTATATTTACTTAATAAAATATCTAATAAAAAAAATTAACGACTTAGAGAGCTTTGGAACTGGCGCTGATATTGTACTCATTGTGGTAGAGCATTATGGAGGCGCGGCGCGGTGGTTACATCCACATATTATGGAGGGGTCACAGGGGACATGACCCCCCCCAAAATCCCTCACTCATACATAGATGGAAGCCGAAACAAGCCAATTTGAGACACCTCTTCCCCCAAATTTCTTAGTGACCCCCCACCAAAATTTCTTGGCGACCATTGCCCAAAATTGAAGGCTGCGACCGCGCCTGGACTCGCGTGGCGCAATGGTTACCATGCCGGACTGCCAATCGAAGGGTCTCGAGTTTGATTCCCGGCGAAGCAGAAATTTGAATGATGAGTTTAATTTTCTGTTCTCGGTTTAAGTGTTTGTATTTCTGTCTCTGTGTGTCTCATGGTACCCATTACACAGTGTATATTTACCCTACTCTGGGGCTATCAGTGTGAAACGTAAAAAAATCAAAGTGTTCTACCGACTTTACTATGCTGAGTGATCTTTTCAAAATGATAGCTATGTCACCATAATATATCATGATTACACCACCAGTCGAAGGTTAAAGTTCCACAGGCCACTTTGCACGCTCCTTTTGATGTTTGAACGGATGTTTAAGTTATGGGACAACCTTCCAGCTGAGGCATTTCCAGTGGACTTTGACATAGGGTTCTTCAAGAAAGCTGTAAAGAAAGCTCTTCTTGAAAGCCGGCAGTGCTCGGGTGGCTCCGCTGGGGTTGCCCGTTTCCATAGGCGACGGTGATCGCTTAACCACGCGGCCTTTCTGCCTCTTTGTTCGGTTTATTTATAAAAAAAGTGATTTCGAATAAAAGAATAAGCTGTAATAATTTTTTTATTGAAATGAGCAGACGTTTTCAGTGGTTAATTTAATAAGAGCTATTACATACATACGCAGTACTGGCACTGGTGTTACACTAATATGCTAAAGCGTCACGGCAGCAGCACGGCATGGTGGTCACGCCCAGAATAATATTAGTAATCGATATATTTATTTCTGATGCTGTGTGAAGGGTTGTTAATAGGACCAATTGACTCTTAATCGCGTAGGGCCTGATCCTCTCACGCTGCTCCAATTCAGGTTGATGACGTCTTCATTGTTAGTGGCCTAACTGCTGTCGCAAGTTTTAAATCGCTCAAAAGACCTCCATTAAGTATGAACGACAGTATGTTAACGACAATTGCAACCAACGTGTAAGCAACCAAGAACTCCCAACTACTAACCACGTCTGACACTGCGTAGACATTTCACCACCTTTCTGCAATATATTTAAGTTACATAATGATAACGAATCTATGCATTATTTGCAGCACAAATTATTTAATTATAATGATTCTTTCCGCGGGCACAGCAGTACTATCTAAACACTTAAAAAACAGGCTATTATAATACGTTTAATTTGTAAAGAGAAACTGATGATAACGACTGAAAAGTCGATATTATAAGAGGAGTACAGTAAGAATTGTAAGGACTCAGGAAGAATGTATCTACTCAACATAATAATATGAACTTTTGTATCATATGTAATTTCATAAAAGGTAACAATAATCCAAGGGACAGTGGAAGGCAAGCGGTCACGAACGAAATTGCAACCTCATCAGCCACGACCACTCTGTCAAGAGTGAACGACTAAGGAGGAGGAGGAACAAATAATCCAAGCCTAATCAAGCCTTTTGTACAAGTCTTTATCTACGCGGACGACGTCGCGGGCACAACTAGTTTTATATCTATTTTAGTAGACATGCAATTGACGTCTAGATGTCAATGCTGAAATGAAACTGAGTTGATTATTTTGTGTACTAATAAAATGTTCTTTTAATATAAGGGACTACCTATCTATAGAAAAAGTGGAACTTGACTATTCTCTATCTAAACAGATTTTTGGTTCTGGCTTAAAGGGAGCTGAAATAAATAATACAGGAAAAGGAGATACGCCAACCCACATTCCCTCTCAAAATGTCTCATATCGTTAGTACACAGCCTTAATTTGTGCCTAATGTTAGTCACAGGTGCGCTGCCTATGATTACTTAACACCAGGTGGAGTGTCTGCGGCCTAACTAGCTACGCGGAATCACAGTAATTACTTTCCCTTTTGAATATAACATTTAGGTTCTTAATAGTAACCACTATTTTAGTGCTGCTCGTTTACTTCAGACAATCGATTTCTTTTTACATACTTTTTTCTAACATAAAACCATAAAACTTAAAAACTAACCTGTGCATATTTTTATCATTATTGTTGAGATGTCGGTGTAAAAATAGAAGATCGCATAATATTGAGATTTATGCGATTAAAAGTTCATTAAATTAAAAATTAACTAATTAGCAGAAAGTAACATGAAATTTCGGTTGCGAGTGTCTTCAATGACGTAGGCTTTCGGTATAGAAGGATTTTCAAATTCAATCCCTAAGAGAGTTAAAGATCTAAATATTGCTTATTTGTTTAGCCTTTTTTATCAATTTTGTATTTGTGCAATGTTTTTGTAACGGTACTTTTTATTAATGTTCTGAGATATGACGCTTCACACTCAAAGCCTCACATTAAGGTAGATAGATATACCCTGTGTCATAGGTGCCATGTACACACACAAAGACAGAAACACAAACACCCAGACCGATAACAGAAATTTTAAACTCATCATTCAAATTTCTGTTTCGCCGGGAATCGAACTCGGGATCCTCAGATCGAAAATCAATCCCCCATTTTTATAAGGGACTAGCTGACCCCGCGAACTCCGTATCGCGTTTAAATATTAAATAATAATAATAATGGATAGCATATAAACCTTCTCCGTGAAAAAATACATATACATACCAATTTTCATAATAATCGGTCGAATAGTTTCTGAGTTTTGCGATGTCATATATACAAACATCCTCTTTTATATGTATAAAAGATGAAATTTTGGGATATGACAGGGCTACATGAAACAGTGTTTACACTTATTATTGGTATAATACTCCTAATTCGGATAAAATAGGAGACCCAGTTATAATAATATAATATAATAATAATTCATTTATTTCAGACCATAAGTCCATACAATAGGTTAGTAAAATACAAATGCTTACATAACTATGTTAGTAAATAAAAACAGAAAACATAAAACAGAAAACATAATACTCGTAATACACCATAAAAGTATTTTCACGTTGGAATGCAAAGACCAATTACAAATACAGTCGGCGACGTTACAAATTAATTAGCCAAGTAGGTAAGCCCAAGAGCCATTTACTTACCTTCCTTACTGCATTATCTCGGGAAGGCTTAGCTTGATGTTCTAGACCAATGGCATTGGTCCAGTGTGCTTATATCGCGTTATTGCATTTGTCAGGATTATACCTAGGTTTACGTTTAATTGAAATATAAGTTCTGTTAGGGTTCTGTAACCAGAGGATAAAGAATGAAAAGCAAATGACGTCTATCCACTGAACATTTAATGACTACTATCAGGTCTATATTAGCCCAGGATTTCATTTTGTAATATGAAGGAATAGGTATATCATAACAATGTAATACGACATTCTCACCGCGCATGCTTGAAAGTTACATCGAAGACAACTCATGTCCTAACATGTCCCGGGTCAGTTTTGCGATCTTAGTCCTTTTAAATTTGCTAGACGACCCTATCTTAGCAATGTAATTTAAAAAGGTCAGACAAAACATCTATTATAAAAAAGGGTTCTATATAGAAAAATTCCTTTTAATTTGACAGTTATGTATCCTTATAAAACTGTTTTTGTACTTATTTAAATAGATGCTACAAAAACCTTAATCAATAATAGAAAATTTAAACATTATCGTCGAAAAATAAGAACTCTCTTGAAATGTTTTCTCGTTATACTGGAACGAAACCCTTCATGAGTAAATATGACTCAACCTTGGCAGGTTTTATAGAATTGGCCAGTGCAGGCCACCTGTGACTTTCTTTATTATATTTAGTTTTTACACAAATGGAATTACATTTCGATCTGTGAGTACCTTTAGGTTTTATAAAATAGTATAAATGTTTTAGGTACTTTTACTTTTCTCATGACTGAAAAGAAAAGATTATTTGATTCCAATCGCAAGTACCATTCTATTTTCAATATAGCTTTTAGAAACTTTATTCTGTGTTTCACAACTGGACTTTACTGGCTTTAGAGTTGAAAGTAAGGTTCTATTAATTTAAAAGTGAATGTACGCCCATTCCACACTTTTGACCTGTGGTAGATCTTTATCTATATGTATATATTAACAACTAGTTGTGCCCGCGACGTCGTCCGCGTAGATAAAGACTTGTACAAAAGGCTTGATTAGGCTTGGATTATTTGTTCCTCCTCCTCCTTAGTCGTTCACTCTTGACAGAGTGGTCGTGGCTGATGAGGTTGCAATTTCGTTCGTGACCGCTTGCCTTCCACTGTCCCTTGGATTATTGTTACCTTTTATGAAATTACATATGATACAAAAGTTCATATTATTATGTTGAGTAGATACATTCTTCCTGAGTCCTTACAATTCTTACTGTACTCCTCTTATAATATCGACTTTTCAGTCGTTATCATCAGTTTCTCTTTACAAATTAAACGTATTATAATAGCCTGTTTTTTAAGTGTTTAGATAGTACTGCTGTGCCCGCGGAAAGAATCATTATAATTAAATAATTTGTGCTGCAAATAATGCATAGATTCGTTATCATTATGTAACTTAAATATATTGCAGAAAGGTGGTGAAATGTCTACGCAGTGTCAGACGTGGTTAGTAGTTGGGAGTTCTTGGTTGCTTACACGTTGGTTGCAATTGTCGTTAACATACTGTCGTTCATACTTAATGGAGGTCTTTTGAGCGATTTAAAACTTGCGACAGCAGTTAGGCCACTAACAATGAAGACGTCATCAACCTGAATTGGAGCAGCGTGAGAGGATCAGGCCCTACGCGATTAAGAGTCAATTGGTCCTATTAACAACCCTTCACACAGCATCAGAAATAAATATATCGATTACTAATATTATTCTGGGCGTGACCACCATGCCGTGCTGCTGCCGTGACGCTTTAGCATATTAGTGTAACACCAGTGCCAGTACTGCGTATGTATGTAATAGCTCTTATTAAATTAACCACTGAAAACGTCTGCTCATTTCAATAAAAAAATTATTACAGCTTATTCTTTTATTCGAAATCACTTTTTTTATAAATAAACCGAACAAAGAGGCAGAAAGGCCGCGTGGTTAAGCGATCACCGTCGCCTATGGAAACGGGCAACCCCAGCGGAGCCACCCGAGCACTGCCGGCTTTCAAGAAGAGCTTTCTTTACAGCTTTCTTGAAGAACCCTATGTCAAAGTCCACTGGAAATGCCTCAGCTGGAAGGTTGTCCCATAACTTAAACATCCGTTCAAACATCAAAAGGAGCGTGCAAAGTGGCCTGTGGAACTTTAACCTTCGACTGGTGGTGTAATCATGATATATTATGGTGACATAGCTATCATTTTGAAAAGATCACTCAGCATAGTAAAGTCGGTAGAACACTTTGATTTTTTTACGTTTCACACTGATAGCCCCAGAGTGGGGTAAATATACACTGTGTAATGGGTACCATGAGACACACAGAGACAGAAATACAAACACTTAAACCGAGAACAGAAAATTAAACTCATCATTCAAATTTCTGCTTCGCCGGGAATCAAACTCGAGACCCTTCGATTGGCAGTCCGGCATGGTAACCATTGCGCCACGCGAGTCCAGGCGCGGTCGCAGCCTTCAATTTTGGGCAATGGTCGCCAAGAAATTTTGGTGGGGGGTCACTAAGAAATTTGGGGGAAGAGGTGTCTCAAATTGGCTTGTTTCGGCTTCCATCTATGTATGAGTGAGGGATTTTGGGGGGGGTCATGTCCCCTGTGACCCCTCCATAATATGTGGATGTAACCACCGCGCCGCGCCTCCATAATGCTCTACCACAATGAGTACAATATCAGCGCCAGTTCCAAAGCTCTCTAAGTCGTTAATTTTTTTTATTAGATATTTTATTAAGTAAATATACTCGTAATTAATTATTTGAAATAATCTCCACCAATCCACTTTGTAATAGCGTTATTGGGTAAAATAATGATTATGTAGTTCACCACCTGTAAATCTACCTGTAAAAAGCAATTAAATGTGAATAAATAACAACGAAATCTATCGTATAGCGTTTAAACTAAATTGTCGATATAGCGAATTTGCAACAGATCACTAAATAGTTCTGAATATGAACATAGATGTCGGCAGTAGCCTCGTTTTGTTAAGGTTTTGTACATTTTGTATTGAGGATTTCTTTGAATATGTGGTGATATGTATGTTTTTTTTTAATATTTAGAGATGAAATCTAGCTTATGTGATTGAAAACTTGCTATCAGAATATTAAGAGATGTTAGTAATTATCGAAACTTGTGGTGTGACCGCTCGCATTAACTTTATTCTCTTACAAAAGTTACACACTTAAATTTATTCTTCCGTTGCTTTAATAAAGATTCCTTTGTAAGAATTTCTTTAATAGTTACAATATGCATATTAACCCGCATTGGAGCAGCGTGGTTAAGTAATCTCCAGGCTTCCCCAATAATGGGAAGCCCAGGAGAGGAGCGAGACGTTAAAAGGATGCAGCTATTTAGCTTGTATCGGTAATGGCCGCTTCAGTCATAGCCTGTTCACGATTCTCAGCTCCAAGAAGAAGCTGAGCAATCGACCTATTCTATAGGGCTCAGGAGTCTTCTGTAAGACT
The DNA here is from genome assembly GCA_911387765.1 of Pyrgus malvae. Taxonomy (NCBI): domain Eukaryota; kingdom Metazoa; phylum Arthropoda; class Insecta; order Lepidoptera; family Hesperiidae; genus Pyrgus; species Pyrgus malvae. The sequence goes on along the minus strand of OU426954.1, from coordinate 12,300,342 downwards.
CGGTGGCAGGGCTCGCGGTGCGCTTTATACCTGTAGGGGCTTTAGGCTAGCCGTTCTCGGCCAACGAAGCATTACCCTGATCACACAGATCTCTATTTAATATGGTCGACGATATTGATAAAAGTTCATCTTACGTTTGACCTCCCTATATCTTCGGAACCACAAATTATTTTATAATTTTGATTTCATTGTAAAGTATTAATTATGGTTTTCTAAATCTTTCAATAAAGATTACAAATACAAAATTTCAAGTGAAATACTTTTCCCAAAAAGATTCTATAAATCAAGTCTCAACAATCAGTTTTTAAAGAATTTCGAAAAAAATTGACACTTAAAGGGTGAATTTTGGAAAATGCTGAAATACGTAATTCTTTATTTTATTATGCATTTAAATGCATTAGCACCGGAGTGCTGATTCATTGCGCAGAGTCAGCGTGTAGGCGTTCATCCATTTCATCCTTGAAATTGACGTAACTTTTTTGTTTGTGAACCGATTTAAATAAAACAAACCCTAAATGTTAATCCAAAAAAATACCAATACATCAGTGAAAACCGCATCCTTCTACGTTAAGCCGTTCCTGAGATTAGCGCGCACAAACGAACAGATAAACAGACAAACAGACAAACAGACAAACAGACAATAATTCTAAAAATCATTGTTTTGGGTTCTATTACGCTAATAAATAGCCCTAGTGACAGTTTTTTTCAAATATCTTCAATGTACAGAAACCGACTTGTTACAGATTTATTATATGTAATAGATAATAGATAATAGATAGTTTCTGCTGTGAAGGTGAAGATTATTTTGTATTTGGGTGGAATGGCAGTAGGTACTTAGGTTACATCGATACTTAGGTTTCGTCGTTAGAGTATGTCGATATCAAGTATGTGTCATCCATCCTTTAACCTAATAAATCAACTAAATACAAAATTAGAAGGCAATCAGGGATCCATACGTTCAGTATCAAATTTAAAGTTCTTTACTATGTCAGTTAGATGATATCTACGATTTGCGAAAATGAGTTAACACCACATTGCCATTGACGACACACACAGCAAAGTTATCGTGCCGTGTAAGGATCAAGGGCCAAGGGTTTAAATCTTATCTTGGAAAATTTTAATATTTTCAGATGATTCCAGTGTAAACATTTGAGTGTGAAGCGTTATTTATTTATTGCAAGCGATATAAATATAAATAGGTAACACTACACACTCATAACCTCATACTATAATTCCTTGTGCCGTGGGTACCATGGACACATACAAAGACAGTAATACAACGACCTCACCGAGAAAAAAATATTAATATCATCATCCCAATATCTGCTTCGCTGGGAATTGAACCCGGGACCGTCCGATCGGCACAGTGATCATTGCGCTCGCTTCACGGGTCGTTTAATCGTCATGGTATGTCCCTTTGCTCTTTAATTTTATAAGAAAAACCTTGAGCAAAGAAACAAAGACATTCCTAATATCGTCTACGCTAAGAAGGCAATTCCTGGCATTCCTACAAAATTCTATCTGTCTATCCAGGGTCTAAACTATGGGCGATAAGTGCTTTGGCGTGAGACCGTCGCGCGTCGCAGCAATTACCTCTTTGGATCCGTGGAGACCCTTATTTAAACTTATTTCGCAGCGCCCAAACATAAAGTTGGAGAACAACTTATACAAGTTTGTTTATTTTAAATCCTCCAGCACTTTAATCAATAGTAAGAAATCTATCGGAAGTTTTCAAAACTTCAATAATTTGAAAGCCCTTTTGAATTTCGCCAATGTTCATATTTTATAAAGATTTTTCTTGGTTAGATTTTTAGAAATGTTTTATTTATTTACCCTTTATTGTTTTTATTACTATAGGCGGATTTTTACTAAAGCTCAAAAGTACCACAGTGTCACGTGATTATAACTGATTTGTTTTTCAGATTTAATTAAATAAAGTAGATACAGAGACATTTTGTTTTTCGACTGACTACATCTTTTTCACTGACCACTTTACTTGAATATTTATTACTGACTGCAATTAGTAAAGGTTTCATCTGATGCTGTTATTATGTTGTACATATAACATGAAAACTTTCATTCGGTAAGTTGTAGCAGAGTAATTAATGTCAGGGAGGCCGATCTTCAACTTGTGTAGGCACATTCACTGCGGGAGCACACGAGGACGTGTGATTTGGTCAGTTCTGGCCGTGCTAATTATCCTAGCTTGGCTATGCATAGTGCGCATCATGAGAGCTCTTCCAGTCATACAACCTGAGGGCTCTGTATCGTAACTTTAAATATAAGTCTGTGGTTAACTTGTTGCTTTGTTATCGTTTTGGCACCCTGAGGGTGCCAAAACGATGCCTACTGCCTATGGCACATCCTGAGGGCTCTGTAGCATCCTGAGGGCAGATGAAATCTGGAATCCTGAGGACCCTTCCAGTCATAGAACCCGAGGGCTTTGTATGGTAACTAGTAACCTAAGGGCTATACTGGTGCCTTCATTTTTATTATTTATATTCTATCTAATAACCCAACAGTTTTTCTCTTTACCGGTTATTTTTTGTTATTTTTATTGGGCCTAAAAGGACTTCAAAGTACATTGATCCCAATTTATGAAAAGAAACGTTAATTTTTATTTACATGGCGTTTTTGTAATTTTACAGGCTAATTGTATGTTTTTCAAAGGTTAACCTTTACTGTGCCTGTAAGGTACACTGATTGAAATGTGAATTGCTTTGATCCTAAATAATGCGTAGAAACATTTCTTTTACTAGTAAGTTCTTTTGTCATTCTACAGGTCAATAATCTTTTTTTTTTCACAGAACAAGAACTATAATGATTTAGTAATGATAATGTGTACTTAAATGCACAGGTGTAAGTCAATGTTAATTATTTTCTTTTTATTAGGTAGTAACCTAATTTTTGTTATTTTATTTATTTCTTAAACTGTTTTCGTTTACCTGTAACATGTACCTACGTAAAATTCTTGAGAATGATGTAGATAATTAAAAAACATCATACTTACGACTGTTCTAATTCTCTGTCACAGGCACGAGGATCACAGACAGCTCTGGAATGGTCCTAATGGAAACGTTCTAAGAAATGGTGTCATGGACTACACCTCAAAAATTAGCACTTCCATCCGATTCACTTCATAATTCCCTAGCTATATTTGTTTTAAGTTTAGTCTGAAGCTTAGCTTTAATGATTGGCCCAAAACTTTAATCAAACTTCTCATACGCTCAATTCTTATCCCAAAGCGCTTGTTATATATTGCTTTTGCGTCACTAGAGCACCTCATGATTTATTTATGATTCAAAGCCTAATTGCCAGATCTATTTCAAAGAAACTAAATTTAAATAATTATTTCAGACGACATGCCGATCTTTAAGTTTGGTATTTAGCTTGGTTTTTTCTCATTTACAGCATCTAATCTCTGTGATGTCATCATGTGTTTGAATGCAGCTGCCTCCGCCACTGTATAGTGCCGGGCACTCTGGTGTGCTTCTGGGTGGCGCTGGGCGCTCAAGAACTTCAGTGCACTGCTACGGAAGAAGTGCAACGCATTGAAGCATTGGCGAGGGCGCCAAGCTGTTAGGATAAAAGTGGATCCTCCTCTAAGGAGCGATCATAATTACTGTGACAACTTGAAGGGGCATTCACTCTGTCGGTGCTTACTTATAATTGCATATATATAATTGAAGTTGGACATTTCGAACAAGCCTGAAGTATCCTTGAGAGCCGGCGACGACAACCGCTGCTGCGGCCCGCAATGACCCTTGTTAAAACTTACTTATTAAAACTTACTCCGCTGAGTTTGGTAATGATGCATATTTCTATCGCGTGTTTAAGACCCTGTTTATATAGAAAACATGCCGGAAAATTACAAAAGCATGTCGCCTTTTAACCACATCGTTGTAATAATAATATTATGCGTACCCAAGATTCAATGAATATCATATGGAACATTGGAGCTAATTAAAAGTTTAATATTACACTTATTATTATGGTGGTTTCATAACAATGAGAAATCATCGGGCACCTTTAATCTACTCATAGGTAATAAAGGCTTACCGTTTACACTGGAAGACACTTTAAGTTATATTTATTACACCTGTGCTCTATGTTAATATATGCGTACAGCCGTCGACGCAAATAGCGCTTGAAGTTGGACATTTCGAACAGGCCTGAAGTGTCGTTAAGAGCCGGCGACGACAACCGCCACTGCGGCCCGCAATGACCCAAAGGGACCCTTATTAAAACTTACTTCTCCTCCGCTAAGTTTGGTAACGACGCATATTAATTGTAGCTCCGATATCACCATTTGGAAGGTAATGGATCCTGTCGTTAACTCGGACCTTAAGTACATATTGAAATTTCAACGAGCATTTAGGATTCGCCTTAATCGTATTTAAGACTGTTTATACGGGAAATATGTAAGCTAATAAAATAAGTAAATTTGCATATCTAATTGCTGAACAAATTTACCGTAAACATAAATAAACATCAAAGTTGCTTGGATAATTTATCCACACTATCCAAGAAGCGTCAAAATAGGCTTAATCTGGCGCTATCATTTTAACTTTTTTATTGTTATGGGCTGCAACCCTTTTTGCGTCCCACTGCTGGGCACGGGTCTCTCCCTCTTATAGGGGAAGCCTGGAGCTTACTCCACCACGCTGCTCCAATGCGGGTTGGTGGAGATGCGGGTTAGTGGCCAACCCGCTGTCGGATGTTTTCAAACCGCCCATAAGGCCTCCGACAAGGTTTAACGACTGTTATCTACTAACAACCGGGACCGACGGCTTAACGTGCCCTCCGAAGCACGGAAACGCGCATGAAATTTTTGCCACTAGCGGTCACCCATCTCACACTCGACCGCGCCCGTTTGGCTTAGCTGCGTAGATCGCTTGCGTTCTACGCTCGCCGCCGGGCCATGCGCGCTTTATTGTTATACACAACGAAAAATAAATTGATTTTAAAAATAACTACAACGTTTATTATAATCTTACTTTTTTCTGGTAAGCACACTATACATAATACGAGTAATATAGACATAATCCCTTCTATATGGAAAAAAGGCTCTCCAAACTCAAGTTGTTTTGCTTTTTTGTCACGCTTGTATGTCATTGAACAATATTTCATCCCTAATAATTAATATCGCTAAATATCTTCTTCAAGAATTTAGGTTTAAATTTAAACGCGGGCAGATTTCAGAAATTTTGGTATCTAATCTAGATTGGTGAGCCAAGTGGTAGGTAAAACCATCGTTGTCCGGTGAGTATCTGAGTCAGTCGGTAGGTGACGCGACCCTCCCTATAAATATGCACATAATAAATCTTAGCTAGAGGTGAGCGCTGGGATCGAACCCGGAACGGAGTCACGGTCCAAAACTTTATAAGCTATAGAGTATAGAGAATCACTGCTCATTACGTTAATGTTAAAAATTATCACGTTAATGAAGTTTATATACTATCAGAATCAAACACTACAATTGGTTAAATAGTAAAAACTGTGCTGTAATTGAAAATAAGTTGACTTTTTTTATTTTTGAGACAATTTTATGTATAAAAAATAATAAAAACTTGACTTCACTTAAAAATAATTTTCTTTAGCCCTAAGGCAAAGCCCAGATGACACTATCAATTTAGCGATCTTTACTGTCACAATAAGATAAGGACTGTCAGAAAATTTCCAGTTGATTAAAACGTGATTCAGACTGAAAGTTATTTAAATAATAGTTGTTTGGTACCTACCGTACCAAGGGAATTGGGCTAATAGGCGAACATAACAGATTTGATATTATACTAAATGGATTCTATGAAAGCTTCCTGCAAATAAATAATTTATTTTTATTTTTTAGTCATTGGATAGTTCTGAAACTTAATTATCATTTTTATTTTTTATATTGTTAAACTGTTTTCATATTTTGTCCTTTGTAACATGTCGTTCTAAAGAATGATGTACGCACCTGTAACTGGCATGCATACCAGTCCATAACTGTAATATCGTATGTAATGCTGTTGGTGTGTCTATAAATAAATAAATAAAGCTTATAGGAGTTGGTAAATGTAATAAAAATTATGCCTATTTCTGCTATTCTGAAACGCATAGCTTCCTTCTTCATGTGGCATCTCTCCCACATTTAACCGAGGCGCTCGGTAGCACTTCTTTTCACTGTGTCTGTCAAGTGAGAGGGACTTAAGCTATAATCTACCACGCATGCCAAGTGTGACTTGGTAGCACTAATTAGCTAATGAAAAAGATTTACAAAACCAACGCTTTGCACGTGCAGTCCTACTCTTATCCTTTCCTTCTCTTTATCCTTTAGGGGCATGATACAAAAACTCCAAGACCGAGAGAAGAAATTTCCTTTCATACTTCTTCCTTACTGGGAATTGAAACTAGGGCTCTCGTACAGCAGTTCGGTATTAATAACCATCGCGTCAATGCAACAATCATATATTGAAGTTAATAAAAATCTTGTTATTAATTCTTCGATATAAATAGTAACGTTATAAAAAGAAAGAAAGCTTTGTAATTATATTAAAGCAAGAAATTACAACAACAAATTAGGAGGGTGAATCGGTTCCTCACTAAAGTCAGGGTGTAGCAGCTATTGTACAATTATCAGCAATTTACCGACAATCCCCAGTCCTCTGCCACCGAGCGAGCGAATTCAATTACACAAACAAATATCCGTTGTCTGAAAGTCTTTATTCCCATAAAAGACAATAAAGAAGCAGCATTGAATCAAGTTTATTTGGTAAACAGCTAAACAATTATAGGAGGATGAAAACGTTTTAATACATAATACGGTAAGGAAATTAAATGAAACTACAATCTACCTACCCTTATTTCGTTCGCATGAATTGGCAGATCATGTAGGTAATCTATACATATAATAAATCTGTAACAAGTCGGTTTCTGTACATTGAAGATATTTGAAAAAAAATGTCACTAGGGCTATTTATTAGCGTAATAGAACCCAAAACAATGATTTTTAGAATTATTGTCTGTTTGTCTGTTTGTCTGTTTGTCTGTTTATCTGTTTGTCTGTTTATCTGTTCGTTTGTGCGCGCTAATCTCAGGAACGGCTTAACGTAGAAGGATACGGTTTTCACTGATGTATTGGTATTTTTTTGGATTAACATTTAGGGTTTGTTTTATTTAAATCGGTTAACAAACAAAAAAGTTACGTCAATTTCAAGAATTGAATTAAAGACTGAAGCGACCATTACCGATACAAACTAAATAGCTGCATCCTTTTAACGTCTCGCTCCTCTCCTGGGCTTCCCATTATTGGGGAGGCCTGGAGATTAGTTATCCACGCTGCTCCAATGCGGGATTTTAAATTTAAGTGTGTAACTTTTGTAAGAGAATAAATTTAATGCGAGCGGTCACACCACAAGTTTCGATAATTACTAACATCTCTTAATATTCTGATAGCAAGTTTTCAATCACTTATGCTAGATTTCATCTCTAAATATTTAAAAAAACCATACATATCACCACATATTCAAAGAAATCCTCAATACAAAATTAATGTACAAAACCTTAACAAAACGAGGCTACTGCCGACATCTATGTTCATATTCACAACTATTTAGTGATCTGTTGTAAATTCGGTATATCGACAATTTAGTTTACACGCTATACGATAGATGTCATTGTTACGCAATAACGCTATTACAAAGTGGATTGGTGGAGATTATTTCAAATAATTAATTACGAGTATATTTACTTAATAAAATATCTAATAAAAAAATTAACAACTTAGAGACCTTTGGAACTGGCGCTGACTGACAATGAGTACAATTCATTGTGGTAGAGCATTTTGGAGGCGCGGCGTGGTGGTTACATCCACATATTATTGGTATCGAACTTATTTAATAGACAATAATAATTATCGACTCGCGCAGGCGCGGTCCCAGTGGGGGGGTCACAGGGGACATGACCCCCCCCCCCCCCCAAATCCCTCACTCATGCGTAGATGGAAGGCGAAACAAGCCAATTTGAGACACCTCTTCCCCCAAATTTCTTAGTGACCCCCCACCAAAATTTCTTGGCGACCCCCCCAATTGAAGGCTGCGACCGCGCCTGGACTCGCGTGGCGCAATGGTTACCATGCCGGACTGCCAATCGAAGGGTCTCGAGTTTGATTCCCGGCGAAGCAGAAATTTGAATGATGAGTTTAATTTTCTGTTCTCGGTTTAAGTGTTTGTATTTCTGTCTCTGTGTGTCTCATGGTACCCATTACACAGTGTATATTTACCGTACTCTGGGGCTATCAGTGTGAAACGTAAAAAAAATCAAAGTGTTCTACCGACTTTACTATGCTGAGTGATCTTTTCAAAATGATAGCTATGTCACCATAATATATCATGATTACACCACCAGTCGAAGGTTAAAGTTCCACAGGCCACTTTGCACGCTCCTTTTGATGTTTGAACGGATGTTTAAGTTATGGGACAACCTTCCAGCTGAGGCATTTCCAGTGGACTTTGACATAGGGTTCTTCAAGAAAGCTGTAAAGAAAGCTCTTCTTGAAAGCCGGCAGTGCTCGGGTGGCTCCGCTGGGGTTGCCCGTTTCCATAGGCGACAGTGATCGCTTAACCACGCGGCCTTTCTGCCTCTTTGTTCGGTTTACTTATAAAAAAGTGATTTCGAATAAACGAATAACCAATTGCCGAGGCACTAATAAAAAAATTTATTGAAATGAGCAGACGTTTTCAGTGGTTAATTTAATAAGAGCTATTACATACATACGCAGTACTGGCACTGGTGTTACACTAATATGATAAAGCGTCACGGCAGCAGCACGGCATGGTGGTCACGCCCAGATTAATATTAGTAATCGATATATTTATTTCTGATGCTGTGTGAAGGGTTGTTAATAGAACTAATTGACTCTTAATCGCGTAGGGCCCGATCCTCTCACGCTGCTCCAATTCAGGTTGATGACGTCTTCATTGTTAGTGGCCTAACTGCTGTCGCAAGTTTTAAATCGCTCAAAAGACCTACATTAAGTATGAACGACAGTATGTTAACGACAATTGCAACCAACGTGTAAGCAACCAAGAATTTGACTCCCAACTACTAACCACGCCTGACATAGCGTAGACATTTCACCACCTTTCTGCAATATATTTAAGTTACATAATGATAATGAATCTATGTATTATTTGCAGCACAAATTATTTAATTATAATGATACTTTCCGCGGGCACAGCAGTACTATCTAAACACTTTAAAAACATGCTATTATAATACGTTTAATTTGTAAAGAGAAACTGATGATAACGACTGAAAAGTCGGTATTATAAGAGGAGTACAGTAAGAATTGTAAGGACTCAGGAAGAATGTATCTACTCAACATAATAATATGAACTTTTCTATCATAAGTAATTTCATAAAAGATAACAATAATCCAAGGGACAGTGGAGGGCAAGCGGTCACGAACGAAATTGCAACCTCATCAGCCACGACCACTCTGTCAAGAGTGAACGACTAAGGAGGAGGAGGAACAAATAATCCAAGCCTAATCAAGCCTTTTGTACAAGTCTATCTACGCGGACGACGTCGCGGGCACAGCTAGTATATTATATTATTATTTTTGCAACATTTCTATCCCTCAGTCCTGTGCCATGAGTCATAAAGCGAGCTAATAAAATTACGCAAAAAATATTAATCTATACTAATACATAAAACTGAAGAGTTTGTTTGTTTGTTTGTTTGAACGCGCTAATCTCAGGAACTTCTAATTCGAATAGAAAAAATATTTTTGTGTTGGATAGTCCATTTATCGAGGAAGGCTTTAAGGCTATATATAATACTAGCTGTGCCCGCGACGTCGTCCGCGTGAATAAAGACTTGCATAAAAGGGATTGATTAAAGATAAAAGATTATTTATTTGCATTGAATAAGTAGCAGGTAGAATTATTCTTACATATAGTGAAATCACTTATAATACAATGTTCATATGTTCAGAAGACACCTAATTTATTGTTTCTAAATCCATCAAACCAAAAACAGTAAGGACTGCTAACGACGCGACGGGACAGCCCGCGTGGCGCAATGTTTACGATGCCGAACTGCAAATCGAAGGGTCCCGGGTTCGAACCCCGGCGAAACAGAAATTTCAATGATTTTAGAATTCTGTTTTCGGTCTGGGTGGTTGTGTTTCTGTCTCTGTGTGTTCATGGCACCCACGACACACGGTATATCTACCCTACTGTGAGGCTAGTGTGAAACGTTATTTTTTTTACATTGTACTTACTTTTTTCAATGATGAGTTTAAATTTCTGTTCTCGGTCTGGGTGGTTTTGTTTCTGTCTCTGTGTGTGTTCATGGCACCCACGACACAGGGTATTTCTACCCTACTGTGAGGCTATAAGTGTGAAACGTTATTTTTTTTACACTATGTACTTACTTTTATTAGACTTTAGGCTTTTATTTGAAATTATCTCCATTGATTCACTTTGTAGAAGAAATGAATATTGCTCAATAACGCCATCTACCGTATGGCATGTAAACTTTGTGGTTGATAAATCGAATGTCAAATTATCAAATAGGTAGAGATATTGAGATTAACAGTTGGTTCACTAAAAGTTTAACTATTCGTCACCTAGATGTCTGCAGTAGTCCCGTTTTGTTAAGGCTTTGTACATTCTGTATGAAGGTTTAGATTCCGTATCTTACCACCTTAATGCTGGATGTATTGAGGTTGTAAGATTTGGATTTCGGTTCGTTGGAGCTTGAGGCCTCCTCAATATTGGGAGAGCTCCATGCCCAGCAGTGCAACGCTGAAAAGGTTGTAGCCTGATATAATGTAGCGATAACAGTCGTTTCATCTGCAGCCTGTTCATAATCTTTCACCTCAAAAGAAGACTAATAAGCTGAGCAACTAACTCAATGGAGCCCTGTGATGTAAAGTTCGGCGGCGGTAAGGCTCGCAATGCGCTTTTTAGGTAGGTACCTGTAGTCTAGCCATACTCGGCCAACGAAACAAAATGCAGTAAACTGATCAAAGTATATTTAATATGGTCGGTCATATGATCGACCATATTAATCACTAATATTAGTGAGAGTTCAAAATAATTTTACTTAAATTTAAACTTTTATTTATGGTTTTGAAAGGGCTGTTAACGAAACTTTCATCTAAATTCCTTTTTGTGCCTTTTAAGTTTATGTTGCGTATTGTGTAAATGAACATAACTTTTTTGTTTATCACCCGATTGATATGAAATACACACTAATGTTACGGAAATTCATTCAACAATATATCTGTCAATACATCATTCAAAGTAGGGAAAAGAATTTGAGAATGAAATGTATAATTGTACGCTTGAGATACCAACTTTCGAATCCATTTTATTTGCTATTGAGGGGTAGTTTTGAAAAAAGCTTAAATATAATTCTTACTATGTTAGTAAAGATTACAAATACAAAGTATATAAGTATATTACTCTGCACAAAAATATTCTGTACATCAAGTTTCGACACTCAATTTTCAAAGAGTTTCAAAGAAAATTGACATTTAAAGGGTGAATTTCGGGAAATGCTGAAACATGTATTCTTTTATTTTGGTTAGAAAATATTTATACCAAATTTCAAGAAAATCTTTTGAAAAAATCCAAGTTTTCCATACAAATTTTCATCGCTCATTTCACACCCTTAAAGGGTGATTTTTAAAATTATCTATAGCCTAAATGTTAGCGAGGACCAATATATATAAAACAAAAAAAGTTTCATCAAAATCCGTCCAGTAGTTTTTGCGTGAAAAGCTAACAACAGACAGACAGACAGACAGACAGACAGACAGACAGACAATAATTTCAAAACTTATATTTTTAGCTTCTGTTACTTATAAAAAGACCCCTTGAAGTATTTTTTTAAATTTATATGCAATGTACAGAATTGACCCTGCTTACAGTTTTATTATATGTATAGATTACGCGAATAGGAGAAAAGCATCAGTAAAAAATATTGCAGAGACGGCTAAAATTTTTCATATTTGCGTAAACGGTTCAAGTTACCCAAAAATATGTATGACAGAATTATTCCTCTTTAAATGATCATAACAAAATGTCCGCGACAATATGTCTATCTTTTAAGATTGACTCATAAGAAATAAAAGTATGGGTTTCAATTCGAACACATGAAATCCGCTAAGTATATTCACTTTATGCTAATGATCCTCTATAACGCGGGTGAAACCGCGGGGTACAGCTTGTAATACATATTTGTACCAATTAAACTAGTTATTATTACAGTCGCTCCAACAGAAAGCATTCGACAACGGATTGGCCACTGATAAGGCGTTTTACGAGCGTTGACGTCTCTTCGACGTCTGTGTTGCGATATCGCAGCTTTTAACCTTGACGTTGCGTTGCGTTCAAAGCATGCGCAACGTTAACTAACTCAACTCATTGAACTACGGTACTAGAGACTTAGGTTCAAACCTCAAGTAGGCAAGTTGCGTTTTTTTTATTTTTTGTGACATTTTTTTTAAATTGGGAGCTAGGTATTTCAATTGTTAAGTAACACTAAGCCAATTAATGTTTTGCTTAAAAATAAACCAAGAAAATCAATTGTTTTTATCCGAGCAACGCTCGGGCCTCCACGTACTTTCCACTAATCTATAGAACTTCTATTTCAAGCACACGTCTATGTTCTATGTAATGTTTCATGTTTCTAGAATCAACGATTGTTATTGTGCGTTCTCCATCTATAGTAAAATGTTATTTATATTTCTCTTTTTATTATTAAATTTTAAAGGAAATAAATATGCTGACTATGATAGTATAACCCATTACAGCTACGGCTACAACAAAGCCATTGATGCCTCGAGGCGTTACCTCTCCTGATGAATTAGATATTATGAGTTGCTAATGTGTATATTCCATAATAATATAGTTCAAATGAGGCTTGTTGACATTTCAAAACTATAAACTAAATATGAAACTTATATGAATTAAATTATTTTAATTTTCAATGAACGTAATAAGAACAAAATGTAAATACAATATCGAGTTGAAAAGAGATTTGTAAGTGGGAAATGGTTTTAATAAAGGCTTTATAATAAATTCTCGGAAGTGGGAAACTTTGTTACATTTAGGTGAAGTTCTAAATGGGGGAATTATATGGTAAAGTGTTTGCACAACTGTGAGCACCTTTTGTAATATTAGCATAAAACTGTAGGCTACCTGCTATTTTATGTTTGTAAATTTGTAACACTTGAACAATTTGACTGTTTTAGATTATATTGGAAAAATTCATTCGATATTTAAGAACATTTTTTGTCTTATGCGGCCAAACTATTAAATCAATGGGGTTAGTGTTGTAGTCAAGCTAATAACTTGCAAAATATCTTTTTGATGCCACGATTCTCTCCCCATAACTGTCAAGGCCCTGAGTTCAAGGCACAATAACAATCGTTGAATCTAGAAACATGTAACATTGCATAGAAAGTAGACGTGTGCTTGAAAAAGAAGTTTATAAAATGTCACCCTCTAAGGATATGAAATAGAATATGAAAGTTTGTATAAAACTTTTTAAGCTCACATTTGCGCGGATGAAGGCTCAGGCATAAAAATTTAAGTAAAAATCCGCTTTAATCTGAGTTGGAATGGAAGAACATTGTTTCTTAAATAAAATGTTGTAAACATAAAAAGCTCCCTTTCCCTTATAAATATGCGGCGTTATAGCAGGCTACAACTGTGACAAGGCACTCACGTCGGTACCTGTAAAATTAATCAATTAACGTGAATTAGGAGGATAGCGCCTCCGGTAAATGGCGAGATAATGGGGTTCGCAAAGTGCTACCCTCGTCAGATTTTCAAAGAGTAAGAAAATATAGGAAGTTAAATCATGGCTGAAGAATATTTCCTTTAGTCTGTTTTAGAAAGATTAAACGGGCAGCATGTAGTTGACACAGATACAGACAAAGACAAATACTTTTATTCGCACTAATATGGGTACTTACAAAATTTGTGTAAATATACATAGACAGTTACGTTTGAATAACTTCGTAAAATAGATGTTCGTAATACAGCAGGTATATCAATCAATGTATATTTGAAATCAATTTGCAACAATCCGCACTCATCTTTTCAAACAGTAGCACCTTCCTCATAAGAAACGTGCACATGTTTGTGTTTAGTTATTTTATTTATACTGTATTAAACCTACATACATTTTGGGGAAACACAACAAAAGTAGTAGCTTACTCTACAACTCTACTTTAATGTGAGTTAGTGGAGTTGGTTAGTATGGAATGACGAGAGTGAAAAACCATTCCAATTTAATACCCCATCACACTTCTAACGGCGTCCAATACCGTAAAAATTTATATGAGCTTCATACGGGAATGCGGCATAACTGCGATGATATGAGCTGGTTTAAAACAAAACCATTTATGTAGTTATATGCATATTTAACTAACTTCGGGTGTACCTTAATGGAAGCCTCCTTGGGTCGGCGGAAGCACTCAATTACATTACAATCAAGGCGGCACCGACGTCCGGCGCGAGATCGATGGTAGGCGTCGCGACGTGTGCGCTAGCAATATATTATTTAGTACGCAAAACTGCTCAACTTGCATTGCTCGATCGTAGAAGTACCACCACAGTACCCGCTTCTGATATTAACAATTCTTTCCAGTTTAAAGGATTATTACTGGCCATAAGTATCTACCCATAAGTGCCTATAGAGGACCTCTGTAAGCTATTTATCACTTCGTATGATTTTTGTTCTATGACACTTTAGCGGCGATGGTTACCAACAAAAATTACAACAAAAGAAAACCGACTTTAAAAGTAAAGTATTCCAAAACAAATTAATATGCACTAAAAAGTAAAAAAATAAATAAAATAAAAAAAGTTTAAATGAAACAGTTAGAAATTCTGCCACAGATCGCACCCTTTCTGTAAGCCGTTAAGGAGTTTCATTGATCATCATATTCAACTACGACAATTTCTTGGCCATAACGACGTGGCGGTAGCTGACTCAAATATCCGGATAGTCTATAAAAGATTCGGCCGGGTATAGTTAATTTGCTCCTAAGAATTGAATAGTTCTGTTATTTTGTCATGGATCCCATAATCAAAACCTAACCAAACTCTTGTCAAAGTACCCTTGAAGTACATCCTTTCCAATAAAAAAAGAATCATTGAAATCTGTTGTGTTGAATTATCGTGATATTGAGTTAATCGTCCATTTGTTGCGCAGCTACTTAACGCTAAATTAAGACTTATGATTTTCTCATGGATGTAGTGGTCAGAAATGGATGGATTGTCAAAATTGAAATAGGACTACACGGGAAGCATCAGCTTTTAAATAAAAAATGAATCATCAAAATCTGTTCACTCAGTCGAAAGTTCTGAGGTAACAAACATTAAAATACAGCTGAATTGAGAACCTTCTCCTTTTTGATTGAAGGTTAAAAAGGCTAATGCTCCTAAGTCAGCCTAGACATAAGAAAATCTCCCTGTCTCGTATTCTTTTCCCCTATATTTACATGATAATGACCTATATCGAATAATAAGTAATAAGTCACAGAGGAAAATCCGCGATGTTGGGGTAGCATGGCAAATCTTTAAAAAACTCCAAATGACTTACAGCATTTTCAGATATAAAGTAATTACCTGTATAAGGTGATAGTAATGTAGACACATGCTCCTTAAAAACTTTTACTACTTCAAAAATTAAAACGTATTTTGTGCCTGTGACTGTGAGCCTCGGTTATTTCCAGGTTTACTGGATTTTATTTCCCTAACTTATATACAATACAAAGTAATTGTATAAAAGAAAAAAACAGCTTTTAGCTTTACTAAGCCTTAAGTCAAACAAAACATGTGATGTTATTTAGGTACAAGTATTCTTATGTAATTGAATAACATCACAACAGGCACACAAAATAACGATTAGGCCAATCTCGTGGTATAACGTTGTAAAACCCGCGTAAAGCTCTAGAAATTAATTTATATTTTTGTGCCTATAGGCAAAGTCCAAATAAATTATTTATGTACGCTTTGCAAACCAAGTAATTAAACACGTTTTTGCGTAGTTATACGCTTTATAAATGTTAGCAAAATTATGAATTATGATGAATGATTAATTCTGTATGCTAAATAATGAATGTAAATGTAATAAATTCGATAGCATTTGTTGGAGTGAAACGTTATTTATCATAACCACATACAATTAACGCCTGTTTATCCGAATCACGTTTGTGCGAAATCCGCCTTATCCGATTTTCTTCTGACTATCGCAGGACGCATTTATGCTATCTAAATCTTTCCACGTTCACGTTAAAAAAATCGTTCCACCAGGTCTGCGCTTTGTCATAAACAAATAGACTTATTTACAACCAAATCAATAGCAGTCTACCTAGCACGTTTTACGATATAATAATATGGATACATGGGGACTTCGGTTTATCTGAATTTTTTTTGCCTCTGACCCGTTTAATTCGGATAAACGGGAGTTTACTGCGGCAGGCGTACTGGCGTGGCGTTTAGATATCAAGGGCTGCAGTAACCATCTTCCTGCATCATAGAGCGAATAATAAAAATCTCAAAATCTTTTTGCGAGTAACTTAGGTGGCAAGAAGAAACAAAATATCTTTGCCCCAGTTATAAATCTTTGAGCGATGTACGAAGCCATAAGCGGTGTTCTGCAAGCGCTAATGCAGTAATTACAGCTCGCTCACCTGCACGATGTGAGCTTAAATACTACAAACCGCCTTATTATGTAGCTACACTTGCATAGCCCTACAGCTTGTTGAGTGTAAGCTTTATAGTTCATTATATATACTCATTTTGTTTATAAGAATAGAATAGAAGAATAGAAGTTTATTGTATATATTTTTTCTTACAGTTATAGCATCGCATCTGTGCATATTGCGAATGTCAAGTAATATTTAATTTGTTTGCAGTTTTTGCTCGTTTCGTTGAAATCGGGCGACGTTATAAATAAATAAATAACACATAACACATACGAAGACGGAAACACAAACACTCACGTCCTGTGCCGCAAAGTTTATTACGATCTTAAGGACTATTTAATTAATAAAAAAGCTTGGGATTGAGCTGTAGTCCCACAAGGCTGTTTCTATAACTGATGTAATAGACATAAATGAATTAAACTGCCTATATAAGCAGATGGCTGTGGGACGACATTGACACATACGGTAGCTGTCACGTATGTTCCTTATCCTAGCTATTGTATAACCCATATTTTAAAACAGCGCTGAAGTTTTTCTCCGTCTGCTCTTTTCTTCAGCTCAGCATTGCCTAATACAATACAAATACAATACAAATATGCTTTAATGTACACCACAGATAAGAAAATGACAACATATAGTGAGAAATAGAAAATACAGTGAACAATAGGCGGCCTTATCGCTTCTAGCGATCTCTTCCAGACAACCTTGGGGTAGAAGAGATTTAGCTAAGTAGGATGCGGTAGAGGTGCACATAAAAGCTTAAATTTAAATATACACAGACATACATAAATATTTAAATGAATAGACATACATATACTTACATACTATAAATATATACATATATACATAGATATATACATATATATACAAAAGTGTTAGCTATGCAAAACGCCACGTAATTAAAAATAAGTACCTTAACGTTCTTGATAATAATTATACAGACGTGTCTTAAAAATAGCTAGCGATTCAGCTTGTCTAATAGATAAAGGGAGGGAGTTCCACATGCGGATAGCAGACACGGTAAAGGAGTTTCCAAAGAAGGTGGAAGAATGGACAGTAGTGCAAAGGGATAGGTTTTCAGTGGAACGTAAGAATCGATTGTGGGATATGCAGAGGTATTCAAAGCGCTCTTTCAGATATATTGGGGCAGATGGATGAAATAGTGCACAGTACAAAGAAGAAAGTATGTGAGTATTCCGGCGAAGACGAATAGGGAGCCACTTGAGCTTTAATCGAAATTCAGAAACATGATCGTACTTACGGAGGCCAAATACGAATCGTATGCAAGCATTTTGGAGTCGCTCAAGTTTGTTGAGTTGCTCCTCGGTAAGATCAGGATAGCAAATATCAGCGTAGTCGAGTATTGGAAAAAGAAGAGAATAGACAAGCGTAATTTTAGTTGGAATGGGCAGAAAATTACGGAGTCTGCGCAAGGAGCCAAGTCGAGTGAACAAATTTTTGCTAACATTGTTGATTTGGGGCACCCAAGTTAAACAGCGATCAATAATAATACCCAGGTTTTTTACTTTTTCACTATAGGGAATAACAGTTCCATCGTAGATTATTGGTGGCAGAGTAGTCCAGTCAATCCTTGATATGAGCCTGGAACTGCCAATTATAATGGCTTGAGTCTTGGCCGGGTTAATTTGAAGCCCAAAATCAATAGTCCATTTCAAAATACAAGTCAGCTCCACATTAATTTTGTTGATAGCAGAAGGAAGATCAGCAATAGAACTCTGCGTATAAATCTGAAGATCGTCTGCATACAAGTGGTAGAGAGAAGAAATATGGGAACATAAGGAATTAATGAAAACTGCAAATAGAAGAGGGGACAACACGCCACCTTGCGGCACGCCAGCATTCGTGCTACACCAAGAAGAGAAGGAATCGTTGAACTGAACACGTTGCCGGCGCCCGTACAAGTGCACCAAGCGCACCCAGAGCAGACATAACAAAAAAATAACGTTCACTAAGAGTTTGTAAAGGAACCGTACAGTGAATAAAGAATATTTCATTTCATTTCACCCAGACCGAGAACAGAAAAAGCTCATTATTCAAATTTCTGCTTTGCAGGAAATCGAACCCGGGACCCTCCAATCAGCAGTCCGGCATGGTAACCATTACGCCATGCGGGTTGTCATTATTTATTTAAGTTAAATATTTATTAAAGTCAAATCAGTCGTCAGTAATCAGTCAATTAAGTCAGTCAGCTATTCAAGTAAAGCGCAAAACGTAAGTTCTTAATTGCATACTCTTTAGTTAATTTTGATATTGATATCTGATGTTTATATTTGTCCTTTTGTTGACATTTGATATGTAAAGACGATTTTTATATTTATAGTAAGTTGCGTTAAAACATTGTCTACAAATCGGCTTTATAAAACTGTTTTAAAAATTGTTGTTGGTAAAGAAACTCAGGTACAGTACTTTTATTCAGGTGCATAAATTAATAAATCCTTTTCTTAATAAAAAATCCAAAGTTGCAAAATCAAACTAAGATGGTCCAAACGAAACGACATTCTTTTTGCTCCAGGTATTATTCTTGGTGCGATGTATGAATCTTCTGGCTTATGGTGAGGTTCTGCAGAAACTAGATGCAGTAACTACAGAGTCACCTTATTCAACGGCACGTTGTCAACTTAAATACTACGAACCGACATTCTCTTTGCTCCAGGTATTATTCTTGGTGCGATGTATGAATCTTCTGGCTTATGATGGGGTTCTGCAGAAACTAGATGCAGTAACTACAGAGTCACCTTATTCAACGGCACGTTTTCAACTTAAATACTACGAACCGACATTCTCTTTGCTCCAGGTATTATTCTTGGTGCGATGTATGAATCTTCTGGCTTATGATGAAGATCTGCAGAAACTAGATGCAGTAACTACAGAGTCACCTTATTCAACGGCACGTTGTCAACTTAAATACTACGAACCGACATTCTCTTTGCTCCAGGTATTATTCTTGGTGCGATGTATGAATCTTCTGGCTTATGATGGGGTTCTGCAGAAACTAGATGCAGTAACTATAGAGTCACCTTATTCAACGGCACGTTTTCAACTTAAATACTACGAACCGACATTCTCTTTGCTCCAGGTATTATTCTTGGTGCGATGTATGAATCTTCTGGCTTATGATGAAGATCTGCAGAAACTAGATGCAGTAACTACAGAGTCACCTTATTCAACGGCACGTTGTCAACTTAAATACTACGAACCGACATTCTCTTTGCTCCAGGTATTATTCTTGGTGCGATGTATGAATCTTCTGGCTTATGATGAGGATCTGCAGAAACTAGATGCAGTAATTTCAGAGTCACCTTATTCAACGGCACGTTGTCAACTTAACTACTACGAACCGACTCATTTAAATTTTATAACTAAGCGCAAATAGCCCCGCGGGTTAAAGAACTTAAGCTATCAACAAAGACAAGCAATGTTTCGCCTAAATGTGTCATTGCTAAGCAAGAATTTGTATATTACTTGTTTTAGCAGCTCCACGTTTTTTTCCATAGGTATGAGATATTTTTTCGGGTATAAAGTAGCCAATATCTTCATACAATAAGACAGGCCAATCTGTTTCACCCTGTTGCGACGTGAAAGTAGATCAAACACACTTTCACATTTATAATATTACTATGTATAAGTGAGTATTTTTAAATGAATGTATTATGTATTTTGTTTTTTTACTAACATAGTTATGTAAGCATTTGTATTTTACTAACCTACTGTATGGACTCATGGTCTAAAGTAAATTAATTATTATTATTATTATTAAATGGGCATACAAAGACCACTTTATACATCTTCCTGCGCAATACATAGCCGTTACCGTAGACGAGGTTCACCGGCAGGCGCAGATGCAGTAATTACAGCGCACTATCTAACGCCTTCCTCACCGGTGCGATGTCAGCTTAAATAGCTCCTCAACTAGCAAAGAAAATTAATACAAAAAAAGCTATATAGGATGGGGTTCGTAGTTTAATGGGTTGGCTGGCTGCAACCCTTTTTGCGTCCCTGCACCTGCAAGCACCAGCAAGCAACTACTTACTACACCACGCTGCTCTAATGCGGGTTGGTGGAGATGCGGGTTAGTGACCAACCCGTTGTCGGATGTTCTCAAACCGCTCATAAGGCCTCCAACAAAGTTTAACGACAGTTATCTATCGACAACAACCAGGACCGAAGGCTTAACGTGCCCTCCGAAGCACGAAAACGAGCATGAAATTTTTTGCCACTAACGGTCACCCATCTCACACCCAACCGCGCCCGTTGCATAGATCGTAGGCTTAGTTGCATAGATCGTTTGCGTTCTACGCTAACCGCCAAGCCATGCGCGCTTCAGTTAAATGGATATTCGCTTGCTAATCGCAATACTGTTAATATTTGACGTCCCGTATTTTGACTATACCGGATTGCCTATTCTGAGACTCGGTAATTCGATTCCTGACGTGGCAGGAATCTGACTTTTGATAAATTTATGAAATCTGTGAGGAATTGTTGAATTGAATCGACAACCCGCGTGGCGCAATGGTTACCATGCCGGACTGCCAATCGGAGGGTCCGGGTTCGATTCCCGGCGAAACAGAGATTTGAATGATGAGTTTAAATTTCTGTTCTCGGTCTGGGTGTTTGTGATTCTGTCTTTGTATGTGTCCATGGTACCCACGACACAGGGAATATCTACTCTACTGTGGGGCTATGAGTGTGAATCGTTAATTTTAATTTTTATTTTTATTTTTAATTGTGTTCCTCTCTTCCTGTCTTTGTGACTTGTGTCTGTCGTGGATACCGACAAGGAGATTTGTAGTATGAAGCATTTTTTTGTCCAGACCTGGTACAGGCTTTTGCCGTCCATTTCACGGTATGGTTATTTTTAAATGAATAATCCGCATTGAAGCATTGTGATTCAGTTCTAATAAATTTAAAATATAGAGGTTTAGAAGTTAAAGGATGCAACACACTTTATCCTAAAGTCAACATTTTCGAATAACAACGAGATAAACATTCGGCCCCAAAGCAAACTTCCACCATGCATGTGAATCGGAAGCTTCTGAAACAAATTTTCATAAGATACGTAGGAACAACTAACAAGTACCCCAGACAATAGACGAACAGTCGTTGTTGTGGTTTGTATAACAAAATTAAAAGTTACAAGATATTACTGAATCCTTAAAGTTCCAAGTTCCTGGATTCAAATGTGAGTTGGATAAATTTTCTAGAAAGTAGCAGTGGAACGCGGTGGATTGGAGAAGTTAAGTATTCAAAGCAGAATGTTAATTCCGTCCCACTTTGGAGTCAAGTAGGACATTAAATCGTAGCGGTTAAGTTGACATAACAGTGATAAAGCTGCAACTCCATATTTATTGTTAATATTGATTCAGTTACATAATAATACACTATACTTTTTTATAAAGCTTCAGACTGATGCTAGAACATTGATGCCATCCTGAAACAACAGACACATGTAACTAGCTTTGTATTATTAGTTAGATTAGTTTCTACGAAGAAGTCCTTAGCCTACAAGTATATACCTACGTAATGTAAGTATCTCATAAATTATGTCTCAAAAGATACAAAGCTCAATTTAATCATTACATTACAAACGTAAATAAATCTATTACATACCTATTAATTCTTGATCTAATTTTATAAAAACAACAAGGAAGAACAAACACAATAAAAAGACATGAAAATTTTCAGGCAAAGTGTACTTCGCCATTTTGTTTTACAAATAGGTACAGCATTTTGCGGCGAGAACGATGTCTTAGCCACTTTACGTTGAGATATTCTGCTTGAAGGAATTTCTCCGGTCCAACTTAATGGAAACCGCCTAATATCAGCGGAAGCACTCAATTACATTATAATCAAAGCGGACCGGGGATGTCGCGAACCCGTTGTCCGCTAGAACTTACTTAAATGTCATGGCCACGGAGCAAGAAATTATCATCAGTACTAAACATACTAAATAAGGCGCGCATAATAAATACTTTAAAAATCATTTGTGGTGTGTGGTGTCCCTGGTGAACATAGCGTGTGAACTATGAAATGTATGAAAATTTGAGTCCTTGGCCTTCGTAATGATAGCCATATTATTGGTTACAAAAGAACTTGTATTTTGCGCGAGCCTTGCACTCACTCAGGTGCGGTCCCAGGGTGAGTGCAAGTGAGGGAGTCACGTGGAACATGACCCCCCCCCCCCCAAATGCATCAGTCATGCATAGATGAAAAGCGAAACAAGCCAATTTGGGACACCTCTTCCCCCAAATTTCTTAGTGAATCCAAAATTTCTTGGCGAATTTGAAATTGAATGCTGCGACCGCGCCTGCACTCACTACTACGTTCTTCAATAAGACTGTCAAGAGAAAGTCTTCTTGCTCTGTAGTCAGGATTTTAATTCACCACTCTATGAATGTAATAGAATGAGGGTTAGAAACCCTCATTGTATTATACGTTCACAAAAACTTTCATATCCGAAAATAAATAGGCGCAATAAACACACTGTTCGCGGTAAAATTGTAAAGTACACTGGAAGTTTCAAAAATTATATTCCTTTATAAGTACCTTCTGGTAAATATTATGTTAATTTCGCTTACCGAGGTGTAGGCACATGAGCGCGGAGCGTACGGTCTACGGGCCGCTCGGACGAACTCGTGTTGGCTCGTTCTGTTTAACTTAGGTTTATTCGAAGAGTTAGGAAGTTAAAATGTTAACACCATTTTATTGCTAAAATTTCAATAAATAAACAAATTTATGTTCTTACGTTGTGTTTTTTAATTTACTTTATAAAATATGCCTTCTTTCGGGAATAATAGGCATTCAGGATAAAGCTGCTCAAACCATATTTAGGTATGTGTTTATTTTTCAATTATAATGTACTTACTGCAATCTTTTAGATACATTGTGATTATTAAATACAAAAACAACTATACTAGTTGATTACCATATTACCATTTTGTTTTACAACATTAAAACCTAACAGCGTTTACGGCAAGAATGTCGCCTTAGCGACTTTACGTTGAGATATTCTGCTTGAAGGCCTGTATCCTGATCCAACTAAATGAAAACAGACTAATATCAGCGAAAGCACTCAATTATATTATAATTAAAGTGGGCCGGGGATGTCGCGAGGCCATTGGTCGCTGGAACATTCTTAAATGTCATGGCCACGGAGCGAGAAATTGCTATCTGTACCAAATAAGGCGTGCATAATAATTTACTCAAAAATCATTTGCGTCCCTAGACATCTATACTTAATGAAAATTCTTCTTGTTCCGTGGTCAGTATTTTAATACACGTTCCGTTTATTATTAAAACGCCACTCTCTCGCACTCCACCATCATTGTAATATTCGTCCACAAAAACTTTCATACCCGAAAATAAAGAGGCGCGCCTCAACACAATAAACACACAATAAAATATACCGCTCACGAATTGTAAAGTACACTCGAAGCTTCAGAAATTAATTTATATTCCTTTACGAGCACGGTCCGGCTAGTATTTTGTCATATTTCGCTTACCGAGGTGTAGACATATGAGAGCGGAGCATACGATCTAAAGACCGCTTCGATGAGCTCGTGTTGGCGTTCGTTGAATTAGGATTAATGCGAATAATTAGGGAAGTAAATATTTAATACGGCATTGTTGCATAAATTTAAATAGATAAAAATATACTACGTGGATAAAAATTTACTATATAACACACTCAACGTTTCGAGAACTGTAAGAATTACTAAAATGTTTTGCTAAACATTTTTTTTTAAATTAAAACCTAACATACATTTTATGGTTTTTCGCCTCGTTATCCATCATCATATTATTTGTTACTTCAGTACTTACATTTTGTGTATTGCACTTAGGTAGTGCCTCATTTAATATGACTGCCATTTCTACTGGTTGCGCTAGAGTACTTGCTCTGTGGTCAGGATTTTAATACGCGTTTCGTTCATTATTAAAACACCACTCTCTCGCACTCCAACCCTCATTGTATTATTCGTCCACAAAAACTTTCATATCCGAAAATAAATAGGCTCGCCTCAACACAATAAACACACAATAACGAACACCGCCGACGATATAATTGTAAAGTACACTCGAAGAATCAAAAATTAATTTATATTCCTATATCAGTACGGTCTGGCAAATATTATATTATTTTTCGATTACCGAGCCATTAGCCCATGAGCGCGAAGCGTACATACGTTATGGACCGCTCGGACAAGCTTGAGTTGGCGTTTATTGTTGAATTGGAATTTATTCGAAGTACCTATTAATGGTCATCGCTGGATGCAGTTGGACCATCGCCTTCGGGGACCGAAGGGCTGCAGGATGGCCGAGCTGTTAGGCGCAAGGCACAACACTACGGGATGACGCCATGGGCGTACCCAGGGGGGGGCAGGGGGGGGGGCAGCTGCCCCCCCCCTGCCCCCCCCTGGATCAAGGTCCAGATTCAGGGATTCAAAAATCCCAAAAGATCTCCTTAACGAAAAAAGAAACCTATAAAGAGTACGCTAGATAATATGCTACCTCCTGTTGTTTCCTTGTATATTTAATATTTAGTATGCGTGTCCTCGTTTATTAGACCAGGGTCGATGATTTGGAAAATGGTAAAAAGTGAAAAAAAATTATAGTAAGATGAAAACCATTGGAAAAGGTAGAGAATATAACAAAAATGAAAGGAAAAATTATGTTTTTCGAGTAATTTAAGTATAAATTTTAATAAATAGGCCAAAATTGTACATAATGATTCAAAAGAAATTTGGATTCGAGTTTTCATTATTTGTATTTTCTGAGAACATTTACTGTAGTATTGTATATTTTTATACCATCAGAAATAAGAGATTTCATCGAACATAAAGCACACCGACCTTTTAAATTAAAAAACTAAAAAACACGCTTTTTGAAAATACGAACTAAAAAGTTAAAAAATAAGAAGAAAATGTATTTTACTGTAAAAAAGCGTGGGGTGGTTTTTAAGATACTATTGACACCGCTGCCCACGCTTTTTTATACAGTAAAATACATTTTCTTCTTATTTTTTACTTTTTAGTCAGTATTTTCACAAAAGCGTGTTTTTTTTTGTTTTTTAAAGTAATTTTTTTTTAAATTTTTTGATTTTTTTTTCATATTATTGCATTGTCATCGGCCCTTGACCCCTGTGCAAATTTTCAAGTTAATCAGATGTTTAGAAGTAGGTAGGTGAAAATGAAGTTAAAAGATTCTGTTACATACATACATACATACAGGTCAAGCTAATATAAGCGTGTTAAAAATATAAAACTTTATATTTGTTTCATTAACGACCTTAGGCCGCGAACTTATCAGCCGCCCCTCATATTTTTTTTTTATCCTGATGATCCTAGTTAGGACTTTAACATAAAGTTATGAGGTTATTGTATTGTCATTGGCCCTCGAACCCTGTGCAAATTTTCAAGTTAATCAGACTGCTAGAAGTAAGTGAAAATGAAGTTAAAAGATTCTGTTACATACATACATACAGGTCAAGCTAATAAAAGCGTGTTAAAAAAGCAGATAATTTAACGTGATAATTTTCCATTGAAAACTAGGGTAATTTTTCAAAATGAGGTGAAAAAAATAAATATTTTAAACCGAAAAAATTACTGTGTGTTTGGTTCATAAAAAGGTAGGTAATCACTAAATTTTGTGAAAAAATATATTTTTTTTGCAAAAGATAAAAATCAAAAATCAAAAACTTAGTTATTGATATTTCAAAATTTTGAAGTTATTTGAAAAAAGTGTAAATACAAAAGTTGTAAACATGTTGTAATCTTTTTATTACCTACAACTTGGCCATTTAACTTTTTTTATAGAACTTGTAGTTTTTCCGGAAATCGACAAAAATCGTTATTTTCCCTTAAAAACTCACCCCCTCCCCCTTCTCGATCTCAGATCGCGCGTAAAAAATTTTCCTTTTACATATTCTCTACCTTTTCAATGGGTTTCATCCTAGTATAATTTTTTTTGGTCTCAAAAATTATCGACACTGGTCTATAACGTGATAACGTGAAAGGCGGTATACGGTATACGCGGTAAACGCGCGGTACCCAGCTTGAAAAAATTTGCCCCCCCCCCTGACCAACAACCTAAAAATCCCCCCCCGACCAAAATTTTGCCCCCCACTGCCCCTCCTGGCCAAGACTTTGACCCCCCCCTGGTCAAGACTTTGCCCCCCCCCTGGCCAAGAACCTGGGTACGCCCATGGATGACGCTATAGGAACCTTTTTTTTTGACAAGGGACGCTTGTTGCATAAAATGGCGGAGCGTTGTTGTTTGTTTCTCGTAGTGTTATTAAATGTGTAAATTACAGTATTAAACTCTTTTATTATCTTATAGATAGGAATCAAATATTTTAACACCATATTATTGCTGTTGAAATTTTAATAAACGAACAAAATTGTGATACAAAAGAGATATTATATTAAACTACGAATATATAAAATATCTATACATATAATAAAACTGTAAGCAGGGTCAATTCTGTACATTGCATATAAATTTAAAAAAATACTTCTAGGGGTCTTTTTATAAGTAACAGAAGCTAAAAATATAAGTTTTGAAATTTTTGTCTGTCTGTCTGTCTGTCTGTCTGTTGTTAGCTTTTCACGCAAAAACTACTGGACGGATTTTGATGAAACTTTTTTTGTTTTATGTATATTGGTCCTCGCTAACATTTAGGCTATAGATAATTTTAAAAGTCACCCTTTAAGGGTGTGAAATGAGCGATGAAAATTTGTATGGAAAACTTGGATTTTTTCAATAGATTTTCTTGAAATTTGGTATAAATATTTTCTAAACAAAATAAAAGAATACGTGTTTCAGCATTTCCCGAAATTCACCCTTTAAATGTCAATTTTCTTTGAAACTCTTTGAAAATTGAGTGTCGAAACTTGATGTACAGAATATTTTTGTGCAGAGTAATATACTTATAATTTTGTATTTGTAATCTTTATTAACATAGTAAGAATTCTATTTAAGCTTTTTTCAAAACTACCCCTCAATAGCAAATAAAATGGATTCGAAAGTTGGTATCTCAAGCGTACAATAATTAACCTTAACTTAATATTTCATTCTCAAATTCTTTTCCCTTCTTTGAATGATGTGTTTACTGATATATTGATGAATTAATTTCCGTAACATTAGTGTGTATTTCATATCAATCGGGTGATAAACAAAAAAGTTATGTTCATTTACACAATACGCGACATAAACTTAAAAGGCACTTTGGGGAATTTGTATGAAAGTTTCGGTAACAGCCCATTCAAAACCATAAATAAAACTTTAAATTTAAGTACCTAAAATTATTTTGAACTCTCACTAATATTGTCGACTATATTGAATATACTTAGATCAGCTTACTGTAATTTCTTTCGTTGGCCGAGAATGGCTAGACTATAGGTAGGTACCTAATAAGCGCATCGCGAGCCTTACCGCCGCCGAACCTTACATCACAGGCACCATTGAGTTAGTTGCTCAGCTTATTAGTCTTCTTTTGGGGTGGAAGATTATGAACAGGCTGCAGCTGAAACGATTATTATCGCTACATTATATCAAGCTGCAACCTTTTTAGCATTCCACTGCTGAGCATGGAGCTCTCCCAATATTGAGGAGGCCTCTAGCTCCGATGAACAGAAATCCAAATCTTACAATCTCAATGCATCCAGCATTAAGGTTGTAAGATACGGAATCTAAACCTTCATACAGAATGTACAAAGTCTTAACAAAACGAGACTACTGCAGACATCTAGGTGACGAATAGTTAAACTTTTAGTTAACCAACTGTTAATCTCAATATCTACCTATTTGGTAATTTGACATTCGATTTATCAATCACAAAGTTTACATGTCATACGGTAGATGGCGTTATTGAGCAATATTCATTTCTTCTCCAACCAAAGTGATTCGATGGAGATAATTTCAAATAAAAGCCTTAAGTCTAATAAAAGTAAGTACATAGTGTAAAAAAAATAAAAAAAAAACATTTCACACGTATAGCCTCTCATTAAGGTAGATATACCCTGTGTCGTGGGTGCCATGAACACACATAGAGACAGAAACACAACCACCCAGACCGAGAACAGTTTAAACTCATCATAGAAATTTCGGCTTCGCCCGGATTCTAACCGGGACAGTTCGATTAGCAGTCCGGCATGGTAAACATTGCGCCACGCGGGTTGTCCCATCGTTGGGACAACGTATGCGGCTGGAATACGTATGATGCTGAACATTGTTAATTGGACCAATGATAACTTAATTCATTTTTTGCGTCTCTTTATTGCGTACGGGCTGAGGGCTCATCCACACACGTTGATTGATGGAGATATTAAGGATTCTTTAAAGATTCTTTATAAAAATATTCTTTATTTCCAAATACAGATAGCACACTGTGTAGAGACCCTGCCTTCTGCTTTAGTTTTCACAATGTTATATGAGTAATGACTTATGACCAAACTGCTGTCCGCAAGTTTTAAACCTATAGTTTATTAATTGACCTTACAATTATTTTTCCGATTGTTTAATCCTAAGCACGTGTATGTTTAGAAATTTTATCTCCCAACTACAAGTAGTTGTATAGTGCACCTCTTTTCTGCAGTAGGTTAAAGCTATGTATATATAATGAGTCTATACATTCTTTGCAGTATAAATTCACCCAATTTACTAAAGATACTATTTTTAACATAGATGAAGCCACGGGCACAGCAGTATCTCTTAACTTTAATAAACGAGGTACATATTTGTAAAGAGAATCTGATTGCGCGAGAAAAGCGAAACGTGAGAAAAGTGGACAGTAAGATCAGTACAGTAAGCATTCCTTACTGTTTTAGGTTTGAAGGATTTAGAAAAAATACATTAGGTTTCTTCTGAACATATGAACATTGTATTATAAGTGATTTCACTATAATGTAAGAATAATCTACCTACTACTTATTCAATGTAAATAAATAATCTTTAATTTTTAATCAATCCATTTTATAAAAGTCTTTATACACGCGGACGACGTCGCGGGCACAGCTAGTATAATATAAATGTATGCTTTGTGTACAAAGCTGCGCCTATAATTATAACGTCTACTAGTCTACTAAGTCTTCACTCTGTGTGTCTTCTTGTCCGGAATACCTCAGTGCCTGAAGTCGAAAGTTTTCGAGCAGTGTGTGTTGCCAGTGACGACCTACGGCGCTGAGACGTGGTCTTTTACAGTTAGCCTTTTCCATAAGCTCAGGGTCGCCCAGCGAGCGATGGAGAGGGCTATGCTTGGTATTTCTCTACGCGACAGAATTCGTAATGATGAAATCCGTAGAAGAACTAAGGTTACCGACATAGCTCTCAAAATCTGCAAGCTGAAGTGGCAATGGGCAGGCCATATAGTTAGGAGGACCGACAACCGATGGGGAAGAAAGGTCCTTGAATGGAGACCACGTCTCGGCAAAAGGAGTACAGGCCGCCCTCCAACCAGGTGGACTGACAACCTGAAGAAGACAGCGGGTAGTCGCTGGATTCAAAAGGCCCAGGACCGGGAGGAGTGGCGAACGTTAGGGGAGGCCTATGTCCAGCAGTGGACAGTAAAAGGCTGATTGGATGGATGGATGGAAGTCTTCACTCAAAGTCCATGTAGCTTCAGGATTACGAATAGAGCTACGGTATCCCCTGCCTGATCGTAAGAGGGAACTAAAAGGGGGCTTCCGGGGTTGTGGGCGGTGAGAGTAGGAACTCGATCCGTTCAGACAGCGGCCCCGGGAAGGACGGCGGTGTGTGCGTGGCCGCATGCCGCCCTAAACATCAGAGGGTGCAGGAGAGCACTTCTGCTCTCGAGAGGATGGGCCCGTTCTGGGGCGCCGCGCGTGGAGGACACCGGTGCGTCCTTCCCAAGTGCAAAGGTAGGCCACCGAGGGGGTTTTAGTGTGGTAACAAATCTCACATAATCCGGTTACACCTCTCCCAAGGTGCCGAGTACCTATTGAAGGTTTCCCCCCGATACCAAAATGGCTTCACTCAAAATGTATTTTACAACTTTGTTCATAGAATATTAAATCGGTAAACTACTGCTTCCAGATCATATTCTACACAAAGTGATTGGTTCTATTTGAACATCCAATACAAGTATTTCGGTGTTTCAAAATACGAGTACATGATTATTGTATTGGAAGTAGAGTTTTCACTGGCATTGTAACTAATATCCAACTAGGTACATAGTAACTGTAACACATTGCAAGGATATGGGTACCTACTAATAAGCTCATAATGTGATCGGAAAAAATAATTCAATCTTTCAAATACCTAGTAGCAAAAAGCAAAAACAAGAAATTAAAAGCAAATCCATGTCACTTGTATTGGTAAATTGACAGTGAATTGAATTTCAGCCTATTACCAAAAAATAAAGCGCGGCCGCCGATACATAATTTTTGTTATTACATTCCTACACAAAAATTTAATACGAGAACAAGATTTGTCACAAAACTTTCTTATTGTAGTTTTAATTTACCAATCTATACTGTAAACAATTTTATTGTGGAAAATTTCAAAAGCAGTAGTGCCTGACTTCAAACTCTTCAGATTAAGGAAGTTAAGAATTCAAAATACAATGCTCTGTGCGAGTTTGGAGGAATTAAATAGCTTCGAATAACTGGACAAACAAACAATGCAGACTTTACAATTGTCTATCTTGCTTTAATTTTGTTGTACGGTGTTGTTTTAAATTTAGAATATAGCAGAAAGTTTAAAAAAAATATAAGTGGCACTCGGGGACTGCCGCGGTTAAGCTGTTGCATAGCATTTTTTATCAACTTATGCAATTACTAGTGGATCCCGCAGACGTTGTCCTGCCTTAAAAGTTTTGTAAGAGGATTAGTTTCTTTATCATCTCAAGGGGTTTTTATGTTACTGTCAAATAAAAAAATTAAAAACAAACAGTGACGGATGAACTGTTATTCAGACTATGTCAAACTTTTGGACGATGGCGCGAAGAACCAATGGACTTCTACTAATATTTGATTTGACGACCCGTGTGGCCCAATGGTTACCATGCCGGACTGCTAATTGAAGGGTCCCGGGTTCGATTCCCGGCGAAACAGAAATTTGAATAATGAGTTTAAATTTCTGTTCTCGGTCTGGGTGTTTGTGTATCTGTCTTTGTATGTGTCCATGGTACCGACGACACAGAGTATATACACCCTACTGTGGGGCTATGAGTGTGAAACGTTTAAACGTTTATTTCAAGACCAAAATTAGCCATATCGGTTCAGATGTTCTTGAGTTTTAGCGAGACTACGAACAGCAATTCATTTATAGGTATAATATATATATATAAAGATTCGAAGAACATTATATTCATTTATTATTTAAAAATAATAATTTATAATAATTATACTATAAAAAACATGACCAAGCCAAAGACAATACTATACTTTATTAATCTATGAAATGAAATAAGAAACATAAAAATTTTCTTTTCATTTAATACTGAATGGCTAAAAGGATTTTTATACAATGCCTTAAAATGAATTAAAAAAATAAGTAACAAAAAAGTCAGACGTGACAATTTTGATAGCTGCGTGAAAGTATAAATAAACAAACACCGAAATTAAATAATTTTGTAAAGAAATACTATAGGAAAAGTAAAGTATAAGAATAAAACAATAGAATATAAGTTATAAAATATGATAATGGACGTCAATGAAGTAAGTAATAACATGTAGTGTATTTATAACAGTACACGGCGCATTTCATTCATTCCATTTATTCATTTATTCCCGTGGGAATGAGATATTTTCACGCGGCAAAAAGTAGCCTATGTTCTTTCTCAACGTCCTTTCTATGTTTATGCCAAATTTCATCAAAATCGGTTCAGTGGTTTAAGCGTGAAAGAGTAGCAGACAGATAGACAGATTTTCGAATTTATAATATTAGTATGGATATATATTATTTATTTTTTATTGGCGTTCATTTGAAACTTTATTATCTGGTCAAAGTAGTCTTGCATTGTCATATTCGGCTTAGAAAACGTCGACATTAGTATTTCTTTGATATTATCCATTATCCATGATAATTGTTGAGGCTGAGACTTAGTTAAGCACGTAGCAGCGCGGCCTTTCAGTGAGTGTGTAAGTGCAAGTATCAGATCAATACCTTCTAGCTTCTTCTTCTCGATGATCATTTCGGTTAACGTACACCAGTTTTCTATATCAGATTCTGGCTCAACCGGATCTAAATTCACAAATTTAGTTGTAGTGTTCTGAACGGGTCAACAGGCGGTTAAATTTTCAGCGATCTTTGTAAAAATTGCTTCCATACCAGCGGTAAATAATGAAATCTATTCAACCATTGAACCGCCCAGTGATTGATCCTGGGGTGGATCCGCCACTTCTGATATCGGCGTACGTCCCTCCATTAATTAAAGAAAACATGTACTATAAATTTCTTCAGAACACAAACACCTTCTTAAAATCACAATTCTATTATTTATTTGACATTAATCATTAGAGCGAAAATGAGTAACCAACTCTTGTTTACAAAGTTGTCAAGGCGACGCCGTCATATACATGTCGCAGTCGGATCATATAATCCGCCGTATAACATTACGGCTAGCCGTTTCAAAAAACAGGGCCGTTCTGTATTGTGGCGGGTCCACGATAAGCCGGATTGTCATTGCGATACGTTCTATAATATGGCGGCCTACGTTTACCCTCATTGTAATCAAGCCTCGTCACCCACCCTACTTATGACCGCACTCGACATTGCTGAGCCACCCATCTTGCTTATGACCGTACTACATGTTGCTGAATGGCCACCCATCCTATTTTTGACCGCACTCGACTTTGCTGAGCTTTGTTGACACCCATCCTTATAATCGCACTAGATGTTGCTGAATGCCCACTATTGGCCTCCCATTCTACTTTTGACCGCACTAGATTCGCCTTAATTTAGCTAAAATGCAATCCGACTGGACGAGAATGCGTCGCATTACAAAACAGTCCTGTTTTAGGAATGGCTAGCCGTAATGTAAACCATCGGAATATGCAATCTGACTGCGACATATTATTATGTATACATACTTCAACTCAGTTGTGCGCGCGGCGCTATGTGTGCGTGGGCTAGTAATTATGCAGCTTTAATTTGTGTGACAGTGACGCGGCCGTGATTTTCCGAACAACTTCACTGTACCTCTTGTCACGCACACAAAGTCACTGTGTATATATAGGTTTACCCACAGATAGCGCCGCGCGCACAACTGAGTTGAAGTATCTATACACGCCTTGCCGAAGTCTGGCGAACTTAGACGATTGTCAGGTTTTTTTCGTTACGGAATTTCATGATTCAGTCGCCGCGCTCAAAGCCTGCGATAAAAGCTATGCAATAGCTTAATAACTGTAAACTCAGTATTAATTTTTATTAAATTAACGATTCCCACTCACAGCTTACACTAGGATTCCCTGTGTTGTTGTACTTTTTGTATGTTTTCCTACGTTGTTGTGTGTATTGTGTGTGTTGAATGTCTGCTAGACCAGGAATCGAATCTGTTATGGTATAACCATTGTGCCTTTCGGGTCGTCCAAACACTGTATGTCTGTTTGACTGGCCCTTCCTATGTCCTACTGCGCGGCACGAGTCTCTCACCATTTTTAGAGAGGCCTTTTTTTGTTTTTTGGAACCTTCAAAAGGTACCCGGCAACTTGGGAGAAGATACCGGGTTAAGTGGGATTTGTACCGCACTAAAACCCCCTCGGTGGCCTGCCTCTGCGCACGGGGAGGACTCCGGGATCTCCAGTGGAACGCACCGGTGTCCTCCACGGGCGGCGACCCAGGACGGGCCCATCCTTGGGAGAGCAGTGTGCTTTCTGCACCTTTCGATGCTTACGGCGGCATGCGGCCACGCACACACCGCCGTCCTTCCCGGGGCTGCTGGCTGGAAGCATCGAACTACCACTCTCACCGCCGACAACCCCGAAAACCCGCTTTTAGTCGCCTTTTACGATTTAGCAAGGAATACCGTTGCTCTATTCTTAATCCCGGAACTACAGGGACTTTTAAGAGAGGCCTGGAGCTCACACCACCAAACTGCATCATTGCGGGTTGGTGGAGATGCAAGTTATGCCACCCTATGTATTCTTATATACGAATGTTTGTTTGTAAGTTTATTTGCTACGCTTTCAGGCTTTATTTTTATACACAATCGAAGATGATTAAAGTTTTTATAACAACACAGGTACGCTAATAGACATAAGGTACATTTTATACGGAAAAAGGTGATCCGAGAGATAGTATAAACGCGGGGTGCAACATTAAAAACTATATAAAATGAAAATTGAGGACATGAAATTTCATTTTAGAATTAAATTTCGGGGAATAAAACGATACCTTGGCACTGCAAGCTACAAAATCTTGCCCCGGAGCCGGCAGTCAATTGATTTAGGTTCGTAACATAACTATGTGATGCTGCGAGCGACTCATTATGCTCATAACTTAGAAAACTAAGTTATGAGCATAGTGAGTCAAGTATAGCCTAGGCACTAAAACGATTAAGATATTTTTTTATTAATAATGTTAATACTGAAAATCTAGAACTAAATCATTATTTTACCTGAAATTTTCGTCGTATTTTAGTAAAAAAAATGCCGTACAAAAATTGCAATATCTAGTGTAAGATTAAGATTAAAATTTTCCTATTATAAGTTATTACCCAGCGTGCGAAATGCAAAATATTACAACTACATCATAATAATAGTCATCCATCCATACATCAGCCTTTCATAGTCCACTGCTAGATATATTCCTCCCCAACTAGATAGACTGATAACCTAAAGAAGACAGCGAGCCTTAGGGAAGGCCTATAATAACAGTCCTCATTAATAATCTATACTAATATATAAAGCTGAAGAGTTTGTTTGTTTGAACGTGTTAATCTCAAGAAGTACAGGTTCGAATTGAAAATTTATTTTTGTGTTGGATAGTCCACTTATCAGGGAAGGCTTTACGCTATATAACATCATGCTATGACTAATCCACGCGGGCGAAGTCGCAGGCGGCCGCTAGTTCCCAATAAAGTCCGCGAAACTATGTAGTTACCTATATAGCCTGGCGGTTAGAGTAAAGTAAGAACATTTTCGTCTATGTTTCAAGGGCATCCTGGGAGGGCAAGTTGTTATATATGAATTAGTATAATTTTAATTTCTATGAAAGTATACCTGAACTGAGACGTATCCCATGATACAAAACACGTTTTACAAACATATTCTTGCAAAAAAACAAAATTCCAAAACTCTAATTTATTGTAACGTTTAAATTCAGCTTAAGATGACGTGTTTTGCTCTCCTAATTTAACTTACTTTAATTTAACATACTGTTTTACGGTTGATAGCTGCGCGCAAAATAAATATGTAGCTTCAAAGGATTAATATATACGATTTGTCACTCCTTTCAATTTTATTACAGAACACAAAACACGTTATTTATGTAGATATGTACAAATAAGGTGCAAACAAAAAAATACCTTTCAAAAGTTTCAACACTGGTACGATTCAACTTGTACCAAACTCGAAAGGTTGACCTTTGTCGATATTGTAGCAGAGCTTCTGTAATGTAATGAAGCTTATGCAGTTTATGCACATTATTTACGCGAACGGCACCGATCCCACCACCCTCACTTATAGCGTTTAAGTACAGCTGTTTGTGTTAGCGCTTTTTACATTTTTTACTTTGACCCATTTACGTCGTTATTTTCAAATGTAGCATGCAAAAAAACAATCCCAGTCTCATTACTTTTAAAAAAACTGTGATGTATGTACCTACTGAGTACATAAGAGGGACCTTTGAATGTTTGATCTTCCACCCGCGACGGTGTGTAAAGATTCATTAAAGGATTGGCTATTCGTACCGGATGTTTTCCTTTAGTTTCCCTGGTTAATACATTAATGCATCTGTGTGGCTGCAACCCTATATACGTTCCAAAGTTTAATTTATGTTAAAAACTGAATTAACTTTTTATATGTGAAAGACCGAATTACAAACATTTTAAATCTGAGGGAAGTAGAACTTTCACGATACATGCAAACGACAACAACTGAACCTCCCCCAGGTATACAATTAACGTCAACCGTCTGTTACGTATCACGCTGCTTATCCCATTAATATATCTGCCATCAACGGTAAAATTCACACAAATACCTACTTGAAAAAAATTTGCAACCGTTTCGTATTTCCATTTCGAATTTCAGTTATTTAGCAAGGAAAACATACAACGTGTAAACAAAACACAGCTAATGCTATCAAGTCGTGGAATCGAAAGGTCAGTATTCAAGTTAAGCGCCCATAATGGCGCTTATAAACATATTTACGCTACAGGACCACCACACGCCACGCTCACTTACAGTAACATTGAAATGGTTTATGTCACCGCGTTCTACATTATATACTTTTTTTTTGGGTATTTACATTTTAACCGTTGGAAGCTGAATTCAAAAACTATCGGTATACAATTCGTAATGTTACTTTTTACTTATCAAGTTATTAAAACTTTGCAATAGGAAGAACGAAGCAACACCGTATTAAACTCGAAAAGCTTCATATGAAAAAAAAAACTTGCATATCCGCAGACTTATTTACACAACGATGGCCTTCGCTTAACATTGTGACTATATCTATCGATTGGCTGCAACCCTTTTTTGCGTCCCACTGTTTGGCACGGGGCTCTCCCCATTATTGGGGTCCCCAATTTGGGGAGGCCTGGAGCTTACTCCACCACGATGCTCCAATGCGGATTCGTGGAGATGCAGGTTAGTGGCCAACCCGCTGTCAGATGTTTTCAAACCGCCTATAAAGCCTCCAACAAGGTTTACCACCTGTTATCTATCGACAACAACCGAGACCGATGGCTTAACGTGTCCTCCGAAGCACGGAAATACCCTTGAAATTTTTTGACACTAGCGGTCACCCATCTCACACCGGACCGCGCCCGTTTAAATTAGTTGCATAGATCGTTTTGCGTTCTACGATTTCTATTTTAAAGATTTTTTCGTCCCCTAAGGCGCTGCGCAAACATAGACAAACACTTTTTGTTGTTGACACGACACTCCATCGCCGGTTGATGCTTCTGGACACTGGCAACCGTGGTTGCTGTTGTGGCGGTACAATTACAAGAATACTAGCGGCCGCCCGCGACGCGACTACGTCCGCGTGGACTTTGGTATTAGTTAGAGCATGAAGTTAGCCTAAAGCTTTCCCCGATAAATGGACTATCCAACACAATTTTTTTTTTCAATTCTAACCAGTAGTTCCTGAGATTAGCGTGTTCAAGCAAACAAACAAAAAAACTCTTCAGCTTTATATATTAGTATACATTTATTAAACTTGTGCGTATCTTAAAAAAATAGTTTTCAGTTACAGACACTGAACACTTTTTGATCGGCACCTAGGTATAGTATGTATCAATTGGACACACAAATTTTAACGTCAGGAAGTGACAGATGACATTCTGGTTATAATGAAATCAAATATTCATTGTTGATACCTAGCTTGTATCCAATACAAGACACAAGTTTTTACGATTCTACCTTTGCGCAGAATATGAATCAACAGGACGCAAAAAGTTTTTGACGAGGTATTTACAAATAGGTGTAAATAAAAAACAAATGACGGAGTGACTTCGGGCGAAATTCGGAAAGGTGAAGGTCGTTAGTGAAGCAAAACTTCCACAATCTCTTAAACACACACATTTACGCTAACAATAATCCTTCATCCTCACTTATTGTAACGTAACCGTCGGCGTATTTGCTTTGTATTTAACCCTTTTTATTTTCCTCTGCTGGGCACAGGTCTCCCGTCGGAAGTGAGAGGGATTTAGGCTACCGTCCACCACACTAGCCAAGTGCGGATTGGTGGACATCATGACTTCGAGAAATTATGAGTTTCTCTCAGACATGCACGGTGATAGAAAACTTCGTAATCAATTAAATCACAACATTTTCCCTTACCGTGGAGCAATGATGAATATGAACTTAACAAACTTCTTTGTCAAAGGTGTGCGAAAGCGCTTTGTACTGCCTATCTGCGTGTCGGAGACAGCGGACTTTACCATCGGCAATCGCCGCTTTCTATTCGCCTTTGCTTAGGTACTTTTGCACATTTCCAAGAAAAAACAAACCCAAACAATCAATATATGGATAGTTATAGCTCTGGTTTCTTTTTTAAAGATTTTTTTGCAGTCCTGTATAATCACTTCTAATAATTGTAACGGTTAAATAAAGCCTATTTTTTACACTCGAAGGCTGTAAACGACAAAAACACTACAGAATATTTCAGATCTGCCCGTTTCCCAGATTTCTCAACCCCTAAATAAACATTAGCCAAGAGGTTTTTGACGAGGATTCACAAACAAGGTTTAAACAAAAAACAGCCCCAGCAAAAAAGCTGAAGCCCTTAATGTTTGTTTGGATTTGGTCTCTTATGGAAATGCGTAAAGTAAGCAAATTTGAAAGCATCGACGACGTTACGTTACAATAAGTGAGGATGAAGGATTATCGGTTGCGTAAATATGCGTGTGTTTGAGATTATGGCAGCTTTGCTACGCAACCAATCTTCCGTACGAGTGTGGAATGACGGCCGACGATAATGATTGTTTTTTGCTTACTACTTATTTGTATTTTTATGTCCCACTACTAAGCACAGACCTTCTCCATGAAGTGAGAGAGATTTAGGTCCTAGTCCACCACGCTAGCCC
This sequence comes from Pyrgus malvae, assembly GCA_911387765.1. Taxonomy (NCBI): domain Eukaryota; kingdom Metazoa; phylum Arthropoda; class Insecta; order Lepidoptera; family Hesperiidae; genus Pyrgus; species Pyrgus malvae. Next base: position 12,260,902 of record OU426954.1, on the reverse strand, counting down.
AATGCGGAATGCTGGATCATGCCTTTATGGGTTTCTCGCATGCATGCACGGTGATGGAAAACATCGCAATTAGATTTGAAGATATGCGAATACAAGGTATTCAAAAACTTTTTGAATATAAGTTTTATAGAGTAGCGAAGTCTGCGTCGGGGTCTAAGCACACTTTGACGCAACCGACAATCTCACTCATTCTCGTAACGTCGTCGAAGCTTTCAACTTTGCTTACATGCGCATTGCCGTAAGAGACCAAATCCAAACATACAATTTAGGCATAATTTGTTTAACTCTGGTTCTTTTTAAGAATATTTACAGTCCTGTATAATTACTTCTGGTTATTGTATTGGTTAACCAACAAAAACTAAAGAATATTTCCGATCTGCCTGTTTCCCAGATTTCGCAACTTCCTAAATAAACATTAGGAAGACGTTTTTGACGAGGTACTTACAAATAAGGTGTAAACAAAAAAACACACAACGCGCCCTCTTGGACCCATTCACATTTTTATCCTCGTAGGCTGAAAGCGTAGCCTGCTGGCAATCATCCTTAAGATGCTGTTGGTACTAATAATCCCGACCCGAACCGATTAATGTTGATAAATAATGACGACCCTCGTGGTACAATGGCTACCATGCCAGACTGCCAATCGAAGGGTCTCGGGTTCGATTCCCGGCAAAGCAGAAATTTGAATGACGAGTTTAAATTTCGGTTCTCAGTCTGGGTGTTTGTGTTTTTGTCTCTGTGTGTATTCAATGGAACCCACGATTCAGGGTACATCTACCCTATTGTGGGGCTATAAGTGTGAAACGTTGCCGTTAAGTTAGTAATCAAACTGAAATATCATACTGGTGGCATGTTTACGTATTTTTTAAATTATATTATGTTACTAGCCTTCCGCCAGCGGCTTCTCCCGCGTGGACCCGTTTTATAGGTTCCCGTACGATAAAAACCATCCTATGTTCTTTCCCAAGGTCCACTCTATCTGTGTTCCAAATTTCAATTAAATTGGTTCAGTAGTTTTAGCGGGAAAGCGTAGCAGACAGACAAACAGACAGAGTTACTTTCGAATTTATAATATTAGTAGGAAAGTAGGGATTGGATTTTACGCAGTCCCATTATCAAATACGAGGCTACGTATTTTATTTTTGTTATATTCTCTACCTTTTCCAATGGGTTTTATCCTACTATAATTTTTTTGGTCTCAAAAATTATCGACACTGGTCTATTTAACAAAATATAGATACAAAAAAGTGAACAAAAAATAAGCAATGTCTATAACGTGTAAAGGGTCGCACCAGACTCGAAAGGTCGAAGGTCGATAATGAAGCAAAGCTTCCATTACGGTACCTATACACATATTTGCGTAACCGGCTGCCAACCCACCACCCTCATTTATTGTAGCGTTTAAATACAGCTTACGTTCACGAGTTTTACGTTGCTTACTTTGCTCCGTTTATGATTTTACCGTCGAAGTACCAGAAAAACAATTGGACAATTTGAAATCAACTTTTTTTGAATATTTTCAGGAATGTCAGCGAAGAGTGCATGGTTCGGCGGCTGACGTAGAACACAAACGATTTATTAGCAGCTCAAGTCAAACGAGCGCGGTCGTGTGTGAGATGGGTGACCGCTAGTGGCAAAAAAATTCATTTGCGTTTCCATGCTTCGGAGGGCACGTTAAGCCGTCGGTTCCGGTTGTTGTCGATAGATAACAGTCGTGAAATCTTGTCGGAGGCCTTATGGGCGGTTTGAAGACATCCGACAGCGTGTTGGCCTCTAAACTGCATTTCCACCAACCCGCATTGGAGCAGCGTGGTGGAGTAAGCTCCAGGCCTCCCCAATAAGGGCGAGGGACCCGTGACCAGTAGTGAGACGCAAAAAAGGGTTGCAGCCAGCCAGCGAAAACAGAAAAGGTGCTCAAAAAGATGTAGGCATTTAAGATAAAATATATTCAAAATAATCTAAAACCGGCCAAGTTCAAGTCGGACTCATGCACGAAGGGTTCCGTACCATTATCTATATTAAATGACGTTTATTTTAGGGAAGATCCCTTAAATATTAATTTTATTCTATATTTAGTATTTGTTGTTATAGCGGCAACAGAAATACATCATCTGCGAAAATTTCTAATATCTAGGCATCGCAGTTTATAATATACCTACAGCCTGATGACAGACAGACGGATGAACAACGGAGGCTTAGTAATAGGGTCCTGTTGGCACCGTTCAGTTACGGAACCCTATGGCTATAGCCATAGCTTTTATGATCATATAAATTGGGTTATGTTGATACTCGTAGTTCAAATATTAAAGGAATAGTTTATTTTCTTCTTTTTAGAGCATTTAAATAAAAGTTTTTTTTATAAAGGCTTTGTTGGTTTTAATTTTTACCTTCGAAGTCTAAATCTAAAGATTACTTTTAGAAATTTCAGCTTTTTTAGATTTTTCTCTGTCCTTCCATTCACAATAAGCATGGTTCTTATTAAACGACGTGTAAAAAGATAAAGTGTAAACATAATTCAAATTTAAATAATTTATTTGTAGAATAAGGTGAACAGTTGGATGGACAGTCATTACTTTATCTATACCTAGTGCGCTTAGTTCTGCCACATTGGCAACAAGAAACAATACATTTCAAATTGCGAAAGATCGGAGTTAACGCTACACACAGATAGCCTCACACTAGTATTTATATATCGTGGGTACCATGGATACACACAAAGACAGAAATGCAAACACCCAGACCAAGAACAGAAGTTTAAACTTATCATTCAAATCTCTGCCTCGCCGAAACTCGAACCCGGGACCCTTCAATCACAGATCGGCATGGTAACCAGTGCGCCACATGGGTTTTCTAACAGAGTAAAAAATATTAAAAAGTTTGTTATGGAATAAACCATGCATCTAAGCATACAAATAACGTTTACGTAACAGGCAACACTCTCAGGTATTGTACCGCTTAAATACAGCTTATGTCATCGCGTTTAATGTTGATAACTTCGACCCATTTACACTTTTACATTCGGGGGTTGAATTCAAACAACACCGTTAGGAAATTTACAGGTGTGCAGTGTATTTTATGGCCTTTTTGCCGTCCAACGAAGACTCTATTAGGCGCGTAAACAGTTATACCTTGATTCATTTCAAGTTCGAATCATTCAACTGTAAGTTGTTCTAAATGTAGGTAGTATAATTAATCATCTCAATTCGTGACATTTCATGTACATAGAAGTTTATTAATGATTGTAATTAAATATCTATGGTATGTCTGTCTCTACATAATTCACCAGATATAAAAACCAAGAAAATGTAGATAGAGAGAAAAATAAATAATTATATAAACTATTGTCATAAAACTCCAATAAATAAAATTCATGCTATATACATCAAAGCAACAGTAATATATTGGTAATAAAATATTCAGAAAAAAACATTAACTTTTATTCAAAAAGCTCACTTTATTGGCTTTGAATTCTCTGGAATATAGACAGAAGAGTTCGTCAAAAATGAACGTTGAACCGATACACTATTGCAAAAAATCGAATCGGCATTACGGTCACAGGTTTTAAAGAATTGCAGTACGCCAATCAGTTGCCTGATTGGAACCCCGACGTGATTGCCACTTTTCATAACTTTCTGCATTTCCATAAAGACAGTATTTATATAGTGCCACTTTATGTGAAGTATTTCGTTAGCAAATCCTGTTTACTTTTTGGTTTTGCTTTTTCTATTAGAGCTCTTTATGTTTGTTTAAATTCAATCTCTCTCTTTTGTAACATTTGACTTTAAATTAAAAAGTATAAGCTAACCTTCCCGCCAGCATGGCAATTAACAGAATGATTACACACAGAATTACCAATCCCGCCATTAGTATCTAAGTACCTGGACGCCCGAGCGTTGCTCGGATAAAAACAATTTATTTACTTGGTTTATTTTTAAGCAAAGCATTCATTGACTTAGTGTTACTTTACAAATCCTTTTGAAATACGTAGCTCCCAATTAAAAAAAAAATGTCACAAAAAAATAAAAAACGCAACTTGTCTACTTGAGATTTGAACCCGGGTCTCTAGCTCCGTAGTCGTCTTTCGTAACCATTCGACCAAGAAAGCTCTAATTCCCTTGACGAAATATTTATAGAGGTTTTTCATATCGACATTGTCATTTGTTTGAAGGGTGGATTGTCAAATGTTGACCATTTGACGGATTTCTACGCCACAATATATTATTAATATTTTCCAATAGATGTCGGTAAGAGTAATTTTATATTTAACTGCATAAACATTAAAAAAAACGACAAATTTTATCAATAAAAATTTGTGGATCGATTTATCATCCCCGCAACCAGTGTACTAAATTTCATCAAAATCTTTGGAGCCGTTTCCGAGATCCAAAAAATATATTTAGATATATACAAGAATTGCTCGTTTAAAGGTATTAGATTTATAACTTAATTGGATTTAAAACAATGGAAGCTAAATGAAATTCGGAGCCCAGGACAGTATAAATAAATGGCTTAAGTATTTTTTTTTATATTGAGTCTCTACGGAGAAATATCTATGGAGAAAAACAGAGCAAGTGCGGTAAAATGGTCTTATATAAATTATATATTTACAATTGGATATTTATATTTTTACTACATAATAACACTTTACTTTACTTTTTACACTTTAACACTTTACTTATTAACTTGAAAGGTAGATGTTTTAGATTCAGTTTTTACAATAATGTATTAGGTATATATTTTTAAAGTAATCTATACATATAATAAATCTGTAACAAGTCGGTTTCTGTACATTGAAGATATTTGAGAAAAACTGTCACTAGGGCTATTTATTAGCGTAATAGAACCCAAAACAATGATTTTTAGAAATATTGTCTGTTTGTCTGTTTGTCTGTTTATCTGTTCGTTTGTGCACGCTAATCTCAGGAACGGCTTAACGTAGAAGGATGCGGTTTTCACTGGTGTATTGGTATTTTTTTGGATTAACATTTAGGGTTTGTTTTATTTAAATCGGTTTACAAACAAAAAAGTTACGTCAATTTCAAGAATGATGAAATGGCGTGCGAATGCAGGCGTTCGCAAGTTTCGATAATTACTACATCTCTTAATATTCTAATAGCAAATTTTCCATCATTTATGCTAGATTTCATCTCGAAATATTAAAAAAAGAACCATACATATCACCACATATTCAAAGAAAATCCTCAATACAAAATGTACAAAACCTTAACAAAACGAGGCTACTGCCGCGAATAGTTCATATTCAGAACTATTTGGTGATCTGTTGCAAATTTGGTACATCGACGATTTAATTTACACGCTATACGGCAGATGGCGTTGTTACTGAATAACGCTATTATAGAGTGGATTGGTGAGATAATTTCAAATAATTAATTACGAGTATATTTACATAGTAAAATATCGAATAAAAAAATTAACAACTTAGAGAGCTTTGGAACTGGCGCTGATTTTTTACTCATTGTGGTAGAGCATTATGGAGGCGCGGCACAGTGGTTACGTCCAGATATTATTGGTATTTGGTATCGATTTTATTTAATAGGCGACGCTATAGATGGCGTCGTTTCCCAATAATACTATTCCAATGCAGATCCAGAGATACTTAATAATAAATTGTCGACTCGCGTGGCGCAATGGTTACCATGCTGGACTGCCAAGCGAAGGGTCTTTGATTCCCGGCGAAGCAGAAATTTTAATGATGAATTTAATTTTCTGTTCTCGGTTTGAGTGTTTGTGTTTCTGTGTCTGTGTGTCTCATGGTACCCATTACACAGGGTCTACCCTACTGTGAGGCTATCAGTGTGAAACGTTAAAAAATCAAAGTGTTCTACCGACTTTACTATGCTGAGTGATCTTTTCAAAATGGTACGAGTACCTACGTCACCATATCATGATTACACCACCAGTCGAAGTTCAAAGTTCCACAAGCCGCTTTGCACGCTGCTTTTGATGTTTGAACGGATGTGTAAGTTATGGGACAACCTTCCAGCTGAGGCATTTCCAGTGGACTTTGACATGGGGTTCTTCAAGAAAGCTGTAAAGAAAGCTCTTCTTAAAAGCCGGCGGTGCTCGGGTAGCTCCGCTGGGGTTTTTTATTGAAATTAACAGTCGTTTTCAGTGGTTAATTTAATAAGAGCTATTACATACACACGCAGTACTGGCACTGGTGTTACACTAATATGCTAAAGCGTCACGGCAGCAGCTCTGCATGGTGGTCACGCCCAAAATAATATTAGTAATCGATATATGTATCGAGGACTTACTTTATTTCTGATGCTGTAGGAAGGGTTGTTAATAGGACCAATTGACAACTAAACTCAAACGTAACGTCCAGATTTTATTGGTATCAATCTTATTTAATAGGCGACGTGCCTCTTAATCGCGTAGGGGCTCACGCTGCTCCATTTCAGGTTGATGACATCTTCATTGTTAGTGGCCTAACTGCTGTCTGAAGTTTTATATCGCTCAAAAGACCTCCATTAAGTATGAACGACGGTATGTTAACGACAATTGCAACCAACGTGCAAGCAACCAAGAATTTGACTCCCAACTACTAACCACGCCTGACGTAGCGTAGTTGAATAGTTCACCACCTTTCTGCAATAGATTTAAGTTACATAATAATAATTAATCTATGAATTATTTGCAGCACAAATTATTTAATTATAATGATACTTTCCGCGGGCACAGCAGTACTATCTAAACACTTTAAAAACAGGCTATTGTAATACGTTTAATTTGTAAAAAGAAACTGATGATAACGACTGAAAAGTCGATATTATAAGAGGAGTACAGTAAGAACTGTAAGGACTCAGGAAGAATGTATCTACTCAACATAATAATATGAACTTTTGTATCATAAGTAATTTCATAAAAGGTAACAATAATCGAAGGGACAGTGGAGGGCAAGCGGTCACGCGAGCGCTCACCTACACGTTAGACAGACATTATCAAAGCTGCAACACAGACCTCCATAGTCTAGAGTTTTCAAGATGCTACAAACCGCAAGAAATGGTGACGCATCGCGAGAGCATCATTATTCAATGAAATTGCAACCTCATCAGCGACGACCACTCTGTCAAGAGATGGTCAAGAGTGAACGACTAAGGAGGAGGAGGAGGAGGAACAAATAATCCAAGTCTTTTGTACAAGTCTTTATCTACGCGGACAACGTCGCGGGCACAGCTAGTTTAACAATAAATATTAGTAATTAAAAAGGTACAAATAATTGTCATACGAATTCAGTTAAAAAGGGACCCTAGTTTTGTGCAATCTTATATTATATAGGTAGGAGAAAAAATAGCCTATGTGCTATTCCAGGCTATATCTCTAACTTTCTTCCATCCATTTAAAATACGACGTAAGGCAATATATTGCTATATTAAAATCATAGGCGTTTAGCCAGTTCCTTCAACCGCGTTGAACCTATTACCCGTTTTCGCGCAGGAATTAAGGATTTTCCCGCAGTAAAAATAACTTATGATACTCAGGGTGAATGTAGCTTTCTAACAGTGAAAGAAGTTTTGAAATCGGAACAGTAGTTTATGAGTTTATTCATTACAAACATACACACAAAAATACAAATCTTTCCTCTTTATAATATTAGTATAGACTTAGTTAATTTCTTTAGTTCAATTTGTTTCGTTTAGTTTGTTGTTCTTATCCTTTTCTAAATGTCTTAATTTTATAGACATCAAAAGTGGGCAGAATAACGTGAAAAAATTTTGCTAAATTTTATAAACTTTTAAGAACAACGCACATGTGATATACAAATAATTATGACAAAAAAATGTTTTAATTTAAATAATAAGTGATTCCTAGTGTTTGCTCTATTTTCTTAATTACTTATAGAGATCCAGTCAAAGCACTCGATACTAAACTTACTCGATAATAAAGTTCAATCGTTAAATCTTAGTAGAGGATGGTAGAGGCACGTGTTTTTACGAGACTAATCGTCAGCAGCCGGCAACCAATCCTGCGTCGACGAGTAGGTATTGTGGAATGATTAATTGTTCTGTAAATTGAATTCACCGTGATAAATGAAATATCCGCACACAATAGGTAATAAATTACGCTGACCCGCTCGGGCGAGATGAAACGGTCTAAGAGTGGCCAGCGCGGATGTTGGCGGGTAATGGATATAAAACACAACAAAACACCTGCCCACGCGTGTCGGACCGAGATTTTCCAAATAAATACAGTACAGACATTTATTACGTATTGAAAAGGCATTTTCGTTTTTCTTTCGTTCTTAAACTACGAGTACTAGTTGCAACCCTTTTTGCGTCCCACTGCTGGGCACGGGTCTCTCCCCAATATTGGGGAGGCCTGGAGCTTACTCCACCACGCTGCTCCAATGCGGGTTGGTGGAGATGCGGGTTAGTGGCCAACCCGCTGTCGGATGTTTTCAAACCGCCCATAAGGCCTCCGACAAGGTTTAACGACTGTTATCTATCGACAACAACCGGGACCGAGGGCTTAACGTGCCCTCCGAAGCACGGAAACGCGCATGAAATTTTTTGCCACTAGCGGTCACCCATCTCACAACCGACCGCGCCCGTTTGGCTTAACTGCATAGACCGCTTGCGTTCTACGCTAGCCGCCGAGCCATGCGCGCTTCCACGAGTACTAACAAGCTTTATTGTGCGGGCTAGTGATGTAAAGAATCAATGACATTTGCAAATGCGAATACATTCTCTAATCAGTGGGCCCAGACAAGTAGCATTCGAGTATCGTATAATAACGCTCGTTGAAAATAATGAATATAGAGGAAACGATATCTAAGTTCGTCATCGCCACTCATAGATTTAGAATTTTTTTCGTCTTATAGATATAAGACTCGTAGCTATACGAGTGTGTATGTCACAACGCCGCGATCGTGGTGTCGAAATATTTATTCGATAAGAAACAAAATATTGGCTGTGGTATCGAAAATTTTGCTGACAGTGCCAGCATAATGGCATTCATGGTCATTCAAAATACATTACTTTTCATTAGTGACTCAAGTTCAAACGTCGTCCAAGACGTTCGTCCGGGATATTTTCAGTATAGTGTCGGGTCATTTTGGCTCTCTTATCGTTCACCACTTTGGTAACGGGAGCTTTTAAGAAGCTGTACAACCTTCCGTAGTACCTCTCAATTTATCTCTGAACTTCAGGCTTAGACGAAACTATAGCGCCAGACTTCGTCTTTAATCTTGTTAACTGGCTTTGCCCAATACTCCGTCCTACCTTAGTTCCACTCTATAGTGTTTTTGCCGCGCTTTGTGTTATGAGCACGCAGATCGCGTCGCTGTTGCAAGAAATCTGTTTATTTAGCTGCCTGTATTTCAACAATGAAGACGGAGAGCGGACGTATAATTTACGCCTTTCCTTTATAAGACCGAGGGTATGTTCAGAGAGAACTTAAGGTCTACTACTGGAGGGGGCCTTAAACAACTAAGACCCTACCTCGTGGACGATTTGTACCATCCTGGTGTTGTATTCGTCCACAGACTCGCACTTTCTAGGCCCGTGAAACGATTTCGCAACTCGAGCTAAAAGTTCTCGGAGCCCTCGATTTGGACAGGTGTTAGTTGGAGCGTAGACTTCATCAGGCATGACCGTTCCAGTATGATGTTGATAATTAATGTGCCTCGTACCATTCGGTGATAGCTTCCGGTTTTCAACCGATTGATCACAGGGACATCATTAAATATGTGCCGTTTTTCTGCCAAAATAAAGTCTATCTCGCTTTTCGGGGAACCATTAGAGCTTATTCAAGTCCACTTGCGCTGTGGCTTCTTCTTGAAGAAGGAGTTCATCATGACGAGGCTCTACTGCTACAAGAAGTTAATAAGCAAGTGGCCTCGGTTGTTCCGTTGTCCAAACCCAAAGGGCCCTACTCTCTGCTCGTCGACCTCTCGCATGCCCAGTCTTGCATTGAAATCCCCATCACCACCGTGAAATGACTCTTAGAGACATGTATGACTCTACTGACGTCCTCTTACTTAACTTAACTTAAGGAATAGCGGGGCCGCCGGGAACTAAGGGCCGGGGCTTAGTTGTAGCGTAGCTGCCATTGGGGGTTATTGCCGCGCTTGGCATTGCGAGTTGGTGACCGCAGTGTTTTTCTCAGGAAGATGCTGCTGCCTATCTCCTGGAATATGTCCTTTGGTCACCTCTTAAGACCTCCTGGGAAGAATCGGAGTGGTACTATTCTAACGTCGTATATTATACAACTACAAATTAAGAATTTACTTTAGCTAAGAAGTTAAAAGCACACAGCACATAAAAATACAAATGAGGGATAGATATAAATATACAATAGATACCGGTAGATATTACAAATGTTATGAACGTAGATACCTGCACCCATAGATTTTTTATCTATATTGACATAGTCAAAGTCATAATAAATCTATGCCTGCACCTGTAAACATTTGTTATAATTATGCACTAGTACATATTTAGTAGGTGTATGCAAATGCTATAAAGTTAAGTGAAACACAACAATTAAGAATATTCTCGCACATAAGTGCAGCCCACAATTTTTTATACCTGTGAAGTCCAATCTATTGGGAATTACCTAAAATATTTCTTTTACGCTCATCGTCCACACATGTGGATCTGAATAATATGCTTGACAGATTTCAGACCTTAGTATTTCCAACGTGAGTTTGGTAACTATGAACTGTAACTACGCAATTATGTTAGCACTCAATTCAGTACTGTGAGTGCCAAATTAACTATTCCATTACCATTGTTGTTCACGCCATTCTCCTTAAAAATTTACTGTCTTTACCAAGGACAGACTGCTTTCACAAGTACAAATAAGCACCTACACTTAGTTACACAAAATAAAAACTTCTCTTTATTGGATGTATTGTTTGATTTTATCTCTAAACAAATTCGCTTCACTGTCACCGCCGCATGGCTGACAACGTAGAACGGGAACTCCATCGTAGCAGCAATAAATATTCTAACATCCTTTTTACTATATCCCGCTAGTAGCGATCGCTTGAGTGCTTTAAACATAGCTATACCTACTACTTGACGCAAGTGTATCTGAATTGGGTTCCCAGAACTATCTTTGTCTAATTTTGGTTCAGTGGTTTAAGCATTAAAGCGTAGCAGACAGACAGACAGAGAGACTTACTTAGGGATGTAGATTCAACTCGTTTCAGACGTGTTTAGGTGATTCTAATTTTACGTTACCAAATCACGCTCAAAATAAGTTCAATATCAAAATAGACAAACATAACCAAGTTTATGTACATAATAACTTTGAAAAACATTGTACATTACATTAATTCACATTCATAGCGCAATTGTTAGCAAACGAATTACCAAATGATTACCAAACAGATTACCAAATGATAGAACCCAAATCACAACAGATAGAAATGCCTATTCCCTGAACCTATTATTTGACTGCTTGTGTAAAAAAAATGTTTTTACTTCATTACTTACTCAAAATATATAATCTATTATACATATAATTTTTGATATTTCAATTAAATATCAATGCATATTATAATATTTTGTTGGCATAAAACGCACTGTCAGAGCCAATAATTTATATGTGAGTTATGTATATGTAGAAATTGTATTACTTGACAAATGTAATAATTTATTATTATAATTCTTTTATACAGCGGTCATTGACTTGTTACTAACTTGACATTCATAATCGGAAATTTCTTCTTGGTTTATTTTGATAAGATAATGTTAATTTTATTATTAATAATTTATTTTTAAATGTGACTTTATGTGTAGGTTTTAAACAATAAGGTACCTATCAAATGTTAATATTTATTAAAATGTTTTAATTGTTATTTTAATAGATTTTATGTCACTACGTATATGTTCATAACAATACAATTTGCATACTACGTGGTGTTTAGAATTGATAACTCATTTATAATTATATTTAAGACCTTGTTATATACTCAATTCCAAGGCAAATTAATAAAATAAATAAAATTTATAAAGGATGTAAAAATGTACTGAATTGAATGATATACAACTAAATAAATACGTCTAATGTAAATACGTCTCGGTACGTAAAAAAGGGACTCTTATGGAGTTGAAGAGTAAACAGTACACAGAAATTTAAGCTAGTTTACCCAGTCCTTCATACCGATAATCACATTTGGCTACGTCAATTTCGAGAGCGCTGAGAGGCTTCATATTGAAAGTACGACACTCTGAATATAATTACGTGTTCCCCTCTGATGCAGTCTTCGTCAGTAATGAGCATCTAGCTTTTGAAACTGCACAGGAAGAGCAATTACGGGCAGTCCCACACATGTAAAACTTAAGTATCTTACACAAAATGACCACTTTCAGAATGAACAAGTAATTTGCACTTCAAACAGAGTGTCTTAATAACAACTCTTTATTTCTAGCGGTATCAAGTTAGAGACTATATTAGGTGTTTTGAAAAGTTGTTAAAAAGATAAACATATTTACCGACCACCTGGTCATGTAGATCTCTATATAAGAAGAGCATCAGCTTTAACCTTCCACTTTCCACTATCCATCAGACTTCAAGCAATTTCTCTTAATATACCTACTTTCTCTCTAGGTTTTAAATTAGAGTGTTATAAAAAGCTTTTCTACATATATAAAAAGTAGAAAACAAAGCAATTGAAAAGTTATAATGAATACTCGCGAATAAAAGAAATTCGTATTAAAGTTACTTAAGTTTAATTTCCATTACTGAATTTTACGTTCAGATTTTCTATGTTGGGTTACTTATTATACAGTGCCTTGAAAGTCTTTTATTTAACGCATTAGCCTAAACGTAAGCAAAATAACACGGTAAATAGAATAAAAAGTGAAACTTAATTTAACATATAAGGGCATTTTAATGCTTCAGACAGCAATTATATTATGTGCAAAATATCGCGTAACATTGTGAAAAAGGCACTTGGGCCATACATTTATTGAACGAAGCGAAAGAAAAACGACTGGAACAAGCGCCGGCTGTACTAAATTGCTAACACTTCGCGAGCCTGAGGCGTCCAGAGTTGCCGCCGGTTCATTATTTGCTACAACGCGTCTAACTGTTGTCAAGGTTCCACCTAAAAGTTGACCAACGCTTTGGCTTAATTCTGTTTAAATTCTCAGTTTATAGAATGAAAGTAGTCTTATTCATATCTGTCTCAATTGTAAAAGTATGAAATGGAGCAGGTGAGAAAGGCTTCCAGCTGTCTTTTAGGTAGACATAGAGTGGAGAGCGGTACCCTATTGACAAGTATCACTCAAATCTGATCAGACACTACAATAGCATGCTTGTAGATCCGCTGTCTCATGATGCTAAAAAGCTATATAAACTCGTAAGACGTTAATTACTATTACTGATTTGTTATTTGATTATGTGCATGTATATTATTAAAATGTATATCACCAGGGCAGCATAATCGCTCCAGCGATAAAGCCCTTTTCTTATGAATAAAAAAAATGTATCACTCCCCTATTCACTGAAATACATTGCCATGTATGTGCATTTAGCGTAGAACAGAAGCAAAGCAGAACTTGTGTCAGCAGAGAAAGACAACTATAGGATCGAGTAAACATTTATTAAGTAATGTGCGGAAAATCGTGTAACATTGTTTTAAAAGATGACGTACATTTATTGAACAAAACCGAATAAAAACGACTGGAATAAGCGCCGGCTGTACTAAATTGCTAACACTTCGCGACCCCGCACTCTGAGTTGTGCCGGTTCATTATTTGCTACAACGCGACTGACTGGGGTCGTTGAAGTCAAGGTTCCACCTAAAAATTGACCAACGCTCAGGGAAATTACGTATATCCAACGTCTCAGTTTATAATAGTAATAACATTAGCCTTATTCACGTCTCTCAGTCATAGAGGCACAATAAGCGAACGTATACGCGCTGAAAAATACGCTAGTTTGAAACAACACTAACTGTCCTTATTTTAGAAAGAGATAAAAGATTGGATGCCTTGATTACACTTTATGTTGTATAATATTATATTTGATAACATTGGTATTATGTCCTTAACTGCAAATTCGCCAGCAAAGAGACGCAGGTACAGCACTGCTATATTCTGTCCCTTTCTTAGATAAAGGCAATTTACCTACTTTTGTTCAAAGAAAGTATTTATGTAAGAGTATCGTTGACCATTAAGTAAAAAGACGTTCGCGACGTACATTTATTGAAAGAAATTGTAGAATAATGACTGGAACAAGCGCCGGCTGTACCAAATTGCCAACACATCGCGACCCCGAGGCGCTTTGACTTGCGCGGGTTCATTATTTGCTACAACGCGTCCAACTCGGGCCGCTGCGTTCAAGGAATCACCTTAAAGTTGACCAACGCTAAATTATGTTCAAATTCTCAGTTTATGGAATGAAAGTATTCGAATTTGGAGGCCGCTATGGTGAAGATTTCGCTTAAATGTTGACTGACGCTTTGTGTAAATGCTGTGCATTCTTAGGTGACATATTTTCTGTAACTCAAGCAATTGAACTATTTATTAAGTATCCATTGAACTATTTAGATCAATCGATAGATATTTATCTCCACAAGTATGTAATAATTGAGTAGTGAAGACATTAATTGCAAATGTACTTCAGATGAAAGGAATTTTCGTAGATTGAGTACAGATACAATAGATCCGATATCTAAATTTTCTCACATTTTATACAAACTTCAGCAACATAAAAATATTTAAGCACGCAATTTTAGGTTCTCTCAGGCTCGTGTCAACCTGAAATTCTTTAGAGCAACGATTGCCACCAACGAGATCGTCAGTTTAAATCTAAAGGCACTCGCCTACATTTATTGACCGAGAATGAAAGAAAAAGGCCCGGCGGCGCCGGCTGTTGCAGATTACAACACTTCGTAAGGCTCATTCGCTTCGTGGATTAAGAAGGTTCATTATTTGCTAAGGAGAACCTTCCAAAGTAGGCAAAAAATGACCAAAAATGTTATGGTCAACTAAGAGCTTTAAATACGAAGTTGAGTAGGAATTATTTTTTTTAATAAAAGTGTACCGACTACAAGGTTAAGTATACTTTTTATCTCTAATTTACAAAAATCGAAAGCCTAAAGTTTAATGTACGTGATTAAAGAACTATTCCCATTTTTTACTTTTTGGGGTCACAACATGTGACCAATGACAAATCATTCCACTGTTAAATGTTGTTTAACCGCCCAAAGGTCACACAACACCTACGGTGAGTTCTAACTATTGCCAACAGGTATGTAGGTCAATGTACCCTTTGTTTGAAATATACAACCGGAACTATTAGCGGTCACAACCGCGTGTTTTATTTTGCTTTGTACAACATTTGTGTCCCACAATAACCACCGGGCTACGCGCACATTATGCTCGCTGCGCCTTAATAAAGCAGTTTCAAGAACATTTTGCATAAACGAGATGTCGAATTTCAAATCGAAAGGCACTTGTAGCAGTTGTAGCGAACAATTGTTAGCAAAAGCGAAAAGAAGGCACCAATGAGCGCCGGCTGGTTTAAAATTGCAAACAATTCACGGACCAGCACAACCGAGGTTCGCTTTATTATGTGTAGAAATGCTTTTAAAGGAAATCTTAGTTGTTAAATACCTCAAGGTTATACAAGCATTTGTCTAAAAAATCATAAACGTAGCATACATAATGTTTAATGCTATTTATAATCAAATATACTGTTACGACTTTGAGTACCTATATCTCGAGAACAAAGCGTCGTACAGCAAAACCCCAAAAACGCATAAACAGGTATTAGGTCTACTATCGAACAGTGAAGAAAGTTCTCGAAAAATCGGTCATAAGAAAAACATCGATTTCTACCAGTAAACAAATTCGGGGTCCGCGGGAGTACGTACCTATATATAGCGTACATGTATAGGTTGTTTACATCGCGGGTCGCGGCTATTGTTTATGACTACATAAGCTGTACATAGGTGCGTAATAATTTAAAGGAAGGTTCGGGACGGGTCTATTGTATTTGGTGGTTCGGGAAATTTCTAGAGAACCATGGGTGACCGTATATAAGGCACGCGCCGAGCCGCGACTGGGCAGTTTATTTTCGGAAGTGAAACCGAAGCGATCTCTACCAAGCGACAAGGAAGAATTATTTCGACGACTCAAGCGAAGATATTGGACTATAGTGATTGTGCATTGTGATTCGGACTCTGTGAAGTGGATTTTTGTGGAAGCTGACAATAAACGCCTTCTACGTTACCAACGGCATTTTCATTACCCATAGCGCGTAACAATTGGTGTCAGAAGCGGAATGCCGTTAGTACAACGAGAAGAAGAGGGGCGCACTCCGAGGAGCAGGAGACAGGTCGGTATGGATGCTGCGCGACAACTTGCGGCTGAAGGGGTGGACGAGACCGCTGCGCCGGGGTCGTCGTCAGGGGCAACCGCAGCACCGGCTCCTACAATGGATATGGCAGCGCTACTGTCCGCCATACAGGGGATCCAGGAACAGATCCAGGCCAGTCGAGAAGACAGCCGCCGCGAACAGGAAGCCATACGCCGTGAACAGGAAGCCAGCCGCCGCGAACAGGAAGCCAGCGTTCGACAAATCCAGGATCAAATCCAGACCACTCAAGAGGCCAGCCGTCGAGAGATCATAGAGAAAATTGACAGTGGACTTACTGGCCTTGGCGAGAAACTTAAAGTAGTGGAGCATGAGGTTAAGGGAGTAACGCTCAGAACTGACCACCTGGAAGAGCGCGTTGAAGAATTAAGCAAGGAGGTCGTGAAACTGAAGATACGAGAACCGATAGCAGCATCTCCTGCGACATCGGCTAGACTCGACCTTCCACACTTCGATGGAAGTTCTTCCTGGGCGGCTTTCAGATACCAGTTCGAGACGCTTGCGAAAGCAAATGCTTGGGGACAGGATTACTCCTTTACCGCTTTAACCCTGGCCTTAAGAGGGGACGCCTTAATGACAATCGAAAACCTACCGAAGGAAGGCCGGACACTGGAAGCTCTAATGGAAGCGCTAGAAACTCGCTATGGCGAGAAACATTTAGAATATGTGTACCGAGCCCAGCTTCGAGAGAGGACCCAGAAGCCCAACGAGAACCTCCAGCAGTGGGCAACGGAGGTTGAAAGGCTTGTAAGGTGTGCTTACTCTTCGACACCAGGGAATATCGAAGTGTACTTACTGCAGGCATTTGTCGACGGGATACGAGATTTGGAGGTCAGGGCTGCTGTGCGTCTGGGCCATCATCAGTCTCTAAAGAATGCTTTGGCACATGCCCTGGAAGTCGAAGCCGTGAGACAGGATGCAAGGTACCACAAAGTAAGAGAAGTGGTCACGGAGCAAAAGAAGCCACGTTTTATCCCCACCTGCTATGGTTGCGGCGAAAAGGGGCATATTCGCTTAGAGTGCCCCAAGAAGAAAAGAAGATGGGTTTCTGACTCGGAAACCCAAGTGGACGAGTTGCCGTTAAACTAGATGTCGCCAGGGCCGCGGGGCGGGCGCTGGTTGGTCAAATCAATGCCCCCTGTATTACAATTAACCAAGTTTGCAACGGAAACAGCTTAACAATTGAGGGTATTGTTAATAACCGGACTTGCCAATTCACTGTGGATACTGGAGCCTCTTGTTCAATTGTGAAGCCTGAGCTACTTCCGCGAACCATTCAGTGGACCAAGCGATCGCCAGCATACCGTCTTCAAACAGCAACCGGCCAACCAGTTTCCGTCCTCGGCAATATAGACGTTGATTTGAAGATTGGTGACCGTGTATACCGACATCCAGTATTAATTGCCAGTATCACCGATGATTGCATATTGGGACTGGACTTCTTAAGGAAAGAACAGTGCGTTGTTGACGTACGGAAAGGGGTTTTGAGGTTCCCTGATCAAGAAGTATGTCTTAATGGATCTGAACCATGCAATCTTTACTGCTTGAAGGACACTGTACTGGCACCCAGATCGGAGTCTCTAGTGAAAGTGAAATTCCCCTCGAAGGTTAAAGTAAGAAGATGCGTGATTGTTGAGGACACCGGAAGTAACCATAACTTGATTACTGCAAGAACTTTACTCATGTCCAAAGGAGTATCTACGGTTCGGGTTCTCAATATGAGTAACGAGGAAGTTCATTTAAAGAAGAACAGCTTAATGGGAAGATGCGAGGAAGTGAAACTTCTTAGACAGCTGGGAAATATCAAAGCAGTACAGCCAGAGAAACAAATTAGCGCCGATATTGTCTGTCAACTTCTCGAAGCTTCTAAGGAGAATTTATCTACTTCCGAGCGACAGCAGGCATGGGAACTCCTATCAAAATTTAAAGACATTTTTGCAAAGGACTGTGATTTCGGACGAACAGGACTCGTCAAGCACCAAATCGACACCGGCGACGCTAGGCCCATTAAACAAAGACCTCGAAGGATACCATGGGCAAAAGAAAAAGAAGTCACTGAACTCGTCAAAGACATGGCTTGTAACGGAATTATCGAACCTTCTACAAGTCCGTGGTCTTCACCAGTTGTCTTAGTAAAGAAAAAGGACGGCAGCACAAGGTTCTGTGTAGATTACCGGATGTTGAATAACGTTACCAAAAAGGATAGTTATCCCCTGCCTCGAATAGATGACACGCTGGACATGCTCAGTGGTATGAAGTGGTTCTCTACCATTGATCTGAAGAGTGGATATTGGCAGGTGGAGATAGATCCGAAAGATAAGGAAAAGACAGCATTCAGTACAGGAATAGGTAACGGTCTATGGCAATTTAAAGTTATGCCATTCGGCTTATGTAATGCACCGGCAACCTTCGAACGTCTCATGGAAAGGGTAATGGTTGGCCTTCTTGGAGACGTATGTTTGGTCTACCTTGATGACATCATCATCATGGGGCGTACTTTTAAGGAACACCTGCAGAATATGGAGAAGGTTTTTACACGGCTTCGGAACGCCAACCTTAAGCTAAGCCCGAAGAAATGTGCCCTCTTCAAGAAAGAAGTGAGCTACCTTGGGCACATTATTTCCCCGGAAGGAGTTAAAACCGACCCAGAGAAGATTAAGGCTGTGCAGGACTGGCCTACTCCGAGGAATAAATCTGAAGTACGTTCATTTCTGGGTCTGTGTACGTATTACAGACGTTTTGTAAAGAAATTTTCAGAAATAGCCAGGCCATTACATCGTCTTACGGAAGAAAAACGAGATTTTGTCTGGGATTCGACTTGTGAGGATGCCTTCAGAGAGCTAAAACGTTGTTTGTGTGAAACGCCTATATTAGGATATCCAAGTCGCGACGGGAGGTTCGTCGTGGATACGGACGCGAGTAATACTGGAATCGGCGGCGTTTTATCACAGATACAAGGCGAGCACACGGTAGTGATAGCATACTTCAGCAAATCACTCTCGAAACCAGAAAGAAATTACTGCGTTACTCGTAGAGAGTTACTTGCCGTAGTCAAGGTCTTGCAACATTTTTCGAAGTACCTTATTGGTCGCCAGTTTACACTACGGACAGATCACGCAGCGTTACAATGGCTCCTGCAGTTTAAAAATCCTGAAGGTCAAGTGGCACGATGGCTCGAGCAACTGCAAGAGTTTCATTTTGTTACGGAACACCGGAGTGGAAAAGGACACAGCAACGCCGATGCCTTATCACGAAGACCTTGTCCTGAAGATTGCAAACACTGTCAGAAACAGGAAACCATAGGACATGTTAAATTAATAAGGACGCAAGGCTTAGACGATGAATGGACCAACGAAAACATGAAAAAGGCGCAAGAAGAAGATGATGATCTACGGTTAATACTGGACTGGAAGCGAAGTGAGAACAAACCCAGGTGGAATGATGTGTCAGCATGTAGTCCAGTCACTAAAAGCTATTGGGCTCAATGGGACAGCTTAGTCTTGGAAAATGATGTCTTACATAGAAGATGGGAGTCTAACACCGGAAAGGAAGTAACCCTACAGATCGTAGTACCAAGAAGTATGGTGTCGTCCGTCCTAAGGCACATTCATGATGGAACTTCTGGTGGGCACCTTGGCGTGAAGAAAACACTAGTAAAGCTGCGAAAAAGATTTTATTGGGTACATTGTCGCGAAGATGTGGAAGACTGGTGCCGAAAATGTACAGCTTGCGCTTCAGTCAGAGGTCCCCAAACAAGAAGTAAAGGCAAATTAAAGTTGTATAACGTTGGAGCACCTTGGGAGCGTATAGCTATTGACGTAGCTGGGCCATTTCCAGTAACCGAAGATGGAAACCGATACATCGTAGTTGTGCAGGACTATTTCACTAAGTGGCCTGAAGTGTTTGCCACTCCCAATCAAGAAGCACACACCGTGGCTAAAAAGCTCGTGCAAGAAGTAGTCTGCCGATATGGTGTACCTATGGAAATCCATTCGGACCAAGGACGTAATTTCGAGTCGGGACTATTCCAAGAAATGTGTAGTTTGCTGGGCATGCATAAGACGCGCACGACTCCTGCTCATCCACAGTCAGACGGTATGGTCGAGAGATTCAACCAAACGTTGGAAAATCACTTGGCTAAGGTAGTGGATGAACATCAAAAAGATTGGGACCAATACATACCTCTGTTCCTTATGTCGTATCGTTCGGCAATCCACGACAGTACAGGATTTACGCCAGCAAAGGTAAACTTTGGAAGAGAAATGAGGCTTCCGATAGACGCCATTACTGGAACTCCACCAGATGGTCCCAAGATTGTGACGGAGTACGTAAGTGATCTTCAATACCAGCTAAATGAGGTACACAAGATGGTTCGGGAGAACAGCTTGAAAACCAGTACAAGCATGAAAACCCGATACGACAGGAAAGCCAAATCCAAGGGATTTGAAGAAGGAGCTCAAGTGTGGTTTCACAATCCGCAGAGGAAGAAGGGGAAGTCTCCGAAATTACAACCTCGCTGGGAAGGACCTTACACTATTGTCACAAAGATTAACGACATCACGTACCGTATCAAGAAGGGTCCCCGTGGCAAGCTAAAAGTAGTACATGTAGACCGACTAGCAAAATACCACGGAAAGAATCATGCTCGGGACGAGCATGACTAAGGAGGGGGTAATGTTACGACTTTGAGTACCTATATCTCGAGAACAAAGCGTCGTACAGCAAAACCCCAAAAACGCACAAACAGGTATTAGGTCTACTATCGAACAGTGAAGAAAGTTCTCGAAAAATCGGTCATAAGAAAAACATCGATTTCTACCAGTAAACAAATTCGGGGTCCGCGGGAGTACGTACCTATATATAGCGTACATGTATAGGTTGTTTACATCGCGGGTCGCGGCTATTGTTTATGACTACATAAGCTGTACATAGGTGCGTAATAATTTAAAGGAAGGTTCGGGACGGGTCTATTGTATTTGGTGGTTCGGGAAATTTCTAGAGAACCATGGGTGACCGTATATAAGGCACGCGCCGAGCCGCGACTGGGCAGTTTATTTTCGGAAGTGAAACCGAAGCGATCTCTACCAAGCGACAAGGAAGAATTATTTCGACGACTCAAGCGAAGATATTGGACTATAGTGATTGTGCATTGTGATTCGGACTCTGTGAAGTGGATTTTTGTGGAAGCTGACAATAAACGCCTTCTACGTTACCAACGGCATTTTCATTACCCATAGCGCGTAACAATACATATTTCAGAGTGAGAGTTCATTGAGCTTTATACTCGTTTTTCGAGACTTGCTAAACATTAAGTAATTAAACAAGTATTTCTAATTTTGTTAACTTTTATAGCTTTTGTCAAAACCAGCCTTTGTTACACAGAATAATTGGAGGCGTTCCAATCTTCGAGGGTGGGATAACATGTGTGACCTCCGATGTATAATATGATAGGGTTCAGTGTACGACCAAAGGCTTCGACGCCCTCTGTCCATCGTTATCTTTGGATGCAAATGAGGTTTTGTTTTGCAGCTGGTTTGTATTGATCCTTAGGGACATCATTTCATAAGCTATGAGCTAGGATTTAAAAACTCCAACATTTTTTTTGTAAGAACTGGTATCGTTTTATTCATGTGCGATATAACCACTTTAAGTACTTAGTTTTTGTTACGTTCAGTGTATGATAAAGATACCTTGTTAATAATAAAGAAGAGTCAAAAATTACTTCAGTATAAAATCATATATTCACCAGAACTGAAAAGTCTTCATGCTCTAGGTACAAAACAAGATGAAGTTTTTACCCCTCACCGCCCGCACTCGGCAAGTGTAAACGCTTGTAAAACTTTAATCAACATGGCCCATAATTAATTTATTCTTCATTATTGATGTTTCTTAATGCAAAATATTCGTTTTATGCTGTAAGAGGCGGGCCGACGAGAGTAACTTTTTAAAATTCCAGCCCAACTCTGTAAAGTAATTAGAATTTTTCCAACGACCCCATTGTGCTACGAACTCGACTCACGCAAACTTTTAATGCGACTTAAATTCAAATGCTATTTTACAGTTTCCTTCTGAAGAGTTGATTTTAATGAAATATTGATTATTGGGACATAGCCCGTCCAATTTTCTCTCTCACTGCACTAAGTCTCCAGAGAGTTTAATATTGCAGAGACTCCAGCAGTTCTTATTTCTGTAATACCACTTTTCGTATTGTATTGTGTAGGTATTCGTATGAAAAATATGTATATACCTAAATTATACCTAAAATATTTACTGCATTGACCTACATATTGCAACCTTATTGCTACAATGTATGTCGTTATAAAACAAAATAATTGGGAATTCCTGAAAGCTCACTCCATCACGCGGTTCAAATGCAAATTGGTTCTGATAAGAGTATATTATATAGTAGCTGAATCGAGGGCAATTATTTTCAGAGTACCCATAAGGGTCCTTAAATTTAAAGACTAATTTCTATTGACAACAATGATGCGATTTAGATCGCGGTAACTCGCATAAAAATAATTAATGATATCGAAAGTATTTGCAACGATTGATCAAACCAATTGAACTTCGACCCTTTTGTATTGTATTGCTGGGCATAGGTCTCTTTCCACTATGAGGAGGGCTGGAACTTACTACGCCACGCTACCCCAGTGCCAGTTTTCAGATCTATAGGGATCTTGGATTTATATGGATAAAGCACCCGCACGGCTTGTTGCCTTTCTGAAAATAATTTTGTGAAATAAATGAACTAGTTCTGAAAAAAATATATAATAAAAAGTAAGAAACAAAGGAAGGAGATAATCCGTTCGCATTATATTCAAATCGCTGCGACACTGGGGGCGAACTCGAAAGTCATTGGAGATCAGCTCAAACTCCGTGCAAATAGGAGCCATCAATCCAATAGGCTTTCTATCAAGGCCGAGGGACAAAAGGCCCGTCGTAGAACTAGAGATATACGGAAGAATTATTACACCGGAAAATGTTTGAGAGGGAAATTTAACCGCTATCTATCTTGCATTAACATGTCTGACTTAATACTTCAGGGCATGTTCTGTCTAAACAGCAAGTCAATAGGTATTGCAAAACATTGGACAATAATTTATTTTTAAGATCTAGGCCAGAGTTTTTTACTCATATTAATATCAACTTGACTATGCTTATTTTGGAACAAGTTCTTAAGAGAAGACAGACGGTATGCGACAAGCTTTTATGATCATATAAATTGTATATGAGGTTATACTTAAGTTTATAGTTAAAATTTTAAAGAAAATTTTATTTTCTTCTTTTTAGATCATTTAAATAAAAGCGTTTTAAAAGGCTTATTGTAGTAACAGAAATACCTACTCTACATTGCAGTCTTCAGTACATCGTATTAATGCCAACATGAGACTGATATAAATACTTTTTTAACAAAAGAAAAAAAACATCGGGAAGTAAAATCTATACTTTTAATAATGCGGCTACTATGTCTCTTTATCTGTGTATAGCCATGTGACGATTTTACGCGTAATTTACTGAACCAATTTTAATGAAATTGAATGCACAGCTGGAGTGAACCTTGAAAATGGCCATAGGATAATTTTATCGCGTAAAATAGGCTTATGGGGTTGAAATAAGGAATGAAAATTTATATAAAGCGTTGTCATCTTCGAAGAACATGAAACTTTATATTTAGGCACTGGATAGGAAATAAATAAGTATTTGTACTAGACATTTCGATTTTCATTGGAAAGAAATAATGGAACTATAACCGAATTCCACTCGAGTGAAGCCGCGGGTGGAAAGCTAGTGATTACTTGGCTATGATTTACTTTTAAAAAATCCTTAAGTAGTTGCTACAATCTCGCCTTTTGTAACTGCAAAAAGATACAAACTGCAATCTCCCATGCAAATCCTGCCGTCATACTTAACTGTGATTTTGGATAACCATTTAAATTTGGCATCAAGACTGAATACTCTTAACCTATTTGCATCCTTAATTGAAGTCACGCAGAGCGTTCAAGAATCAATGAAGCCGAATGCCAGCGGTGCACCAAAGTAGTTCCCGCCGAATGCCATTATGTCTGATTCCATTCAAGTAGTTTGGATACGTGACTCACATTATTTAGATGCCACGTAAGCTTGGATGCGGTTTGCTTGTATTGTTGCTAGCTACGCCACGCGGATTCACCCTCTTCAAAAATTAAATATCACAATTTTACTAAATAATTATTATATCAGAAGCGATTCAGCGATGGCCGAGTGGTAAAAAACCGCGGTCTTCGACGCGACCGATCCCAGGTTCAAATCCTCGGCTCGCACCTCTGACAAAGAAATTTGTAATGTGCGAATTTATCGCTGCTCCACGGTGATGGAAAATATCGTGATATTTCATTGATTACGATGTTCTCCATCGCCGTGCATGCCTGAGAGCAATTCATAATTTCTCGAAAGCATGACGTCCACCAATCCGCACTTGGCCAGCGTGGTGGACTATGACCTAAATCCCTCTCAATTGTTTGAGAAGGAGACTGTGCCCAGCAGTGGGACATAAAAAAGGTTGAAAAAAAATATTATTATATTAGAAATTATTATAGAGCAGCGTGGTAGCTACCTATTTTGGGAAGAGACCCGTGCGTCCCCGTCAGACGCAATAAGAGTCGCCGGCTATTCCGGGAAATGAAGTTGAAAAAGAAGGAAATGGTAAAAACCGAAATATCACAATATTTGCCTATTCATTCGGGTACAAAGTCAGTTTATGGGCTATACAAATTATGAGACATAATGCAACATTTATTAAAGAACCTAAAAGCCTTTTAAGCCCAAATATTTGTTCTCACTGGTGTCAAACTTATAACAACGTGCATTTAGGTCGTATGTGTTTTAAAACGGAATTATCTAATAATATAGATCCTATTACAAAATGAAAAAAAAACAACGGGTTGCACTCCGGTAGTGCCGGCAGAACTGAAAACTTAAACATTAACCTTGTGCATTTTTGATATTTTGGAATGGTTAGGAAATAATTTCGCAAGAATTGCTTTTATTATCAGTATTATTCTTCATGTAGTATTTTCAGTAGGTTTTCATCTAGTATTTTTATAAAGTACTCACTCATTTTCTTTCACTATTTCTTCGTCACTTTTTTCATTAATAGATGCACTTTGTTCAATGTCCATATTTTAAATACTTGATATAAACGAATTTTACAAATATAGACAGTCGAGCCGTCATCAGCTGTCACCCCTCCGTCTTACGAATATTTGATTAGGCCACATGTCCTGACGCGAGTTTAACATTTTTTACCTATGCAAAAAAAGTGCACAACGCCGCTAAAGAAGTTTTCACTTAAAAAAATCAATGTAATACATTACTTCTAAATGTTCTCTTTGGTAAAAAAAAGGGTTAGTCTTTTAATACTACTTTTGTTAGTTACAACACAATTTGTATAGCTAACAAAATAAACACTTACTTTTAATTTTACGTTTTAATTAAAATTTAATACGTACCTACTGTCCTACTGTATGTACTATGTAGGTACATACGTCATAACGAATCGAATATGTGAGGCTTGTTCTTAACAACAATAAACTAACGTTACATTGATACCAGAAACATTAGTACCTTAAAATGTAATTTCAGTGCGAATAAACAGAAATTTGATCAGAGTATCCGTGAAGCAACGATCCTTAATGAACGGCGCACGTAGCAAAAAGTAAATCCTTACGATTTACTGCACGTTGGTGTTCAGAAAGATTTTAAAAGGGGCAGCGAAATGTCGCCTCGTCATCAATATTGACGGGTTTAAAAGGAAAATTGGGTAGCGCTGTTTTATAAGTGAACATAAAAGATTGGAGAATGTTTCGCTTTTAATTTTAATCTGGCTGCAACTCTTTTTGCGTCCCACTGCTGGGCACGGTTCTCTCCCACTTATTGGAGAAGCCTGGAGCTTACTTCACCACGCTGCTCCAATGCGGGTTGGTGGAGATGCGGGTTAGTGGCCAACCCGCTGTCGGATGTTTTCAAACCGCCCATAAGGCCTCCGACAAGGTTTGACGACTGTTATCTATCGACAACAACCGGGACTGACGGCTTAACGTGCCCTCCGAAGCACGGAAACGCGCATGAAATTTTTTGCCACTAGCGGTCACCCATCTCACACCCAACCGCGCCCGTTTGGCTCAGCTGCATAGATCGCTTGCGTTCTAGGTACGCTAGCCGCCAGGCCATGCGAGCTTCGTAG
Source organism: Pyrgus malvae (assembly GCA_911387765.1). NCBI lineage: Eukaryota > Metazoa > Arthropoda > Insecta > Lepidoptera > Hesperiidae > Pyrgus > Pyrgus malvae. The sequence goes on along the minus strand of OU426954.1, from coordinate 12,234,318 downwards.
TAGGTACAGGTAATTTTAATCTAAGAGACCATAATAAAGTTAGAAAATTCCTGTAAAAGCGGCAACCCGTTCCGTTAGCCGTTTTTGGTTAAGAATAGGACTTCCTTAAATTTTTTTCTCGCAATACTTATACACATTAAATATCAGTTTTTTACACGTGCCTGTAATTGATATATCATAGCTTGATTTGGCTTATTATTTATTAAAGTTTTGCAAATAAAATATTGTTAACAAAACTTTACATTTTGAAATTCAAACATTAAGTTATGTAGTTGAATACGACTACATAGTCATATGAAAACAAATAATTAGTTCCCAAAATGCCTACGCCTAAAGTTAACGTAAACAGACTACATTTCATATGTACGTACAACATCCTACTAATAATTATAAATGCGAAAGTAAGTTTGTTTGTTACTCTTTCACGCGAAAACTACTCCACCGATCATCATGATACTTTGTACATATATTCTAGGAGTTATCAAAAGTCAAATAGGATACTTTAAAAAAAATACGCTGGTGAAACCGCGGGTCACAGCTAGTATTTCATATTTTCTCAGTGCGTCGCGTCGCTAACGAAGGGCTTACATGTATTCAGTCGGCTACTGTAAGTTAAAGCAATCTCACCATTGAAAAATATGAAATAAGTAACATGTAAATTAAATTGGAAAAAAAGAAAATCTGAAAGTCTGAATACAAGTCAATTTATTATTTTTAAATTAATTTAATTATTTTTAAAGAGTCAGCATTTTCAATATAAATCTGTGGTAATCTGATTAGATACCATTCACGAGCAGATGCTTAATTAACACTGTCTGTATCACTCGTCGGTTCCGATCCACGCAGAAGCCGGAAGGGCTTTTAATATGGCGTCGAAATTGAGCCACGAGCACTCCAATATTGATATCGACGCGTTCAGCGTACCTGAAAGTAAGAGGAGATTTTTAAGTTCTTTTCATTTATTATTTTTTCCTTTTTGTATTAGATATGTGCAATAAAACTTATGGAAATACATCTCCTATAGTTCTTTTCATCTTTGGGTTTAATTTGACTATATTAATATTCATATCAGAAAAAAACGGCAAAGTTGGAGTCGAAATCGCATATAAAGTATTTCGTAGGAACATAAAATAATATTAACTCTTTTATAATATCCCACTGCTGGGCATAGCTATCCTCTCAGATGGTAGACATATACATAGGTGTGAGTAGGTGGATGATAATAATATACCTCTGAAAATTTTTGTATAATTATCAGGTATGCGCGGTGATGCAAAATGACATAACGTAATATTACAATGTTTTAAAAAATGCACTTAAATTTCGAATTGACTTTATTAATGTGTACAAATTCACTGTTTTGCTGTAACAAGGCTATACGTTTTGATTCCCTGGTGAGATGTATAGAATTTTTCTTCTAAACCCTGAAAGCAAGCAAACGGTAAGAAAGGCAAAAGGTTTGAATATTATCAAACCGGTTACAGCATTACTTTTTATAATAATATGTATATTCTATAAGGCCTACTACATGCTACGACGTAGCAGGCTTGTCTACGACATTCACGACTACAGAAATTATTTCCAATGCTGCTTCTGATGTTATTTAATTTATAGATAAAATTGGCTTTTTAAAAATGGAACATTCACTTCATAGTATTCCCGCAAAGCGTCGCCACGTCTGAATTCAAATCTAAACGTGGACTTCAATATCGGGACTGACACATCCAACGTGACAAACATCCAGACGACACAACACGTGAAAAGCATAAAATTTCTTTATATTAAATATGTTTTCACTCATGCATACTTTCATAAGATTTATTAACTAAATATGTAACACTTGTTTTTATAGATAGACAAAAGAATTTATAAAAAAGAGCCATTTATTACGGTTAAAAAATATATATTTGACTATTTCCTTACCAAGTTTTAGAAGAGACTGTTTGGCTCTTTAGCTGGTTGAATCGTAAAAGCGACTGACAGGCTGAGTAACTTTCGCATTTATAACATTAGGTTTGAAGTATGGGTGGATGGATATGTAGAGCATTCGCTTGTTGAACGCCAACTTAGGCCAACCGCCTACTATAACAATTTGTTGCGGTGACTTCATTAGCGTTTTAGACATACGAGTATACATATAACGGCAATGGCAACTTAAAGTTTGTACGTGACACAACGCCAGTAATATATTTTCATGTGAATGCGCTTACTAAATGACCTTAGTGACCGTCTTCTAGGTATAATTTAATGTATTAAGTATTGTTTCATTAATTCATTTTAATGTTTGCTTGTTACTGAATGCACATTAACAAAAAAACTATAATGAAATTTAATGGTCCGTTTTGATATTTTTTCTAAATATTACATAAATTTAAATTCAATGGAATGACAACCAAATACAATATTGTGAAAAATAAAAAAATATACGAGATAATAATATGGTACAATTAACATAGGTTTATTGTGATTCTTTTTCGTTTTTCATTATGATTTTTATTTTGAAAGATTATTTTAAAACATCTGTGATAAGCAACTGAATGTAACTTAAAAGTAAGAAATAAAATAGTGTTAAATTATATAGATATTCGTGTCTCTTGGGTCAAAATGTGTTCCTTATGACTTGTGACAGTGACTAAAGTCACACTGACGAAAAGTCGTTAACAGGCGGTAGGTCTTAGTGAGTGTCGCTCAATCTCAATCCGAGCATAAACGTGTGCCTCCCACTCCCTCGACATCCAGACGCCATATTGCGAAAAATAATAAATCGAAAGCCGACAGTCTATGTTAATAGTATTGTATACATAGAGATTTCAAATTTGTGTTCACGATCATCATATTTATACTCAGATAAGAATTTATAACGATTTATAGTTAATTAAATAAAACTTAAAACTGTAAAGAAATTTTCTCCAATTTATTTGCATTTTGCTACCTACCGTCACTTTTACCAAAAGCCTATTATTATTTTTCTTATGCCTATACCTACCGTAGGACGGCTCGTGTTCGTGAATCCGAGCTATTCAAATGGTGCAATCAACGTGCCACACATTCAAATGGCATGTTAGCTTTATATCAATAAGTAAAAAAGAAAACAAGTATCAAAATCAAAATGACACGCAGTAAATAAACACATAAAAGTGATAACGATGGTTCTATCAAAACACAAATTCTAGCAAATTTTTCAAGCCTGTGTTTTTTAGCTTATCTCATGTTTGTTCTTATGGTTCTTCTTCTTGCCGAGGCTTTCATTGGCTGAGATCTAATGTTTTGAAAAACGAAGTTTAAACTTTATATCAAAAAAGAGTAAAGAAAGTCAAAAACATTCTTTACAAATTCACATCACGGTAAAGATCCTTTCTAACAGGGTAAAACAGCTTGTGCACAACATTCGTTTACGCTAAAAAGTGTTTGCAGGTAGCTAGGACGAAATCGCATACAGAGCTCTGAAAACCGCGGTGGAATTTAAGTGTGGCTTTTTAAGGCTTTTATTAAGTTTAGTAACTAGGTAGTGCTGGTTGGCTGCTGTGCACTTGTTTACAGTTTTATTATTTTCTCATACCTACATGTTTATGTTGTTTTATAATTTTGACTTTTAGTGAATTATGAGTAATATTGTGTCAATTTCAATCTAAACATTTTGTTAAATAATAAAATTGACGAATCATTTATGTTTATTTAATCTTTATAAAATACCAGATATGCGCCGCAGTTTCACTAAAGAGAGAACGAATTCCATGAAATGAACAAACACAGTAGTTTTAATTCTTGGGCACCTTGTTTTACGGAATTAAATATCTACGATTTATTGAAAACAATGATACAGATTTTCATCATTTCAACGATTACGTACACTAAGTTTAAAGTAAATTGATGGAACATAATAATTAATAAGTTCTTCATACAAACTTTCCACCCCTTCTTTTACGCCTAGAGCTAAAAACAAAGTTTCAAAAGACTTGTTTCATAATCGACGGATTTTGTAACAAATTTTCAACTCTTGTTTATTGAAATATCGGCATTTTTTAAGGATTCCTTTATCATAATAGCCTATTACCTAAATTTTATGTTTCATTCTTCAGAACTTTCGGCAATACGATGAGAAATCAGCCAGGGCACTTAATTTTATAGGTACAGTTTAGAAAAAATGCATAAAAACAAATTTTGAATAGTTACATTTTAATTTAGAAACTGTTATAACAAAAAACGAATAAACATAATAACAAATTATACTTATGAAAATAAGTACCTATCCTAGTTTTTATGTGTGAATTAAATACCGACTTCTCAATCCATTACTGCCTAAATCCTCGTAATTCCCAATGCTCAAATCACACCCACGTTGAAAATAAAATGGCTCCCTACGTTTCGGTTAAATGTCACGACAGGAAAAAGTTTGTTGGATCTCAAATAATTGACTTTAGCGGTGGTTCATATAACTTTATAATCAGTATTGCAACAATTATTTCAATCTAATTACGTAAATTAATTAATAAAAAGGTACTAAAAAAGTTATCATCACATTTTAAAATAGATGTAAAATGTTTATATTTAACTTCAATCTAATATAAATCTTTTGTATATACACACATTTTCCGTTACTATTGACTTTAAACACATCAACAAAATTCCTGAACCTGTTTTCGTGAAAATCTCATAATTTATAGCCGCATCTTAAGCCGCATTTGTTTACGCGGACAATTGATTCTTCCCGTACTTTAATTAATTTTCTATGTGAAAAATATGTATTTGCAAAAATATTAAAGATCTTATCTAAGAAGTTTTTCAATATAATTGGAATTATCAACATTTATCATCGGTAACAGGCAATCTCAACGGAAACTTATGTCATATCCAATAAAGAAGTCACATAAAATAAGGCTTAAACTAACCATGTCGGGTAGGTTATTTATATAAGTCGTGTCTGGCAACACTCCTGGCCTGAAAGTTGGGCAATATTTTTTGTTTGACAAATGGCCACGGAAACGGGACTTTGCTAAAGTTTTACCTCCATTAATACGAGGAGGTACTCGGTTATTTCTGACGGGCCAAGCATTTGGCAACCTAAATTCAATGTTTTAATGAAGGCACTTAAGAAATGTTTTACTCTTTCATAAATTTAAAATTATTTTATATTTTGTGCAAAGATTTAAAAAAGTTTAATTTAGTTACTATGCACTCATCGTCTATCATCACTTTCATATAAAATATAAAAATTAGGCAATCTTGTTTGATGTACAACTCTAGTGATAAATTAGTCGAAATACAAAGATTTTCACAAATTAAAAAGATCTCTTTTTACTTCGCAAAATATAAAGACATGAAGGGTTATTGTTTCAATTCCTCTAGAGTTAAAAAATCTACACATTAACACAATTAAAACTAATCCATAAGTACTATAAAACTTAAAAATACATAATAATAACCTAACTCAAATGGGCGTACCCATGTTCTTGGTCAGAGGGTGCCCCCCTCTGACTTCTGATTCGTCGTCAGGGGGGGAGGGGGCAATTTTTTTTCAAGCTGGATACCGCGCGTAAATTTGCCTTCCACGTTACTATACAAAGGAGGTAGCATATCTAGCTTATTCTTTATATGCTATCTAGCTTATTTCTTTTTTCGTTTCGAAGATCTTTTGGGATTCTTGAATCCCTGAATCTGGACCTTGATCCAGGGGACGTGGCTGCTCAACCTCCTGCCCCCCCCCCCTTCGGTATACCCATTAGTTTACGAAACTTATAAAAAACAGTTTTAATACGTTTTGTAACGTACTTTTCTAAAATATAGAACCCTATATTCCTTTTCCATCCAAAAAATACAGTCGAGTTCTACTTCAAAAAGAAATTGGAACAGGAAAGCTTTGATGCCAATAGTAAAGTGACAGATCAATTTGCAACTCCATTATTTTTGCTGTGCCTTTTATTTTAAATAAATTACTTTTTTATGCGCCATATTTTTATTCTTTTAAAGTAATTCATAAAAGGTTCTATGACCTTTAAGTTAGCAAAATTCCTGGCGTCGTAAATAGGAGTTGTAGGTAGACGATGTCCTTCAAAGTTACATGGTTGCCTGAATCTTGAGTACGATCCGAAACAAATAACATTCCATTTCGATAATTAACGGGACAAGCCAGACGATCCCTTCAGGTACGAGTACGTTCTTAATTATAAAGCGGCTCTACATTTGAAGTAATGTTTAACGCGTGAAAGATCAAACTTTTCACGAAATTTTGGATGTCGTTAGCCTTCGAGGAGCAATAGCAGAATCAATTATATATGGCTTCTAGGTCAGTGAATTGCACGGGGTCGTTGGTACGCGCCCTGCCGATTCCAAAGCTCGGTCGCCCGTCGAATGCCGGAAGCCCATACCTAATAAACGGACATTGCGAATACCTACAATACCACAACTTGTTATATACCTTATACAGATTCTATAAAATTGCCAATGGCAAGTATACTTTGTAAATGAACAAGAGATTATTACGGTGCACACGGTGCAAACGTTGCAACGTAATAATGCGAAATTTACCTGAACTTATTTTATTACCGACTTCCAAAAGGAGGAGGTACTGTATTCGGCCCTGCGTGGCGCAATGGTTACCATGCTGGACCGCCAAACGAAGGGTTCGATTCCCGGCGAAACAGAAATTTGAATGATGAGTTTAAATTGCTGTTCTCGGTCTGGGTGTTTGTGTTTCTGTCTTTCCATGGTACCCACTACACAGGGTATATCTACCCTACTGTGGGGCTATGAGTGTGAAGCGTTATTTTTTTATTTATATATTCACCGCCGTTTGTGGACCGACTTTCAAAATTCTTTTTTTGAAGTGAAAACTTCTTTAGCGGCGTTGTGCACTTTTTTTGGGATGGGTAAAAAATGTTAAACTCGCGTCAGGACATGTGGCCTAATCGAATATTCGTAAGACGGAGGGATGACAGCTGATGACGGCTCGACTGTCTATACATATAAAATTTGTTTATATCAAGTATTTAAAATATGGACAATGAACAAAGTGCATGTATTAATGAAAAAAGTGACGAAGAAATAGTGAAAGAAAATGAGTGAGTACTTTATAAAAATACTAGATGAAAACCTACTGAAAATACATGAATAAATAATACTGATAATAAAAGAAATTCGTGCAAAATTATTCCCTAACCATTCCAAAATATCAAAAATGCACAACGTTAATGTTAAAGTTTTCACTTCTACCGGCACTACCGGAGTACAACCCGTTTTTTTGTTCTTAAGCTTACACTCCCGAGGTGGTCCCATTGTCACCAAGTCATGATCTGATGATGGGATCCTAGAGACATCGAGGGGAATATTCAAATTTTATAGGCACACATATTAATATACACATATTATTAATTTTCATATACTTGCTAAAGCAAAACAGACATTTGTATATAGTGATCATCATATCATGTTGCTGAGCTGATGATGGAAGGTACTGCCACGGTTAGGAGTTGAGAGCAAATTGATTCAATAATTCATACGTTATATTATTATATACGGCCAATAGTACTCGTTATATCAGGATATTAAATTAACATGATTATACGTATTAATTAAGTTTTAACTATAAATGACATAATGTTAACTTTTTCTTGGAAATAGTAATGACTAATGAGTCTTAAAACCATATTGGGGTCGGTGCCCATTCAGAACGAAAGGTACGCCATATTTTACTAAGGGCCCGACTCCAAAATAGTTTTATGTCATTACCATAAGCAAGAACATGTAGGCACTGAACAATATTATTTTTTACCGATCATAGTCGGTTTTTTTTTCTTAAAAATTTAATTAATATTCATTGTACCCATCTAAACACACACAGACACACGTTTAAAAAGGTATCATCCTATCCCGAATTAATTCGGTTTAACGAAACCTTTACAAAGTATACTTGCCATTGGCAATATTAATGAATCTGTTTATGGTATCTTTTAGGTTTTATTATACTTCGTTATTCTAGGATATAATAAACTAGTTAAAACAAAATAAACGAGGGTGTGCTTTATTTGAACTCAGTGGGGTAAACAGTCTTGGCGCTATTTTAGAAACTAATATTATTAGCGAAACGAAGCTTTCGTAATATTTTGTATGAAAATAGCACTTCGTGACGTCACGGCGCGGTGTGCTGTTGCCATAGATAGATAATCACTATTTATAAGGGTATCTATTTATAGTCATTGAATTGAACCAATAAAAATGGCTTGTTAAAATTGCCTACGAACGAACAAAACCTCACATATTTATTTGAAACAAATGAAATGTTTATAATGCAGCTATCTATTAAGAACATGATGCATTCATACATTTTCCAAAAATATTCCAAAAATAGCCATAAAAATGCTCAGTTAGGAAGAGGAATCATGAGAAAACCTGCATAACGCGTCCCCGCTTGGCATACGAAAATTCTTATTCTAAGGAACTTGGTCAAGCTCAATATCTATGTTCAACAATATATCTACGGTGAAGCTTTTATTGAAGCGTGCATGGCTCGAAGGCTCGCATAGAACACAAGTGATTTACGCAGCTAAGCTAAACGAGCACGGTAGGGTGTGGAATTGGTGACCGCTAATGGCAAAATTACATGCACGTTTCCATGCTTGGAGTGCAAATTAAGCCGTCGGTACCGCTTGCTACGGATAGATCACAGTCGTTAAACCTTGTCGAAGGCCTTATAGGTGGTTTGAAAATATCCGACAGCGGGTTGGTCACTTGGTCACTAACTCCACCAACAAAGGGCGGGTTGCATTGGTGCGGCGTATGAGATAAACTCCAGGCCTCCACAATAATGAGAAGAAACCGTGCCTAGCAGTTGGTTGCAAAAAAGTTGCAGTTTATATAACATATGGTTCCAATGCTGAATTAAATCATATAGGGATATAGGTAATAAGTGTATTTATTATCGCAGAATCAAAACTTATCACAAGCACATGAAAGAGCAATATTTTATCTGATTTCGATTTTTCGTCTTTTCTCTTCTAAAAGGTTACAAAAACGTTAAAAATTTATGACAAATATTTCATTAGTTTTACATTTTATTACAAATTTTGAAGTAAATGTTAATTTTATTCATTTTCCAAAATATTTGATTTTAAATAAAGTAATACGTAGTGGACAAACATTAAAAAAATCAAGCTCCAAAAGGATAAAGTAGCGAAAAAAGTACTCGCAACTTATATTATTTTTATAGTCGTAGTAAGATAAAAGATCAACATAGTAAATTGAGAACTCTTTAGATTTAAAATTTGCGTCGCTTACAGTTTCACTCGTCCTCTAACTTACTCCCAAACCGACGAAATCCGTTTTAATTACCTTATTAGGGAAAATTGCTTATCCTTATCAGATAATTGCAGAATTTTTTTCAGGTAAGCGATTTGTAAAATGTTAACCATTTCTGATATACTAAACTTCCGGGTTGATTTGAAAAAAACTCCAACATAGTACATTCCAACATATTTTAGTGTTTTATATTGTATAATATAGTAGTACAAACCCAACTGCATATTACAGATACATTATACATTACATCTTAAAGATATGTCCTCAGGCCTCATTAGTTTTGCTTGAGATCCCTATTCAAGCAGAAGCTCAAGTGTTCCGAATGCTCATTCACCGCTTCGATTTGAAATAATACTACCTACCTACATCCAAACCAACCGTAAACAAATCTGAAAACGGATCACAAAGTTATAACAAGTGGAGCAAGTAAAATATGATAAACAATTTTGATACAGCAGTAGAAAATTTGCACAAAATTAGGAAATTTATATTCATTTAGGCACTTGCCTAATTTTCTGTTACAGAAAAGATCCCTAGGGAGGTCAAAAGGGGTCAATGGTTAAACGAAATGGCTCTGATAAACACTAGTTTGTTACGCCTCTACTGCCTTTGTATAACATTATCTCTATTTACTACCAAATATTCCAGAATATTTGAATTTTATTTGACAATTATTACTATAATAAACCCTTATTAATATCTCGCATATTCTTCGTATATTAGGCATTCACTGAATTCAGATGGATTAAGGGCATTGTCCACTACGCTAGCCAAGTAACAGTAGGGGAATCAACATGACTATGAGAAAATTGGATAACTTTATGACTTGCAGTTTTCACGTTGTCTTTCTTCGCCATACAGAATTCTCCATAGAGAGATTTATTGTACAGTTGATCTACCACTGAATATGCATGAAACTTTCTTATCTTTACAGTTACGCATCAGAATTTTTACCTAGACCAATGAAGTAAAAGTCAAAAATCAACTAGTCTGTTAATGCTCATGATCCTACAACGAGATCAAAACAATCGTTTGTCAAAACTCCAAAGATAAAGACACAAAGTAAACCTTTGACACGCCCACTTAAAATAAATTGCAAATCATAATAATAACTCTTGGCCTGCCTAAGCCTGTAAAACTCTAGAAAAATATGATTATATATCAGCCAAATTTCCTATAGTATCCAGCGAAGATTGGAAAGATAATTTAACCTTCGTCGGTGGCGAGAATGAGAAGATAACAAGCCCTTTAGTATTCCAGCCACGAAAAGTCGATCCACCTGCTTTTCATATCACGGCAATCGACGAGCCCGGAGTCGACTGGGTCTCTCTGCCTGAATGACAATTCCTACCCATATAAAAATCAATTGAGGGCAACCAGAGAAATCGAACATGAACAGAAAATTAATAATTCGATTTACTGATAATATGTAGACCGAATTGCGAAAGAAAATAGTGTTTTTTTTTCGGTAATGGTATCGTATACTGTGCTTATTGCCAATGTTAAGTGAATATTTGTATTCAGTTTTTACTCATTTCATTAAAATCAACCAAAATAATAACAATCAAGTCAATCAAACTCAAACCAGTCCTCAGTAATCAGTCGGACAAGTCAGTCAGTAATTACAGTAAAGTTACGGTTACTTCATCAGAACAAGTCCGATTAAGTTTTGAGGCAAGCTGAAAAACATATTTTCGCACTCGTGTAACTGATATCGAACTGCCAAATGCCATTAACTTTGTCCGATATAGCTCAAAAAGACTTCAAGTAAATGGCAATAAAACAAGGGTATGCTTTTCTGTCCTTCCCGCCAAAACTCTTCTTTTATTTTATTGTGTGCTTTACATTAAGTACTTCAAAAAATGACGAAGCCTGTTCTCTTTCTAAAGCATTCGAGCAACGGATTAAATTAAATTTGTGTATCAAAGTACGCTTTTGTGTCTTTTTTGTACACTGCAATCTGTTTTTCACACAAACCTCGTATTTTTCATCTTGTATTTCAAACAGATCTTTCGGTACGGTTTTTCAGTCATACGTATAGATATTTTAGCCATCACAAATTCTTAGTATCAACCTAAGGATCGATTCATGTTCTAGTGATCGCCAATGTTTTTATTCGGATAAGATAGATATCTTCGTAGTATTTAATTTTTTTTTATAAAGTTCACTAACTCTTCTTATCTCGGGAAAACAGGAACTGAGAAGTACAAGCACACCTGTTTTAGGTACATAAATTTGCGAAATACAAGTATAAAAATTACTTTACACAAATTTCAATTTGTTAGTAGGTACAATTGTTTTGATCTGCTTACTTATAGGTCGCTGACGAAATAGCTAAGTAGGCTGCAACTTTTTTTATGCACTGAGCCTTTTTTAACCCATCTTAGTAATGACAGCGTCGATTTTGCTTAGCTTTGCCGATCGCTTACCTTATATTTTAGCTGTAGTTCAATGCGCACATCAGATTTATTTTCCAGAAAAATATCAAAAATAGTATTCTTAGGTATACACGGAAACAGTTGTGAATTTTACAATTTAACCTTTTTTTAAATTTATTATCAATCATTCAAGATGAGAGGAATAGGTATAAATTATGTAACTCGTCTTATTGAATGCGACATGGATGCGACACTAGCCGTCGTGATTCGGCCCCGAGCCCGCACTCCGCAGTAATCTCGGACGTCGGAATTCTTGCGATCCTTCCGAATATCTGAATTCGTTCACGGCATACCGATGTCTTCTGCAGGTTACCAAATCGAACTTAGACATGATATTGGCTGTATGTTAATTTAGGTATGTAAAATGTCTTGTCATTGCCCTGAGGATGGTGTAGAACTCAAGCGATCTACTCAGCTAAGTGAAACAGGCGGGATATGGCGTTGGATGCGTGATCGCCAATGGCAAATTTCATGCGAGTTTCCATGCTTCAAAGGACATGTTAATCCGTCGGTCTCAATAGTTATCAATAAATTTGCAGTCGTGAAATTTGCCGGAGATGTTACGGATGGTTTAACATCATCCGACTGTTTGTTGGCCACTGAACGGCATCTGCATCGAGTCGACCCGCATTGGAGCAGCAGGAATGAGCTCTAGTCTTACCCAGTTATGGGATGACATGAAAATTGAGTCGTCGCTAGGTACGGAATAGCTACACCGGTGCGTTCCACTGGAGATCCCGGAGTCCTCCCCAAGTGTAGAGGCAGGCCAGCGAGGGGGTTTTAGTGCGGTACAAATCCCTCATAACCCGGTCTCTCCCAAGATTTCGGGTAACTTTTGAAGGTAAATACCAAAAAAGGTACGGCCTAGCTATGACTCATTTGTCATCACAGACGTTCAAAATTACTGTTCTCGGTCTGGGTGTTTGTGTTTCAGTCTTTGATTTTGTCCCCACTGGTACCCACGACACAACAACGAACCCTACTTTTCGTAGTATCCTGTAGTTCGTAGTAGGCTTTGAGTGTGAAAAGTAGGTATTTTTTTTTAATATCAGAGCCTAAACGAATGGAGTTAAAAAGTGTTATTTTAATCTAGGTATATAATCATAATAATCTAGGAAGAATAGTATAATTACAACCCTAACAGTCGAGGTAATTATCCAAATTTTATTGAATGCTATTGCCTTAATAGGATTATTCTGTAGCTACTGACATCGGTAGAAATTTTATTTTTATAGACATCCAAATTTCAAAATATGTGTATATTGCAAGCACATTGCAAGAACTTTCTAAAATACATAAAGTATAATAGTAATAGTAATAATAAAGTATAATAGTATTTTAGTAGATAGAATTATGAAATTCAATCGGTTCGTAATAACAAAGGCTATTACAATATCAGTACAATATGGTCCGATAGGTATATACCTAACAGACTGACAATTCAAATGGATTTGCAATGTTTAATTACCGATTTTGATGACATTATTTATGTAAATACAATGAGTGATTTAGTTTGTATAGATTGAATTCAAACGCTTTTATATCTATAACTATAACTTTAGATACATAATAATAAACTTTAACATTTGTTTTTAAGTATCCAATAGCAGTCGTACACAATTCTTAAATATATTCAACTATTACATAAAAGCCCCGTGCCAAACTACGATATGGGGTTTGTTATCAAACGCCCCACAAGGAACTTGACAAGGTTTAACGACTGCTATGTTTTTCTTTATTATTTTAATGGAGTAGCTGACAAGCATGCAGGTTACGCGATGTTAGTCTCTTTAGCGAAGCTAAATAGAGCTACAGTATCCCTTGCCTGATCGTAAGAGGTGACTTTTAGTCACCTCTTACGATCAGGGCACAGGGGCGCAGGGGCTTCAGGGGTTGCGGACGGTGAGAGTGGGAGCTCGACCCGACCAGCCAGCAGCCCCGGGAAGGACGGTGGTGTGTGCGTGGCCGCATGCCGCCGTGAGCGTCTGAGGGTGCCGGAGAGTGCATCTGGTCTCCCAAAGAAGGGCCCGTGCTGGGCGCCGCGTGCGTAGTACACCGGTGCGTTCTACTGGAGATCCCGGAGTCCTACCCAAGCGCAGAGGCAGGCCTCCAAGGGGTTTTTTCCAACCTTTTTTTGTCCCACTGCTGGACACAGGTCTCCTCTCACAAGTGAGAGTGATTTATCTTGATTTAGGCCATATTCCACCACGCTGGCCAAGTGCGGATTGGTGGACGTCATGCTTTCGAGAAATTATGAATTCCTCTCAGGCATGCACGGCGATGAAGAACATCGTAATCAATTAAATATCACGATATTTTCCGTCACCGTGGAGCAGCGATAAATTCGCACATTACAAATTTCTTTGTCAGAGGTGCGCGCCGAGGATTTGAACACGGAATCGGTCGCGTCGAAACTGCGGCTTTTTACCACTCGGCCATCGCTGCTCGATGAGGGGGTTTTAGTGCGGTACAAATCCCACATAACCAGGTAAAACCCAAGGTGCCGGGTACCTTTTGAAGGTTTTCCCCGACAACGAAAAAAAGGTTACGTGATGTTAAGAGGTCAGCCCATGGACATCTAAACACATTTTCAAGCAAGCCCGTCTTGCCTGTGGTCACATGCGCTACAACTATGAAGGCTGATGGTCGCCTCATGAAAGTCTGGCCAGCAACTGCATCTTTACACCGAAAAACAATACAATTGAATCACGGCAGAAGTGAGTGCAGCGGTAGTGCTTCCCCTGTCGAACCATGGGCTAGTTCAACCACCTACAATTGTTTTTTGACGACCCCTGTGCCGCAATGATTATCTTGCCGGACTGCGGATCGGAGGGTCCCAGGTTCGATTCCCGAAACAGAAATTTGATTGATAAGTTTAAAATTTCTGTTCTCGGTCTGGGTGTCTGGGTGTTTGTGTTTCTGTCTTGTGTGTATCCATGGCACCCGCGACACAGGATATATATGTCGCAGTCGGATCGTATAATCCGCCGTATAACATTACAGCTAGCCGGTTCCTAAAACAGGGCCGTTCTGTATTGTGGCGGGTCCACGATTAGCCGGATTGTTATTTCGATACGTTCTACAATATGGCGGCTAACGTTTAGCCTCATGGCCTCGTGGCCACCCTGAAACACATTTTCACTATAATTATTTATATTCGAAAAATACCCAAACCGAATCAGAACACCCCACTATCCACGTGGTCTTGTTTGTAGTACCCCTAAAGTGTATATAAAAAGCCGGAGGCGCGGAGGGAGACCACTCCCGCTACGAGCGCAGGTGCCGCGCTTTCTTACGCTGGGGCGGAGGGAGTGGTCTTCCCGCAGCGCCGGAGATGTCACAGAGCCACTTGTTCTATTACATTATCCAAGCCTTCTAAGATAATTATATAAAATTGCTAGCTAATGTGATTAATTCATTATCAATTATCACTTTATCTAAATTGAGTAGATATTATTAATAATGTCTAAATAATATTTAATATCCGGATTTATTACTTTGGCTGTAACATATAGTCAATTGTGCGGCAAGATATTTCGCCGCTTTGAAGAACGCGAAGAGCTCATACAATACAACGTTCGCTAATTTAGCTGAATTGCAATCCGGCTGAACGAGAGTGCGCCGCATTACAACACATCCCTGTTTTAGGAAATTGCTAGCCGGAATGTAATACGTCGGATTATACGATCCGACGGCGACATATCTACTGTAGTGATTGTCGGCCGTATTGATAATAACATGAATATCTAAATGAATTTATCTGAATATGACGGTTACCTTACCCTCTGCCATACCCGTTTTGCATTACTAATACAAATTATAATCATAATTCAGTTTCAAAGGAACATTAGTCAACACTCTTCGGTCTGACCGAGATCCCTAAAGATACAATTTGTTTATTTTAATCCCAAATAACGTTAAAAACGCTTACTAGACTGATTAAATGCTTCCACAAATCAATTGGTCCTCATACTGGGCCTCCACGAAAGAACTAATCGTCATTATATATTGTTAGAAGATTGTATTGAGAAAAACTGCTGTAGTGTAGAGATTTTCAGAAAAAAAGGGAACAAGCTTAAGGGCACCTTGTTCCGAAGATTTGTCATTTCACTCACTCACTCAGTAGACTTGTATCTGCGTTTCGCGGGAGCCGACTGGGTATGAACTCCGGAGACCTTATTCGGCGGGCTAGAACGCCACAGAATAACATTATCAAATCCACCTCAGCGAAATGTACTACAAAAATGATTTATCTAAAGATTGGTGTAAAAATAATGTTAATAAGTTTATTATTTTAGACACAGTATTGAAAATATTTTTAAAAAAGAGGTTACTTTGGATTTATTTCTAAAGAGTGAAGTTCGTCTGATTGTGTAACTGTAAGCGAATTGTACTCTGTAAGATCCTCAACTGAAACATGTATTTTTTTCAGAATTTCACGTCAATTTTTGACTGATTCATATTGATTTTAAAAACAGCATTTGCGGTACAAGGGGCCCTTAACTACGTACGGATGAACTAAAAATTGTAAGATAAAGGGGTGCTCCCCAAACAGGGAATTGAAAATTTAAAAAAAAAATACCTTTAAAATGAAATTGTGGTTTCTAAGTTCATTTTCCCTTATATACATTACTTAAAAGATAGACATATCCAAAGTGGAAAAAACTTTTAAAATTGCAAATATTACTTTCATTTTCTATTTTTTCATGTATAATATGAAAAACAAAGCCATTTTTTTGCAAACGATGCAATTGTTAAGTGATTGCTCTAACGAATTCATGAGTGGATCCGACTCGAACTTGGCCGCTTTATGTATCTCTTCGTTGGTCAAATCATGAGATATGAATGTTGTACCTAGAAAATTAACATAGAAAGTGCAGGAACTATATCCTAAGATTTCAATTCTGAGAGGAAACCAACGACTGATGAAAAGGGAAATTAACTACAAGAATTTCTAAGCTGAACGGAAACGGAACCAAAAAGAATGATAGGATGATTGTTGTAAATTCACTGTTTCATTATGTACTAAAGCAAAAAGGTAAAAGGTGAAACTTGTCTGACTTCCTCGGATGAATGCATCTGAATACTTTTTCGTCGACAGCTGATAATTCATTTAGACAGTCCTCACAACTAAATTCACTGTTGCCGCACAATTCAAGGACAGTCTGAACATTACGTGTGAACTTCATCATGATATGAAACAAAACAGCCTAAAATTTTACTGCGTTAAACCACAAACGGTTATAGTATCTAAATTCCCGTTTCCTTGCAGAATATGTTGGTGCTTAGCTAAACAATTTAATTTTGCAAGCACTATAAATTACTACTCAGCACGCGAAAGGAAATTTCGTCAGGTACATACTCGTACATTGTCAGATGCACTGAAAAATCGCCTTACATAGAGTTTGTGCGAAGCGATAATATAGAATCCCTACTCAATTATAAATTCGAAAGTAACTCTGTCTGTCTGTCTGCTACGCTTTCCCGCTTAAACTACTGAACCAATTTTAATGAAATTTGGAACACAGATAGAGTGGACCTTGGGAAAGGACATAGGATGGTTTTTATCCTTTTTTTTTTTTTTTTAAGTAGGGAATGCATTTACGCACCGTCTCGACCTCTGTCGGGGGGACAGAGGGAGGTGTGTGGGACTCCCCCTGCCGTTACGAGGCAGGGGTATACCCACTAAACCCTACTGCGCTCCTCCATCGCCATCGTGACGATGTCGTGGGAAATCGGCAGAGCCTTTGCTTCCACAACATCGTCGGCGACTGCCTGCCTATCTTGGCAGGCCCTACATGCTCCCCTTATGGGGAGGCTACAGGAATGACCAGGAGCGCCGGGTCATTCCTGTCCATCGGTGATGGCCTGTGCAATGCAGGTGGAGACACCCCCGTACCTCCAACCTACAGGCCACCACCGGGGGGAGGGAGAGAACGGTCGTATTGCCGCCTTCTCCTTCCCCTTCTTCGTTTGCGGAGCGGGGGTTGGGACGGATCGTCCTCTCTCTCCCGCTCCGCCGCCTCCTTCTGCGAGATAACTTCCTCGCAAAAGGAAGCAACGGCTTTCCAGCCTCTTTCGCTTCCGAGCATGGCCCTAACGATGCTCGGCAGCGAAAGGTCCCGGCCGACAACGGTGCACAAGACTCGGCGCTGTTCATCCCAGCCCTGGCAACTCTCAAGGCTGTGCTGCGCCGAGTCTTCCGCCGCACCGCAATGGTGGCACGACGGGGACTCCTCCCTTCCGATTCGGTACAGGTAATTGCCGAAACATCCGTGTCCGGAAAGTACCTGCACCAGGCGGAAGGTGAGGAATCCGTGCGGCCGCTCCTCCCACGCCTCGATCACAGGACCGAGGGCGTCGAGAGTGCGGCGTCCAAACTGCGCGGAGGCTAGGTCCTCCCTCCACAGTTGGACCATAGCCTCGCGCGCATCCCGCCTCACCGCGTTGCGCTCTTCAGGGGCTGGCCACTCACCCAGCGCCTTTTGCGCCGCTGTCCAATCATAGACAGTGGCCAGCACCCTGGCCTCCAGCTCCCATGGAGGAGTTGCCGCGAGCGCACATGCGGACGCGTACCCGACAGATGGTTTTTATCCTACGGTAACCTATGAAACGAGGGCGAAGCCGCTGGCGGAAGGCTAGTTGAGAATAAAGAGATAATTTTGTGACGTAATCTCAGAAGAGCTCATAGCCTCTGTTGTATTGTAGCATCTTTTTGATCATTATTAACAACTTCGGGTTTTTCCTAAAGTACCTAAGAGTTATTTAGATTTTGTTCAAATAGGCTAACAAAATACGAGTTAGGATTTCAAACGTGTAAAATATTTAATATATTCAACATGCATACGTTACTTAGTCAATGGAGTTGGTGGAGCCCTTATCCAGGGTGTCCGTTATCTCATTTAGTAAACATTCTCCACTACATCTTCGTATTTTTAATATATCAAATCAGAGTACAAAACATTATTATACCACCAGACGTTGGTTGAAGTTCCACCGGCACTAGGCACGCGGCGGTTCTCCACAGTCCGTTTTGCACGTTCTTATTTACCACTCATGTGTAAGTTATTCAATGTGACAACCTTCCAGCTGTGGCATTTTTACATATACCACGGGGCTCTTCAAGAAAGCTACTAAAAAGCTCTCTTTCAAATGCGTCAATACTCAGGTGATCGCTTAAATTCAAGCGGCTCGTCTGCCTTTTTATCCGGTACATATAGATATGTACATAAAAACACAGTTATTTCGCACACCCAATGTGCTATCGTACCATCGAAATTCAAGTGCATGTATATCTGCGCTGTATCTCCAGCTTGGGACAGCGCGTGTGCGCTGGACCGGAAATAGTGACGCAAGAAATCGATCAAGAGAATTATGTTCAAACAAAACTTATCGGAAAAAACGAGGGCGACGCCTTCGCAACGGCACCTTGACACGACGCGCCCTTGACTCTGGTGAAAACGGTCACGCCACGCCACCATTGGAGTCTCATCTTTGCCGTTTAATTTTGATTTCAACCCTTTTCACAGACAAAATAGTTTTGTAAAAGTGAGATTACACCTTTAACTTTCGGTTACCACATATGGCTGTAACTTGCAAACAATTTTGCTCCACACTGTTGGGCACGGATCTCTCCTCATTATTGGGGAGGCCTGGAGCTTACTCCATCACGCTGCTCCAATGCGGATTGATGGAGATGCGAATTAGGAGCCAACACACTGTCGAATGTTTTAAAAAACCTCTAAAATCCATTCCAATACAATACAATCCAACAAGGTTTATTTTTCCATTAGCCGTCACCCATCACACACCCGCCAGTCGCCGGTCCATGCGCGCTTCACAACTACTCTTACCGTAAGCAAGTACAGTTTTGGCAGAGCTGCAGTTCTAAACTCGCAAGAATAAGTACGAATTATTGAACTATTATAGAAAATAAGTACACATATTGTACGTAGTATCGCCTAAAATGAGGTGTCGTATACTCTTGACTGATTGCTATTTTTTCTATAAAATTCTCTGAACAAAAATACATGTACTTGAACGCACAATTCATATAATTGAACTTCTTTTTAAATAAATAGATTTAGTGAGGTATTTGGTTTTTCTACAACGTCAAAAAGTTTTCGACAGTACTTTTTAACGGCATGTTGACTTTTAACGATAAATTAAATTATAATATACATTAGTAAAAATCCCTTAAAATCAACTAAGATATATCTCTTAATAGCAATCTTTTATAATATTTGAGTACCTCTTAAAGTTAAGCATGGCAAAATATATGTTTTTTAACAACATTTGTAAACAAACACCTATATTTGTGCAAATAAAGTCTTTACAAACTTAAACACAATGAGATACATCCAACAGTAGCCCTAAGTTTTTTCAGGATGAATCTGGAAAAACGACATGAGTGGTAAACAAAAAAAATCCTTAAGAGATAAGTCTCAAAGAAATAGGGGGTCAAATTACAAAATTTGTTGGTTGGGCAAAGGGAGATCTCCCGACGGAAGAGGTGGTCATGCCCAGGGAGCGGCCGCGCTCCAACTGACTCAATTTGGAGCTTGTACATATTATGTTCAGATATTCAGAAAACTTCGATATCGTGATTCAGGAACACCCGTGGCACCATCTATTGATGAGTAGCGGAATGTCGCTACATCACCCCCTGCTCAGACCGGAGGTCGATATCTTCAATCCATGCTTGAGTAATCTTCGCCTTCAAGCGCCTTGAATGCCCTCTATCTGCGGTAATTCGAGATGTAAGGGTGCAGACCTTGTGTCGCCCTCTGTCCATGTAGAATCGGGATGTGAGGGTGTAGCAAAGTGTGGAGATGCCCTCTATCTTCGGTGAGTCGAGATGTGAAGGTAAGTTGGAATGTGGAGGCGAGTAGAATGGGTACTCGAGCCGTCCACGACGTCGCAGGAGGTAGCTGGATCAGGGTCAGGAAGCGTGTACTTGTGTATAATAAGGTTATAAGTTGATACTTAAAATTTTATAGGAAAATATTATTTTCTTCTTTATAGACCATCTAAATAATTTACTTTACAATCACTGTTCAGAGGCTATTACTGTGACAGAAGTTTGTAATTCAAAATATTTGTAAACGAATTTGTATCTGCAAAATAAACCTACAATAGATTAAAAACTTGGTCGGGGAATTCGCCGCAATCTGTGAATCTCATCTAATGCCTTTGAAAGTTATGAGGAGAAATCGAAAAACATTCAGAATAACAAAAGTGGTTTCTGTAATTTGTTTGAAAGGCTTGTTTTTACTTCAATTTTATTTTATTAATTGATACGATTTTAAGGAAGTCTTAAAAACTTTCAGGAACTTAGATATCCTTACGATTATATTTTTATAATAATTCTCAAAGCGCGATATTCTGAAGCGCGTATGGCTCAGCGGCTAGCGTAGAACGCAAGCGATCTACGCAGTTAAGCCAAACGGACGCGGTCAGTTGTGAGATGGGTGACCGCTAGTGGGAAAAATTTCATGCGCGCTTCGGACGGCACGTTAAGCCGTCGGTGCCGGTTATTATCGATAGATAACAGTCGTTAAACCTTGTCGAAGGCCTTATAGGCGGTTTGAAAACATCCGACAGCGGGTTAGCAATTAACCTGCAACTCTACCAACCCTCATTGGAGCAGCGTGGTGGAGTAAGCTCCAGGCCTCCCCAATAATAAAGAGGAGAGACCCGTGCCCAGCAATGGGACGCAAAAAAGGGTTGCAGCCCATTCTCAAAGAAATCACAACATGTCCTTTTTCAAAGAGTTCACCACCTTTTAGTAATTACTTGCATTATTCATTACTTTGTTAATTAGCCTATAATAAGAACCTATATAATCTGTTTCTGTCTAGTAAGCATGTTTACAACACTATCTTAAATTTATATACATTACACATAATAGTTCAAATTAATTAATCAATATTCAATCACAGTAACAACAGTGGCATAACAATTAATAGAATATATTCTTTGACACGATATAGGTCATATTCAAAAATTCCAAAATAGAAGTGAGTGAGTTCTGAGTAAACAAATTGATATGAAAAGAGTGATTTAATGAAATCTTTACATAACAAATAAAATGCTTATTAAATATAACAATAATAATAGAACCAGGTCACTTGCTTTGCTGTGACCGCCAATTTTCAGTTGCCCTGACATTAATACCACACAGAATGTTCTGTGGCAATACTATATAAGTTGAGTGAAACTAGCAACAGGCATCATTTTGCAATCGCATACCAGATCCCGAAGAAGAGCAAACATGAGGAGTCTCACTTTCCTTTGCCTAGCGGCGGTGCTTGTAGCCACATACGCAAGGGAAACGCGATATAAGAGAGAAGCGGACCTCGTAGCTGCAGCTTCCAGTCACTGGGAAAAAGGGGACGGCGGAGAATACCATGGTGATCATCATCACGAGCATGGGGGCCATGACGAAAAAGGCTACAAAGGATACCACGGGCATGAGCACGGTAAAAAGGGCCACGTAGATCACGAAGGACACAAAGGATACTACGACGAAAGCGGTGGACACAAGAAGCATCATCATCATGACGACGGATACTACGATGAGCATCACCACGGAGAAAAGGGGGAAAAGGGACACGGATACGAAGAGAAGGGACATTTCCACAAGGGCCACTCTACCAAGGGACACCACGGAATTCACAAGCTAGATGAGTTCAAGAAGGACAAACACTTCCATGATAAGCACGGTGAGTCCGGATTTGAAGAGGGTTACGGCGGCTTCCATCACGAAGAAGGTTACAAGAAGGGAGGCGACTTCCATAAGGGACACAAAGAAGGTGGGTTCCATGAGCATGAACACGGTGAAAAGGGTGACTACGAGAAAGGAGGACACCACAATGACCACAAGGGATTCCACGATGAGGGCGGCCATGACGAATACCACCACCACGACGAGGGACACGGCAGCAAAGGCGGCCACGAGGACCACAAGGGATGGGGTTGGGAAAAAGGACACAAGTAAGCTAGGACTAATTGCAGCAAGCTAATACGATGGCGTTATTTTGTTACTGTTAATTATTTTGTGATACTTAAATAAATATTTTATTTATTATACTTTTTTTAATGTTTAGAACCCCAACATGATCAGCACTTATGAAAAAAATAGTTAATCGAATCCCTCCAAAACATTTCGTTATGGAGAGCCAAGCCCTTAAATCTATAAACTCTACCTACTAACTCTACAAATCCTATACCTTTGTCTAACAGTATACCTAGTCACGATTTGGATGTAATCAAACCGATTCTGATACTTTTTATAACTTAAGCTTAACTTCAGCAATCAAGTCTAATGTACTCGTATCATGCATTAATAAAGTAAGAAAGTGAAAAATCTCAATCAAACGCAGTTTTTGAGTTATAGTATTTTTTTAAAAACCGCAAATATAACTTTGTCCTTCATACAAACACTATGAAAAACAAAGTTTCCGACTCGCACTTTTTTATAGATAATGGTACGGAACCCTTCGTGCGTGAGTCCGACTCGCACTTGGCCGGTTTTTTTACCTACAAGCACATCTTTGCAAGACAAACGAGTATAAATAAGAATCACGCATCTCACACCTGCAGTTTTCTTTTTTTACTATCACAAATAGTAACGAGTTAATAAGTTAAAGACAAACAAAAAAACCTGATAGGTACAACTTTTTAATTAGACAATTTTCCGAAGTAGAACTATCAAGCATGAATGAAAAAATATAGTTTACTAGCTGTGCCCGCGACGTCGTCCGCGTGTATAAAGACTTTTATAAAATGGATTGATTAAAAATTAAAGATTATTTATTTGCATTGAATAAGTAGTAGGTAGATTATTCTTACATATAGTGAAATCACTTATAATACAATGTTCATATGTTCAGAAGAAACCTAATGTATTTTTTCTAAATCCTTCAAACCTAAAACAGTAAGGAATGCTTACTGTACTGATCTTACTATCCACTTTTCTCACGTTTCGCTTTTCTCGCGCAAACAGATTCTCTTTACAAATATGTACCTCGTTTATTAAAGTTAAGAGATACTGCTGTGCCCGTGGCTTCATCTATGTTAAAAATAGTATCTTTAGTAAATTGGGTGAATTTATACTGCAAAGAATGTATAGACTCATTCTATATACATAGCTTTAACCTACTGCAGAAAAGAGGTGCACTATACAACTACTTGTAGTTGGGAGATAAAATTTCTAAACATACACGTGCTTAGGATTAAACAATCGGAAAAATAATTGTAAGGTCAATTAATAAACTATATGTTTAAAACTTGCGGACAGCAGTTTGGTCATAAGTCATAACTCATATAACATTGTGAAAACTAAAGCAGAAGGCAGGGTCTCTACACAGTGTGCTATCTGTATTTGGAAATAAAGAATATTTTTATAAAGAATCTTTAAAGAATCCTTAATATCTCCATCAATCAACGTGTGTGGATGAGCCCTCAGCCCGTACGCAATAAAGAAAGGCAAAAAATGAGTTAAGTTATCATTGGTCCAATTAACAATGTTCAGCATCATACGTATACCTACCCAACGATGGGACAACCCGCGTGGCGCAATGTTTACCATGCCGGACTGCTAATCAAACTGTCCCGGGTTAGAATCCGGGCGAAGCAGAAATTTCAATGATGAGTTTAAACTGTTCTCGGTCTGGGTGGTTGTGTTTCTGTCTCTATGTGTGTTCATGGCACCCACGACACAGGGTATATCTACCCTAATGTGAGGCTATACGTGTGAAATGTTATTTATTTATTTTTTTGCACTATGTACTTAATTTTATTAGACTTAAGGCTTTTATTTGAAATTATCTCCATCGATTCACTTTTGAGAAGAAATGAATATTGCTCAATAACGCCATCTACCGTATGACATGTAAACTTTGTGGTTGATAAATCGAATGTCAAATTACCAAATAGGTAGATATTGAGATTAACAGTTGGTTCACTAAAAGTTTAACTATTCGTCACCTAGATGTCTGCAGTAGTCTCGTTTTGTTAAGGCTTTGTACATTCTGTATGAAGGTTTAGATTCTGTATCTTACAACCTTAATGCTGAATGCATTGAGATTGTAAGATTTGGATTTCGGTTCATCGGAGCTTGAGGCCTCCTCAATATTGGGAGAGCTCCATGCCTGAGCATGGAGCTCTCCCAACGCGCTGATGAGCGCTGACAGTGGAATCCTAAAAAGGTTGCAGCTTGATATAATGTAGCGATAATAATCGTTTCAGCTGCAGCCTGTTCATAATCTTCCACACCAAAAGAAGACTAATAAGCTGAGCAACTAACTCAATGGAGCCTTTGATGTAAGGTTCGGCGGCGGTAAGGCTCGCGATGCGCTTATTAGGTACCTATAGTCTAGCCATACTCGGCCAACGAAAGAAAATACAGTAAGCTGATCTAAGTATATTTAATATAGTCGACAATATTAGTGAGAGTTCAAAATAATTTTACTTAAATTTAAACTTTTATTTATGGTTTTTAATGGGCTGTTACCGAAACATTCATACAAATTCCCCAAAGTGCCTTTTAAGTTAATGTCGCGTATTGTGTAAATGAACATAACTTTTTTGTTTATAATTGTATTATTTTTTGTTTTTTGTGTATAAATACACACTAATGTTACGGAAATTCATTCAACAATATATCAGTAAACACATCATTCAAAGAAGGGAAAAGAATTTGAGAATGAAATATTAAGTTAAGGTTAATTATAGTACGCTTGAGATACCAACTTTCGAATCCATTTTATTTGCTATTGAGGGGTAGTTTTGAAAAAAGCTTAAATAGAATTCTTACTATGTTAGTAAAGATTACAAATACAAAATTATAAGTATATTACTCTGCACAAAAATATTTTGTACATCAAGTTTCGACACTCAATTTTCAAAAGGTTTCAAAGAAAATTGACATTTAAAGGATGAATTTCGAAAAATGCTAAAACACGTAATCTTTTATTTTGGTTAAAAAATATTTATACAAAATTTCAAGAAAATCTATTGAAAAAAACCAAGTTTTCCATACAAATTTTCATCCCTCATTCAACACCCTTAAAGGGTGATTTTTAAAATTTTGTATAGCCTAAATGTTAGCGAGGACCAATATATATAAAACAAAAAAGTTTCATCAAAATCCGTCCAGTACTTTTTGAGTGAAAAGCTAACAACAGACAGACAGACAGACAGACAGACAGACAGACAGACAGAAAATAATTTCAAAACTTATATTTTTAGCTTCTGTTACTTATAAAAAGACCCCTAGAAGTATTTTTTTAAATTTATATGCAATGTACAGAATTGACCCTGCTTACAGTTTTATTATATGTATAGATGTAATTCTAAAATAAATTTTTAATATAACTTAAAAACTTTAATTAACTGTAAAATAAATGGGCCATATCTATTGTAAATAGTATATTGGCGTTGAAATGAGAGATAAAACCTGTTTACGACAAATACAGAATTTAATGATACTACAAAACAATACTATAAACAGAATATATGATCGGAATGCAATGTTCCATCTTCGTAATGCTTCTAAAAATCCATATTGAAAAAAAAATGTATCATAAACAACATCCTGAAATACACAATTATCAACGTTTATTGTCCCTTTAGCGTAATGTGCCCTTACCAATTAAGAAAGCACAAAATTTGAAAGATGTTATTAGAAACTGATTCGGGATCTCCATAGCTGAAACCACATAACAAAAAAACATTTATCATAAAAGTGTTTATGTTCATTAACTGATTCTAAGAAACAATTTGTAATTGGACCTATTTACGCAAACAGGAACCAATCCACACTCATGCCGAAATTGAGTTAAGTACACAGAAAAGCTTAAAATTGCACCTTCTATCGACCCTGTAAAGATCAAAATAATCTGATAATTTTTACAGAACAAAACATTTTCATGACATGTTTACCAATCCACAAAACATCAGTTGTCTAATAGTAATACATTAAACAGCTTTTTCTCAAAACTATCATCATCATTGTCGGTGGGTTGGTTCCGGTTTGCATAAATAGGTCCAATTGAAGATGTTCAGAGTCATCACGTCACTGTGTAGATGGTAATAGTGCATGGTAGATGGAAACCATAATGTTTTTGTTTACTTGCGATGAGCTATTTTGGTTAAGCATGGTAGAAGCGTCAGAAGAACAATTTAACTTGCCCTGATAACCAGAAACTCATCGAAAAGAAGGAAAGAAAATATTTTATTTGTGCAAATATGAGTATTACAAAGGTTTTTTTATGTAATTCATTTATTAATTCGCTATATTTACCTCAGTAAAATATGCAAATTTCCAAAAGAAATAAAACAAAAAAAATAGGCGTAGCTTAGATGAATGGGCATAGTAGCAAAAAATATTACATATCAGGAAAAGAATGGATTAGACCACGAAGAAGTACCACCGGTGCACCCACTTCTGCCGTGAGAAATTCTATTGTGTTTCGGTGGAAAGGTGCAGTTGCCGGCCACACTTACATGTAGCGACCACCAGCCTCCGGAGTAGCAGCGCAACTGCATAAGACCTCAGACAAGACTTACCTATGATGCTTGCTTGAGGTTGTATGTAGATGTCCATGGGCTGCAGCGACCACTTATCACCACGTGGTCTGCATGCAAAAAGGAAGTCTGAAATTATATTAAAAACTTAAATTTCAATTTTTACACTTTTGTCGGGAGTCAAACCAACAATCGCTGTAGCTTTTTGCATAACAATATATTTCTAAAGATTTTGAATTTCTAAAGTATTCCCACACACGCACACATAAAGATAAATTTGTCCTAATGTGTTGTGATAGAGTATCTAGAGAACTTAAGAAAATCATATTTAATTTAGTCGGAAAACCTAGTATTGTTTCGACCAGATTACATTTAATTTTCTTATGAATTCATGTAAGAATCAGTTAATCAAGATACGATACGTGAACGGAGTACCCTAGTTGTATAGTAGTGGGTCCTTGATAAGTTTCATGTAAGGGAGACGACCTTGGTGCATCCTCTAAAAGGCTTGAAATTGAGGCAAATAAAAAATGTAGTGTCAAAACATCTTACGTCAAGTGAAACTCCTTCCTCAAAAGGTATTTTCCCTTGGAATATTCAACTCTGAAGTAATACAAAAGGTAGGTATGTTAAAGATTCATAATAAAAACTCTGGCCTAAGAAGCTTGTATCAAAGCTTTATTTATTGCTTACTTACAGACGAGCGAGATCTTACAACTTTTTAAAAGTACATCTTAGGGTTAAGGGACAAATGGAATAGCGATGTATTTACAAAGATTATCACTTAGTGATCGTGAAATATTCATTCATTTCACTGTTCTCTTGTTTTCTTCTCAGAAGATTATGAATGTTAATTGATCTTTAGATGTAAACCTACTACTATACTACTACTAGGTGTATTTAATGCTGTATTATCGTGACAAAACATAAATTAAATTAAAAAAAGTTGGAAGTTCCGTTTCCGGTGTTCATAAACGCTGCATAATACTTAAATAATCGTTGTGAACCTGGAAGTGGAAATCTCTTCAGCTATGCGCGCTGTTTTAACCTTGACACTATCAATCAACGTTAATGTTTCCCAACCAGCGCAGCTGCTACTATATAATATCTTCGAAGCTAAACCAGGTATCATTCAACAACCAAAGTTGTCATACAACAATGAGAAATATATTGCTTCTGGCTTTAGGGCTAGCAGCCCTCGTGGCTGCCGTCTCCGCCAGGGAGATCAGGGAAAAACGATCCGCAGATCTAGAAGCCGCAGCGTCGGGTCACCACTGGGACAAGGGTGGCGGCCACGAACACCACGGACACCACCATCATGAACACGGCGACCACGGCCACAAGGGACATAAGGGCCACCACGAGCACCACCACGGTAAGCATGGGCACCACCACCACGAAGGACACAAGGGACACCACGGTGAGCACGGTGGACACAAGAAGCATCATCACCACGACGATGGCTACCATCATCATCATCACCACGGCGAGAAGGGAGATCATGGACACGGTCACGAGGAGCACGGACACTGGCACAAGGGCCACGACACAAAGGGACACCACGGCATCGAGAAACACGATGAATTCAAGAAGGACAAGCACTTCCACGACCACCACGGCGAGAAAGGATTCCATGAACATTACGGCGGCCATCACCACGAGGGCGGTCACAAAAAGGGCGGCCACTTCCACAAGGGACACAAGCACGGCGGACACCACGAGCACAAGCACGGCAAGGGAGGCCACCACGAGGAAGGAGGTCACCACCACCACCACAAGGGCCACCACGGCGAGCACGGCCATCATGAGCACCATCATCATCACCATGATCACGGCAAGAAGGGAGGCCATGAAGACCATAAGCACTGGGGCCACAAATCTGGTCACTAAAATGTTTATTGTTTCTTTGTTATTTGTTGATATGTTACGAACGAGAAAATTTTGTTACGATTTTTTTTAAAAGAAAATAAATTATTTAAATTAAAAAATATCTGATTTCAAAATCTATTTAAATAAACAGAAAAACAATATAGGTAATATAATATTAGGTCCTTACATATGGAATTGCCGATACTCAATACTGGCAAATTTTAAATTAAATATCTTGCGTTTTTTATTATTTTATTATTTGAATGGAGTAGCAGACGAGCATGCAGGCCACGCGGTGTTAAATGGTCACTGCAGCCCATAGCCATCTGCACACAACCTCAAGCAAGCATAGGTAAGTTTTGTCTGAGGTCGTATGCAGTTGCGCTGCTACTCCGGAGGCTGGTGGTCGCCTCATGTAAGTGTGGCCGGCAACTGCACCTTTCCACCGAAACACAATAGAATTGGTTCACGGCAGAAGTGGGTGCAGCAGTGGTACTACCCCGGGCGAACCATAATAGTTCTACCACCTACCTTGCGTTTGATTATGAATTCCAAATTTAAAGTTATTTCGGAATAAAGGCGGAAAAATATTGTTTTAAAGTTCGTATTTTATTTGTTTGGACTATGGACAAATTGAAAATTCGCGATATTTACGAATACGAGTTCTACCGTGGCACCAGTACTGCAGAAACGACTCGAAGAATTAACGACGTGTACGAACCAGGCATCGCTAACGAACAAACGGTGCGTTTTGGTTTCAACGTTTCCGTACTGGAAATTTCGATTTGCACAATGAGCCTCATGGATGACCTGATACTTAAGTGAATAACTAAGAATTGAAGGCTATAAGTGGAAGCAGATCAATCTCAAACCGCTTATGAACTAGCAGCAGCCTTCGGCGTAAGTGACAAAACGATGCTTGTCCATTTGCGCCAAATCGGAAAAGTCAAAAAACTCAAAAACGTCGCTTTGACACGAGTCTTTGCTCAATCGTCACAATAATGAGAGGACTTTAAACCATATCATGACTTGTGCGGAGAAATGGATCCTGTACGACACTCGGAAGCGATCATCATAATGGCTTTACCCTTGAGAACCGGAAAAAAATTACTAAAAGCGAAAACTGACCCAAAAAGAAGATTCTGTTTAGTGTTTGGTGGACCAGTGCTGGTGTTATCCCCTTCCACATCCATCCATCCACAGCATCTTGAGATCAGGCCAGACGATTACTACAGACTTTTATTGCCAACAATTGCAAACAATGATGGAAACCTTGCCATTAAACAACCGAAACTGGTGAATTGCTCTAGCCTACTGCTCTTTCAGGATAACCCTAGACCAAACACTGCACATCAAACGGTCGTCAAGTTAGAGGAGCTGCGACTTGAACCTCTGCGTCACCAACCATACTCTCCAGATCTTGCCCAACCAAAAATTTGGATAACTTTTTGCAAGGAAAAAAATTTAAATCTGATGAGGCAGTCGCCTTTCAACATTTCCCAGGATTTTTTCCAAAGGGACAATGATCTGCGAATAAAGTGGCGGAAGTGTATCGATAACCACGGCGCATACTTCGATTGATTAAATAATAATTTCAATAAAAAAACATGTTTCACTTTTTTGTTACGGCAATTTCATATGTAAGGACCTAATATTATATAATTTCTAACCTATTGAAAACATAAATACTTAATCCTTCTCCTCCTATATTTCCTCCATATATTCCTCAACTCTGTAACATAAATGATCAACTTTATTGAATAATAATCAAAAAACTAAATGGCTGCACTGCAACCCTTTTTGCGTCCCACTGCTGGGCACGGGTCTCTCCCCAATATTGGGGAGGCCTGGAGCTTACTCCACCACGCTGCTCCAATGCGGGTTGGTGGAGAAAAAAAAACTAAATAAATAACGGTAATTTAAAAAACTAAAAAACCCGACTGCGTTAATTTGGAAATGTTAAAACCCTAAAACAAGAAAGTCGTCATACCCACACAGGGTATATTTACCCTGCTGTAGGGTAAATATACTCTGCTGTAGGTTAAATATATCTACCCTGTGTCGTAAGTACCATTGACACACATTATACCTTGCTGAATAGCTGGGGAAACGCAAATATTTTAAGCATACTTGAAACATAACTGCCATTGCCTTTTTTAATTTCTTGAAAAGAATGAAATACTGTTCACAAAATTTATTTTTCATATCACATGTAATGAAACAACGAGTTTTGATTTCTGTTTTGCCAGTCGAAACAAGACAATTTCAAACCAATGCGAATGTGTCAGTCACCTTCATTTGTTTATTATTTACGTCTTTATTTCAAGTCTGTCAGAATCGCATTGACAACTGTCGTCAAATTGTTGTCAAAAGATATTACTGCGCTATTTGTCCGAAATAGTCTTACTTCGACTGGCTACAGAAATCAAAAGTTGTTGTAAATACAGTGTGTGGCTCGGGATAAAACGATGACAGCCTTCGCAATGCTAACAATTAGTCGTCAACAACGACCCCGTTTGTTCAAT
This sequence comes from Pyrgus malvae, assembly GCA_911387765.1. NCBI lineage: Eukaryota > Metazoa > Arthropoda > Insecta > Lepidoptera > Hesperiidae > Pyrgus > Pyrgus malvae. Next base: position 12,202,664 of record OU426954.1, on the reverse strand, counting down.
TGTTATAAAAAAGTCATATTATAAAGATGACTTAACCTGTAATCCTGTATATTGCCAAAACATACAGAGACAAAGTGCAAGTATCCACCGTCACATTTATGATCTTTCCTTAAATAGCTGTAAAATAAGTACTTATGTATTGTTGTTGGCTTGCAAATATTCTCAAAAAGTTTCTTCAAACATTAACAGTACATAGATAGCTAACGCTATCAATCTCTAAAGTAGACCGCAAAGGTCTCATCTATTTCATTCAATTTTACAAACATTTTATAAATGTGATTATTTAATATCAGGCCCTCTGTTTGGTAACCAAATAAATATGTAATTTAATTGAATACTCTATTGGCTGTTAAATTACACGTCGCTTATCGGGCCTTTCAGCCATTAAATAGAGATATATGCCCAATTAGCTTTTCAACTGTTTATAAAAGTGGATATACAGTATTGTGTAACAAGTATTGATTCAATATAAATATATAAGTTAAGTTTCGGTTACCTGCTATCTGTTTATTTTTTTATTATAGTATGATATCTGTATGTGAGAAGCACCATGGGGTCCGCAAATCTGTACTTGGCCAGTGTGGTGGACTATGGCCTATAATCCTCTCACTTCCGAGAGGATACCTGTGCCTAGCAGTGGAATATAAAAAAACCGGCCAAGTGCGAGTCGGACTCGCGCACTGATGGTTCTGTAAAACGGTTTACGATTTATGACGTATTAAAAAAACTACTTACTAGATCTCGTTCAAACCAATTTTTGGTGGAAGTTTGCATGGTAATATCCTACTAATATTATAAACGCGAAAGTTTGTAAGTATGGATGTTTATTACTCTTTCACGTAAAAACTACTGAGTGGATTTTTATGAAACTTTACAATAATATAGCTTAAACATCAGAATAACACATAGGCTACAATTTATAAAGATATTGTGTGAATTGTCCAAAAAATGAAGATAAGTGTCAAGTAAGTAGGAAAAAATCTACCATCTGCGAGCTATTCTGGCGTGCGCTGGCAAAACCGCAAGAGTTACACATAATAGTAATGTATGATGGAAATGTTTATCTTAAATACGTCACGTAGTCACGTAGTCCTACAAAAAACCTGGTCCACGGCACTGAGGGACTTCACTTTATGCTCATGATCCTCTCTAACGCGGGTGAAACCGCGGGACACAGCTAGTACGTCATATATTTTTTTTAGTTTTATCATTCTCTTATTTTAGAAGTTACAGGGGGGGGCACACATTTTACCACTTTGGAAGTGTCTCTCACGCAAACTATCAAAGAGTATATAATCACTACATTTTCAAACTATTCAAATTAGAAAAATCAACAATTAGAAACCTCAATATCATTTTTGAAGACCTATCCATAAATATCCCACACGTATGAGTTTTATTTAAAAAAATTGTGAGTTTCTGATCTATGTATGGGGAACCCCCAAAATTTATTGTTTTACTCTATTTTTGTGTGAAAATCTTAATGCGATTCACAGAATACCTACATCTTCTTACAAAGTTTCAACAGTATAGTTCTTATAGTTTCAGAAAAAAGTGGCTGTGACATACGGACGGACAGACTGACAGACATGACGAATCCATAAGGGTTCCTTATTTTGCCATTTAGCTACGGAACCCTAAAAAGGATATGAGAAAGAAAGAAAGGAAGGCAAGGAAAATAAATATATGAGAAACTATGACCGAGCAGTAAAGAGCGCGGTTTCCGAGTGTGCACCACTGTCAAAAAAAATTACACACTTGCGTATTTATCGCTGCTCCACGGAAGTCGAAGACATTGTAATATCAAATTGTTTACCGTGTTTTCTACCAACTTATTATACCTGTAAGTTGCTCATTCTCAAAGGCACTATGTCCACCGTCGTAGGTACATCCGTACTCGTCCACTAGACTCTTACTTCCGAGAGGAGGCCTGTGCTCAGCGGTTATACATAAGAAAATTAATGAATAAAATGAATGGAGGATAACTGATACATTCAGTTGTATGTATTTTTATGCATGTTCAATGATTTCTATGCCAATTGAAGACTAATTTGCAAAATTCTTTTTTATTTGGGCGTGTACGGCAAAAGTTTGAAATTAAAAGAAAACACTCAAATTCTATATAGACACCTGTCATTTATTACATTTTTTAAATATTTTCTTAAGTTGTTCAATTATTTGCCGCATGAGGATTAGCTGATGATGGCAGGTATAACTCCTTAACGGTTAAGAGTTGAAAGAAAATGACTTTCAAAATTATACGTTCAAAGAACTTGTACTTTTTCAGGGCCTGATATTAAAAGGTAAATCTTATTAACGTTATGAGTTAATTTAGGTTAGTTAGTCCTATAAGGGCACAACCCTTTTAAAAGTCTTTTATATTATTTAAAAAACTTGAAATGTACTTTTCGAAGTCGTTTTTAATTTTGAATTTTTAATTTAATTAAAATGAATCTAATATTGCCATTAAAATGAAGTACGCAAAGGAAATTGTTATAATAAATTATTAATTTATCAGGAATTAAGTATACTCTTTTTGTCGTACTAACACTACTCTACACTAGTACTCTACACTAGTTTTACTATTGCAGCGTGACGAATCGCAACCAAGTTCACGGCTCTAACGGGCGAAAAAAGAAAACATAGGTGACTTACAAATAAAATATAGACCTACGAAATCAATTTCCATCATTTTAGCTATTACGTGATAAAATTCTCACACAAGTCTTACAGTTATTTTCTCTACTACAAAGTCTATAAAGTACGCCAGCAGATTAAAATTATATTCAGCGCCTCACGCTACCGGTGGGATTTCTCTCAGCGGACAGCCTCGCTTCGCATCGCTATTCTTTCCCAACCGCTGAACCTAGCACTATAAAGTATTTTCGGCGCTCGATCAGTTATCATTCAACCGCAACAGCTCGGTACAATGAGAACAAGCCTGCTTTTAGCTTTAGGGCTATCGGCTCTCGTGGCCCTGGTCTCCGCTAGGGAGATCAGGGAGAAGCGTTCGGCGGACCTCGAGGCCGCGGCGTCCGGCCACCACTGGGACAAGGGTGGCGGCCATGAACACCACGGACACCACCATCATGAACACGGCGACCACGGCCACAAGGGACACAAGGGCCACCACGAGCACCACCACGGTAAGCACGGCCACCATCACCACGAGGGACACAAGGGACACCACGGCGAGCACGGCGGGCACAAGAAGCATCATCACCACGATGATGGCTACCATCATCACCATCACCACGGGGAGAAGGGCGAACATGGACATGGTCACGACGAGCATGGACACTGGCACAAGGGTCACGACACAAAGGGACACCACGGCGTCGAGAAACATGACGAATTCAAGAAGGACAAGCACTTCCACCATCACCACGGTGAAAAGGGACACCACGAACATCACGGCGGCCATCACCACGAGGGCGGTCACAAGAAAGGCGGCCACTTCCACAAGGGACACAAGCACGGAGGACACCACGAGCACCACCACGGCAAGGGCGGCCACCACGAGGAAGGAGGTCACCACCACCACCACAAGGGCCACCATGGCGAGCACGGCCACCATGAGCACCATCATCATCATCATGATCATGGCAAGAAGGGAGGCCATGCTGACCATAAGCACTGGGGCCACAAATCTGGTCACTAAAATAATACTCACCCACCGTAGTATTTTTATTGTTGATATGTTTCTGTTGACTATTTTGTTATTGTTATTACCTTTTTACAAAATTAAAAAAAATTAATATATTCTAGAATATTACTGCCTCGTCGGCCGTACCACATAACTTTAAATAAAATAAGTATGCTCCTTCGTAATCTCAAAAGTTAGGTGAAATTTTATAATTTCATGAGCGTTTTACATCATTTATTAACCACCGGTAAAAGTTTTTGGATGCAAAATTGGAGAGCAAATTAAAGCAAACATATGAATAAGAAACTTTACATGTCGGTAATTCTGGCAGTTCCCGCATGAGGTATAAAAATTTCAGCGCAGACGGTGCCGACTGGATAAATGTTTCTTTATTCAAAATTTTAAAGTTTTAATCTAGAGTTAGGAAATGGGAAATTATACGCTCGTGTTGACTTAGGGAAGTGGTACCTACAGGAATTAAAATAGCGAAAATTTATTTTTCCACTCCTCTCTCCGTACCTAATAGAAAAGTTTACTGCATTGTTCTCTGAATAAGTAGCAGAAGATTATGCCTCAAAAACCTAATTCTAATAGGATTTGTGAAGTAAATAATTTACAAATAATATACTCGTACTATCGGAACATAAATAGTTACCTACTTATATCGCCTAGTACGTAACTATATTAATTACGATAAAGATATATCAATCCATACGTATTAAATTTCAGCCATCATTAAAATCCTGTACACTGACATTAGAATGCTGTTTATATTTTTCTTAGAAAATATGTACATAATATGTAATCTTCCAAAAGCTGAAACAAAATATTTTATCAAATTGGCTGTACGAATTTAATTTCGGGCACTGGGCCATCCCAATAATTCGAAGGTGTAACTCTACCGCTATGCGCTTATATGCATATTGCGCAGACGCCGGTTACTTCGCCGGACCTAACGCGTTAACGTGACCTCTTAGGTCATGATACGGTAATAAAAAAGTTTACCACTATCGGTCACCAATCGAACTCATGTCATGACAGATGTACGCTATCTCTACACTGTTATTTAAACCGCTTTCAGGAGTTCACTATTCATCAAACAATCTATGTAAAACTGTAGTCTCATATACGATATTGATGTTTTAACAAGCGTGTTTAATTTTGATCATTCAGGGTCAATCTATCTACAAAACTTGGAAAAAATGGATAGAGGAAGACATAAGCAAAATCGATCAATCGGTTACACGTCAGTAAGAGTCAGTCAAGTCAGTAAAATATCCGTGTAAAGTGATGACTATTTTAACAGAATATCTCTGATGGAGTTTTGGAGGTATATTATTAGGAGGTATATTCCAAAAGCCTAGGTTTCGCGCTGTTATTTTATGTTGCAACCATCGGGCACTATTATTTTTTTCAACCATTTATGTGTCTCACTATTGGGCGCAGGACAATTACTCAAATAAGAGGGATTTAAGCCGTAGTCCACCCCGCTGGTCAAGAGCGGATTACCATTCCAATACCAGGACAGGAAGTCATCGAGAAATTATGAGTTTCTCTTAGCCAATCACGATGATGGAAAACATCGTAACAATTTTAATAATACAATATTTTCCATTACGGTGGATCTACGATAAATATGCACATAACAAATTTCTTTGTCAGAGGTGCACGCCGAAATTTGAACACGGTATCACCGTTTCGGAGGCCGCGGTCTTTACCGCTCGGCCATCGCTGCTCTGCACTGTGATTAAAAATCGATAATACCATCAACTCATGTTCAAAAATAAACGAAGGAACTGAAAATAAAACAAGACTTCAACATTTTTTTTAATAGCGCTTCACACTCATAGCCTCACAGTAGGATAGATATACCCTGTTTCATGGGTACTATGGACACACATACAGACAGAAACACAAACACCCAGACAGAGAACAGTAATAAAAACATTTAGAAAAAATCAAAGGGTCCCGCCATTTTATTGGCAGTCCGGCATGGTAACGCAGGTCGACACCTTGAAACATACCTCTTTCAAGGTCTTACCAAAACTCCTTTCTGACGTTTCTCAAAAATTGTAAATATGTCGAAGTTTTTTTCGAAATGAGTACTTAGGTGCGTTATAAATTTTATTACTGTTACGTTGTACTGAAATGAAAACGGGTCAAGTGCCTACTGGTCAAATTCGCATTCACAGGGTTCCTCCGTGAAGTTCCTCCGTTTCTCATAGTAAAATATTGAACACAAAAATAACAAAAATAAATCATTTTTTTATTGAAGTCAATAAATTGAAGTCAATAGATTGTAGGTGGTAGAACTATTATGGTTCGCCCGGGGAAGTACCACCGCTGCACCCACTTCTGCCGTGAGCAATTCTATTGTGTTTCGGTGGAAAGGTGCAGTTGCCGGCCACACTTACATGAGGCGACCATCAGCCTCCGGAGTAGCAGCGCAAAGTTGCATACGACCTCAGACAAGACTTACCTATGCTTGCTTGAGGATGTATGCAGATGTCCATGGGCTGCAGCGATCACTCAACACCACGTGGCCTGCATGCTCGTCTGCTACTCTATTCAAATAAAAAAAACATTGATAGCGTAATGGTGAAAGACACGAGACTTCCACGTCTAAGTCCCGAGTGCAAATTCCGGCGAGCACCTCCTAAATATTCCGATTTATTCATGTGCCTTTTTCTCATTAGCTCGACACTGCAAGAATAAATAATAAATAAATAAATACCTTAAGACAATTCACACAACACCATCTGATTCCAAACTAAGCAGAGCTTGTACTATGGTAATCAGAAAGCTCATAAACATACCTACTTATATAATCCTAAATACATACCTAAATAGATAAATTAACACCCAGACACAGAACAAATAGTCATGTCCATCACACAAATATTTGTCCTGGGTGGAAATCGAACCCACGACCTCACGCTTCGCAGTCGGCTCATCACCCACTATGCCACGGAGGCTGTCTAATATTTGTATTATTCTATGTCATTAAGATGTTTAACTTCGTTAGCAATTAGTATTACGATATTTTATTTATCTATTTATAAAAGAATAATTTTATTAACAGTTTAAACGCAGCGCAGCAACAGAGAGACGGATAAAACGTTCGTACTTCTTTATCTAGACAAGACTAAACTATGGATGGCGGCTGGTGGTTTGGTAGCTGTAAGCTACAATATCTTCCACTAACTGACATCAAATAGATTGTAGATACAAGTTGTAGAAGTGTCACTACCTACTTCATAATATTTTGATGCGAAAGTTTTTATAAGAGTTTGTAACACAATTGTAGTGTGTGTACCTAAGATATGCATTACTTATAATAAATATATGTACGTTAGGCTTAGACTGCAGTTATAATAAAGTAATCTTCAAGTAAAGACGCCTTTCATTACCACCGAGCCTGCTACGTCACTATACAATATATCGTACCTATATTTATTATTATCGCTTGTTTTAGATCTCCCATTGTCACAATGCTGAGGCACAGGACTCTTGTCAGAATTAAGCAAATGTGACGTGGTGACTTTAAAATGTTGTCATTATTTTTTAGGAGGATTTATTATTCAGATGTTAATCCTTCTATGTATGCACTTGCTTTATTTTCAAAATATTTATACTTCGTTTACGCACTGTCACCCCACCAACGGCCGTTGGAGCAGCGTGGAGGAGTACTTACTTGAGAACTATCCAGGCCTCAATAATGCTAAGAGACCCATTTTCAGCAAAAAGGGAATGCAGTCATACATATCTACTTATATGTTTTCGTAAACAATGAGTATTGAAGTAACGAATCCTAAATCCCAACTTTTCAATAAACGGTTACAAGCAGAGCCCTTAATATCACTTACAAGTGATAAGAAGAACTCGGTGGAACTTAATTACAGCTTAGGTGATTGATCTGAAAATCCCGCATAATTAGACAGGGGTCTTGGAAAAATACGAAATTAGTTTGGTGAAACTCGTGTTGAAAGCGTGACCTTAACAGACAAATTGAAAGGACGAATATTTGCTGTAAATATTTAATTTTTTTTAATATATTTAGATACAATTATACAATTTGATTTATTAATTTAATTAAGAACCAACTAGTCCAATGTGCTCATTGCATATTAGTTTTGTAAGAAACATCTTGGTTACAAAAATTCTTTCACCATCAGCTTTCGTTATTGAAAAGAAAAAAAAATCCAAATCAGATATTAATATCTCCATATTGGTATGGTGACATGATTTTCACTAAATATATAATACATGCCTGATGTTTTTTTTTTTAAGATCAATGTTTAAAAAAAATGTTCATTCATATGGAAAGATAGTGCAATTCAATTGTAGCTCACCTTAGATCGATGATAGTTAAAACAACCAAATCGAAACACACTATTTCAGCACTTTCAATTTTCTTTTCAACTCGTTAGAAATTCATTACTCTTAACAATTATTTTATTTAAATCAACAAAACACTTGACCTTGCTAATAACGTAGGTGCAAGTGGAAGCCGGCCGCAATAGTTGCCAAATCGCCTGCTCAGAAAAGCCAAGAAGCAGTGTCTATAAAACCTTGTTAACCACAATTTCTCACCACTACCGAGTGGCACGCGGCAGTGGCAGCAACAGTAAAAATGAATTTAGCTCTCGGACTCGGCTGCCTGCTGGCCCTGGTGGTCCTGGCCAGCGCCCGGGACATCCGCGAGAAGCGTGACGCCGACCTCGAGCCCGCCGCGTCCAACAAACACGAGAAGGGAGGTGGCAAGGAACACCACGCACATCATCACCATGAACACGGCGGAAAGGGCCACAAGGGCTACAAGGGCCATCATCACCACGAACACGGCAAGAAGGGCCACCACCACCACGAGGGACACAAGGGACACCACGACGAGCACGGCGGCCATAAGAAACATCATCATCACGATGACGGTCACCATCACGAGCATCATCACGGTGAGAAGGGCGAAAAGGGCCACGGCTTCGAGGAAAAGGGACACTACCACAAGGGTCACTCCACGAAGGGTCATCACGGCGTCCACAAGGTAGACGAGTTCAAGAAGGAGAAGCACTTCCACGACAAGCACGGTGAATCCGGTTTCGAGGAGGGTCACGGCGGTCACCACCACGAGCACGGCCACAAGAAGGGCGGACACTTCCACAAGGGCCATGAGCATCACGGCCACCACGAACACCACCACGGAAAGAAGGGCCACCACGAGAAGGGCGGACACCACCACGACCATAAGGGTCACCACGACGAGGGCGGCCACCACGAGCACCACCACCACCACCACGACCACGGCAAGAAGGGCGGCCACGAGGACCACAAGCACTGGGGCTTCAAGAAGGGACATTAAGCCATTGATTTTTTACTGTTGATTTTTTATTTTTTACTGTAATTTATAAAATTTTGTTACCGTTATAAATCACACATGTAAATACACGTTAAATATTAAGCTGATTTTATCTTTCAAGACAGTGATCTACCTTAGGTAAACGTTTTCCCCATATCTCTTTATTTATGCATATTCAGCCGAGGAATTCAGTTTAAAAGTTACTGGAACAATACAATTTTATTCACAACTTTTAATATATCTTGACTGTTTAGCATAATAAATCTTCACTTATTAAACGTTCAATGCTCGGCAACGCTGAACTAAGTACAAATTAAAATTTGTAACTTACCCTTCGCCGCTGCCCTAACTTTAGTATAATTAATTTATTAATAAAAGTATGTTTGCTTGATGATTGTAAGACTAATCAAAGGCAGTGATAAAAATAGGCTACTCAAATATTGTAAAAGTTTTTGTCACATGTTCACATCACAAGGCATCTAAATCTATACTCCAGCACTATTACTATATTATATACTAACTAGCTGTGCCCCGCGGTTTCACCCGCGTAAGAGAGGATCATTAGCATAAAGTGAAGTCCCTTCTGAAGTGAATACATACATTACATATGTGTAACTCTAGCGGTTTTGGTAGCGCACGCCAGAATAGCTCGCAGATGGATGGTTTCCTACTTACTTGACACCTTATCGTCATATTTTGGATAATTCACACAATATCTTCATAAATTGTAGCCTATGTGTTATTCTGATGTATGTATAAGCTAAGTATATTATTGTAAAGTTTCATAAAAATCCATTCAGTGGTTTTTACATGAAAGAGTAACAAACATCTATACTTACAAACTTTCGCGTTTATAATATTGGTAGGATTCTCCAAATGATTCGTTAAAATATATTAAAATAGTTTGCAATTACATATATAAAAAAAATCCAAATGATTCGAGCAGTTTCTGGAACTTTCTCGAACATTCTCAATAAAAATAAAATAGTTTGCAAGATCATCCCAGAAATTTAGAGATCCACCCAGAAGTCCCTTTTAGGCTAGAAAAGGACAGATTTTTTTTTTCAGATTTCCACCCACCACCACCGCCACCACCAGAACCACCCACTTCTACCCACCGCGACTAAACTACGTACTAAGGGGTATTTACTACCCCAACGGGAAGTTGATTGGAGTTAATTATTATTATAGTAATAGAGAAAACCGTGTCTTTACGTACAAAACCCCTTTATTTTATATGTATGTATTAAGATTTTCCACCCACCGCGATCAAACTCCCTTACTATCATCTACGTACTAAGGGGTATTTACCACCACAACTGGAAGTTGATTGGAGTTAATGATAATAGAGAAAACCGTGTCTTTACGTACAAAGAAAACCCTTTACTTTTTATATATTATATTAAGATTTAATAAGGGTCACGTCAGAGTTACTTCGTATCTACACAAAACTGTACTCTAGTGACATTCTATATATATGTACATATAATGTCAATTTTATATGTATAATTTTATAAGTATACATATGAAATTCTCATCTTAATAGTCTTGATGATAATAAATAATAAAGGTAGTGCTCTCTAAAAAATTTTAATAGTACGTTAAGCCTACATTTGCTTATTGTTTTTATAAACATGTAGTTAGGTATATTATTGTGAAACTATAAGACAAAGGATCAGTTAATAATATGTTATTCAATTACCTATAGTATGCCAGGCGCGGTCCCAGGGAGGCGGTCACAGGGGACATGACCCCCCCCCCCCCCAATCCATCAATCATGCGTAGATGGAAGGCAAATCAAGTCAATTTGGGACACCTCTTCCCCCAAATTTCTTACTGACGCCCCCCCCCCCCCCAAATTTCCTTGGCGACCAAAATTGAAAGCTGCGACCGCGCCTGAGTATTGTGGACTGTTTAGTAACCATTTTGAGCGTTATGAGGTAGTAGAATGTAGCCTTAGGCTTATATTTATGTAGACTTTTATAGTATTGCTATTATGTAGCAGGGTGACGTACCTACGCCGTGGCGACACGTTACCATGATGAACATTATGATAAGATGTCAAAACTGCATGAAAACCGATAAATCTGCAAATTAGGAATGTTAGCACCTAGTCCTATGCTTCTAAAGTTATATATAAGTATGTAATGTAAGAAATTAAGTTTGCGCAGTTTTTAATCAACAAGTGGTTTAGTTCAAGTCCTACCTATTGGAAACTCCATTATGTTTTTATTCCTTTTTAACGTCCTATTTTTTGTTTGTAGAAGGGGGTGATATAATTAACAGTTAAAATCAAATTTGTCGACAGTAATCAATCAGTAAAGTAAGTCAGATAGTAAAGCGATGGCTACTTTATCAGAAAACATTTGGTGGAATTTTGGAGACAATCCGAAGAAATATGTTATCGCAATGTTATTTTATTTCACTACGCTAGGGCATTGTAAATAACCTAGGCATATCGAATAAAATTCCATCAACTTTATCCGACATAACTCAAAAATATACCAAGAAGATCATATTGCGCAGTGGTCACCACGCCGATGTACCATGCAAGAGGTCAGGGGTTCGAATCCCCGCGGGGGAGATATCTAAGTAATGAATTTAGAGGTCTTTTCCTGGTCTGGGTATCTTGTTCTTGTCTTTGTGTGTATCCATGGTACCCACGACACAGGGTATACCTGGGGTTATGGTTTTCATGTAAGGCTTTACATACACGACACTGTCAAACTTCCGGAGGATATACCAAAACTGCTATGAAGGTACGTACATAAAAATCTTGTATAATTCTCACTGTCTGACAGGCGCAGTAAAAGAAGATTTACGAAAACATCGTACAGATACTTCAACTCAATTGTGCGTGCGGCGCTATGTGTGGGTAAACCTGTATATACACAGTGACTTTGTGTGCGTGACAAGAGGTACAGTATGAAGTTGCTCGGACGACGACGGCCGCGTCACTGTCACACAAATTAAAGCTGCATAATTACTAGCCCACGCACACATAGCGCCGCGCGCACAACTGAGTTGAAGTATCTTTAATGAAATATCACAACGTTTTCATTCGCCGCGGAGCAAGTGATAAACATGCACATAACGAATTTTCTTAGTCACAGGGTCACAGGCCCCGACGCGGGAATCCGTTGTCTTGAATACCTAAATGATTTAATATTTACAAATATATCGCTATTAGGTTGCGTTAATTTAAGTGTTTGTTTATTCCATGGCTCATAATAATATGTTATAATGTACTTTTTTAATTTTTGTGCTGAGTTCAGCAGCTAGAACGAACTACAAACCTGACTTTTAAATATAAAGAACGAAATGTACATAGATGACATAAAAATTAATCAATGTAAAATGAACTTATAAATAAAGACACTTTTTGAGATGAGAATTCTGGTTTTCATTCCATCATTTAATTTTATAATAATACACTTCTTAAAAATAAGCGCCTACTATTCTTTGATTGCAAAAGTTTTTATTCTAAAGTCAGTTGGCTTAATTTTTCAGGAACGTGTTATAGTAAAATTAGGGACACATTAGCACACATACACCTATGTGCACCAAGGTGGAAATTGAAAAACATTATTATTGAGAAAAATTTGCCGGACAATAAAGGATTTACTGAATTTTCTGATGCATTTCTGCTGCTGACTTGAAGCTCGTTTCATACCATTCGTGCGTATACAAATAAACGACGGATACCGGTTTGGAAATTGTCAATTGCCATCATTGTTTATGGGTATAAATAAATAATCTAGATTAGTCCTTAACAATTTTTGCTTTTGCTCTGCCGCCAGGCGCAGGTCCAGATATACTCGTAATCTTGTAGTTAATCTTATATGAATGAATGAATGAATGAAATTATGAAATTATACAGGATTTTAGTATAAACGTAGGTATTATATTAGGTACCTACTTGCCTCCTTTTCTCTCTACTTTTTCCTACTTTTTTACATGGTTAAACAATAAATGACTAAAATACCTTACATAAGTCGTTAAAAGTACAATAATTTACCTGTTGTAGCTATTTTTATTTAAACGGCAGTGCTATCATTGTTGAAGTTGTAAATCACAGAAAATCTATTAAATAATAAATTGAACTACATACCTACTTCCATAATAATATGTACCTACAATACTAGATAAAACTTTGGTCTCGTGTAATCTCAGTGAAACGTTCATCTTGTTGGCGATGTCTTAAAATTTTATTTTCAATGATGGTATGATAATTCAAGATATTTGTTGATTATTATTTATTGGTTATAATTTGAAGTAGGAGACATGTATATAAATTATATTATCACTGTAACCCATGAACATAATATTTTTTCAACCTTGTAGTAGGCTTGTCAATCTACTGTTATTTTTATGCAAAAGGTGTAATCTGCCGATGCCATATTTCCAGAATTGATAGTTCAACATATTGAATAAGTTGAAATGTATAATTTTAAAATATGTACTTATTTATTTAATGTGTACTTTATCTATACAATATGTACTTTATTTATACGATACTATTTATAGGTACTTATTCTAGGCAAAAACTTTAACTCGTGCAATCTTAGTGAAACGTCCATGTTGTTGACGATATATTCTACAACATGGCTAAATGATAAAAGGCATTTAAATCGCGGTTTCAGACGTTTCAGTAGCAGAGCAACAGAGCCTCACTCAGGGGCGGATTACTGCCGTCAGTGGAAGCCATAAATCTGGTGTGAGGTGTGACACTGAGCTCCACACTCGGCGCTAATTACTGTAAAAGCGTTATCAATGGATTATATCGTCCTACTATCCGAATGTACATTCGGTTTTGTGGCCACTATAAAAATCATTCCTCTAAAGCGAGCAAAAAATCTTCGAAGCGGTACGTTTTCTCTATACTCAAGCTAGATGGCGCTACCGTTTATCACCTTTTTTATTGTTTTGAACGTCAAGCAAAGTCAAGCAAATTGGCAGTGTACCTTTTTCTGGATCACACTATTTAACTCTCGTAATTTATTAAATAGTTTAAAAAGACACATCGCCACACCGGACAATCTGTGTTACTCTTACCCGCCGTATTAAAATATGTATCCCATCAAGATTTTTTTGTTTGTTGTTTCCTTTTCTCTAATCGTTAATAATTTTATTTGTTTTAGTTTGAAGTACATAGCAGACATTAACATCTTTATTAAAACTTAAACAAATCATGTCTGAGGTTTAGGTATTGGCTAGGGATGAACAGCGATGGCTGAGTGGTAAAAAACCGCGGTCTTCGACGCGACCGATGCCGGGTCCAAATCCACGGCGCGCACCTCTGACAAAGAAATTTGTAATGTGCCCATTTATTGCTGCTATACGGTGATAGAAAATATCGTGATATTTTGTTGATTACGATGTCCTCCATCGCCGTGCATGCCTGAGAAAAATTTATAATTTCTCGAACCCGTCCCGGGTTCGCTTAATAGGTACTCAGACATATTAAACACGATGGTGTAATATATGGACTATTCAACACAAAGATAATTTTTCAATTCGAACCAGTAGTTCCTGAGATTAGCGCGTTCAAACAAACAAACTCTATAGATTTTCCCCATTTTTGCATCATTTTTCACTGATGCCTCGCTCCTATTGGTCGCAGCGTATATATAGCCTTAAGCCTTCCTCGATTAATGAACTATCCAACATAAAAAAAACAATTCGAAGCAGTAGTTCCTCAGATAAGCGCGTTCAAACAAACAAACTCTTCAGCTTTATATGTATATTATTAACTAGCCTTCTGCCAGCGGCGTCACCCGCGTGGTCCCGTTTTATTGGTCCCCATAGGATAAAAAATAGTCTATGTGCTATTCCAGGCTATATCTCTAACTTCTTCTATCCATTTGAAATACGGCGTAAGACGATATATTGCTATATGTATTAAAATCATAGGCGTTTTGCCAATTGCTTCAACCGCGTTGACCCTATTACCCGTTTTCACGTAGGATTGAAGTATTTTCCCGTGGTAAAGTAGCCTATGTTACTCAGGGTGAATGTAGCTTTCTAATGATGAAAGAATTTTTCTATTCGAATCAGTAGTTCCTGAGATTAGCGCGTTCAAACAAACTTTCAGCTTTATATATTACGTAGTATAGATTGCGCCACACGGTTCATCAATTGCAGTACTACTCCGGTCTTTTCCATCCCAATCCTAAATCGAAATTTTTTGTAACACTCGTCACAATGGTCAGTTAGTGCTAGCTTTCAAATTTAGCACTCATCAATGACACCACGTCAGATATGTCACATCTGTTGTAGAGCTGACAACCGTTGGACGTAGTATACAACACCCTCCTGCAAGATGGCGCGACGATCTGCGCCAGGTGGCGGGCAGTAACGTCTCAGTGAACTTAGCAGAGCATTTGTTAGAAGAGCAAAAATTCTAAATCAAGCTCTGCTAAGTTCACGGAAACGGAAGTAACTGGATGCGTAGAGCCGAAGATCGGGCTCAGTAGCACGCCTTGGGAGAGGTCTACTCGTACATAGTCGTATATCCAGCAGGGGACTGATATGGGCTGATGATGATGAATAAATGACACCACGGTAAGATGGTAATGATGTCACAAAAAGTCACGAGGGTGAGTGGCCTTATTTCGCAGAGCTAAACTAATTTCACATATAACCGTCGTTGGTGTCTTGAAATGATTTTATTACAATTCACTAACATTTTGTCACTTGCCAATAAAATGTATTATTGTTCGCCGTATATGATAATACGTACTGTAGTTAGATCTTTACAAATACAAATATTCTTTATTGTACACCAAGATTATACAATAAAAATTTAAATAAGTACAGTGTTACAGTATACAAAAGGCGGCCTTATCGCTGATAGCGATATCTTCCAAACTGCCTTAGGGTAGAGAGTTGGTAAAAAGACTGTAAGAGAAGGGCATCGGTGCACATAATTAAGTATAAAAAATACATTAAACGAAACTTCGAGCAAAATACATTCTTACATCCGTAATATATTAGTACATAACAATATAGAATATATAAATACATAAATATATAAAATAACAGCAAAATTTTATGCAGTATATGTAATAATATGTATACAAGTAACATTGTTGGAGAATAAATAAATCGTTATGAAGAATCAGGTGAAAGGTAGTCGAGTTTTAAAGGAGGAAAAGTTATCAGAAAGGCGGATTGAAAAGGGAAGAGAATTCCATAAACGTATGGCAGAAACAGTTCCTTTTGAAACAGATCTTTAGTATTATTAGTAGTAATATTTCTTCTCTTACTTGTTGGTGTCTTTAAATCATAATATCTACCTTATTGTTTAACATTTGTATTTACCTTGGCATTGAGACGCTTACTCTGATAGCCTTATAATAGTACCTTTTATAATAAAATACCTCAAAACAGGAATAAGAAAATAATATTATTTAATAACGTTTATTTAATAGTTTTATGATCAGTTTAACGCAATTTTGTCAAACAATAAGTAATAATTAATTGTAGTTATATTAGTTTTTTTGAGCCTACATACGTTGGCAAATACATTAAACCAATGCCCAATAGATAAATTATAGAATAAACTATGAATGAAGTTCATAAGTTTAATTGTGTATAATTTATTATTATATATTTAAAACAACGTACAGCCATCACATTCAAATTACATTTACGCATAAATAATTAAGTACTTTTATCTACAAATTATTTTATAAGTAATCTTAAAGTAAGTATATTATAAATTATTGCAGTCAATAAATAATAATTCAACGCTAAGGCCAACTGAACTTCGCACAAAATATAGTGAACAGGAAAAACATCAAGTGATGAAGCTCATTCCTATCTTTCTTTAGTGGTTGTTCTCTGAGGATATCGTTAATGACCTTTCTTGTACGCCCATTTTTTGTGATGATCGTGTCCGCCTTTTTTGGCGTGGTCGTGATGATGATGATAATGTTCGTCGTGACCACCGGCCTCCTTGTGTCCTTTATGATCATGATGGTGGCCTCCTTTCTCATGATGCCCTTTCTCGCCGTGCTCATGCTCGTGGTGATCCCCATGATGGTGTCCCTTCTTGAAGTGTCCGCCCTTCTTATGACCGTGTTCCTCGTGGAAGCCGCCATGCTTCTCCTCGTGACCGGAGTCTCCCTCTTCGTCGAAAAAGTGTTTGTCTTTCTTAAATTCATCAAGTTTATGAATTTCGTGATGTCCCTTCGTTGAGTGACCTTTATTGTAATGCCCCTTCTCTTCGTATTTGTGCCCCTTTTCCCCTTTCTCTCCTTTATGATGCTCATCGTAGTGACCATCTTCGTGGTGATGTTTCTTCTTATGACCGCCGTGATCATCGTACTCTCCCTTGTGGGTTTCCTTATCGTGGTGCCCCTTCTTACCTTCCTCGTGATGATGGTGACCTTTGTATCCCTTATGACCCTTTTCTCCGTGATCATTGTGATGATGTGAATGATGTTCCTTGCCTCCACCCTTTTTGAATTCATGACTGTGGTGATGGTCCTTCTTATGCCCACTGGCAGCGGGATCCTGATCAATTATGAGCTTCTCGGGATTATCATCACGATGTTCTCGGCCCAAAGGGGGTAGACGTCTTGCGTACGCGAACGCTACAAATGTGATTAATCCTAACGCAAAAACTGCCTTCATGACAATAAATCGCACTGATTTTCCAGTCCTTATGCAGCGTGACTATTTTCCTAAATTGACAAGTTTATTGATAGTGCTCCAGTTTTATATAAGTAAACAGTTGTGTAAGCTGTGCAAACCAGTCGTCATCAGACAATCGCGTCAGTTTGATGCAATGATCTCGCGTTTGTACACTTTTACGCATATCCAAATTCTTATGGCACAACAACCATTGCATTTTACAACCTAGAAAGATCTACATCGCCGATGGGCTGATGGACCGTTGGCAATTACGTGAAATGATGCGTTTATAAAAAAAACGGCTGAACGTTTATGTAAGTTTTAATTCAAAACTTTCTTACTGATGAAGCATTTCCCTTTATTTTATTAAGCTAAATTTAAAATATTTTCATTATTTTTTGCATAGCTGTTTAAACAACGGACTATAATGTCCGTTGTCTAAACTGCTACCCTCAGTCCACAAATCGGGAATACGGGAGTCCACGAATAAAGAAAGTTGCTATAAAGTTAACTGATTATTTATTCGTAAATAAATACAACACTTCTAACGTTATTTGCCTAAAAAGTATCGTTTTATTATTATGTTTTACGATAAGTAGTCTGCCATATCACATACATATAAAGTAAACAATTTAGTTTCATTAGTATTATTTGTATAGGAGTAAATTCTGAAAATACGGATTATGGCTACGTAAAAAAAGTTTGAGATGATACATACCACAGTTGCAGGAGAGCATCTGCTCTCCCGAAGATGGGCCCACTCTGGGCACCGCGCGTGAAGGTTAACGGTGCGTTCTACTGGAGATCCCGGAGTCCTCCGGGTCCTCCCCAAGCGCAGAGGCAGGCCACCGTGGAGGTTTTAGTGCGGTCAAATCCCACATAACCCGGTATCCTCTCCCAAGGTGCCGGGTACCTTTTGAAGGTTCCCCCCCCCCTCCTTCGATACCAAAAACAAAAGTACCTAATAATACTAACCTCGTGTATTCTCTATCAGCTCTACCTACATATTCTACTTTAAGAACCACTGAATATGGCAGCTTAACTTATAAACACTAACAGATTTTTTTTTGGTATCGGGGGGAAACCTTCAAAAGGTACCCAGCACCTTGGGAGAGGACACCGGGTTATGTGGGATTTGAACCTCACTAAAACCCCATCGGTGGCCTTCCTCTGCGTTTGGGGAGGACTCCGGGATCTCCCGTGGAACGCATCGGTGTCCTCCATACGCGACGCCTTCGAACGGGCCCATCTTTGGGAGAGCAGATGTGCTCTCCTGCACCTTCCGATGCTTACGGCGGCATGCGGCCACGCACACACCGCCATCCTTCCCGGGGCTGCTGACTGGACGGGTCGGGCTCCCACTCTCACCGCCCGCAGCCCCGGAAGCCCCCTTTTAGTCGCCTCTTACGATCAGGCAGGGGATACCGTATCCCGAAGCTACAAAAATCAAATACCCTATGTAAAGGAATCCCAGAGGCAGGAGTAGTACGCAAGTGATCTACGCTGCTATGCTAAATGGGTGTAATCGGGAGTAAGATGGGTGACCGCTAGTGGCAAAAATTTCATACACGTTTATACATACTTCAACTCAGTTGTGCGCGCGGCGCTATGTGTGCGTGGGCTAGTAATTATGCAGCTTTAATTTGTGTGACAGTGACGCGGCCGTGATTTTCCGAACAACTTCACTGTACCTCTTGTCACGCACACAAAGTCACTGTGTATATACAGGTTTACCCACACATAGCGCCGCGCGCACAACTGAGTTGAAGTATCTATACTTGCTTCAGAGGGTACGTAAAGCACACACTTAATTATTATCGATAGATATCAGTCGGTAAATCTTGTCAGAGGCGTTAGGGCGCTTTAAAAACATCCGGCAGCTGGTTGGCCACTCCATCTCCACCAACCCGCATTGGAGCAGCGTGGTGGAGTAGGCTCCAGGTCTCCCCAATAATGGTGAGAGACCCGTGCCCAGCAGTGGGATGCAAAAAGGGTTGCAGCCATTTAAACAAAGCTATCAACTAAAAGTGAAATGATCTTACGAGACACATCTGTCTGTACATTATCTACAACTGTTACACTTTTTATAATTCGGTAATAATTTAATCAGTCACTCATAACAAATAGATAAATCTATCATTGACGATCCATGTGGCGCAATGGTTACCATGTCTTTGTGTGTGTCTATGGTACCCACGCACGACACAGGAAATCCTAGTATGGGGCTATGAGTGTGTAGCGTTATTTATCTATTAACAATGGTGTATAAATTATTTTTAAATGTGATTAATTTAGAATTATGGCATTTTGAATTAATAGCCGTTGAATGGGGACTTTGACGTTTATTGTGGCTGTAAGCCTTTTCTTAAGTGGAGACGGGATCCCAGTTTTACCTGACACACGGGGCTACCACGCCTTTTTTTTAATTTATACTTTATTCAAAAAAATATTAAGAGTAATAAATAAGTAAAAAATAAAGAAACGTTACACAGTCATAGCTCCACAGTACAGTAAGGTAATTAATACCCTGTGTCGTGGGTACCATGGACACACACAAAGACAGGACCACAAACAACCAGACCGATAACAGAAATTTAAACTCATCATTCAAATTACTGTTTCGCCGGGAATCGAACCCGGGACCCCTCGATTGGCAGCCCGACATGATAACCATTGCGCGACGCGGGTCGTCAAAAATTTGCAAGTAATCAATAGGTACTTAATAAATCTATATCTGACATAGAGTCAATTGATGGCTTTACAGAGAAATAAACAAAGAAGTTATGTGATAGTATATTACAAGGGCCTCAAAGCAAAGAGCCCAATCTTCAATCTTAGCAGGAAGATTAAGGGCAAGGTTTTGCACCCTGCTATGGCTAAAGATGTACGAAAGGTAGTACTTATATTAGGTTTTTTCTACATTCAATAATTTATATTTTATTATTTTAATTATATTATTTAGTTATTCATTTACTTTAGAGTAAAGTCAATAGAAACGAATACTGTATTATAAATGTAAAAGTGTGTCCGTTTCTTACACGTCGCAATGAATCAACCATTTGATTTTCGTTATGGAGATAGTTTGGGGATTAGAGTGACAGACTACTTTTTACTAGGTGAAAATATCTCATTCATATGTGAAAAACGTGTAAGACCACGCGCTTGGCGCCGTAGGCGGAAATCCAGTCATTAATAACTTAATAAGTGTTCGACAAAAGACGCAATAATAATATTAAGGACAACTTTGTTTAAATTTTATGTTCTCTCCTTTCAAAACAGGGACGTTTTTCAGAAAAATAACTAATCAAAAAAAGCAAAACTACATAGATCTAGTTAATATATATTTTTGGACAGGAAAGCTGTTTGTATGGGGTAAATTCCGCCCTCATTTTCTCTGAAAACCTCGACGCACTTCTTTAACAACTTTCCTCGACAAGCGTGATCCGCTTAATCTAACACTGTAAAGAGGTTGGAGCGTTACAACTAGCACTATCACAGCTCAATAATTGTTTGAATAATTGAATTATTGCGAGAAACTGACTTTGGTGATGTTTATCACCAAATAACCTCTCCTCTTGTTAAATCTCATATCGCTGTATACCGCTCACATTTAAATTTCGATGACAGCATATATTTTTTATTTGAATGGAGTAGCAGACGAGCGTGCAGGCCAGGTTTACTATAAATATACATTGTATATACTTTTTGTACGTCCATGTATATACGTATATTCTTATTGTAAACTTCGAGCAACAGAAACTCAATAATACTTATACCTTTTATTACATACAACTATTACCGTAATAGGTAGTAGTCACGTCCTCTGACTCCACTTGCGTTTACTGTCTGCCTATTTAGAAATGGTATTATTTCAGTGAGACTGTAAATATTTTCTTAAGAAAACAATTGATTGCAACCACGATTGATTTCATTGCCCACGAAAATGTAGGACAGCCTCGGGCACCAATCTACTTTCTCAACATTTTGAGTTACTTATCTTGCCGGGAAGCATTGCCAGCGAACCACGGCCAACTATTTTATGTAACTTTGTTGTCGAAACCAAACGTGCTGTGAAACTGCTATGTTTGGTTTAACATTCAACTCGTAACAAAACATAACTTTTTTGCTTTGTACAACAGAAGCAACAAATGTTTCTAATCTCATAAAGTGTGTATAAACCTATGAGGGGGTTTAAACTATAGAAATATTTTTTTTCTTTATATTTTTAATAACAAATAACAGTCAACAATTTATAACTAATAAAGTCTTAATTGGCAAATTGACTCTTATAACGATTTTTGGATTGTACTTTATAGATCACAGAAGCAATAAAATTAGTTTAGAGCTTATTTGTGACCCTTCTTGTAGCCCCAGTGCTTGTGATCTTCATGGCCTCCCTTTTTGCCATGATCGTCGTGATGATGATGATGCTCATGATGACCGCCCTCCTCATGGTGTCCCTTGTGGTCGTGGTGGTGTCCTCCCTTTTCGTGATGACCCTTCTTACCATGTTCATGATGATGGTGGCCCCCGTGTTTGTGGCCCTTGTGGAATTCACCGCCCTTCTTGTGTCCGTGCTCCTCGTGATGTCCGCCATGGTGCTCATGGTGACCGCCGTCGTGATGATGATCGTGGAAATGTTTCTCTTTCTTGAATTCGTCGTGTTTATGTACGCCATGATGGCCCTTAGTCGAGTGTCCCTTGTGGTAATGACCTTCCTCGTGGTGACCGTGTCCCTTGTGTCCCTTTTCACCGTGATGATGCTCGTGATGATGTCCATCATCATGGTGATGGTGTTTCTTGTGTCCACCGTGCTCGTCGTGATGTCCTTTATGTCCTTCATGGTGGTGATGGCCCTTCTTACCGTGCTCGTGGTGGTGATGGCCCTTATACCCCTTATGGCCCTTCTCCCCGTGATCGTGATGATGATGTTCATGGTGCTCGTGACCGCCACCCTTATCCCATTTTCCACCGTGATGACTGGCAGCTACTTGCAAATCGGCATCCCTCTTGGTCCTCGACACCTCCCTGCAACTGACGTATGCCAACGCCGCGAGGACGACGCAGCACAAGAAAATGCTCCTCATGTTTTCGACTGGATCGCAAACGCTTAAACTGTTGACTGATGACTCTATCGATACCAACAAAGTTTTTATACTGATTAGTTCCTTTAGTTGGTAATTTGTACTACGAGTAAATTGTGTAAAGTACCAAGGTTGCAACTATGTCGCAGAGAACAGCGGCTGCATTGCGCAGCAGCAAATTCAATGTCTCCATTGAACTAAGTGGAATTAAACAGCAGGTAAATAATTAAAAAAGTCGTTAAAATTATTTTGACTACTGATAAAAGGTTAATTTTTTGAAACCTAAAATACTTCATGCCTAAAACCACCTTAAAGAATTTATACTTATTAATCCTCATTATAGTATTTAGTCCCTAGTATGTTTATGTTTTTTCTTATTTTTATTTGAGTATGTCTGCAGCTTTCTAGTACCTATGTATAACATGTCATTGTTTTCGGTATTATTATTTATGTAAATATTTGTTTGTATATAAGTAGAATGCTTCAAGCCTGTACACCCCGTACGGGAGCAGTATGGTACTTACCCTTCTCACTCACTATCTTGTTACCATGTCTTCTGTCCGAAGGTTATCTGGAAGAAATCGCTGCTTTAACGATAAAACTACCTTTTGGTCACTGCTGCGAATATATTAGTATTTGTTTTTTTTTTTTTTTGCTCTGTATGTGGTGTACTACACAAACAAAGAGTATTTGTATTGAGTTGTATACTTTTTATTTAACAAGGTAAGAAGGTCTATTAATGAAAAATTAAAAATGGAAATTACCTAACTGTAAAAAATGATTACTCAGTATTCGGGACAAACTTTCAGCTCTGATATTTCTGGTAAACACGGGTTTCTTTAAGAAGACTGCAATAAAATTTACTTTCAAAGCCAGTGCATAAGTTCCTCGCAAGTCGAATGTTGGCCGTATGTATTCATAGGCGGAGATAGTCGCTTACCATCACGCGGTGCTCCTGTCTACGAGGGGTGGCTGATAAGTTCCCGGTCTAAGGCCTATTTAATGAAACAAATATAAAGTTTATAATTTTTTATTTTTCAATATAGTCCCCTTCAAGTGAAATACACTTTTCACATCGAGAAAATAACGCTTTGATTCCACCAAAAAAATATTCAGAAGTTTTCATCTCATTGTCATCGGAAAATCTTCGTCCTCGTAAGTAGGTCCTTTTTTAAATTTAAAAAAAGAAAAAAGTCACTTGGAGCCAGGTCTCGACTATAGGGTTAGGGCTTAGAATAATTACAATTACATTAAAGAAACCAAGTTTGCGCGCCCAAATTGAAGCATGTTGATTGGTGCCATTGATGGCACCAAACGCCGCCACACCCACAGAACATATTAAAAGAGTAGAATGGAAATGTGGGCGGGCCAGACGCGCCAAGGAATTTTGAGCAAACGCTCAAAACTCCAAAATCTCTACAGAAACACGCGATCGTGCTAAGATATGCGTGCTTGTGTGCGTGCTTGGGTGTAATTCGTTCATTTGAAATCGCATGATTGTGCGGCGCTAAGATTGGAATTGAAATTGCAAATATGTGCGTTAGCTTCGTATTTATTTAAGTACAGATGTAATGGAGGTGAAAGGCGGGGCTTGATCGGCGACACCAGTCTTCATACAAACGGCGCATTATTGCCGTTCTACCTCTCTTAATAATGTTCTGTGGCCGCACCGGTCCGCTCCGTAAGACCGTAAGGTTAAATATTATCACAACACTTTTTAAAAACAAAAGAAATCTAATAAAATAACTTTTCACAGTGTTTTCAATATTTTGTAGTATTTTATAGTTAATTTGGTCAAAATAAAAATATTTTGTTGGTCAGATGTGACAGCTGTAGGTGCTTCAATTTTGACAGCGCGCTTGTATGAAGGCTGACATTCTTATGGTTATTATTCTAAGGTGGGTGGTCAATTTTAGAAAATCCCGTAGATTATACGGCATCCCTTGCAACCCGAGCTGTGCCCGAGCCTTGTGTACGGGCGCATTGTCTTGAAGACAGCCAGTAGGTCAACTTTTCAACTTTTTTGACATTTCTTCGGTCATGACTGTCACTGTACGGCCCGGGCGAGGGTATCTTCACAGGTCTCTCTACCTTGTTGAAATAGTCGAGCCTATTTTTTCACCATCGTATATGAAAGAGCAGAATCCTGGAGAAGATGACATCTCTTCAAAAATTTCTTTCGGCGTTTTTCTTTTTTTACAAGGAATTTAATCACTGCGCGACGCGATGCTCCAAATTGCGCGAAGTTGCAGTTTCAGTCGAAATTGTTAATGTTAGGTTCCACAGGTAATGTGTATATGAACGAAATTAAAAAAGACTTTGTATTTTTACTAGTAACAAGTCTCCCAATAAGTGCTATCAGTAGCGAAGAGATTAGACATCGTTAAGTACCTTAGGCCGCGAACTTATCAGCCGCCTCTCGTATTTGGTAGGTTTTACCATATATATTGGAAACTTCCAAATGTCCAGTTAGCGACCCCGGGAAGGGCAGCAGTGTGTGCGTGGCCACATGCCATCGCAAGCACTGAAAAATGCAGGAGAGCATCATCGCTTTCCGGATGATGGGCCTTTTGGGCGCGATTCTATCGAATCGTGGTGCTGGACACCGAACCCCAAAGCTCCCCTAACGTTTAAGCAATCCTCCAAGTACTTTGTAGTGCAATAAAAATCTCACACATAACCCAGTATCTCTCCCAAGTTATCGGCGATCCGAAGGTTTCTTTTATTTACTCTAAAAACTTCTAACGTGTGGAGAAGCTAGTGATAAATCTATGAAATCTCACTAGAGGGCAAGGGGTACTCAGAAAATGTCTTATGTACATAGGTACGTACGTATCTTCTAGATTATGTTATTTTATTATGTAAAAGAATAAAAGTATTTTTGGAACGTGTGAAAGAAAATGTGGAACGTAGAAATTAAGAAAATCAAATATTCAGTAAATAGTAGGTCGTAAATAGTAATATTGTAAGATATCTTTCGTTTTTTGGTTTATCATCGACGATACAGTTCTCCAACCATATTGATACGAACTGGAAACCGCAATCCGGTGAACGAATAAACTGGATAGTAATTAAGCGTTTTGAAAAACGTACCTATGTTTGTACACATCAGACATTTACTGTAATGTAATTTTTATTTTCCACTATGCCTCAAATCAATCCACACTTGTCTCTACATAGTTATCGATAGTGACCGAAATAGAGCTTTTTTAAAAATTTAAATAGGATCAAAGTCTACCATTATAAGTATTGTACTGTTACCAGCCTGAGGCCCTGACCTGGGTATCGTGAAGGGCTGTAGACTTGCCTGTCCAGCTATTGTTTGAGACGTTTCTTCTATTTCTGGCGTGCGTCCTGGTTCCAGCCAGACCCTACAATGTCCATCACAAACTACGCTAGACAGAGCTTCAGTAAGAAAAATATCTTTAATAAATATCTTTTGGACATTATTTAACTCTTTTGGGCAATATTAAACATTTATAGTTAAAAAAAACTACATTTTTAAGTTTTTCGTTAATTTTATTGATACAACCCTCAACAACAAATATCAGGAGTGCTACAAGAGGCTAAATTATCTTTATTACATACCTATCAATTTAAAAACTAAATATATTTTAATTCATTTCTTTTTATATAAATCACAATACCAACTTTCAGTTGGCAAAAATATTTAACTAAAGGAACATACTGCTAAACATTCTTCGTATTATACGTGTTGTGTTACACACCCTGAAGATGAGATAAATAACAAAAAAAAATTGTTGCACTAAACATAATATTGCATGTAAAATAAAAATAAAGAAAAAAAATATCCAATTGACTATTATACATTTTCAATTTAAATTTTTGCTATTATTTCAGGTTAATAATTATTAGGTATTATTATTTGAAATTAAAATAAAATACCCTGGCCTGTAGTGCCTCCTTTAAAAAGGAGGAAACATGCGAAAAGCGATAATATTATGCACCCATATTAATAATTTTGGGATTTACTGAAGAGTCATAAAAATCAATTTTACGTTTTAGTTTGTAAGTGAAGTCATTGACAATTACGAATTTTTACAATGTTCTAGCATATCATCATTTCCATAATTTCATTTAAAGGCAAATTCATGCTTAAAAATTAATTGAAGCTTGTGGTGAACAAGTTTTTAAAATTGAAACAGTGTTTCTAAGTTACTGAAAAAGTTAAAAAATAGTAAAGCCTCTATTACTTCAAGTCTCTTTAAAACCTTACGAATAAATTAATAAAGTTCAGTTTGTGAGTAACTTGTATTCTATCAGAAAAAATATTTTAAGGGAGTGATTGACATTTAACGGTAAAATACTGAAATGTAACAAAGTTATAGCCCCATTATAAAGACAATAATAATGGCCTGAATATCCGTTTCTTTTTGATTTGATGACAAATAAGTACGGTCCTACTACTTTACACTTTATAAACATTTAATATTATTGGGACTTTAAGGAAAACAATTTAAATACACAAAACTGAGGCTTTAGTTAAATTATAGCAAAGGGCTTTCTTAATTCAACCAGATTATTAATATTGACAGTTTATTACATTGTGGTATCAGTAAACAAGTTGCAAATTATTAAGTTTTTATTGCATAATACACAAAATGATTATTAAATTACAAACTAAATATAGTAAAATTATTTTAAAATTATCATATTCTACAGTGTAAGGAAGGACATTGCATAAAATGTGCTTAGTTCATAAAATCACGTAATGTCAACGAAAGTCGTTTAACCGCAGTTATATTAGTTCGGTAACGACCAAAAGCGCCTAAACATGTTCACCATTAGCAATCAAAGCATGAAAATTAGGCCTCACCAAGCTTGAACGCATGCATACTCTACACTGTATGCATATGCGCGAATTGATAAAAAATCATTACATACCTATAGCGCGTATTTAAAAGATGTATTGCATTTGTTGTCTTTAAATTGTTGCTTAAACTTAAACGATTGCAGATGACGAACATGTCTAGGGGACCTAATAGCAAGCATAATAAAATATTAATTAAAACTATTCAGCCTAATTGAGGTGGAAGCCGCGCTCGTTGGTCGCGGCCAGCAGCCTTTCACGAAGCACCTCCTTGCAGGAGTACTCGGGAAGCTTCAGGTAGTGCACGCACGTGTTCACTGAAGGATACGAACCGTCCCCTGCATCCACCTGTAAAAATGAGTATTTGTCAGACATCTGATATAAAATTAATAAAAATTAATGGGAGTGCAATCCACTTAACGTCTTTTTATCACTTATTTCAAAATATTAGGTTCCGAGCCTCTATCAATTTATTATCAAGGAATTTCTATCGTTAAAGACACAGTGAGCCTCGTAGACGACCTGATACTCAAGTGAATAATGAAGAATTGAAGGCGATAGTGGACACAGATCCATCTCAAACCACTTCTGAATTAGCAGCAACCTTTGGCGTAAGTGACAAAACGATACTTATTTTTTTCTTTTTTTACTTTGATTACTTATATTTGCGCCAAATCGAAAAAGTCAAAATACTCTAAAAGTGGGTACCGCACAAATTGTCTGATGCAAACCAACAACGCGCGTGACTTGCTGCGTTTCTTTGCTCAATCGACACGATAATGAGAGGATTTTGAACCGTATCGTGACTTGTGATGAGAAATAGATCCTGTAGGACAATCGGAATACTTTAACTAAATCTTTTTTTATTTCAAAATAAATAATTGGTACAAGAAGTAGTGTCTCTTTTATTTTTCGGAACAAAACAAACTTATTTAGTACTCGTAATTAGTTCACCTTACTGTTATTCGGCAAATCAACCGAACATTCGGCCGAATACAAACATGAAAAAAGATGCCGAATGTACCGTATACGAATGAATATTTGGCCGAAAATTCGGCGCATCTCTAATTTTTAGTGAATTTGAAGTAAACTAACTACTAATTTGTTTAAATATGGGGAGACCTACTAAGCGTGTTTTTCATATGAGACAGCTCCGTTTAAATGAAATAGTTAGAAATCCACAGATCACACCCTTACTGTAAGCCGTTAAGGAGTTTGATTGATCCATCATATTCAACTACGACAATTATTTAGCTATAACAACGTGACGATAGGTTACTTAAATATCCGGATAGTCGTATAAAAGATACGGTCGAATATCGTTAATTTGTTCCTAAGAAATGAAAAGTTCCGCTATTTTTCATGAATCCCATAATCAGAACCTAACCAAACTCTTATCAAACCACCCTTCGAATCGAATCATCGAAATCAGTTGGCGTGATATTGAGTTATTCGTCCATTTGTCGCGCAGCTACATAATGGGAATTTAGTAAGTACTGAACCAAATTAAATGGGACCACACGGGAAGTATCAGCATTCAAATGAAAAAAAAATCATCAAAAACTGTTCACCCAGTCGAATGTTCTGAGGTAACAAACATTTAAAAAAATACAGTAGAATTGATAACCTCCTCCTTTTTTTATTGAAGTCGGTAAAACATTTAAACCATTTTTATTTTAAAAATGTAAGTTGTACTTATAAAAAAAATAATGTAACCAAACATAGATATCAAAAATTACCTATATCAGTTGTATTTTGAAAACTCTTTCTCACTGTAGTAAAACCGTGGGACACAGCTTATGATTTATAAAAATTATATACACTAAATTATTGTTTGAAGTTTAAAAACAATATAGAAAGGAAAAGGTTTTGAATTCTTGCATACCATCGGTTGCTAGGCAACGCTTTGTCATTAAACATTCTATCTCTAAATGACTTGAGTATAGATGCGGCGCGCCAGGGAGCAGACACAATGCACACTGCGGTAACTCCATCGCGATCGTCAACAAGCTCCCACTGTGTTCCATACAACAATAACAACCGTGCATACGCGCTTAGTACGCACGGCAAATTAAACGTAGATTTTACGCCGAAAAAACGTGTCTACAAGAGGCCTAAAGATTACGACACAATACGGATTGTGGTCAGCCATTAAATCACACATATACATTGTGTGACGATATTTCCACCTGGACCATGAATAAACGATAATTATTGTGTAATATTTATAACGGGCTGCTTTAGAATGATGTCAAGATGGTGATGATGATGATGATGAAGGTGACAGATACCTTGCGCACGACGGTGAGGCGCGGGTGCAGGTTGGCGAGCCCGCCGGGCGGCAGGCTGCTGCAGCCGGTCGCGAACTGCAGAAACGCCTTGCGCTCGCGCCACGACATCTCCACCAGCACCTCCACTAGCCGCAGGAAGCCGGGGCTGGAACGTACAAGTGTTGTTACAATCATATTATTATATTGTTACGCGCCGTTTGGCTTATTCGATACCGTCCTCAAAGAGAGGTGACGCATTACGAGGAAAAACGAGTAAAAACAAAGACATTAGCTTTTTCACTGAAAGTTTCTTCTTCCCATATGGCTGCTTCATTTACCCATTATCTATGCAAGCAAAATTTGAGTAAGATGATACTGAAAAATAAGACTAATGATATCTTGCCAGTTTATTGCCAATTTATACTTTGTCCTCTGCACTTCATGCTGTATTATTTTGTCTTAAAAATCACTTCTCATGCAGATGACATAATTGTTTATATGCATTATTGCTTATGAAACAGGCCGCATTCCAGTGGGGTGCATAACAACACACACACAACACAAGTACTGACAGATCATGTGCCAAGAAGTTACGGAAAGGGTTTCCATAAAGACAGAGCGCTAACGTTCTCTATACAAAACACGATAAGCGTAACAAACGAGTCAGCGCATCGTAGGATGAAATAAGGCATTTAAGGTGTATTTATTGACATGAAACGCGACATTTATTCTGGTATTTACTTAACTTCCAATGCTGATTAGTGATGCAAACGAAACATTTATATTTTCAAATATCGGTGTTTTAATATTGATATTGAAACTTTTGACATCGACGCTATATCGTTTTTCAAGAACGAAGAGCTTTTTAGAGATATTCAGACCAATGTTTGCAATTCTTTTACTAAATCCTTAAATCAAAGCCTGTACTATATTTTTTTCCATTTTTGGGAACCTACGTCTTAATGTAAAGAAAGACGAGGCGTTTGAAATAGAGCAAACTAGGTGGTCACCTGTCGCGCGTGTAGCCCAGCTTGGGCTCGGTGTACTGCAGCAGGTGGTCGCGCGTCCAGGCGGGCCCGCGCTCGCCGCACAGCAGCAGGCGCAGCTCGGGCGGCGAGAAGGCGCGCAGGCGGCGCGGCGGGAACACGCGCGCGAACCCGCGCCGGAACGCGCCCGCCTGCCGCCGCACGCCCTCGCGCACCGCCCAGCGCAGCCCCGCCTCGGCATACGCGCGCGCGTTCTGCGCGCTCACCTGTGCGTAACACATATCACGGTTACTTCACGTTCAACTGAATTTGGGCTAACATGTGGCAAGCCGTAAAAGCCATTGTACTTTCTAAAAAAAATTAGCACTAACAAAAGCTAGTGTATAATTAAAACATTTCTATTTTGCTCGATCCTCCGCATGTTTTTTTTATGAAATCCACTAGCCAATTGCCCTTATCAACGACGAATCTTAGCTTTTTATGTCCTCCCTTTTGCTTGTATTAACTCTTAAGCCTATTTGTTCATTTATTTATCTTAAATCTATAGTTACTAATCGCAATTGCATTAAGTTACCTCAATATTCTCTCCATTATCACACAGCGGTTGCACGGCGACGGACGGGTCGGTGTGCGCGGCGATATGCGTCATGGTTAGCGCGAGTTCTTCAAACGTGGCACCCTCCACCGTGATCTCACGCGCTCTACGCTCCTTCTCGTCCGCTTCCAGCGACGAGTCGGCCATCAACGAGTCGTACTCGTCGGCCGCTTTCAACACGCTCATGAGGAACCTAAAAAAATATGTAATACTAATAAATGAAACATCTTATATAGGCCAATGAGAAGCAAGTAACAATGAAATTAAAAACGCTCAGATTGAATTTATATTTCAAAAATTTGTATTTTAGTTCAAAGACTGCAAAGCATTACAAAAATATCAGCATCAATTAGAAAATACGTTATTGACGAGAAGTTTTAGAACTTTACATTGTAGTATGTAGCTTCAAAAATTTGTTCATGAAAAAAATTAAAAATTAACCATTATGATTTTTACCTATGTCTGATAGGATCCACTTCCTCTAAATGTTCAGGCATTAACTCTTCGCCGCACATTATTCGCAAGAACGGCTCTGATAACGGAAGGTCAACCAAACGACCATCTTGTAGTACCTGAAATTAAAGTTATTGATGTGAAACATATAAAGGCGCGGGTAAACCGGATTGTTGGTGTGGCGACGCTTGCCGTAGCGACGGGTCGCTACACTCAGTTGAAACAACTTGAAATTAATATTGATTTTTTGCATTAAATGAAAGTAATGTTTATTAAATAAATAGTCCTCATCCGCACCAGATGTGGCTGAATGGTCACCCATTCTACTTTTAACCGCATTCGACATTTCTTAACTTTATTGACACCCATCCTAATTTTGACTGCACTCGACATTGTTTAGCTGACACCAATCCTTGTTATGACCGCACCAGATGTTGCTTAGTGGCCACCCATCCTACTTTAGACCGCACTCGACATTGTTTAGCTTTATTTACACCCTTCCTTTTCTTTATGCTGTGTTTAGTTCCTGTCGTAATCTTGTCTTTTATGATTACTTGTACGAAGACGACGTTTCAAATCTTCGAGGCATCCCATGAATCCCACGGTTTATTTAGAAATGTGTACATTTTGCAATATTTTACTTTATTAGGAAAACATACAGTGATTCAGCTAATATCATAATGTATAATATCAATATGTATATATTACAAAATTACTATAGATATTATATGTATAGATGTTATAATATAAATGAAGGTAAAGCTCCAGTTAAACTTGTCAGTAAAAACTAAATAATATCTTACCTTAGCTAAAAATACCCCTAGGAACCAGAAATATTTGCAAACTTTATCACAGATAGCAGAGTCTTGTGGTAGCGGCGCCGGGAACAGACCTTCGGCACGCGAAACATAATATCCGGGTGGCTTCTCTATAGAAAATAATAAACAAATTTTAGTAATAATATATAAAAACAAACTAATAAAATTAAATGTAAATTGGTTCATGTTAAACTAGCTCTATATTAGCATGCTAGCAGGATATTCAATTTCTAAGCTAAGAAGTAAAGGAGTATTTCAGCTACCGAATTTAGAAATATCTAAAAATATTCATGAACAAGTAGTTGTCAAAACTTTACAGGGGCTCTTGATATTATATTTCTCATAGTGATATATATGAAATGTCATCATCATCTCATTTGACAGATCTCATAGTTGCTGGTCTGATTGAATGAATTGAATGTGTCACAATACGTCTGGCACGTGCGTGTTTCAGAAATCGACCTATATTATTATTATGAAGAAGGCAAATTTGACAGTACCATCCGGAAGCGTGAGGTGCGTGGGCGCGTGTTCGTCGGTGTGCGCGAGGTGCGAGGGCGCGTCGTGCAGCCACATGTGCAGGTCGGCGCGCTGCAGCTCCGCGGCCACCAGCGCGTAGAACTCCAGCGTGGGCCCGAGGCCGGTGCCCTCCTCGCCCGCGAACTCCACCTCCAACACCGACTTCCGGCCCGCGTGCACGCGCATCACCTTGGAACCATATCGTTATTACAGTCAAACGTAGGTAAATAACCGTAAAAAAAATAAAAGTTGTAACATCGGATCTTAATTTCTCTGAAGTTGGCTGCAAGTAGCTTCACAGAACTCAAAATTGTTCTAAATCAATCAAAACATTTCCCCACACCACAGACGACAACAGAACCTACACAGTTGTTTGTTGCACCTAACTTCCGAGGAACAAGATCTGTTTGTTCTAAATCAATCAAAACATTTCCCCACACAACAAACGACAACAGAACCTGCACAGTAGTTTGTTGCACCTGACTTCCAAGGAACAAAGAATAATTTAAAAATTATTGATAGTTAATTTTTGAAAAAAAAATAATTCTCTAAGTAAGAAAACTGAAACCTTTGTGTTATCTCAAAATGTAGTTTATGCAGGTAAAATTCTTTGTATAAAAAATGCAACTGAAAAATAATACAAAATTAATATAGATTATTTAATTAAGATCATTCATACCTGCATTGCAGACCGTAATAGGTTAGGGTGTCTTGGTATCCTCACACGTTCGTGACGTAACCTTCCCATTCGGAACTCTGTCGCCTCGAGCTCCGCGCGTCGTGGCGATACAGTGTTACTGGCCCTGCAAACAAATAAGCCAACAAAAAACTAAGGAATAAATTAAATTTGAGTACATCTATCTGTACTCTCTTGTAGTCCCTTACATAGAACTTCTGTTTTTGTGGGTACTTTGAAACATGTAGGGTCGTAAAACCCAGATGGCAAAAGAAATATTACATGACCCACTCCCTCCCCGAAGTAAAATTGCATGAGATTTGACTCAATCCCTTCCCCTTTAAAAGCACACGTAAATAATTCTCCACCAACGCGCATTGAAGCAGCGTGGTGGAGTAAGCTTCAAGCCTCCGCAATAGTGAAGAGACTAATGTATAGCAGCGGACCGCAAATTAAGTTGCATCCAATAATTGATGAACGCTCCTGACTCCATACTTGGCGAGTATTAATAATATTGCAACGTCTACGCCGCAATGGCGTTTGACGGCGTTCTAACGCCATCCGTCAATCCGACGTTCAAAGAGATGACAATGTCGATTAAAAAGCTCTATAAAAATTTCGTTCATTAAATTAAAGCTTCCTTGGCAGAATGGTTACGGAACTGCTGAACTAGAGGCCCGGGTTCAAACCCAAATCTAAACCATATTGCGTTTTTTTTTTTGTGATTTTTTTACTGGGAGCTATTTCAGATGGCGTTATTAAGTAACACTAATCAAATGAGTGGAAACCAACAAAGTAAATTGATTTTATCCGAGAAACGCTCAGTTGTCCAGGTACTTTTAATGTAATCTTATATATTTTTTTATTTAATGTTCGTCACATAGTGCAATGTTTGACATTGTCTGATTAATTTTCATAGTTATGGTGCTAAATTGTTTAAAATATACTGTAATTAATACTGTTTGACATATTATAATGCAATATGCTTTTTAATATAATTTATTGCTTATATGACTAAGCAATTCTGTTCTTACTAATTTTGTTGATTTGAAATGTATTTTAATATCTATTGAGTGATGTAATAAATACTAAATAATATTTTCTTTACGCTAACGCATTAGGTTTTATCTTGTAATGTTAGCTGTAAATATGGTTGTAATAAATAAATAAATTACTAACCTTTGCCTATCCAAAGCACGATCCCGCTGCGCTTGCAACCATACGATTGTTCGCGAGGTGCCGAAAGCTGTACACGCGAAGAACATTTGCCGGGTCTCCAATGGGAACAAGAAAGGACAGAAGTCATTCAGTTGCTGGCACCTGCAAAATGTGCACCAAAATATTAATTTGTTTTATGGTATTTTTAAATTACCACAGTTTATTTGAAATTTAAAAAGATTCAATATTAATTTTTTCACTGAATGTTAACATAAAGCTATCTAAGTAATACTGTGTTTGAAAAGTACTTCAATATTTAGATTTAAAACAATAGGCAGATTGCTGTTTGCCATTTTGGTGACGTCATATTAGCAAAAACAAATCGAAATCGATTCTTCGCTTAATCGATCTTAGGGGCTAGTCAAAATGCATTCTTGTATATTGTAGAATATAATTCCAACATATGGGTTTGACACTTATCTAAGGATCAAGTTCACGTGACATTTCGTTAGCAAACATCAGTCCCATACATTTTTCATTTTATTCTCTAGCGTTTACAATAAATTGTAAATTGTTTAGCTCCCCTTATTCGTAATGTCTAATTATATTGAAGTTGCAGATGGCAGTTGTTGATTTTTTTACGTTATGACGTCACATCATGGCGACTTGTGATTTAGGTTTGGCATTTGATAAACAGATAAAAAATAACGACATTTATCCTTTTACTAATAAACTGTATACTTTTTTTGCTGTTTTGTCTAACTCTGACGCGTACAAAATTACAGAAGCCAAAGCAAGATAAAACATTATAATATTATAACAAGCTTTTACAACGTTTTTACAATAAGTAAGGGAGTGAAAAACAATTTAATTTCATTCATCATCAAGGACATGAAGTAGTGAGTGTACCA
Organism: Pyrgus malvae; assembly: GCA_911387765.1. Lineage (NCBI taxonomy): Eukaryota > Metazoa > Arthropoda > Insecta > Lepidoptera > Hesperiidae > Pyrgus > Pyrgus malvae. Next base: position 12,166,721 of record OU426954.1, on the reverse strand, counting down.
GTGCGGGGTGGCGGCAGCGGCCAGCGCGAGCGGTTCCTGCAGCTGCTGGTGCAGCTTGTTGGTGAGCTTGGTGGAGTGGAAGGCGGCGGCGGGCAGGGCGGGCGCGGCCGCGCGCAGGCGCCGCAGCACGCGCACGCAGCACGTCGCCGCCGCGCCCTCCGCGCCCTCTGCGCCGCTGATGCCGCGCTCTGTACGGTACAACGTCATGTTAAGTAGTGGCTACTGTTGAGGACGCGTTTGCAAATCACACTAAAACTTTCAAAAATAAGCAGTTTGTGGATGCATTTTGCGGCAAAATGAAAGTAAACCAAATGTAACTAATAATTACCACAGATAGATTACTTCTTCATCTATAAATGGTACATGGAATGAAATACATTTTAACTATGATTTACTTACCTGGATCATTAGGCTCATCATCTTCACTATCACTTGATAAGGCAAATGTATCCATTCCTTCAATCTCTTTGTAAGTTAACCTATAAAGGAAAAACAGTATTATATTTGCTAGTTAGGAGATTTTTAGATTGAACTATAAAATGACAAGGCAGGATACTCACGTGTACATAGTGTCTCTGTGCGTATCATGGGGCGGTAGGCGCGAATTGAGAGCCAAAACCGCCTTATACATAGTCCACGAGGGTCGTTCTAGCGGTAAGGATACCCCGCCAGAACTCAAGACGAGCCTCAATGCAGGCAAACGGCTGTTTGTGGCGTTATTCACGCTCTCCGTCGGAGGCGGGCGTTCATTGCCACTACTTGTCGATTCCTCTGATTCTTCTATGTCAGAGTCATCGTTTAATGGTATGTCGAGATCTGCAAAAAAAGAAATGGCATATTTATTTAGCACTTTAAGTAAATAAATATAGTATTAATGAGCTAGTTTGTAATTTTAGTCTGTTACAGCTATTAGAGTCACGCAAAAACGTATAAAATGTTTTTAGGTTTTGATTGTCTCCAAAATCTACAGTAAAATCTTTATACTTCCTACACCTTTAAAATTTCTGTAAACTTGACTCTGCCTTTGGAATACCGAAAGTACTCAAGCAAGTTACTAACCAACAGTTTGGTTGAGATTGGTGCGGCCGGGGCGGGGGTCGAACGCCGGGATGAGCGCGGAGAACTGCCTCTTGAGCACGAAGTCCTCGTCCCAGGGCTTGCGCGTGCGGTTGCCGCCTCCGCCGCCACTGCTCACGCGGACTGCCTCTAGCGCCTCCTCCTCCATTAATGATAGTAGGTTGCGGGATACCTATAAAAAGGCGTATATTAAAATATAAGGGTGGATGTGAAACTGGCCTTGACCAGACCCAGATTTTTTTTAAGTCTGTAAGTATATTTTTGAAAATAAATAGCTGCAATATCTAAGTTTTTTTTTTAATTTATTAAAAGGGAATTTGTCGCTGTGCGACCACATCGTCCCGTGTATCTAAGCTTATATTATTATTTTTAATGAGCATGTTTAGAAATCTGTGCCATATTTATAATAAGAGAAAATTTTAAAGCAAAGTAAATCGATATCTCGATATAAAGATGGTTATTATTATACTAAAACAACAAATATTTACAACTGTAATGCTTGTGTAAAACTTGTGATTATTTTTCTTTAATTTATACACTACAAAAAGGTTCTAAATAATAATAAATACGTAAAATTTACTGGAGTAATTTCAATTGAAACAACATGCTAAATTATTTACAACAGAAGCAATAAAATCAAAGTGGTATTAAATGAGATGATAAGAATTACTCACAACCTCTTGGTAAGTGGGCTCGTTTTCCTTATCGCTGTCCATCGCGTCTTCGCCTTCGTCGTCATCTTCCAGCTCCGTCAGCAAGGCAGGCGCGCGGCATGATTCCAGAAAATCTTCCAATGATACCTGGGTCACATGCACAAAAGACTTAGAAAAGTATAATTCTTATTGTTTTGTGATTTGGGAATGGATATGATTTTCTCTCTCTCTCTCTTTCTTTGCGCCGTATTCCTCACTGATGAGGGTCGTGACCATCACCTTTTTTTTGTATAGGGGGGGGAAACCTTCAAAAGGTACCCGATACCTTGGGAGAGGATATCGGGTTATGTGGGATTTGACCGCACTAAAACCCCCTCGGTAGCCTGCCTCTGCGTTTGTGAGGACTCCGGGATCTCCATAGGAACGCACCGGTGTCCTCCACGCGCGGCGCCCCATAATGGGCCCATCTTCGGGAGAGCAGCTGTGCTCTCCTGCACCGGTGTTCACGGCGGCATGCGGCCACGCATACACCGCCGTCCCTCCCGGGGCTGCTGGCTGGACGGGTCAAGCTCCCACTCTCACCGTCCGCATCCCCGGAAGCCCCCTTTTAGTCGCCTCTTACGATCAGGCAGGGGATACCGTAGCTCTATTCTTAATCCCGAAGCTACAGGGACTAGCATTATCTTGTGTATGATGGTGTGCCATACACTTCTGTTCTCAGCGGTTTTTAAAGCGTTATGGACGGTAGAGCCAAGTGCAGTGCGGATTTGGTCAAACCAACGTATTGGGCTTCTAACACGTGGTCTCTTTCCTTCGATCTTGCCAGTGACCATAAGTTTCTCTGGTGTGTCATTATTTCTTCTCGAAATATGACCGAAGTACTCAAGAATTTATTTAAGAATTTGATAAGGATATGATTTTATCTATCTTTAAATTAATATGAATAGTATTATATGCCACATGGCCCGGCGGTTAGCGTAGAACGCAAACGATCTATGCAGCTAAGCCAAACGGGCGCGGTCGGTTGTGAGATAGGTGACCGCTAGTGGCAAAAAATTTCATGCGCGTTTCCGTGCTTCGGAGGGCACGTTAAGCAGTCGGTCCCGATTGTTGTCGATAGATAACAGTCGTTAAACCTTGTCGGAGGCTTTATGAGCAGTTTGAAAACATCCGACAGCGGGTTGGCCACTAAACCGCATCTCCACCAACCCGCATTGGAGCAGCGTGGTGGAGTAAGCTCCAGGCCTCCCCAATAATGGGGAGAGACCCGTGCCCAGCAGTGGGACGCAAAAAGGGTTGCAGCCCATTATATGCCTCCAGAGAACATGCAGCATTTAATGAAGAAAGCTGTTTGTACTCATCTGTATTTCCATTGTTTTGACAGCTCGGCAGCGCCAGCCGCACCAGGCGGCATAGCGTCCTTTATTTTATTTGTTATTGCCATACCTGTTCACTTTCACTGGAGGTAGAGGTGAGCGAGAGCGTGAGCGCGTTCTGCGCGTTGGGCGCGAGCGAGGGGTAGCTCTGCGCGGCCGACAGCAGCCCGCTGGGGATGTTACTCGACAGCGCCAGCCGCACCAGGCTGCAAAGCGTCCTTTGCCATACCTGTTCACTTTCACTGGAGGTAGAGGTGAGCGAGAGCGTGAGCGCGTTCTGCGCGTTGGGCGCGAGCGAGGGGTAGCTCTGCGCGGCCGACAGCAGCCCGGTGGGGATGTTACTCGACAGCGCCAGCCGCACCAGGCTGCAAAGCGTCCTTTATTTTATTTGTTATTGCCATACCTGTTCACTTTCACTGGAGGTAGAGGTGAGCGAGAGCGTGAGCGCGTTCTGCGCGTTGGGCGCGAGCGAGGGGTAGCTCTGCGCGGCCGACAGCAGCCCGCTGGGGATGTTACTCGACAGCGCCAGCCGCACCAGGCTGCAAAGCGTCCTTTGCCATACCTGTTCACTTTCACTGGAGGTAGAGGTGAGCGAGAGCGTGAGCGCGTTCTGCGCGTTGGGCGCGAGCGAGGGGTAGCTCTGCGCGGCCGACAGCAGCCCGCTGGGGATGTTACTCGACAGCGCCAGCCGCACCAGGCTGCAAAGCGTCCTTTATTTTATTTGTTATTGCCATACCTGTTCACTTTCACTGGAGGTAGAGGTGAGCGAGAGCGTGAGCGCGTTCTGCGCGTTGGGCGCGAGCGAGGGGTAGCTCTGCGCGGCCGACAGCAGCCCGCTGGGGATGTTACTCGACAGCGCCAGCCGCACCAGGCTGCAAAGCGTCCTTTATTTTATTTGTTATTGCCATACCTGTTCACTTTCACTGGAGGTAGAGGTGAGCGAGAGCGTGAGCGCGTTCTGCGCGTTGGGCGCGAGCGAGGGGTAGCTCTGCGCGGCCGACAGCAGCCCGCTCGGGAAGTTGCTCGACAACGCCAGCCGCACCAGGCTGCAAAGCGTCCTTTATTTTATTTGTTATTGCACAGTTCTCCTGGTCACAACTATTGAATGTCCAAAAGCAACAATTATATATTATGAGGATGTTTTTTTGTTTTCTACCATCATTCATCAACATACATACAACAGCTTCCCTCTGGGAGCTTTTAATGCAGCGGCGACCAGTTGTTACGTTTAGCTAAGTACTTAATATCTTAATCTTCTTTCTCTTCTTTCATTAGAAGTAACAAAGAAATAGATACAAAATGTATTGTAAAGACTACGTCCTCATCTTCTACTTTTACATGCCGTAAAGACATATTATAATGGGAGCCCTGTATGCTAAATTTGCAGTGACTAAAGCCTCAAGCCTATTGGATTGTGAAGATTATGTTCTAAAACAATAAGAAGTTAATGTTAAGTTTGCCATTTAAGTGGAGTGGAGAGCTCGTACAAGGTTTAAAAAATATTATAAAAAGGGAATGGGTAAAAATTACACAGGACTCCCCGGCTAACTACTCGGGCTAATAGTAGTGTAGTAGCAACCTTGGGAAGAGACTAGTGGAGTGGTTGGGGCGAGGCACCCGCTGCGGAGCCGCACCGCGCCCCGCGCCCGCCGCGCGCGACACTCCCAGGGACTCCAGCAGACGTGCCGCGCCCTGGAACAAGGGAACGTTGTAGGGATGAAAAGTTTAAAAAAATATCGATATTTCGATATCGATATATATCGAAATTAAGTCGATACTGATATAGCTAGCTCTAGTAAGCCGATATATCGATATTTCTTCTTTTTCAAAGGCTTAGTAAAATTAATGTAGTTTTATAGCCCCTCTACACGATGGGCTATGATGGTGACCGTTCACTGTACAATACTCTGATTTACTATAGCTTTAGAAAGAAATTCGGAAATTTCCTTGGTAAAGTCAACTGTTGACAGTGTACCTACAGCATTCGATGACCATTCGTCGGTCGAGTCGAACAGAATAATTTTTCTGGACTTCATTTTGGCACATTGAACAAAGTGCATCTATTAATGAAAAAAGTGACGAAGAAATAGTGAAAGAAAATGAGTGAGTACTTTATAAAAATATTAGATGAAAACCTACTGAAAATACTAGATGAAAAATAATACGGACAATAAAAGCAATTCGTGCGAAATATTTCCCTAACCATTCCAAAATATCAAAAATGCACAACGTTAATGTTCAAGTTTTCACTACCGAGGTGCAATCCGTTTTTTTTTTTCAATGTCGATATATCGATATCGGCGTATTGTAGATATCGATATATTTAGGCGTCCATATATCGATATTTATCGGTTTTCCGATATATCGCGTGGCATCCCTAGAACGTTGTAATCTTCTAATGTTACGAATTTATGTCGTGTCGTGTCGTGTCGCATCGTGTCTGTCTCCGTGTATGTCTGTGTCCGTGCGTGCGTGCTTGTGTGCGCGTGTGTGTGTGTGGGTGTTTATGTGTGGGGAGAATACGCGACCCTTCGTAAGCAGCTGAAAACATAGAACATCGTGTCGCTTTTCCAAAATGGGCCTCCTAAATATCTGGAAATGAACATGAACAAATGACCCTAATTTTTTAAGCCAATTTCACTATTTCAATGTCAATGTCACGATAGATGACAGACGACAAATCATAATAAGCTTAAATCATTTTACAGTAAAGACACATAATATTAAATTACAGCCTAGAATAAAAAGTCAATAATGGGCATATATTATTACAATGCACAACAAAGTAGTCCCACATTTTAAAATTTCCTGACTGGAAATTACTTTTTATGCAATGCATAAACCTGTGTCTCTTCACGGAATATACCAAAAATTACTTAGCTTACATCATAATAATATGTATTATAAAATGACTTTAGAAACCACCACATTACTAGAAATAAACGGAAAGCTTACCTGTTGAGTGAGATCTGGCTCGCTGGCGCTCATAGTCCCTGTGCCGCCTGCTTGACTGTCCTTTTTATGATCTCCATATTGGCCGTCGCTTCCCTCGTTGTCTTCACACTGTGCAAAAATGTATTAATTTCCAAACAACTCAGTGTTTGTATATATTTCATTTCTTATTTATTTTAACTGTAAATAATGTTGTCAGTACCAATTCAGACAAGACTCAGACTTGCATGAGGTTGTGTGTAGAGGTCCATGAGCTGTAGCAACTATTTAACACCTGCATACTCTTCTCCTAATCGATTTAAACATAAATAAAAACCGTTTTTCTTGATACGCCTGTTTCGTTATTGTTTTCTTTTGTTAGCGCCTTCATCGATCTCCCACTACCTTAAGGTAGACTGGTAGAGAATGCATTGAGCAATAAGTCTGCCTTCTGTCCGAAAGGTACTTTTGTACGGTCGAAAAGTTTAATTAAATAAATGAGTCCATGTAGTACACTTAATTTGTTGGCTGCAACCCTTTTTGCGTCCCATTGCTGGGCACAGGTCTCTCCCCATTAATGGGGAGGCCTGGAGCTTACTCCACTGCTGCTCCAATGCGGCTCCAAACACTTAGTAATGATGACAGTGCTGACACTTTTCTTACACTTAAATTTATTACTTACACTTTTTATTATAACATAAAACACACACACACAACTAGACTGTGTCAATAACGTCAGCATCATACTATACCTGTATATGAAGGCGGTTGGCGTTGTTCCTCAGAGTATGCAGTAAGGACGCAGGCAACGCAAGAAGTTCGCTGGATAGAAGCGCGTTGGTGCTGTTGCGCATCGCCTCACCTTCGCGCGCGCTTCCGTCCTGCGCACACAGACGAACAATACATGCGTTAAGTTAGCACAACCACACACGTACATAAAATTAAGAAACAATGATAAATTTTAATATACACATAAATTAAAGCAGAAAATCGTGGTTAGCAAACTACCAAAATAATGTGAGAGAAGACGAAATCATACTTATACACTCAAGGAATAATTAAAACTTGTATGTGACAGCTTATTTATTTTAAAACACACACACATGTTTAATAAAATAAATTATGTTGTGCCATTCCAAAAAAGTTTATTTTATGTGGTAATGTTATGTTTTTATATTTTAAAAACATTGTGTTCATTAAATTTCCTCATTTCCTCGCAATGCATACAAACCTCCTGCGCATTCGATTCCGGAACAGGTTCTTTGGCTGGGTATGGTTTGGTGATATCTGTTATGCTTGTTGGTCCCATCTCCATATTGGTAAAGGAGGTGTTTGCCAGGTCTGCCATACAGTTATTGCCTTCCGCGCCAAGAGTTAACGATTCCACTATTGTAGCTAGGTCTGTAAACAATTACATACATTTTAATTGGAAAAGGGATTATGATACTAAGATGTTTCTAATATTTTGTTTTATATATTTCTGTGAAAGCAATTTTGGCACATACCTGTGTTGATATGGTGGGAGGAGTTATTAATTGCAGAGAGATCTGTTGCATGCATACGCGGGCGTGTCATGTTACTAGCCATTTCTTCACTTGATATATTATCAGCAGACGATGCTTGTTCAGTTGACGCCACAGATACCTTTCAAAATAACAAAACTGTATTAGGAAAGTAAAAAAAATTTTGAAAAAAAAAAAAAACTTCAAAGATTTGTGAGAGCAGGGAATCTGAAACCCTCTGTAATTTCGAACATTTACGAATGCTTAAATTGGTTTTAGACTTTTGCGATTATCTGTTTGGTTGTAATGCTAGTAAGGATTGACAATCACTGTATATTAGACCCATAATAGGACAAGTACTGAACTAAACCTTTCCATTACTCCTTTTCTTCGTCATAACGTCGTAATTATAGCCCCATACACTTACCTATACTTCATTGAACTTTGCAATGCAGGTCCTGTACTCACTGCCTGTATCAAAGTGTTTTTAAATTCGTAATGTTGCTCACCTGATGGTCAACAGCAGTAGCATCGGGCAAGCTGGGCGTAGAGTGGCTCTTGCGGCCGCCCCGGGCTTCGCCGCCCGTCGTACTGACCGCGCCACCGCTTACAACCTTTAAATCAAACTTGCCCTCCGCACCCATGCGATATGAGTTCCTACCGCCGTGTTCCCATCTGTAAAAGACAACTACATTATGATTACATTGCAATATCAGTGTAAGTTGTCTTAATCTTATGAAAAATGTGACAAACAGAGAAGGCAGTCTATTTAAGAATTATGGATTAAAACTAAAGTCACCGTTAAAAATCGCATAGACTATAATTGTGAATGCAAGTAGTTCATACTGAACTTCAAACTTTGCTAAAGAAAACATTTTTTTGAATGTTTAGAATTTGATTTGGTGTTTTTTATTTTATTTATATAATGGCTTCGCATCTTGCTAGTCTTGCCAAATTGCCCAATCTTGTGAGTAACATATTGCCAGTGTCAAGTGAAAATATTTGAATGAAATTTAGCCACTTTTGCTGGAAGCGGGCGACAAAGTAACAGGCGAAACCAGTTAGTAGTCAGTAATCAATCTGATAATGCAATTGTTACTTTACCAGAATGTGTAGGATGGAGAAAAAACATGTTTTCCCGTTATTACTTTACATTCCCTACACTCTGGCACCAAGTAAATCTAATTAATATCATTAAATGGGCAATTCTTGCAAATATTTATACTTCAATTGTGTAAATAAATATATTTCAATTGAATCTCGGAAAAGGCTTCCACAATGTCAATTAAATTTAGTACGCAATGGGTTCTAAGGGCGCTAAATCAATCTGGCTCGGTTTCATTTTTAGATAATAAAGCCGTTTTGCATTCCAACAAAACGGTTATTATGTGTGTGAAAAAACACACAGCATTTGTTGAAGAAGCGTCTAAAGATTTATCCTATAAAGCCAGAAAATATTGTACTTTACCTCATTTTTCCTTGGTCTGTATGTACCTGTCTCTTTCACACAGCAGCGCGCGGCCATTTTCCAAGATGCCAAGCCTGACATTTGTCAATGGCAAATCATAGTCGGTTCACCAGCAAGCTCCTTGCTCAAATGCTGTGTGTTTTTTCACACACATAATAACCGTTTTGTTGGAATGCAAAACGGCTTTATTATATGTGTTTCCAAAACACACAGCATTTGTTGAAGACCTGTTTGTGATCTGCTGGGGGAAGTATACAATTAAATGCTATGTTGAAAAATAATCATAAAATAATATGATATAATTAAATCTTGTTTCATACATTTTGAAATATTTAGAGTAATAAAATTAATGAACATATTACTATGTTAACAAAAAGCTGACAAACTAAAGAACAACAATAACAACTTTCTGCCAATAATCTGAATTCAACAGAAAATATCTTTATAAAGCTTCTGCCTTTTAATAGTATTTTTAGGAAAAGGATAGCAAATAATAATGAAAACACTAAAAGTGAGATCAATTGATTTGATTTGAGTGAATTGATCACACTACAATATTAAGGCTCTGTGCCTTAAAGGCATTAAGTTTTTGGACATTAATTAAGTGTAGTGTACTGTAGCATATATTTACTTTTACGTGTAGCACCTGCTACTCCGCTACAACCTATTTTTAAGAGTTTCAGAACTCCTCCAATTATTCTCCTCAGAATCTCATCAGTTGGGACTAGTTTTGCATTGGGATTCTCTTTTTAAATGGTATTTGGCTATGTGTTTCTAATAAACATGTACATACATTCTTGGATTTCTCAAAATTGGTCATGTTTATAATATTAAGGTAATGAATACAAAAAATAAATAAATGAACACCTAGGTATTTAAAATAAGTTGTGTTGCCACCAATCCCGTCATTCCTATGTGTGTTATTTATGCAGCCCCCCTTGAAAACATGTAATACCAAATTTACATGTTACATTACATGCACAGTGTAAAGTTATTTGTATTGATTAAAAATATCTATAGGGAAATTTCTGAAAGTTAGGATTATTTCCAAATGCCTGATTGTTACTTGATTGAATTTTGTGATCAAATTAATCACTCTTTTTATAAATAGTAACAGTCTGATGAAATATATGATTTGTAACCAAAGGACTATTCAGGATAATATTCAGGTTGGTTAAGGCACTCTGTGCCACCACATGACTGCATAACAAGCTACAAAGCCTGAAAATTGAAAATATACTTAGCACTTGGGAGGTTTTCTCTTAACAATAGGGCTTAAGATAGTACTCCTAACAATAAGGAGTCTAACAATAAGGTTATTAATTTCTTTTATAATACCTTTTTCTGACCTTCCACAAATCATCTGAACACTTTTAAGTAGGTGTGTTCCAGGCCCAAATAGTTCTGTCACCTTACTAAATAAGGAGGTAGACTTAAGTTCACCTGACTTTCTACCTGCCCAGTTATGTAGCTCCTGCAGACCCTGTTTTAACAACTACTGGTGTAATTCTACATAGGTCAATATGGCTAAAGGTCAGAAGGTCTTTGGTTTTGTTGAAGTAATATAACTTCTCATTAATTTTAGGGGCCACAAAGCCATAAGTGGTTTCATTTCTTTGTTTATGACTAATAATGGGTATATTATATTAAATATAATACAGAATTCGTCTATATACCAAAATTTTATAATTTGGCTAAAGTGAAATTGTCACTACTATTACGAGGATTCACTAATCTCCAAGACAAAGCTACTAGGTAGACTGAGAGTGCATATCTCCTTAGAATCATCTTTTTGATTTGATTTAGTGTTGTATGTGCTTATTTCTCTGTTGTAGCTAGCGATATAACAGGGAATCAATTCGCGGGTCACTAGACCCGTACTTGTTTACCTACGCCTTTTATTGGGATTCGGCGAGGCTTAACCCTCCACAGGCTCCACATCTTCCGAAGATGAGGAAACATCTGCGTATCGACCTTGAGGTCGGGGTCGAGATGGCCGTTCTCCATCCGAAGCAACGGCAATTTGCTAACACTATCATCAGTAATCTTACCTTGTTCAGAATAAGCACTCAACACAAAAAACTGCGACACATTGCTAACACTCATCGTTAGTCTTACCTTGTGCAGATTTCGCACTTATCTTAGAACAAAACTGTAACAAATCACTAAACTTTTTGAAAAGTGAACTTTATAACAAAAAAATAACTCTGATAAATATCAGTTTAACTTAGAAACAAACAATATTTGCTGTTTTTTGTTTGATGGAAAAATTTTACCGGCTTACACGAGGAAATCTTTAAATGCTATGATTTGACATTGACAAATGTCAGGCTTGGCATCTTGGAAAATGGCCGCGCGCTGCTGTGTGAAAGAGACAGGTACATACAGACCAAGGAAAAATGAGGTAAAGTACAATATTTTCTGGCTTTATAGGATAAATCTTTAGACGCTTCTTCAACAAATGCTGTGTGTTTTGGAAACACATATAACATCATTTTATCAGTGTTTTCAATCAGTGAAAAACTGGTACCTACAATAATACCATTAGAATAAGACGTAAATTACACCTCCATCTGCAAGGTTTAACAGCTTAAGTGAGAAATCGGGCGGTCACTAAACGTAAAGACCCTGGTTCGATTGCAATTCGTTTTTTTTTCTCTATTTTTCAAGTTTGTTTTTGAGATTAGACCAAAAAAAATTAACTGTTTTTATCCGAACAAAGATCGCCAGGCACTGAAAAAAAGAATAGTAACATGGTTCTCTAAATTTCTAAAATCGCTTTGGTATATTCAGGTTGACGTCTTTGCAAGCGGCCGCATCTCGCGTCACTGACCTGACGTCGACCCATCCGTTGTGCAGGTCGGAGGTGACGGTGCCGACGCCGGGCTGCGCGCCGTCCTGGTCGCGCCACTTCCAGTCGGGGCCGCGCACCACGCGCGCGCCGGCGCACAGGCCTCGGGCCCCGCGGGACCAGCGGCGCGCTCGCGCCCCGCCCGGGGTGCTGCTCGCGCCGCTGTTGCCCGCGCCGCCGCCCGCTTGGCGCGGGGGCTGCTCTTGCACGCTCACCACCTGCAAGTTTATACCTGTTTCAGACCACACTAGCCTTGTGTAGGCTAAATGTCTAATAAGGCTAATAGTATAATATACTGGAAACGTCCGCTCAAAATGTCAACGGTTTACGGGACATTTTCCATTCAAATTAAAAATCACCATTCCATGATTATACCACCAGACGAAGGTTAAAGTTCCACCGGCACCATCTGGACTCGTGGCGGTCCTCCACAGTCCGCTTTGCACGCTCCTTTTTACCACGGACGTTATGGGACAACCTTCCAGCTGAGGCATTCCCAGTGGACTATAACATGGGGCTCTTCAAGAAAGCTGTAAAAAAAGCTCTCCTCCAAAGCCGGCAATGCTCGGGCGGCTCCCCTAGGGTTGCCCGTGTCCATAGGCGACGGTGATCGCTTAACATCACGCGGCCCGTCTGCCTTATTGTTAGGTTTATTTATAAAAAAAAAATGGTTTTTTAAGTTATTACGCGTATGGCGCGTTAATCATTTCACTTCATTTACCTATATATCTATGAAACCGAAATTTAATAAGTGTCAATGATATAATTTTTATCAAAACAAAAAATATATTTTATTCTTTAAACTACGATATATTATTATTATCTTACAATTATTCAAACCATATATTGCTAGTGAGCAAAGTCTGCTAGATTCAAATCACACTAAGGGCGGATTCGACCAATCTCGAACTTACTCCAGTATAACTAGCATGAGAATAACTTTACTCCTTGAAAATACTCACGGATAACTTCTTTCACGTTTTACCAACTACTCGAAGAGTAAAATAATCTCGGTATTGTTATTCTATGTTCAATAGTGATTCATGAACGAATGTATGAACGAATTTATAAGCCGACAAAAATGCGTACTATATTGTTTCCTTTAACTTAACCCGAAATACGACAACAACTTAATTTTGTAGGATAATAAAGTGAAATGCCACTCGTTTACAGCTTTTCTATTCTACATTTTGTTTGTCTCTCGTTTTTGTGAGTCCGTGAAGGTTCGTGTTATTTTTAATAGGTAATTTGTGTTTTGTATTTGCGATTATAAAAATTCAAATGGAGGTCTGAAAAAAAAACGCAGCCCGAATGGCTTGCTTCAGAAAAAATATTGTTAGTGGACCTGGTTTGCCTGATCCACCTTGGATGTCTCGGCACATATTCGTCTTCACTGTTGGACTCTTCGATCATATTTCTCAAACGTTCCATCGTAGCGCGGTGTTAATAAATTTTTAGTAAAAGAAAATATAACCAAAAACGACTGCAAACCAAAGAAGATTTGAAGTGACATTGACTTTACTCTCAGATTAAATCTTTATACCACCAAAATCGGCCGTATAAATATTTACTCGGGTATAGTACCTTATTCTCAGATTATTAGTTGGTAGAATGTAAAATCAGCATACTCGAGAGTAACTCGTAGTTTATTCTCGAGTAAAAACTTACTCTAGCTTGGTAGAATCCGCTCTAAGGAATATAAACTAAATATTTTTTCTTCATAGTGCGAGCATTTGTGTCCTCGTCTTAGTCGATAAGACTATAGAATTAGCGACCGATGCAGGAAATTCTACACTCACGAAAACTTTGAGCCCCTAAATAGATAGTTAGTTTCTTGGCGCTATTTTCTAGAAATGTAATAAACTAAAATAATGCAGTCAAAAAAGTAAAAATTACACACATAAACCGCAAAAAAAACTTGAGAGTGTCACACTTCCATTTAGTAAATTATCATGTTTATCTTAATAAAACATATCTATTATACCTTAAGGCTATCTATTGATATTTTAATAAATTTTGTTTAATTTACTATGGCATGCAAGATACGCATCTATCCCTTTCACTCTCGCGAGAGCCTCTATAAGCAAAAAGTACACAGTAACTAATTTGTGCTTTATTGTAATGCTTTGGGTTTCTTTTTTCATGGATTTTATTTAACATGGATTTATTTTCCTACTTATGTTAGTACTATAAGGTTTAAAATAGATTAAAAATAAGCAACTTTAAGATATTTTTTTTAAATATTTGAGTACTTACTTATGTACATCTATAATAAGTACGTATTTAAGCGAGGACAACTTTTGACTCCATTTTGTATAGAACTGTGCATCTACCACTAATATATGATCGATGCAGATGGTTTAACTTACTTTGCCGTAAATCTCGAAGCCAGAAAGGGAAAGATAATGGCTCTGTCCACTGGCGTTCTTTCCATTCTGTTGTATACGGATGAACCGATACGGTGTATCCGCGCGTAGTCGCCAGGTCGCCGTACTACCAGGCTCTTGCAATGCTTGTTCATCATTGTGGGCCAGGACAGTGCACCACGTCAATCCATCTGCTGACATCTGCAAAACACACCAAAAATTAGCCACTAAACTCTTAATTTAATCTCATGTTGTACATACCTGTACAAGATCCGTCTCGACAAAATCAGCGTCCAATTTAGGAGGATTAGATCAAGTCAAAAGGCGGTTAAACTAAAAAACCTCACTCACTTGGAACAACCAATTTCTTAGGGCCGATTTCCCGTAGCCACGAGCGTGTCGTAACGTATAGGCCGTGGGGATGAGATGTAGTCCTAAATCAATCGCTACGAATGCGCGTCTGTCATCGTTGGTATGTACGTTGAGCGGCTCGGGCGACCTCGATAGAATGTCTTCCGCGCGTCCGTATGGCAATTGCCGGCCATCAGATGACCACACGCTGACTAGGCCATGCGCACCCGGGTTAACCCATTCACAAGTACCGCCGTTGCTTCCAATGAAGTATATTACTCCGTTCTCATCAAAATCGTGCTACAAAAGAAAAATAATTCATTTACATTTACATTTATTTTCTAAAAAATCTGTTATAAGCGAACATGTCAATAGATACTTACATCATAGGTGAAATTTAAAGGACCTTCATTTTTTATTTTCTGGACAAAATTAAACGATATCCGTTCCATGTCATACCACTGCCGTGCCACAGATTTTGCAAGGAATCGTTCCAGTTGTCGAACTGTGGTAAGCGCTTCCACTTTAAGGTTTCGTCCAGAGTTATTGTTTGCGTTCATATCTTCAGTAGTGTCTTCGGTTGCACGTTCAACACGTAATCTGAAAGTAAATTAAATATTTTGCCCTGTTTAATATAATTCAATAGTCCTAAAATAATATAATAGTACATATAATTGTAGTATTACTACAATGTTTTTGAAAGTTTAAAGGTGAGGTGAGTATCCAATTTACGTAATTAGTAGCACACTTTTGTAGTACAATTTTAATGGTACCCTCAAATGACGTGTAAACTGTTTAATTTAAAGTGTCAGCTAAATAATCACACGTTTTAAAGGTTCCGTACTCAAAGGGTAAAACGGTATTACTAAGACTCCGCTGTCCATCTGCACAACAAACGCGATTGTTTGCCGGTACGAAAGATTTCATGCGCGAGTCCGACTCGCACTTAGCTTTTTGTAGTATACTAGGCGCAACTCTTATCCATGTGACCCAAGTACGCTTAGATTCACAAACACGATCCAAGTAGTCTCACAGTACTTGATCAAAGAAGATGTGAGGAATTAGACATAGCGGTTCTCCTGCGAATACCACGTTATTACGACACAAAGACAAAGACAAATGATTTATTTGCACAAATATGGGTATTACAAAAGTTGTTTTATACATTTAATAATCCGCCATATTTACCTCAGTAAGGTATGCAAATATTATATTATATTATTAATAAATAAAAGTACTGACTAAAATCTAACTTAGAAATTTATTTAAGTATTAAATTTACTACCTAATCATATTATTCATTTATATTTATCCCATATTTGCGTTTTTTTTATTGTTTTTGGTAATTATTTATACTGTATTTTATCAGTGTCATCGGCTTTGGGCACCCAATTACCTGGGTTTTTATACACTGAGAGGAAAAAAAAGCCGGCGGAAAAAAAAACTCCCAGGTTTTTAATCCCGTAATCCCTCACGTTGTTAAACTTCATTGCACTTCTTTATTTTTCTGTGATCTATCATGCAACTCGGTTTAGCCATCTCGTTTCTCGTTGCTCGATACGTACGTAGCGACGGGACGACGCCGCGACGGCGTGGGACGTACCTGATGCGCTTGGTGAGTTGGTGCAGCGAGCCGGCGGGCGGCGCGGGCGCGTCGGCGGCGGGCGCCAGCACGGGCAGGCGCTCCACGCTCTCCAGCACGCCCACGAGGCGCGCCGCCACGCCCGCGCCCGCCTCGCCGCCCACCCACTGCCGCACGACCGCCTCGCGCGCCGCCGCCTGCCCCGCCGCGTCTGCCGGACAAACATTTTACTTTATTACACTTTTTTTTCAGTTATGGCATCGGAAACTCTGTGAATATTGCTAGCGTCTAGTATAATTTCTTGCATCATTTTTTTGCCAGTTACATTAAAACTAGTGTTGTCAGTTATCAGTCAGTAGGTCAATCAGATATTCAAGTAGCAATGCCTACTTCTTTAAAACGTGTTTAATGAAGTTACAGAGGCAACCAGTAATGACATGTTTCCACACTATTATTTTATTATACAACACGCGGGCACTCTTTTCAACGCTACAGCAACTTTGAACACCAAGAAAAGGAAAATAAAATGGGCATAAAAATCTTTTCCTTCAATTTGACATTAACATAATATTATGCTTTAATAAAATCATAAGAGACTCGAGAATGATTTCCTTTTTTGCTACATGATCTATCATTATAATCTTCATGTATTTTCGTCCATTCTATTGCATGATATGCAAGTAGCATAATAAAATTGTCAAACAAAATTCAATGATAATTTACTATATCACACTTACCATTAGGTTGAGGAGAAAGCACTTGTAACAGCGCTGGGGCGAGCCCAGAAGACTGCAATTCGTATGCAGACAGCAGTTCGTCTCCAATCATTAACTCTGTTAACTGCTCTAAAGACTCTTTCAGTTCTTGTTGCCAATCACCTAAAAGCAATATAAAATATAACACGTGGTAAAAGTTGCTTAAATGAACGTGTTAATTTCTTGAATTTGCACAGAAAGGGAATACAAATAAAACAGAGACCACTATTTTGTTTTTCCCCAATTGTTACTTTTTGTTTTATTCCTAAACAACCACTCATTATTCTTTTTTCCCATAAGCTCTACATAATTTAGTAACTTCTTTGTTTTATTAATAACACGCTTTATCTCACAAACATTATTTATTTCAATTGAAGTATAAGCATTAAACAATTCTCATGCAATGCCTTTAACCGCAAATTACAGAGTATCTGTCAAAGTGATAGCTTCTGCTACTACTGACATAAAATATTGTATAACACTAGAGACTTTGCACTTAAATCAGTAAATCGCTTTTCGCATCTAACAGTACCAATACTGTATAGTTGTCACAACGGATCATGTACTGCCGTGCTGAAAATTGTTTTTGACAACTCTCTGGTTTTGCGCAAGTAGTTGCAAGACAGCGCAGCTACTAGCTTGAGAGACAGAGATCCATTGTAAGTATTTTACATTTAATTTTGTATTTATATAAATGTCACCTGTAGGTTGAGTAGAGATGCGTTGCATGCGAGCCAGCAAGGCCCGCAAGCGAGCGACGGGCGGGCGCGGCTGCCGCGTGGCCGCGCTCGACAGGTGCCGCGCGTACAGGGCGCGCGCACGCTCACCCACCTGAGGGACCACACGATTGTTGTACTGAACTTGCACAAATCATTATGTTTTGGCAATATGTAGTGGATGTTATTTTGTGGTTTCATCTACTTTATGACCAAGTCGCACATTCTACTTTTAGCATCAACAATCGGTGATTTAGTCGCTTTTTAGAAGCTAAGCCCAGCGACACTACGCCATGCACACGATTGTATAACTTTGGACAAATTTAAAAATTCGCGGCATTTACGAATACGAGTTCCACCGTGGCACAAGTGCTGCAGAAACAAGTCGAAGAATTTACGACATGTACGGACCAGGCACCGCTAACGAAAGAATGGCGCGTTTTTATTTTCCGTTCTGGAAATTTCGATTTACACAATGAGCCCCGTGGACAACCTGATACTCAAGTGAATAACGAAGAATTGAAGGCGATAGTGCAAGCATATCCATCTCAAACCACTTCTGAATTAGCAGCAGCCATCAGCGTAAATGACAAAACGATACTTATTCATTTACGCCACATCGGAAAAGTCAAAAACTCGAAAAGTGGGTACCGCACGAACTGTCTGAAGCAAACCGTGTTTGTTACACGCGTCGCTTGCTGCGCGTTTGAAAAGTGGGTACCGAACGAACTGTCTGAAGCAAACCGTGTTTGTTATACGCTTCGCTTGCTGCGCGTTTCTTTGCTCAATCGTCACAATAATGAAAATTTTGAACCGGATTGTGACTTGTGATGAGAAATGGATCCTGTACGACACTCGAAAGCGATCATCACAATGGCTTAACCCTGAAGAAACGGCAAAACTTAAGGCCTAAGCAAAAACTGACCGAAAAGAATTCTGGTTAGTATTTGGTGAACCATTGCTGGTTTTATCCACTACAGCTTTTTGAGATCATGCCAGACGATTACTGCAGACTTGTACTGTCAACAATTGCAAACAATGATGGAAAAGCTCGCCAATAAACAAATTGCTCAAGCCCACTGATCCTTCAGGATAACGCCAGACTACACACTGCACATAAAACGGTCGCCAAGATAGTGAAGCTGCTCGAGAACTCGAATCCCTACGTCAACCACCATACTTTCCAGCCGACCTCACCCCAATCGATTACCACTTTTTTCAAAATTTGCATAACTTTTTGCAAGAAAAAAAATTCAAATCGGATGAGCCAGTCAAAACCGTCTTCAAACAGTTCATAGACTCTCGCTTCCAGGGATTTATTTCCCAAAGATATCAATGATCTGTCTATAAAATGGCGGAAGTATATCGATAACAACGGTGCATACATCGATTGATTAAACAATAATTTCATTAAAAAAACTTCTTTCATTTTTTTGATACTGTATGGAAATTTCATATGTAAGGACTTAATAAAAACTTACTATGGATTTTATGGATTCTATAGATTACTATAGATACTTTTTATCTAAAAATAATATTATGAAATGAAATACTACTAGTGGATATGTAACACTATCGATATGATAGCATCGATATTATTTACTGTTTTGGACCATCAATAGTATGCCAATTAGCAATATAACATACTAGCGGCCGCTCGCGAATTCGGCCGCATAGACATTGGTATTAGTCATAGCATGATGTTATATAGCCTTCCCCAATAAATAGGCTATTCAACACAAAAAGATATTTCAAATGGAACCAGTAGTTCCTGATATTAGCGCGTTCAAACAAACAAACTCTTCAGCTTTATATATTACTAGCCTTCCGACAGCGGCTTCGCCCGCGTGGACCCGTTTAAAGGGTCGCCGTAGGATAAAACTATATTAAAATCATAGGCGTTTAGCCAGTTGCTTCAACCGCGTTGACCTTATTACCCGTTTTCATTTGGGGAAGCATTTTCCCGCGGTAAAAAGTATCCTATGTTACTCAGGGTAAATGTAGCTTTCTAATGGTGAAAGAATTTTTGAAATCGGAAAACTAGTTTTTGAGTTAATTCATTACAAATATACAAATCTTTCCTCTTTATAATATTAGTATAGATATAACATATTTTAACAGCAATACAATTTAATGGAGACATTAAATTAGATTAGTATTTTTTTTTTTTTTGCTACAGCCCTGCCTTACACCTTTTGTTATATCAAATACTAGCGGCCGCCCGCGACTTCGTCCACGTGGACTTTAGTTTTAGAATTTTCCTAAAATAAAAGTAGCCTAAGTTACTCCTTATTACATCAGCTACCTGCAATTCCCGTCAAAATCGGTCCAGCCGTTTCAGAGATTAGCCGGAACAAACAGACAGACAGACAGACAGAAAGACAGACAGAAAAAATTGTAAAAATGTTATTTTGGTATATGTACCGTATATAAATCAATATGCATGTAGTTTATAGCAGTTATTTTAATATTACAAACAGACACTCCAATTTTATTTATTTGTATAGATACCAAAAAAATATATAATTTGCAAATCAGCAAAACTATCGATATTAGACTATCAATTAACAACACCTGATACAGCACCGGAGCAAACACACACAAAATCAAAACGCATTTAAAAGTCATAAAACATATTATTATTTTCAATTAGAAATAACATATTGATAGTCAGTCACCTGTGCTTTCTGTGCTTCAGACTTTGCAGCCAATCGAGATCTAGCATTATTGCTGTTGTTATTTGCCACTGGCCTATTAACCGCCCATCCGCTAGCTAATTCTGGACCTGCATTATAAAACCAATTTATTGATAAAAAAAAAATGGCATAGTAATTTAACATTTAAAAAAGTGTCCAAATAAAGTATCCAAATTTTACCTAAGAATGTCTCTGCTGTAAATGAGTGTTTTGTGCCTCTATTTGATTCAAATATAAAACCAGGTAAATCTTCTCGAAGAATTGTTGTTTGCTGTTGACCATCTGTATTATGTATATGCAGTTCTTTTTCCCTAAAAATATGACATAATATTAGTAACATATCAAAAAAGTGTTAGGTAAATTATGTTTTAGAATATTGTTTAAAATTCATAAACTATCTCACTTTTTACAGGATAAGGACCAATTGCCGAGTATTAGTTTAGTGGGTCCAGGTTTTGACAGTATCGGTTGTGGAACTGAGTTCTTAACTGATGTCCTGGCTCTTTGTAGTTTGTCGATAAATTCTCCACGGTTCTCTGAAATAGGTACATAATTTAAATAAGTACAAATTATACAAATCATTATTCCCTCAAAATTGAAAATTAACTATCAATATTGAAATCGTGGAAAACCCTATTGGTTTATACCAATTCGAAGAATTTTCCAGAATAGAATATTTTCATTGAATATGTTACATCATAGGATAATAATAGGTGGGCACGGTATGCTACAATTTAATGATAATCTCTAAATCAAACTAAAGTTGAGGGCCTACTCTAAGCGTGACCGTCCGACATATCGTGTATTTTTTAGATATGTATTTTGTAAAAGTTTAATGACTAATAGACGGTATTATGTTCTAAAAAGCTTTATATTCTCAATAACTTATCTATAGAGTACAGCAGACATGAAGTAAAACGTCAGAAAAGAATCTTCGTATTGTCACGTGTGTGTTAGAGTAAACCTCCTTGGTGAGAGATTTATTGAGTTAAATTATTTCAGTACAGTGAACGTAAACAATAAAAATAGCACTTCCATGACCATCAGTCGCACATTCTATACTTACCCGTGTTATCAGTCTGGTGCTCGGGGCTGCCGCTGGAGTACATGGTGGCGAGCTTGCCGTCGAGCAGGAAGCGGAACCAGCCGTTGGAGCCGGTGCTGAGCTCGAGCGCGGCCGCGTCGCTCCACACGTAGAGCGCGTCGCGGCCGCGGCACACCGACCACTCGCCCCACGCGTACGCCACGCCGCTCGACAGGCACAGCGCGTCCGACAAGCCCTCGGACACTCCTGTCGGGAACACCGATACTCATACTTCGTTGTTCTGGTATTCATAAACCTCTTACATACACGTTTAAGTTACATAAAAAACATAATTTGAGATCACTATTAAATATACACAATAAAAAAACGGCAAATTGTTTGTAAAGTAGGTTTACGATCGAGATGTTTACGTGATAACGTCCGCACGAGAAAATCTCCATTCGTTTGTATGCCGCTAGAGTGAGAGAGACGGAAGATCGGTCCACTCACTCGAACGCTATGCCAGCCTCCGCTCGTGAGGATTCCGCGTGACAAGTTTCACGGAATGACTGGCAGCGCTCGAGATGAAACGGGAGATCGATCCGTCTCTCTCTCGTTATACCTGCGATCGCGCTCGTGAGGTTTTGGTGTGACACAAGTTTCTGAACATGTCACCCAACTAAAACGATTTTAAAGACGTTATCACGTCAAAATATTATTTAATTTTCAATGTGTAATACATTCAATTGTATAATACATGTATGACGTATGACTACAATAACATGCGGAGGTACAGCGAGGTACAGACAACTCATTATGGAACATTATCATGTGATATTCTTTTTTTTTACGAATTGGAATGTATTCGTAGGTTTGATTTTGCAGTAGATAACTGATATATTGGCGGAATTTCTCGGAACAACCCTAAAGGCTCGAAGATTAAATAGTGCAATTAAAAGTAACTAGGGCACAAGAATTTGTTTTGAAAAAGAATAGGTATGGCGCATAACTGCACCCATTCCAGGTTATATTATTATGTAATCGATGTTTTGATTTTATTCTTATGTTGTACAAAAATATTTGTATTTGTGTGTATACAGGGTGACTGGTTGAACACTTGAGATATTGATAGAGGTCACTCAGTAAACGATGCTCGTTCTAAATATGTAAAAAAAATAGGTACTTAAAATTTGAGATAAATATCCAGTAAATTCATTAATAATTGTGGACGCATACGGTTTGCGCAGTTCCCACGTTTATTGGTAGGTAAATAACGCCGCGCTAGCCGGCCGGGCCCGAGCGAAAACAATAGACGCGGCCGGCCGACGCACTTTCTCCTGGCGTCCCCCGCACGCCTCGTTTGTCCTTGGTGCTATCCTTACACAGTTTTATTTTGCAAAGCGCACGCGCCGGTCATTTTTTTTATACGTGCTTAGGCACTCGATTGCGCGGTGTTATTTCAATAACAACAATGTCATTTTCATAGGTCATTTTCTAATGACGAATAGTAGGAGATGGTTCATGCATGCTCGTATTGCTCGTAAGAATGACAGTGTCCGAGATGCTATACGTTTGTACCGCGAATCCTTCCCCAAGAAGAATCCAACGCCCTATGTGATACCATGTGTGATGTGATACTCAGTGTAAAGCAACAGTGCAAAAACGTGCTGACTGTGTACATATTACACGAGGAGGTGATCATTTTGAAAAATTATTACGATATGTGCAATTTTGATAAAATTGTCGATCACTGTAAATAGATAATTCAATCAATCAATTGTTTTAAATAGGTATGATTCAATTTTCAATTACGCCAAAAGTAATTCGGTAGGTACATTTAAGGAGTCAGTTTTCATCTTGTGTCGCTGTTGTGACCGTAACATTCAAAATCACTTTAATACAATGATTTCAAAAAGACTTTTATTACATTAAGTACTTATCTTGGTATTTTTGTCAGTCCTGTCCTAAGCCAGGTAAAGTACGAAGTGCATATGGATCATACATTCCCTACAAAATACCAAAACTTTCGATGTACATAGGTGTACAATTACGTAGTAGTGTGTAGTGTAGTAGTAGTAGTGTAGTAGCCAGGCGGTCGAGATCAAACGCCCGCCTAATACCTACGTATAATGTGTCCGCACTTTCAGGATATTTTCGGATTAATTCAATTCAAGTTTTCTTAGAAAATAATTCGTATATTTTCTTAAAACTTTTTTTAAACGTTTAGTTTGGTCGTAAATAATTGTGTCCTCGAGTATCTCAAGTGTTCAACCAGTCACCCTGTATAAAATACTTATAAATATAGTCACCTGAAGATATAACATTCTCGCCATCGGGCGATACTTGAGCGGCGGGTGTGGCTGCCAGGGCCTCCACTTTACTGAAGACACCGAGTCGCGCGAACTGCTCCAAGTAGATGTCTGCCGCCTTTACCATCAGCTCCTCGGCGATGCCTAGCACCGTCAGGTGGCCGTCGTCGTCGTCCTGTTGACACGTCACACTTCATTGATACTAAACGTTCCGGTCAAAACGTCGAACCAAAATTTTACAAAGATATAAATGGAATTTCGATTGTGGAGAAAGGTGTATAACATTAACGTTTTGCATCTTGGGACGTACGCGATGTTGTCTTAATTAATACTTGTACGGGTTAACATCAACATTAACATGACTTAGGTAATTAAATGCAAACTTTTAGGGAACAGGTGGCTGCAACCCTTTTTGCGTCCCACGGCTGGGCACGGGTCTCTCACAATTATTGGGAGGCCTGGAGCTTACTCCACCACGCTGCTCCTATGCGGGTTGGTGCAGGGAACAGATAATTTTGTGCAAATCTTTACCTAAGTTCTGCCTACAAGTATAAAAGATAAAGTTAAAAGAACCCAAGATATACATGTCGCAGTCGGATCGTATAATCCGCCGTATAACATTACAGCTAGCCGGTTCCTAAAACAGGGCCGTTCTGTATTGTGGCGGGTCCACGATTAGCCGGATTGTTGTTGCGATACGTTCTACAATATGGCGGCTCACGTTTAGCCTTATTGTAATGAAGCCTCGTAGCCACCCACCCAACTTATGATTATGACCGCACTCAACATTGTTGAGCTTTATTGACACCCATCCTGCTTATGACCACACTAGATGTTGCTGAATGGCCACCCACCCTACTTTTGACCGCACTCGACATTGCTTAGCTTTGTTGACACCCATCCTTTCTATGACCGCGTAAGATGTTGCCTAAGTCACCCTTCCTACTTTTGACCGCACTAGATGTTTATTAATGGCCACCCATCCTTCCTTTGACCGCACTCGATACTGCTTAGCTTTATTAACACCCATACTTCTTATAACTGCACAACATGTTGGTTAATGACCACCCATCCTACTTTTGACCGCAGGTGTCACTGAGCTAAGCAATGTCCCTGAAACACATTTTCACTATAATTATTTATATTCGAAGAATACCCAAACCGAATCAGAGCACCCCACTATCCACGTGGTCTTGTCTGTACTACCCCTAGAGTGTATATAAAAAGCCGGAGGCGCGGAGGGAGACTTCGGCCTTCGGCGACCTGCCTCAGCCGCTACGGCTCTCTTGATGCCTGCGCTTTCCTACGCTAGGGCGGAGGGAGTGGTCTTCCCGCAGCGCCGGAGATGTCACAGAGCCATTTGTTTTATTACATTATCCAAATCTTGTAAGATATTATATAAAATTGCTAGTTAATGTGATTAATTCATTGTCAATTATCACTTTATCTAAATTGAGTAGGTAGATATTATAAATAATGGCTAGATAATATACAATATCCGGATTTATTACTGTGGCTGTAACAAATAGACCATTGACAATAGACAATATACAATACAACGTTCGCTAATTTAGCTGAATTGCAATCTGGCTGAACGAGAGTGCGCCGCATTACAATACAGCCCTGTTTCGGGAAATATCTAGCAGGAATATAATACGGCGGAATATACAATCCGACTGCAACATACATATGATTTGGATCATTTTAACGGTAATGGGATGGTTAGACAGAAATAAGAAGCGTCTGGAATAACGACATATGTATCAACGTTTATTTGATTTACGATTAAAATCAGAAATCTTTCTTTATACGATGTACACATTTATTTTTTTCAGTATGTTGCTACAAATGCCAAAAAGTTGTTATATGTCGCTATTTACAAGGAAAAGTCTGAAAAATAGCATGAGTTTTATATTAAAAAAACAAACAAAAACAAGATCAGTTTAATGCTGGTAAATTTCGATGGTGTGATGTTTTACTCAATTATTATGTTCTAAAGTTAAACAATGAAAACATGTGAAAATATATGTAGTTACTAAGTGCTTGCAAATGCTAACATATATGTACAAATATTCTAGTGCAGTTAATGTAACAAAATGAGGGCATGAGTAATTTGTTTTAATTACTATTCCATTACAAGAAGCTACCACATAATCAGAATTACTATGAAGTACTGTTCCATTGCTATCGATTTTTTTCGAATTAACAGAATGTAAGCCTTACTGAAAATAACGTGTAAATATTAATAAACTATTAAATATATAAACATTTAATCCGAAAATTATTGAACCTACACTTTACCAGAAAATCATGCCATGAATTCCAAATATCATTTGCATTGGATTGAACCACTATCTGTATTTAGCTTAATATGAATAATATTTACTTGCAATCATGATATGAAATTTAAGGTAAATTTTCGAAGCAAACATTTGATAAAAGGCATCGACGTCAAGCAGAGTGATAAAGCAGCAGAATACTGCATGCCCTGACGCCAGAATCGCTGCCCTACACCAATAGGCAATATTTGATTCTGTTGTCAACTTTGTTTATGTAAAACACATTATGAGAGCGGCTATGTGTTTGTTTTCTTTTGTCATATATCATGTTTCAATATACATAAGATTGATAGGAAATTTGGTAATTGAAAGACATCTTGGCTAGCCTCTCTAATCGGATGAGTATCACAGAGAGTTTGTTTCGAAAGTCTGCCTTAGGGAGGGAGATGCGGTGGAAACCATAACATTCATCACACCATCGGAACGTTACCGCGGGCGGGCGGATATAGCGGCTGCGCAGATAGCGGGGCTGGCTGCGCCGCGGCACGCAATCTTCGCCCTAGCGCACATACCTTGTGTTATTATTTTATATTTGCTTGATCAGAAACTTGTCGAAATCGTGTAATTAATACTTTATATAGGTCGATTACTGAAAGGTTTCCTATATGTTTTCCTTACTTACACAATGGCATTTTCATGTCGCATTGATTGCATATGTGTTGCGTAAAGTTTACTTCACAGACAATACACGTTTGCATACTTGCAAGATTTTAGTAATCAACCTGTACATTTTATTTCAGTTACTGCAGCACCATGTGGTTTAATAAGATTCAGAGCCCCTGTGTTATAAACAGCATAATAAAAAGTAAATTAGGGACATTTTATAATGTGTAAATAGTTACAAATTGTAGAAAGTTTTAACGAGAAAATTCTCGTTTTATATTAAACCAGTGCAGTTGTCAGTCTGGTTACAAGAGGTGACTATTAAGTTTCAAGAAGACTCTAGCCTTGTATGAAGTTGAATGGATATATTAAGTCCTCAGACTGCAGTGTCTAGTTGTTACCAATAATGGCTTAGATGCTTATTCGCTACCTTGTGCCCAGAAGGAAAAAGTTTTCGTTTGATTATAAAACTATATCAAAATATTTAACAAATAGCTGGACAAGGAAATTGTTTCTAATCTAAGCATAGTCTTGCATAACCTAAGAAGTTTCCGTCAGTCACATCCTAGTGACTAGTCAGGTTACTACAGCCACTTACTTATAACTATGTTAACCCAGGAGGGCTACTCTAAGCGCGAAAATCTAAAGATTCGAATATTTTTTAGTGAAGTTTTGAGCCTTTTCTGACCGTTTACTTCATGGATGCAATAATCTATAACAAAGATGTCGAGAATATTAAGAATTATATATTATTAAATATAAATATTATTTCAAAAATTCACTATTTCGGACGATCGTGCTGATCGTGTGAGTAGGCCCCCTGATGCAAATTGAACTTGGAACCCATGGTTCGCAGTCAGTCATAATTATTGCACCTAGTCAGTGGTAATCATTGCGCCTCGTGGGTCTCCATGGAAGAAGGAAGCTTTGTTGCAAGAAACTTCAGAAAGATAAAAATCCGTTGTGAAAACGTTATGAAAGGGAGGGACACAGTACCTGGTTGTCGAGCACCTGCGCGACGAGGCGCGTGAGCAGCGCGGCGGCGGGCGGGCGGGAGAGCGCGCGCAGGCGCGGCGCGGGCGCGTAGTGCACCATCTTGCGCACCAGCGACAGGCACGCGCGCCGCACGCCCGCGCCGCCCGCGCCCACGTACCGCGCGCAGAACACCGGCACCAGCCGCCTGCCAACCACCAACCATTTTTACCGCCGATTCTCACCAGTGTTAGATAGTTTATTTATTTACCCTTTATGCGTTTTTACAAAAGGCGGACTTAACGCCTGATGACATTCTCTACCAGTCAACCTTTGACGATGGTGAAAGGTATCATGAATAAAATTTACAGAGGCGTCATAGACAAAACTAAGTAAGAATTTAAACAATGAGTTTAAAGTAAAAATACTATGTCGATAATATACACAAATACATATTATACCTATACTTAATATACATAGTATGATAAACATATATATTTCTTACTTATATAAATATATATTCATACATACACATTTTAATATATACATATAATAATTTCTTACACATTTGCTGTTATTAAATTCGATTAACTAGACTTCAGGTAGTGTTTTCGCACATGCCTCTTGAAAGAAACTTTACTGGGCGCTTTGCGGATTTATAGTTATATGGTTTAAGATCTTTCTTTATTATTCCTTCTTAAGAATTGAACAATTCATTTACAAAAGAAAGAGTTTTACAATTAGTATAGAGTGCGTACAAAACAAAAACACTTTAAATGGTATTGACCTTAATAGTTTAGTTACATGAATACAAAAAGGAATTATTTGTGACGAATACCTCTTACAATGTATCGTAAATAGATCACTGACTTCGTTAAATCCGCATAGGTACTTTAAACAAGGACTTGAAATGCATATTTGCAATCTATAGAATCCATGGATATCTTATACTGTATGCCAGAATTGTAGTGACATATCACACACTTAAAAGTAAATGGTCAACTTTCTTGATTGTTCAGTCTTAACAGTTGGCTGGAGTAGAATATATCAATTTCAGCTTGTTACTTCCATGTATAAAATCTCAAAACTAGAGCTACAACACAAACACTAGTGTGATTTTAGAAAGAAGCAGAGACTTGTTCATAAAATGTGATGATTTTATCATTGGAAAATTTTGGGCAGTGTTATTACTGTAGAGGTACCATTAATCTATTATTAATTAGAATGAAACAATCTTACTCTAAATACATTGCAGCCATTTCCTTATCGCCAGTATCAGGAAAGTCTTCATCATTTGATGAAGCGGGGGAATCCTGATTGCTCACAACTAACCATTCACCAGGACACTGTAAAATGGCTGCAACTTCCCTGTGACCTGTCAAAGTTATACATATATAAGTTAAATATTTATGATACAAATTAAAGAGCTTTGGACTGCTTAAATTTTTTGCACACAAAACCTACCTTGGTCGTGCCTTTCTCGAGCCTTATCAAGAGGGGTTTTGCCATCCTCGTCGCGAAGATCCGCATTTGCACCATAACGAAGTAACACCTTGGCAATGGCTGGCCGACCGAAACACGCCGCATAGTGCAATGAAGAACTGCGTTGACCGCGATTTACATCCGCACCTAAATAACGTACATTCATATTAAGATATCAGGTTATTCAGTGCTTTACTACAATTACAATATGTATTGCAATCATGTCTTGTTTATCAGCGTCAAAATTGAATAAATGAAATTTTTTAGACAATATAATTTATTATCCATCACATTAGCAATATGTTGAAAAATAATGGCATCAGCTGCTATCGTTCAGATAAAAATTAAGACAAGCTGAGGAAAACTCTTACACAAGCTGAGGAAAACTCTGTCTACAAGTCCCACCTTTCTCACACAGAAACTCGACCATCTCCCTCGTGCCGAAGGCGGCGGCCCAGTTGAGCAGCGTCTGGCCGACGTCGTCGGTGAAGTTGACGTCGACGGCGCCGCTGGACACGGCGGCCACGAGCGCGTCCGTGTCCTTGCCGCGGATGCAGTCGATGAGCTGGCGGTGCGACTTGTCGCCGCGGCCGCCACTGCTGGCCGGCGCGCCGCTGGGGCCCTCGCCAGGCGCGCCGCCCCCCTGTCCCGACGTCGACGCGGCGTTTCGGTTCGCCCCGCTGCGTATGAAACGATTTTCTATATTTAATACTAGGGTATCCGTGAGACGAAAAGCGCCATTGTTAAAGTTAGCACATTGTAGGATAAAATTAGAATAAAATTATTGAATACATAATATTATTATTATTACAGCAGAGTTCACGTTATTTATTGCTACATTTATCTTGTTTTGAGGACAAATGTGTACTTTTTTTTTCGCTACAGTGAATCAAATCAAATGTCTTTATTTCCAAGAATCCGGTCTTGGACTACCTTAGACTAAGAATAATGTACTTACGTACTATAGACAGAGTCCTATTTTTCATTACGGCACGCTAAAGCGAGATCGAAATACACTTAATGAACTTGTTAGAAAGAGATGGGAGCGAGATTTTCTGTCCTTTTCGGTGTAACCAGTTTTTTTGACATTGCCCTTTAATTAAGTGGCAGACAAACTGTGGAAGTCGGGGTGACATTGTTGTTTTATCTTATTTATGTGTTAAAATCGATTCTCTCTGCTGTAAATTGTGTTGAATTAAAAGCAAATAACATTTTCGTGTTTCACAATATGGTGAGCTGCAGTATTTTAGGTTGTAAGAGCCGCAGTGAGCGTAAACAGGAAGGCTGCCGGAAGGCATTACAATTTACGCGTAAGTTCAATATTTCTTTTTAAACATGTACTAAATATGTATTGTTTATATATAGATATTTAATTACTTTTGTCTTATTACTAGTCATTCAACGTAAATATAGTGAAATTCTTGAAAATAAACTTATATTTGTTCATTTCAAACATTGTCAAATTCGAAATTGTGTTGTCAGATCTCGAATCAAAATATCCTGCCCGTATTACTAAAAAAATAACCATCTTATTGAAATATTATAATTTTTAACAAAAACAGTGACCATAAATAATAAAATCAAAGATTATGTGGTACCTCATTATTAGTTAGTTACATTTCAAGAGGGAGGCTCAAATCCCACCTGTTTATATATAACTATTTAAGTGGAGACCAGTAAAATGTTATAGGCTGGGTGGACATTATGAGCATTTTCCCGACATATTAATTTCACTCAGACAGACTATAAAAAGGTACTCCATACATTTGGTATTTGGTATTAGACATTATGAGAAGTTTACCAGACGAATTTCATCTCGTGTTGCTGTCATATTTTTTTCAGTTTTCCAACTGACGCTCTTGCCGAAAATAAATGGATTCAGGCCACTGGACGTATTGACTGGCAACCATCAATATAATTCCGAATTTGTTCGGTCTATTTTGAGAGCCATTTATTGACCAAAAGGATAAAGAGAAGAAAAATAATAATAAAATTGATATAAATGTACATTTTTATATATTGCGTTATAATATAACTAAGTGTTTACTTTTATCTTTGTAATATTTGCATACCTCATTAAGGTAAATATGACGTACGAAATATGTATTAACAGCTTTTGTAAACACCCATATTGGTGCCATTAAAAATCTTTGTATTTGTCTTTTATTTTCTCCTATACGTATGTCCTGTAATTTGCTGACCCAATTAACTTTATGCCAGTCAACCAATCTATACTCACAAACAACCAACCATAATGCACAAGCATATAAATCCTTTCACAGTTTGGTCTGCCAATGTTTATAGTTTACTTGCTTGATATTGTAGATTACCAAATTTGGGGGAAAATATGATAAGTGGGTAACACTGGCTGCGAAAAAGAGATGCCAACAAAGTGGTTACACCGACCCGCTGTCTTTAGGATTATTGGTCTTTGTGGACTACTAAGTCAATTGAGATACTTTTAATGAGCTGTAAAAACGTGACATCCCCATACATTTTGTATGAGAAAATGATAAGTGACGTCACTTATCATATATAGTCAATTGACTTCATTATTATTGATTTAATCGGTAATAAAAATCATGTATAAAAAAGAATTAACAATTATATTGCTTTCTAAGCGTGATTTAGTGCAACCTTTTTAAGGTAAGGTTTTTGAATATTTTTGTGGATAGTGTCCAAGACCCTATTAAGTTACATACATACATGGTCTTATATAGATTTATAAATCCTCTTATTCTACCTACAACGCGGTCAAATTTTATGTGAGTTGAATGTTTGTCGTCTATGTACTAATCTGCACTTGAGTGACGCAGACTCGTGCAAATGTGGGTCCTTTTTAGTTTAAGGCCTCACTTCGACTAATATTTATTATGTCGCTTGTTTTAACAGGGAAAAATAGGATTCATTGTTTCACACTGGCAGTATGCACATGTCGTGCAATGCCATTGGTAAAAGCAAGAAAAATACTAAAAATAAACTTATGACGCAGGACAGCAATACTATTCTTCTTGAAAGCACGTGATATAGCGCTTCTTAGACAAGAATACGTCAGCGTTTTTCGTAAGCCTCAAAACCACAACAAAAAAAAGAAAACAAAAAAGATAGTTCATAATTACGTCTGTATAGCGTGTCGTCCCTCGCAAAGTAGAACGAGAAGCAAGTCCACGAGACGCATGCACTCCAAGCACCAACGCTCGTCCGCCTGTACTGCAGCTTCAATAGCTGAACATAAATCCAGCCGAACTAAATCCTAAAAAACATCACAAAAATAAATATAATGTCTTCAAACAAGCAATTTTTGTAAATGGGGGGTATAAAATCAAAATCCACTATAATGCTTATGGAACAAATTTGAGTTAGTAGCACAGTTGGAAACCTCGTAAAAATTGCTTTAAAATGCTTGGCTCGTTTCGTACCAGAACCCGCTAAAACATACAGAAATCTGCCCACCAAAAATAGATTCAAAATCAAAAGCCCCTATAACAGTGCATACCAGTAACAAAATCCTCCATAATTGAATCAACCAATAACAGCACTGCCTTTGCGTCACGTGATCAACAAAACAGTATGGCGATTGTTGAGTGCCGGCGAAAACTTGTGTGTGGTTTTTTAACGAAATTAATGTGAAAATATGGATGAATTAGCCCAATTTGTTAAAAAATGTGATCCTAAACATGATAGGAAACGACCACGCGATTCATGGAAGCGTGAAGTGGAGCGCAGGAAACGGTATGTAAAACTTTGTCATTATTGTGTTCAAACTTCTTCCAAAAAAGTTTTATGAAAGATGCATCCAGCCCACTCTAAATTAGGTATTTAGCAGAGCGATTATTATTATTTTATTTTTATATCACTACATTGTGTTTTACTACTAATCCCAATAATTGTGAAAAATTTAATTAAAAAGCAAAAAACGTAATCCTGAAGCGATTCGTTACGATTCCCGCGTAATACTTATTCCTACCTAATGTGTTTGTCGTTTGTGTGCGTTTTGATTTTTATTATTACAATTTTTTCCGCTACGAAGCCAAGAAATTGCCAACATTTCAACATTTTACATTAGATAATTAAACAATGTGTTTAAGAAGTAGAAATATTTTTGAAAAATTTATAGTACTTTTGTGTTTGTAAGAAAGCGCGAGGACACGCTATAAGTAGGATGGCAGAGCTGTTAGCTTTTATTTATTTATGAAGAATATTGTATTCGTTCATTCTATATTATTGATATTTTTGGTAGCGGTATTTGTTTGTTCCGTTTCCGACACCTTCGCCATCTTGGTTCCGTCAGTTTATTTAATCATAGCCGACTTCCGGTCACACGAATGGTCGTTATTTTCTCTGACCAAGCGGCAAGCATTCGGATCGGAATCACTGAGGGATCGAGACGTGCCTAAGGAAAAGTATTAGAAAGCGTAAAAGCGTAGATAATGTGATAGTGAAACAAGTACAGGATTAAAGGAATAATGATTAGAGTGTTAATACATATGTAAGTACTCCTTTTTGTTCTGAAACAAGTACAGGATTAAAGGAATAATGATTAGAGTGTTAATACATATGTAAGTACTCCTTTTTGTTCCGGTGGTCGTTAATTAGTTCTTGAAAGATTTAGATATTTGATTTGTATACTGCATAACTACGAAATATACGTGCAATTTGTAGTGTTTTATCTTTTATTTAACGAAAACCCGCATTCTGAGCTGTGAGTCAACAGTTCAGAAGTGGGATTGTAAGAGAACTTACTGTTTTCTTTCACGTCCACAATGGCCAATTCTGTAAATAGTCTGATATCTTACATACATCATTATGTTTTATTAACTTTTATTGTGATTTTGCAGTATACTTGTCAATCCAATTCACTTTATTTTATTTTAATCGAAATATGAATATTTTATGCGAAGCCGCTGATATTTATAGAAAGGAATAAGTAACTAATGATTTTTTTTTTATATGGATTGGAAAACACAACCTTAGCTATATATATGATAGAAATATTTGAGGACATGAAATGGATGTTAGCTATATGTTCAGTGCGATATAAATTTATATATTATTTTAGATTAATAGGATGCATGATTATATTAATGATATCTTTTTACAACTGTGTAACTATAGATCTGAACAACCGGTTTTAATGAAGACTGATATAATTGTGACTTTTCTTTTAAATTTGCCTTTAAAGGAAGTTGGTACCCACTTTTTCCTTTTTAAGATAAATGAATATACAATGGCTTTAGTTAATCTACCTTATTTTACCAACTTCAACAAAAAGGATGAGTTTCTCATGTTATAATAATATTTAGTATAGCATTGCTTGCATAATAATTTTATTAAACATACATGAGTTATTTGTGCAGATCCACGACATAGTGTAGACAGCAGGCTAACAGTGGTGGAAACTGGAGGAACCAAGCACTTGTCATCAGAGCTTTCAGTGCTGCCCAAGCGACGCACGAGTTCCTCAATGAGACCTGTATTATATTATACATACTATATTAATTAAAAAAATAATCAACACTTCACTTCGTCCTCATAGCAACAAACAAGGATTTTCTGTGTTGCATACACCATGGGCATTGACAAAGAAATGGACATATACTTACGACACTCACACCAAGATTGGTAAACTTATCATTCAAATTTTGCCTCATTGGGATCAGAACACTTCGAACGGCAGTTCAGCGTGTTAGTCATTGCGACATATTATGTGTCGCCATTAGATAAATATATTCTAATTGAAAGACTGGCAATATAATCCTTATAAACGAAATATAATAAAATTACAACATAC
This sequence comes from Pyrgus malvae, assembly GCA_911387765.1. NCBI lineage: Eukaryota > Metazoa > Arthropoda > Insecta > Lepidoptera > Hesperiidae > Pyrgus > Pyrgus malvae. The sequence goes on along the minus strand of OU426954.1, from coordinate 12,131,877 downwards.
AGCATCAACATTACTAAAAGATTAAGTAGAGATTCATTTAATATGTGCAAGGGAGATGTGAAGTCTTTGATTATAAATGATGACAGTAAATTTCAATAACCATGTTCTGCAAGCGGCGCTGGGTCGGCGTGCGCTCGCGCAAAGCGGTCGGCCAGAGATGCGAAGCAGCGCAGCGCCGCGTCGGCCACCCGCGCGTCGTTGTGACGCAGCAGCGCCGACAGCGACGACACCGCGTCCCCCACCCGGGCATCGCCTGGCTCCATCTTGCCGCATACGCTGTATACATATTATTGTATTAATGTTCAGACATATTTAAAGCTAAACGTTAAAAACTGTTATAATAAGAGATCGAAGCTGTGTAGTCCTTGTAAGATGCGACCAGGAAGTGCCACAGTTGCACAATTTTCTGCAACAAAACGAGTGCAAGTAGCACTTATTTCTGCAGAAAATGTCATATGAAAGGGGCGGTTGCTGACCAGACATACATGAGGCGACCATCAGCCCTCGCTGTAGCAGCGCAACTGCATACGACCTCAAGACTCAGGCTTTCTTGAGGACGTGTGTAGATTATCAGTTTATAATAAGCGACCACCTAAAATAAAGCGGCCTACATGCATGTCTACTAGTGTTTATTTAAATTAAACAAAAACTTGAAAACAAGTACCGTGAAACAACTGCCATTGCTGAGTGAAGAGTATCCTTATGTACAGCTGTGCCATGATGGGTGATGAAGTGTAAAACAGCTGGTAAACCACCTCCTTCCCATACGGCGCCAGCCTCCCGAGTGCATACTAGCTCTAACACCTAAGAGATACAAAGATACATTTCAAGTACACTGAAAACTGAACAATTTTCCATAACTCTAAAGCAATTTATCATTTACCTTAATACATTGTTCTGCTAAATCCTTACTTGCTCTGTTATTAGGATCTACAGTTAACAATCTACTGCAAATAGCCTTTACAGCACCTTCAATTGCTACAATCCTTCTAGTACATTCAGCTGCAAATATTAAATAAATAAATTAAGTGACCTTTGCATACAAAATAAATATATATATAAACTTAATAAAAAATATTATTAAAACTGAAACTTAATCATAAAAGGCAAACCTGAAACATCAAGATAATAAGTGATTGCTCTTGCTGTTACTTCAAGCACATTATCTGGTGCACATTCATCAAGAAATATTTTACATAGAGCTGGCAAAAATGTTCTCGGAGGACAACTGAAACACAAAAATATTTTTTTAGTTTTAGTGTGGTTTGTGACTGAGCTGTAGTTATATGATTACTACATACTTATTTATTGTTATTAGGAATTGTCAATTACTATTACCTTTCAAAACATCTGTCCACATTATCAGACATTAGTAGCAGCATGCACAGCTGCTCTAGGGCAATAAGTTGCATGTCCCGCTCATCACCCTGCCCTGTCAGCAACCACTCAAGCAATGTTTCAGGATCCACTTCTGCCATCTAAAATGAATTATATTAATGTTTATATATCTTTTTTTTAAACATCTCATTTAATAACTATCTTTACCCAACTATCCCTTACCTTAAAATTCTGGGATCCAATCTACCCCCTGAAAGAAACATTTATTTAATTAGTAACTATTTATTGAGTCAAAGAATAACATAAGACACTGTAAATTTTAAAATTGGGATGTTGACAAAATTTTATTTTGGTTCAACCGAAGCACTTTATTTACCCAATTATATAACACCAAAATCAGATTTTGATTAATAACTTACGCAATAAAATAAACTTACGCAATAAAAAAATAAAGTAACGCAATTAATAACTTACGCAATATATTATACTAGCTTTACCCCGCGGTTTCACCCGCGTTAGAGAGTATCATTAGCATAAAGTGAAGTCCCTTCTGAAGTGCCGTGGATCAGCTTTTTTGTAGGACTATTTAAGATAAACATTTCCATCATACATTACGAATATGTTCATTTGTTTCTTTAGGTGACTTAGACAAAATTAATAAATAATTTAGTTTAAAAAACTAAAAAACAGGCTTTTGTGAAAATACTAAAAAGTAAAAAATATTTTTTAATTTAGAACTCAAAATAATAATATGTTTAATTAGATCCTAGATGGAACTTTACTCAAATGAAAAAGGCATTTATAAGTAGCTAATATTTATGACTATACCAAAGAAGCATGATGAACATATTTAAAACTAGTGATCCAGCCTGGCTCTGTGATTTGGGTTTATGTTAATACTAATCTATACTTAGTGTGCTTTTCTCGGCAGCTAGCAAAGAACAGAAGTGGTCTATGCAGATAAGCCAAACTGGTGCGGTCGGGTGTGAGATGGGTGACCACTAGTGAGAAAAAATTCATGCGTGTTTCCGTGCTTCGGAAAGCAAATTAAGTTCCGATTGTGGTTAATAGATAACAGTTGTTAAACCTTGTTAGAAGTCTTATGGGCGGTTTGAAAACATCCGACAGAGGGTTGGCCACTAACATGCGGATCTTCAAGAAAGCTGTAAAAAAAGCTCTCCTTCAAAGCCGGCAATGTTCGGGTTGCTCCCCTGGAGTTGCCCATGTCCATAGGCGATGGTGATCGCTTAACAACACGCGGCCAGTCTGCCTTTTTGTTTGTTCATTTATAAAAAAAAATACCTGCACCTCCACCAACCTGCATAGGAGCAGCATGGTGGGTTAAGCTCCAAGCTTCCCCAATAATGAGGTGGGACCCGTGCCCAACAATGGGACGCAAAAAGGGTTGCGGCCAATCTATATATCGCAGGGAAATGAGGATATCAGGGATTTCACTAAATCCCTAGGGATATCACAATATCCCGGACGTCTTCTTACTAAAAATATCTAGTGATATGACAAGATACCATAGTTATAGACAGTGATATGTCGTTTCACTAAACTAAATCTAGTAAAATGTCAGAAAAACGAATACTGCCAAATAAAAATCGAGCCATGCATTTCTCTCGTTCGCTCTAGTACAGGAAGGCCAAACAATAATACAAAAAGGACTCGTCATTTGAAAATGAATGGGATCTGTTAGGTTAAGTTGGACTTTTTTTAATTAACACAAAAACGCATTAACGCAGTGGGGTTCCGTTGACATGGTACCATTAACTTTCTTTCGCAGAGGTGAAAAGAGAGCTTTATTCATCCACAATATTCTTTATTTCACTACATTAAGTTTAGTAAAATGACATATCTCTAACTTTATACTAGTATTTTGTCATATGACAAGATACTGTTAGTAAGAAAACGTAATACACAAGAATATTCAACATCTACCAGGATTTCGTGATATCCCTAGGGATTTCGTGAAATTCCTGATATCCTCATATCCCTACGACATATTATAAATTTTTCCAGAAAATGACAGAAACTCTAGTACAATTGTATATTTACAAACAATATAAAGTTAGCTAAAAATTACTTTGCAACAATCCGCAATCAGAACGTATCATGGTGTATACTTTTTTCATGCAATAGCACCTCCCTTCCACATAGAACACATGCATATGCAACAACAAAAAATATACTCCAACATATGTACCACCACCTATGTTGGTGTATATTTTCTGTTGTATATACGTACCACCACCTATGTGGGAGGGAGGGAGGTGCTACTGCATGAAAAAAGTATACACCATCATACGTTTCGATTGAGGATTGTTGCGAAGTAGTTTTTAGCTAACTTTATAACAATGGAGTTCCACAAAGTAATGCCTGATTCTATTAATTTTACAACCAATAAGTGCCTAAATAGAAATTTTCACATTTTTATCTTTGATGTCAATACTTTATACATATTTCCATTCCCTATTTCAAGCCCTTTAAGCCAATTTTTCATAATAAAAACTGTGTCATTTACCAAGGTCCGCTATGTACGCTATGGACCAAATTTCATTAAAATTGGTTCAGCAGTTTAGGCATGAAAACATAACAGACACACAGAGACAAAGTAACTTTCGCATTTTTAAAATTAGAATGGATTACACTTTATGGATTTTAACTTTAAACATTGACAATCAGAGGACCATGTGATAATAATGACGAATAATAATTTAGCGTAATCATCAAATTTTTAGTACTGCTTTACAATATTACAAAATTGCAAAACCTACTAAGATTAAAGCCCGTTGCACAGTTATTAATCTGTGAAAAGTGTGAAACATGAGGCTGAATAATTGTGGGTTAGACATTGGTTAAATAGACGAATAATACAGACGCCTTTCTCTTTCATAAAAGAAGCTATATAAGACACTATACCATCAAACGATAAAATTATGTGAAGCTTTTGACCGATGCATAGATTCTAACGCCAAATTCTAGTTACGATAAAATAAAAACAAATAATACTGCACAGAAATATAGGTGACAAATGTCTCTCACTTACCTACTCAATTAGCCATTACACTTATTGTATTAAAATTGCATTGCACTTAAATTAGCAGATTCTATATAGATTTGATTTGACTCATTTTACTGATGCTTAAATAACACAAATAATCTGTTTATAATTTTACTATTAGAAAAATAAATTCCTGCTTTCTATTTAATTTTCTTTCTTCGTATCCGTATCACCATCACCAAAATATTAGTCATTTCATTCGTTACTCATTGCTTCACTCACTCACTCGCACTCACTCAGTCATTCAACTCCATAGATTATATTCAACTCATTCACAATTACCACAGACTGCAAATTCTGCAAAAATAATACAGTATAAAGCGGCCTACTCACACACATCATCTCTCATACCACTCTACTCTCACACCGGGGAAGCAGGGTCATATTCTAATAAATAGAATAATTTTGAAGAAATTAAAAATGTTTTTGTGTGTGTGTAGTTTTATTTTAGTTACCTTAATGTTAGATCTGTGTATGGTCAATGCAACTATGCGACTATGCAACACTCAATAAGCTTTAGTGTATATCGACAGTGAAATTTAAGGTAGTCACGTGCAACAATATTTGTTAAGCACACATGCGCTTCACATACATACTAAGGTATTCTGTTTTTGGTCTCACCTAGTTAAGCGGGCTACTAGATCGGCCCTGCGGTAGGGCGGCAGGAAATTGCCCCTGCTTGACTACATACGACACGATTAAGGTTCGTGAAGGTGGAGCTTCACACCCTTGATCGCCCCTGCAGCAGGTGTGCGAGTAGCCCGCTTAGCGCAATAGGGGCAATTTCTTAGTCAGTGTCAGTTGATTGAATTCTGACGTCCGGGATATCTTCGGTAGGAGTATTAAATTAGTGCAGCTCTAGTAGGAGTATTAAATTAGTGCTCTGCATACTTAGACTAAGAATAATGTGTCTAGAACTTACTTACTTACAGATTATTGGTCTATGTCTGCATATTTATACATATTGTGATCAGAGCTTCATAACGTTATAAAAAATATTAAAATATAATGTTATATAACGTTATAGGTATTTCGTTTCGTTATTATTTTGACATTACTAACGAAAAGACGAATAGCGGTATTAAAAGAATAACGTTATAAAATATCAAAATCGAAATAAATAACGTTATAATTTCGTTATTGCTAAGCGATATTGCCGCGTTGTTAAGTCGCTGCATATGGTAATTATTATTCCCTGTAAATATAACGTTATTTATATCGTTATTTTCTAAATAGCGTTTACTGATATACCGTTATTCTGACGTGTAAATAACGTTTATTTGTAAAACGTTATGTTTTTTATAACGATATGGGCACAAGTAGATAATAACGTTATGATTTTATAGCGGTATTTGAAGCTCTGATTGTGATATAATGTAGTGTTTAATTTCTCTATGTCTGTGATGAGTAGATTCTACAAGGAACTTACATTACATAGTAATGCTGCGTACAGACCGGCCCAACGAACGCCCAACGATGGATATTTATCGTTCGCTAGCGTTGGCTTCCGCACGCTCGTTGGAGTTCGTTAATACATCCAAATACTTTTAGTGCTTGAACGAACGTTCGTTGGCACTTGATTCCGGTTCTTTTCTTCTTTCATTCGCAATTTAATCATGGATGACGACGACATCATTATAATTGCATTATTGCATCATTATAATATATTCATTATTTGTTGGATCCCAAAGACACGGCTTCTCTTTATACAAATCTATTAATAAAAACATATCGTCGTTACTCCATTCTTTGTTTTTCTCCATGATCTAAATGGCGGGAAATATCCAAGTAATTATCAAATTGGACGTCTACACGCTACGCTCTCTTGCTTCAACTGAGCGTTCGTTCGTTGGCCTTCGGCGCCCGTCCAAACAAAGTGCGATCAAATAGCTCGATTTCTTTGATGTTACCACGCTTCGGATCGCCGGCACACGCCAACGAGCGATCGTTGGCATTCGCTAAGCCGTCCAGATTGCAGCAACGAAGGTCAACGAAACCCGTTCGTTGGCGTTCGTTTGGCCGGTCTGTACGCAGCATAACAGGAATGCTTACGAAGATCGCAAAAACGTTCCGAAGAGTGTAGCCCCTTTTAAGGATCTTGTCCCTTTCTATTAGCATATCCACACAGCACATTATTTCTAGGACATTCCTGCATTGACTATTCTGTACTTAATGAACTAATTTTATTCATAACTTATTTTTTCAATAGTAACTTGGTTTTTTTAACAAAATTTATAATTATCTAATACCTTTAAACGTGCAATTCTTGTACATATATACCTACATGTAATATGAATCTCGGAATTCGCTGCAACGATTTTCATTAAATTCAATTTGCCGGCATTTTCGGGGGCAATAAATCGATCCAGCTAGATTTTATTTTTAGAAAATATCGTTTTATTCGTGTTTTCAGCGATAATCAACAAAAACATAAACTGAAAATATGACTCTTCCTGATATCTATTAGGGAGTAGCAACCATTTTTGCGTCCCACTGCTGGAAACGATGTTGTGTGGTAATCTCAGAGTATACATACTCTTTTGATATGTTTGGTTTATGTATAATGTTTGAATACTTTGGATTTGGAATGTTAGAATGAATTGTGTCATGTTTTTTATTTCGTGTCAATCTTTTGAATAAGAAAATCTGACATAATTTTCCTATTTTATAAAAATACGTTTTAATAATAAGTAAATTCTAAAAGTTTAAGTTAAATAAATACTTTGATAATGAATCCTTAAGTGTCTTTTTGGTTTGAAAGTGATCCCATTAGCCACGTCTACCATTCAAGACACGAGACCCTTCTCCATTATTGGGGAGGCCTGAAGCTGAAGCATCAGCTTCCACCGTGCTGCTCCAATGCAACCCGCATTGGAATAATTACCAATAACATGAAATTATAACAAGAATAAGATATGTCTCTTTAACTTCCCGCTGACACTCCCGTTATTACATTAAATCATTCTCTACCAGTCAACTTTAAGGTAGTGGGTGATCAATGAAGGCGGTAGCTAAAGGTAACTACTGGCTGCAACCCTTTTTGCGTCCCACTGAGACTAGAGGTCACCCATATCACAACCCAACCGCGACCATTCGGCTTAGCTCATAGATTGCTTGCGTTCTACGCTAGCCGCTAGGCCATGCGTGAGTATTATGTACCATTAAATCTTAATTTTTTTTAATTGAGAGCCTCTTCAGCAGGCGATGTTAAGCAACACTAAACCTATGAGTCTCTGAAAAAAAAAATCAACTGTTTTTATCGGTCATCCGTACGGAGTTCTAAATAACGCACACTGTGGTCATAAGAGTACTTAGTTTAGTAAAATACGAGTATATTAGATATGTATATTTGTGTTGAATAAATTAATGAAATAGGCAAGTATTTAGGCTTCTTAATCTATGCTTTAAAGATCACATTGAGGGATATTCATTCGTGTGGACATTATGACTGGATATGGGGTAATAAAGAACAACTATAACCTTTCCGCATACTTGCTCAGTTTGTACAAATTTGTCCACCTAAAATTATCAATAAAGGAAGGTCACCCTGTGGCTAGGTGTTGCCATACGCAACCTTCAAAATGTTTCCAAAATAAAACCTGTTACAATTATATTTATTCGTCTTATTTTTTGTTTTTTATCAATGAAATGAAATTTTATTATTATTACTGACTTTTCCTCTACCCTAAGGTACTCTAGAAGAGATCGCTAGAAGTGATAAGACCGCCTTTTGTTCACTAAAAAGTATTAAAATATAAAAAAAAACTGTATGTGATCAACTGATAATCTTACTGTTATGGTGTGCAATAAAGCATATAAATAAATAAATAAATAAATAAATGACTTGAAAACGTAAACAATTAAAAATTAAAATTAATTGTTGATAAATATAAATTTAATGTTTATTTGCCCATTGGATATGATTCAGTACCTTTATTATAAAATATATAAATTTGAAATATGATTCTACTAAAAGGCTACATATTATGATGCTGGCAATTGCTAGAAAGTGACCAATCCTATTTTGAAGTTGTCTTGCTCGGAACAGTCGGAACGTTTGTTTTTTTCCCTGTCAAGGTCAAGTACAGACAGACAGACAGTGCCATAGAGAGGCATAGAGACAAAGACCAATAATCCTAAAGACAGCGGGTCGGTGTAACCACTTTGTTGGCATCTCTTTTTCGCAGCCAGTGTTACCCACTTATCATATTTTCCCCCAAATTTGGTAATCTACAATATCAAGCAATTAAACTATAAACATTGGCAGACCAAACTGTGAAAGGATTTATATGCTTGTGCATTATGGTTGGTTGTTTGTGAGTTTAGATTGGTTGACTGGCATAAAGTTAATTGGGTCAGCAAATTACAGGACATACATATAGGAGAAAATAAAAGACAAATACAAAGATTTTTAATGGCACCAATATGGGTGTTTACAAAAGCTGTTAATACATATTTAGTACGTCATATCTACCTTAATGAGCTATGCAAATATTACAAAGATAAAAGTAAACACTTAGTTATAACGCAATATATAAAAATGTACATTTGTATCAATTTTATTATTATTTTTCTTCTCTTTATCCTTTTGGTCAATAAATGGCTTTCAAAATAGACCGAACAAATTCGGAATTAAATTGATGGTTGCCAGTCAATACGTCCAGTGGCCTGAATCCATTTATTTTCGGCAAGAGCGTCAGTTGGAAAACTGAAAAAAATATGACAGCAACATGAGATAAAATTCGTCTGGTAAACTTCTCATAATGTCTAATACAAAATGTATGGAGTATCTTTTTATAGTCTGTGTGAGTGAAATTTAATATGTCGGGAAAATGCTCATAACGTGCACCCCAGGCGCGGTCCCAGGTGGGGGGGTCACAGGACATGACCCCCCCCCCCCCAATCCGTCAGTCATGCGTACATGGAAGGTAAAACAAGCGAATTTGAGACACTTCTTCCCTCAAATTTCTTGGCGACCCTCCCCCCAAAATTGAAGGCTGCGACCGCGCCTGGTGCACCCAGCCTATAACATTTTACTGGTCTCCACTTAAATAGTTATATATAAACAGGGGGTATTTGAGCCTCCCGCTTGAAATGTAACTAACTACTAATGAGGTAACACATAATCTTTGATATTATTATTGTCACTGTTTTTGTTAAAAATAATTATATTTAAATAAGATGGTTAATTTTTTACTAATACGGGGAGGATATTTTGATTCGAGATCTGACAACACAATTTCGAATTTGACAATGTTTGAAATAAACAAATATAAGTTTATTTTCACGAATTTCACTATATTTACGTTGAATGACTAGTTATAAGACAAAAGTAATTAAATATCTATATATAAACAATACATATTTAGTACATTTTAAAGAGAAGTATTTAACTTACGCGTAAAATGTAATACCTTCCGGCAGCCTTCCTGTTTACGCTCACTGCGGCTCTTACAACCTAAAATACTGCAGCTCACCATATTATGGAACTAGAAAAATGTTATTTGCTTTTAATACAACACAATTTACAGCTGTGAGAATCGATTTTAACACATAAATATTATAAAACAACAATGTCACCCCGACTTCCACAGTTTGCCTGCCACATAATTAAAGGGCACTGTCAAAATATGTGGTTACACCGAAAAGGACAGAAAATCTCGCTCCCATCTCTTTTTAACAAGTTCTTTAAGTATATTTCGATCTCGCTTTAGCGTGCCGTAATGAAAATATGCCTCTGTCTATAGTACGTAAGTACATTATTCTTAGTCTAAGCATAGAGAGGAGTATATGTGTTCTGTGGCCTTCCTCTGAGTCTGTGGCATAGAGTAACTTATATCATAGAGGATAGAGGTAGGAATAAATAAAAAGTGAGTGCGGCAGGAAAATTTGTTACATAGAAATTAAACTTGTTAAAATTATAGAGCTAACTCCTGTATAATGCGATAACACTTATTGAGTGAGTACAAATAATTGCTAAATCCTAAGTGAAATTTAATTCTAACTTCTGAAGTGAACTTGCAATTATAAATAAATATAATGAATAGAGATAAACGAGAACCAGACTATCCAGTGGAGTTAGAATCACAGTTTATTATGAGATTACCAGAAGAACCTGCCAAAGCCCTGAGAGATTTGATGCAATCGGGAGAAAACTTTAAAAATAGGCTTTCTATTCAAATCGATCCTGACATGAGACATGGCGAGGTAAGGTTTGATCATTGGCTTCTCTATGGCCGTATAATGGATTTACCTACAATAGTTGAATCACTAAAAACGATTGATAGAAAAAGTGTTTATAAAACTGCAGACATTTGCCAAATAATGGTTTGTAAAACGGAAATGGATTCTTCAGCTGAGGAAGAATCAGCTAAAAATAAGAAAAAAGACCCATTGAAGGTTGATAAGAAATATTTGTGGCCACATGGTATAACTCCTCCCACTAAAAATGTAAGAAAGCGAAGATTTAGAAAAACCTTGAAAAAGAAGAATATGGAAGCTCCAGAAATAGAAAGAGAAGTAAAAAGGTTGTTACGGGCTGATAATGAAGCTGTAAGTATATCTTGGGAAGTTGTTACAGAGGATGATGAACATAACAGTACACCTGGCCCTAGTGTGTCAGTACCTAACAAAAGCAAAGTTAAAAAGGATTCCAAAATCACTAAACAATCTAAAAATGCTAATGAGGGCTCAAAAGTAGAAGATATATTTGGAGGTGCTTTAAGTGATAGTGATGTTGAAGATGAAAATGTTGATTTACAGTCCAAAGATCCTAAATTGCCTTCATATGAACATCAACTGACTGACAATTCTGTTTATACTTTAGACAATTTTAAAAATAGTTTTGTGCCATCACAAATTAAATCAGATATGTTTGAATCAGCTAACAAAAAAGACAAGGTTATTAAAACTCATGTAGCAAGTACTAAACAAGAAGCTTCAAGTTCCAAATCTGATGAAATATCTTCAATCCATCACAATGTAAATGACCAAGGGCAGCTAGAATTACAACAGTTGACTGCAGAGTTGGAAGAACTTAAATTAAGAAGACAGAGGACTCAAATTGAAATTGCTGGTTTAGAGAATATGACTCTAAGACAAAGGTTCCAAGATATTCTGCAGACTTTAAACAGAGATATTATTCTTAAAGAAAAGGAATACAAAAATTTACAATCCCATCTTAATTAACTATTAAGTTAAGGTTATATTATTATGTACAATAAACATTTAAAAAAAAATATAGAACTTGACAAATTGGTATGAAATCTTCAAGTCTGAGTAAAGTTTAGTATAAATAATAATAAATAAATAAATATCTTTGGACAATTCACACAACACCATCTGATTCCAAACTAAGCAGAACTTGTACTATGATAATCAGAAAGCTGATAAACATACTTATATAATTCTAAATACATACTTAAATAGATAAATTATATAGTATTTTAGCTTCATATTTATTATAATTATTACCTGTCTATTAGGTGCATTTTAATCACTTGAGTGATATTTAACCATTTAGAATTTGAGAAATATGTAATATTCAATAATGATCTCATAATAAAATTAAACTAAGGTATTTAATCCTATTGCTGTTTTATTTTTCAATATTCTACTAACCATGTTTAAATTATGTGTAATATAAATACAACAAAATGTGTAATGTCTGAACAACAAAAAACAAGACAGTATAAAAAATAGGGTTCAGGCCTGTGTTCCACCTGGGTGAAGCATGGGATACATAAGAAAAATAACTAGTAGTTTAGAGTGGTCTTAAAATTAATACTGAAAAGCCATTCTATGCGGAAGTTTTATAATAAATTGACATAGGTATATAGATCATAAATTCTTTACTAATTAGAATTAACTGACAATCCACTTAAACCGGCTTCTTTTGAATTATTATTCACTTCATGCATGATTCTTTTTAATGCAGGTGAAACCACAGGGCACTGCTAGTACTTAAGTCAATAAAGTTAACATGTAACAATACATTTACAATATTTTGAGAAAGTTGTAGAATTTTCTTTATAGTATAGATCCCACCATAGAAAGACCTTCACTAGGCTGGTTAATGAATGAAAAGTATTTTATATTAAATATGCCAATAAATAAGTTGACAAAAAAACAGTTCAGAATTATTTTAGTGAAGCCTTAAGTGCAGATTTTTTATATTTTGTTGAAAAAAAAATTATGTAGAAGGACCTCTAGAAAACAGGAATATTAATTTAAAAAATCATATAAGTACTTAAATATAATATCTATTTATGTACATATTAAAACTTGATAACATTTTTGATAATTTATGCATTTGGGAGAAAACTACTTCTTAGACTGTCTTAGACCAAGAAAACACGAGAACAATGTTATTATATTAAAAGTTTAATGAAATAGTTGACAACAATGATTTTTTATGTTGTCACATAATGAGACTATATTATGTGCATATTATCTTACATTGGTTCATTACTGTATATACCTAAGCTTTTTACATCCACACCAACATCAATTTGAAGGTATCGCTTCAGGATTAAAGACAAAGACTTTTATTTGCACAAATATGGGTGTTTATAAAAGGTGTTTTTATACATTTGGTTCACCATATTTACCTTCATGAGGTATGCAAATATTAAAATAATTAAAACTTATCCATCCATCCATCCATCAGCCTTTTACTGTCCACTGCTGGACATAGGCCTCCCCTAACGTTCGCCACTCCTCCCGGTCCTGGCCTTCTGAATCCAGCGATTACCCGCTGTCTTCTTCAGGTCGTCAGTCCACCTGGTTGGAGGGCGGCCTGTACTCCTTTTGCCGAGACGTGGTCTCCATTCAAGGACCTTTCTTCCCCATCGGTTGTCAGTCCTCCTAACTATATGGCCTGCCCATTGCCACTTCAGCTTGCAGATTTTGAGAGCTATGTCGGTAACCTTAGTTCTTCTACGTATTTCATCATTACGAATTCTGTCGCGTAGAGAAATACCAAGCATAGCCCTCTCCATCGCTCGCTGGGCGACCCTGAGCTTATGGAAAAGGCTAACTGTAAAAGACCACGTCTCAGCGCCGTAGGTTATCACTGGCAACACACACTGCTCGAAAACTTTCGACTTCAGCAGGCACTGAGGTATTTTGGACAAGAAGACACTTTGTAATTTCCCGAACGCTGCCCAACCGAGTTGGATTCTACGAGTTACCTCTCTCTCGAAACTGGACTTACCCATACGGATCGCTTGTCCCAGGTAGATGTACTCGTCGACAACTTCGAGAGTAGCGCCATCAACAACAATCGGTATAGGTGTGACATGGACATTAGACATGATCTTCGTCTTGTCCATCTTCATCTTAAGACCCACCCTTTGTGAGGCGCTATGGAGGTCACCTAGCATAGTGCTGAGCTCTTCCAGGTTCTCCGCCAAGATTACTATGTCATCGGCAAATCGAAGGTGTTCGCCATTGATATTAATACCCAGCCCGTTCCACTCCATCAGCTTGAACACGTTACCAGTGCAGCGGTAAACAGCTTCGGGGATATAACATCCCCTTGTCGTACTCCGCGCTGCACTGGAATAGGTCCAGTGCTTCCGTCGTGGACTCGGACTGTCATGGTTGCGGCTTTGTACAAACACTTCAACACCTCGATGTACCGATAGTCAATCTGGCATCGCTGGAGAGACTCCAACACTGCCCAGGTCTCGATAGAATCGAAGGCTTTCTCATAGTCCACATACGCAATACATAGCGGCAGATTATACACCTCGGTCTTTTGTATAACCTGTCGCAGCGTGTGAATGTGGTTCATGGTACTATAGCCTTTTCGGAATCCGGCTTGTTCGGGAGGCTGGAAGTCGTCTAGCCTGCGCGCAATGCGATTAGTAAGAACCCTTGAGAACGGCTTATAAATGTGGCTCAGAAGCGCGATGGATCTATAGTTCTTTAAAAGGGCTTTGTCGCCCTTTTTGTAGAACAGTACCACCACGCTTCTGCTCCACGCCTCCGGGACAGTTCCGCTACTGATGACGGTATCGAACAGTTTTTGGAGCGCCACTAGGAGGGGTTTCCCTCCAGCTTTCAGCAGCTCAGATGTGATACCGTCATCGCCCGGTGCTTTGTTGTTTTTAAGCTGATTAAGGGCCTTTCTAATTTCGTACAGGCTGACGTCCAGGATATCTTCGGTATAGTGTCGGGTCAATTTGGCTCTCTTATCGTTCACCAAATTGGTGACGGGAGCTTTTGAGGAGCTGTACAACCGTCCGTAGTACCTCTCAATTTCTCTCTCAACTTCAGGCTTAGACGAAACTATAGCGCCAGACTCAGTTTTCAATCTTGTCAACTGGCTTTGCCCAATACTCAGATCCCTTGAGAACACTTTAGTGCCTTGGTTCCGCTCTATAGTGTTTTTGACGCACTTTGTGTTATGAGCACGCAGATCGCGTCGTCTGCTGCAAGAGATCTGTTTATTAAGCTGCCTGTATTTCAACATTGAAGGCGGAGACCGGATGCATAGTTCACGCCTTTCCTTCATAGAACCGAGGGTGTGTTCAGAGAGCAGTTGAGGTCTACTACTGGCCTTAAAGAACTTGGACCCTACCTCCTGGACGGTTTGTACCATCCTGGTGTTGTTGTTATTAAAACTTAACTAATTACAAATTAAAATGTACTTACATTGAAACAAATTTATTTATTACTAGTTGTGCCCGCGACGTCGTCCGCGTAGATAAAGACATGTACAAAAGGCTTGATTAGGCTTGGATTATTTGTTCCTCCTCCTCCTTAGTCGTTCACTCTTGACAGAGTGGTCGTGGCTGATGAGGTTGCAATTTCGTTCGTGACCGCTTGCCCTCCACTGTCCCTAGGATTATTGTTACCTTTTATGAAATTACATATGATACAAAAGTTCATATTATATTATGTTGAGTGGAAACATTCTTCCTGAGTCCTTACAATTCTTACTGTAAGTACTCCTCTTATAATATCGACTTTTCAGTCGTTATCATCAGTTTCTCTTTACAAATTAAACGTATTATAATAGCCTGTTTTAAAGTGTTTAGATAGGACTGCTGTGCCCGCGGAAAGAATCATTATAATTAAATAATTTGTACTGCAAATAATGCATAGATTCATTATCATTATGTAACTTAAATATATTGCAGAAAGGTGGTGAAATGTCTACGCTATGTCAGACGTGGTTAGTAGTTGGGAGTCAAATTCTTGGTTGGTTACACGTTGGATGCAATTGTCGTTAACATACTGTCGTTCATACTTAATGGAGGTCTTTTGAGCGATTTAAAACTTGCGACAGCAGTTAGGCCACTAACAATGAAGACGTCATCAACCTGAATTGGAGCAGCGTGAGAGGATCAGGCCCTACGCGATTAAGAGTCAATTGGTCCTATTAACAACCCTTCACACAGCATCAGAAATAAATATATCGATTACTAATATTATTCTGGGCGTGACCACCATGCCGTGCTGCTGCCGTGACGCTTTAGCATATTAGTGTAACACCAGTGCCAGTACTGCGTATGTATGTAATAGCTCTTATTAAATTAACCACTGAAAACGTCTGCTCATTTCAATAAAAAAATTATAAGACCCTCGGCAATTGCTTATTCTTTTATTCGAAATCACTTTTTTTTATAAATAAACCGAACAAAGAGGCAGAAAGGCCGCGTGGTTAAGCGATCACCCGAGCACTGCCGGCTTTCAAGAAGAGCTTTCTTGAAGAACCCTATGTCAAAGTCCATTGGAAATGCCTCAGCTGGAAGGTTGTCCCATAACTTACACATCCGTTCAAAACATCAAAAGGAGAGTGCAAAGCGGCCTGTGGAACTTTAACCTTCGACTGGTGGTGTAATCATGATATGGTGACGTAGCTATCATTTTGAAAAGATCACTCAGCATAGTAAAGTCGGTAGAACACTTTGATTTTTTTTACGTTTCACACTGATAGCCCCAGAGTAGGGTAAATATACACTGTGTAATGGGTACCATGAGACACACAGAGACAGAAATACAAACACTTAAACCGAGAACAGAAAATTAAACTCATCATTCAAATTTCTGCTTCGCCGGGAATCAAACTCGAGACCCTTCGATTGGCAGTCCGGCATGGTAACCATTGCGCCACGCGAGTCCAGGCGCGGTCGCAGCCTTCAATTTTGGGCAATGGTCGCCAAGAAATTTTGGTGGTGGGTCACTAAGAAATTTGGGGGAAGAGGTGTCTCAAATTGGCTTGTTTCGCCTTCCATCTACGCATGATTGAGGGATTTTGGGGGGGGTCATGTCCCCTGTGACCCCCCCATAATATGTGGATGTAACCACCGCGCCGCGCCTCCATAATGCTCTACCACAATGAGTACAATATCAGCGCCAGTTCCAAAGCTCTCTAAGTTGTTAATTTTTTTTATTAGATATTTTATTAAGTAAATATACTCGTAATTAATTATTAGAAATAATCTCCACCAATCCACTTTGTAATAGCGTTATTGGGTAAAATAACGAAAATGTAGTTCACCACCAGTAAATCTACCTGTAAAAAGCAATTAAATGTGAATAAATGAATAACAACGACATCTATCGTGTAGCGTTTAAACTAAATTGTCGATATAGCGAATTTGCAACAGATCACTAAATAGTTCTGAATATGAACATAGATGTCGGCAGTAGCCTCGTTTTGTTAAGGTTTTGTACCTACATTTTGTATTGAGGATTTCTTTGAATATGTGGTGATATTGTATGGTTTTTTTAAATATTTAGAGATGAAATCTAGCATAAGTGATAGAAAACTTGCTTTTACTTTTTTTCTACTTTTCCCAAAAAGATTCTTTAAATCAAGTCTCAACAATCAGTTTTTAAAGAATTTCGAAAAAAATTGACACTTAAAGGGTGAATTTTGGAAAATGCTGAAATACGTAATTCTTTATTTTATCATGCATTTAAACGCATTAGCACCGGAGTGCTGATTCATTGCGCAGAGTCAGCGTGCAGGCGTTCATCCATTTCATCCTTGAAATTGACGTAACTTTTTTGTTTGTAAACCGATTTAAATAAAACAAACCCTAAATGTTAATCCAAAAAAATACCAATACATCAGTGAAAACCGCATCCTTCTACGTTAAGCCGTTCCTGAGATTAGCGCGCACAAACGAACAGATAAACAGACAAACAGATAAACAGACAAACAGACAATAATTCTTAAAATCATTGTTTTGGGTTCTATTACGCTAATAAATAGCCCTAGTGACAGTTTTTTTCAAATATCTTCAATGTACAGAAACCGACTTGTTACAGATTTATTATATGTATAGATATAGACTAGCTGTGCCCGCGACGTCGTCCGCGTGTATAAAGACTTTTATAAAATGGATTGATTAAAAAATAAAGATTATTTATTTGCATTGAATAAGTAGCAGGTAGATTATTCTTACATATAGTGAAATCACTTATAATACAATGTTCATATGTTCAGAAACCTAATGTATTTTTTCTAAATCCTTCAAACCTAAAAAGGTAAGGAATGCTTACTGTACTGATCTTACTATCCACTTTTCTCTTTAGTAAATTGGGTGAATTTATACTGCAAAGAATGTATAGACCCCTTCTATAGCTTTAACCCACTGCAGAAAAGAGGTGCACTATACAACTACTTGTACTTGGGAGATAAAATTTCTGAACATACACGTGCTTAGGATTAAACAATCGGAAAAATAATTGTAAGGTCAATTATTAAACTATAGGTGAGTCGTTTTCAAAATATATGTACCTACGTCACGAAAATGTCAGTAAATTGTTTCGTTAGGAAATGTCAGGAAATTGTAAAACTAAAGATTCATTCACTATACCATAATTTAATAGGTATTTAAGTGGTATACAATTTATTTCAGATTTTGATATTTTTATAAAGTGCTTGTTTAGCTGCATTGATTTATCTTCTCCCTTTTTGCTTTTCTGCTTAATTTTTCTTTTCTTCTACCATTAACTTATTTTTCACTCTCGCTAAGATCTGATATTTTTCTTTGGTTTTGTTTAATTTTATCCAAGTATTTTTTTCTGATTTCTTCATATATTTCAGGGTTTTGTTCTTTAAGTCTTTCAGTGTATTTTTTGCCGTTTGGCACCTGTTATCAACATTCTGAAACTAAAAATAGTTGTAGGATATCTTTTGAATAGCACTAAAACTAAAAGCAAAGGTAAGTATCGTAAGTGTGGATGGGAAAGCAATCAACACTTAATGCAAAAAGGTAAGCGTAAAAAGTATTTTTTCCTAGACAATGGCCACGGTAAGCGTAAAAACGTATTTTTCCTAGACAAAGGCCAATTATTGTACACTAACAAAATTTTGCATTTTTTGCTACACGAAAGTGATATTTAATTGTGAAAATAAATGCTAATTAAAATAAATAATAAGAAATAATTATATATATATATATATATATATATATATATATATATATTTGAATATATTAGAATAGAAGACTATATTAAGTGCGTTGGAACTCTCCAGCGGTCATATGGCAGATCTCTGAACGCGGAACTCGGAAATCCAGACCGCTCTCTGTCTGCGCGGACTGTAAATAAATAAGTCAATTTTTTAAGTTATATGGAGTTACATAAAATTTATTTGTAAACAGTTATTTTTTCTCTCCTTTATTTTTAATAGTTACAATAATTACCTTACTTTCAAAATTCACTTAAACATGAGACCACACCTTTACCGTATACAATTTACTGACGTCAATAAATGTCAGGAAATTGTTCGTCAATAGAGCGGCTAAGCATGTAAAACGTAACTTAAAAAATGTATTTTACTCAAAACAAATTCATTTACTAGTAGACTGAAAGCATAAATCTATTAATATCGTCATAATTTAAGTACGAGAAAATTGTGGTAGGTGAATTCTTAAAAAACTATATACTTTTGTTGAGAATATCTCGTCAGGAAGCAGGTAACTTATTTTTTCACAAACGAATCACTGTTGATATGTTGTGTCTCGAAACCAAAAAAAAGGCGGAGTGTTATTGTGACGTTACTTTTCGTGACATGACCAGTGTTCCCGTTCAATAAAGTTAGATTTCTACACTATGTGATATAAAAAGTTGGTTAATTATGTCAGTAACTCAGTGTCACGAAATTGTATCGATTGTAGGGGACATTTTTAAAATGTTAATTTTTGGTTTATTTGACGTTAATTTTTATAAGTTTATCTAATTGACATAACACTTACACATTTCTGTATATTAATAACACAAAAAACTAGTAAGTTTCATACCTAAAATTAATATTAAAAATATTTTCCAATGTCGCCCGGATAGGGGACATAAAATAATGTATGGCGATTTTTTGTTTCTTTTTTTTTACATTCAACTTATGCTAAGATTTTTATAGCAATTCATTGCTCTTTATCAGGAATAATATGCAGCTTTGTTTAGAATAGCCTGTGAAATCAAAAAAAACTATTTTATTTAAGTCCAAACCATATTTTTTCAAAGATTTTTTACGAGGACAAACATTTTAGTAGTTAAGTACAAATTTTTTGAAAATGACTCAGGTTTAAAACTTGCGGACAGCAGTTTGGTCATAAGTCATAACTCATATAACATTGTGAAAACTAAAGCAGAAGGCAGGGTCTCTACACAGTGTGCTATCTGTATTTGGAAATAAAAAATATTTTTATAAAGAATCTTTAAAGAATCCTTAATATCTCCATCAATCAACGTGTGTAGATGAGCCCTCAGCCCGTACGCAATAAAGAGACGCAAAAAATGAGTTAAGTTATCATTGGTCCAATTAACAATGTTCAGCATCATACACTATACCTTCCCAACGATGGGACAACCCGCGAGGCGCAATGTTTACCATGGCGGACTGCTAATCGAACTGTCCCGGGTTAGAATCCGGCAGCGAATCCGGCAGAAATTTCAATGATGAGTTTAAACTGTTCTCGGTCTGGGTGGTTGTGTTTCTGTCACTATGTGTGTTCATGGCACCCACGACACAGGGTATATCTACCATAATGTGAGGCTATACGTGTGAAATGTTATTTTTTATTTTTTTTACATTATGTACTTACTTTTATTAGACGGCTTTTATTTGAAATTATCTCCATCGATTCACTTTGGAGAAGAAATGAATATTGCTCAATAACGCCATCTACCGTATGGCATGTAAACTTTGTGGTTGATAAATCGAATGTCAACTAAAAGTTTAACTATTCGTCACCTAGATGTCTGCAGTAGTCTCGTTTTGTTAAGGCTTTGTACATTCTGTATGAAGGTTTAGATTCCGTATCTTACAACCTTGATGCTGGATGCATTGAGATTGTAAGATTTGGATTTCAGTTCATCGGAGCTTGAGGCCCCCTCAGTATTGGGAGAGCTCCATGCTCAGCAGTGGAATGCTAAAAAGGTTGCAGCTTGATATAATGTAGCGATAATAATCGTTTCAGCTGCAGCCTGTTCATAATCTTCCACCCCAAAAGAAGACTAATAAGCTGAGCAACTAACTCAATGGAGCCTGTGATATAAGGTTCGGCGGCGGTAAGGCTCGCGATGCGCTTATTAGGTACCTATAGTCTAGCCATACTCGGCCAACGAAAGAAAATACAGTAAGCTAATCTAAGTAAATATTGTCGACTAAGTATATTAAATATAATATAGTCGACAATATTAGTGAGAGTTCAAAATAATTTTACTTAAATTTAAACTTTTATTTTTGGTTTTGAATGGGCTGTTACCGAAACTTTCATAAAAATTCCCCAAAGTGCCTTTTAAGTTTATGTCGCGTATTGTGTAAATGAACAACTTTTTTGTTTATCACCCGATTGATATGAAATACACACTAATGTTACGGAAATTCATTCAACAATATATCAGTAAACACATCATTCAAAGAAGGGAAAAGAATTTGAGAATGAAATATTAAGTTAAGGTTAATTATTGTACGCTTGAGATACCAACTTTCGAATCCATTTTATTTGCTATTGAGGGGTAGTTCTGAAAAAAGCTTAAATAGAATTCTTACTATGTTAGTAAAGATTACAAATACAAAATTATAAGTATATTACTCTGCACAAAAATATTCTGTACATCAAGTTTCGACACTCAATTTTCAAAGAGTTTCAAAGAAAATTGACATTTAAAGGGTGAATTTCGGGAAATGCTGAAACACGTATTCTTTTATTTTGGTTAGAAAATATTTATACCAAATTTCAAGAAAATCTATTGAAAAAATCCAAGTTTTCCATACAAATTTTCATCGCTCATTTCACACCCTTAAAGGGTGATTTTTAAAATTATCTATAGCCTAAATGTTAGCGAGGACGAGAATATATATAAAACAAAAAAAGTTTCATCAAAATCCGTCCAGTAGTTTTTGCGTGAAAAGCTAACAACAGACAGACAGACAGACAGTTTCAAAACTTATATTTTTAGCTTCTGTTACTTATAAAAATACCCCTAGAAGTATTTTTTTAAATTTATATGCAATGTACAGAATTGACCCTGCTTACAGTTTTATTATATGTATAGATATAATACTTATATTATTATTATCATAATTTATACCCATATTGCACCTTTTTATTGATTAATTTTTATTTATTAATTTATTTTTTTATTTTTATATTTCGGATCGGATCCGTTCGTCGGCGTTGGGCACCCATATTGCAGGGTTTTTGTACACTAAGAGGAAAAAAAAGCCGGCGGAAAAAAAACCTCCCAGGTTTTTATGGAATTCCTTTATGACGCTTTATCGTTTAAAAATCAGTGACCGAGTAATATGCCTTTTCTAGTAAATACTTTGTAAATTCCTTTTTAAACTCGTTGCCCGCTTTTATTTTGAGGTATTCCGGTAGGTTATTGTATATTTTTGGTCCCATGCAAAAGACACTGTTGTGATATTGTCTTGTTTTGGAAGCTATTGAACACAGTTTATTGTTATATGTCTTTCTGATTTAAGGGTTTCATATTTAGTGATTTCAGCTTTGACCATTAAAGAGATCTCATAAATCTAAAAAGAAGGGAGCGTCATTACTTTTAATTTTAGAAAGTGCGGCCTACGAGTATCTGTTTGTTGTAATTGACATATTGCGCGAATGCACTTTTTTTGGGCTTTAAATACAGTGTGGATTGCTGACGCGTTACACCAGAGTATTATTCCGTATCTTAAAGTTGCACCAACATAAGCATGATATGCATTTAAAACCGCTGTTTTACTTACAACCTTCGTTAATTTATATAAAGCAAATGAAAACTTATTTAATTGTTTACAAACATGTTCTTTGTGTGACTGCCATGTTAGTTTGCTATCTACGTAAAATCCTAAAAATTTTGTTGTTTCTATTTCAGATATTGACTTTCCTTTATAGTTAATATTTCCTGGCTGTCCGTATGATACTCTGTTTATAAATGTCATTATATTTGTTTTATCGAGATTAATTTTAAGATTATTATTATCTAACCAGTCTATTAGTGCTTGAAGAGCATTATTAAGTTTTGTTCTTTTTTGCACTTTCATTTCTATTCAAAGAAGATGTTCATTAGTATCTTCCCAAGTAACATCACTACACCTCAACACCACCCATGCTTGCGATGTATTGACGTCTTGCTCTAGGGCAAGATATTTTGATGCTCTGTTTTGGTTTCTTATCAAAATAAGTCATAGTATTCACAGGCTCTGCTGCGCCAACATACATGAATAGCACTTGTTTATTATTTTTCCAGTACGTAGCTCAAAATTCAACTCCCTCAAAAGTAGCCACATTCTCATCATAAGACCCTCTTGCAACCGAAGATTTCAGAATACAATTTCGGCTGGTAATTTGCTTCCTTTGCCTAATCTGTTTCTCTGAATCGTACCCAAGCAGTATACTGCTTTGTTATGTAAATAGTGAAAGATTCGCAAATTGCTATAAAAATTATGCAAAAAGAAGAAATATTGTTTTCATCCTCCAATATTTCGCCATTTTCTAATGGGGATATGTATTTTTCAATCTGCCGTCATCCATTATTAAAACAGATATGACCCTATAAAATGATAAAAAACCATTGAAACTTAAGCAAATCTATAAACCACTAGTATTTGAACCAAAATTAAACAAAATAATAACACAAAGAATTATACCTCTTACAAGGAAAAATACAAGTATAACTGGGACTGCATAAATTATCATTTCTGATAACTAAGTATTTTTGCATCAACATGTCCATTCGTAAAAGATTACTTGAACACAATAAAAACTTATAAAATTTAGATGCTTACCTTGCTAAATACAATTTTATTAGACCAAAATATCTCAGTATTCGGCTGAAATACTCTAGTAAACTTTTGCGAAGTTCGACGCTTGGCGCCAGCCGCCAACTGTCTAGTGTGTCTAAATAAAACCAAATTTCGCGGTTTTATTTTCACAACACTTTTTTTTATAATGGCATCGCAAACTCTATGTATATTGCCAGCGTCATGTATAATTTTTGCATCACTTAGTAGTCATAGATAGAAAAAATCAGTAAGTCGTCAGGTATCAGTAAATCTAGTCTGTCAGATTTTCAAGTAAAGTAATGGCTACTTTACCAGAACGTGTCCGATGGAGTTTTGGAGACAAGCCGAAAAAACATGTTTTCGCACTGTTATTTTATTATTACACAACACTCGTGCACTGTCCTGTCACCAACCTTTATCGAACAAAATGCCATCAACTTTATGCGATACAACTCAAAAATACAGCAAGAAAATGAAAATAAAACAAGTGCACAACTTGTCCCTGCCCCAAATTATATAATTTCATTCTTTTTAGTACCTTTAATTTAATAATTCTGTATTGTTTAAGCGTAATTGGCGATATTTCCACATATTATGTGTGCCTATAAAATTTCAGAGTTCCTCTCGATTTCTCTCGGATCCCACCATCAGATCTTGACTTGGTGACAGTTGGGCCACCTCGGGAGCATAAGTTTTTGAAAAAAAAAGAATCATCAAAATCGATTCATTAACGACGAAGTTATCCGCGAACGAACATAAAAAACCATATATTAAACGGTCGAATTGAGTAACCTCCTCCTTTTTGAAGTCGGTTAAAAAACATTATCAATCTAACGTTTGCTTATTCTATGGGCTTCATACTTTCAACTGGTATGGAATCTTAGAGCATCACAGGCGGGTGAGTCAGTACCTTTGATGCTCTAAGGTGAAAATATTTAATTTCTTTTTTTCAATTGTTAAAATATTCTGGACTAAACTTTGTTTGTCTACCAATTTGCAATCTATTTATTGGCATGTTTAATTGAATATAACATGCTTTTCATTCATTAACCAGCCCGGTGAAGGTTCTTCTGTTTTCTTCCATTACCAAATTTGTCTATTAATAAAACCAGTGAAATATTAAAAAAATTCATTGTTAATTAGAAATATTCTGGACTGATTTTTTTTGTCAGCCCATTTGCAATCTATTTATTGGCATGTTTAATTGAATATAAAATGCTTTTCATTCATTAACCAGCCCGGTGAAGGTCTTTCTAATAATGTTTACCTATTATATGTATGTACATGTTGCTTAGCAACAATATTAGACAACACGTCTTGATCTTGTATTGAAGTCGGAATCGACCTATTTTATGTAAAAAATATAGTAAGGGACAATTATTGTGTTGTGTACGTATTACTTAAATCTGGTAAACCATTTGTAAAAAGTGTTTTTCATTTTCTGACATCCTGCTCTGTAACATCTAAAATTTAAACAAAATGTTACGATCAATACCAGAAATTGCTAGTCAGCTAGTGGATAAATCAATAGGCCAAGACGTAATCGAAGACAATTCTCGAACAATATTTTTAGTTGGCAGTAAATTTGTGGTAAGAAATTAACGATTCTTCGTTTATTTTATATTGAGCACGGATGCAGGGTGGGCTAACCACCCCCCTCCCCCCTCCCCCCGTTAACAACTAGACAAGACAACGAAGTGTCTAGTCGTCCGGTAATCGGACGAATAAAATAACCATAAAATAACCTTAGTCGTCCGTCCATTATGGACCGTCGATTTACAGATAATGACTGGGATCGGTTAGGTTAGGTTTGACTTTTTTTAACTAACACAAAAAAAGGAACCTCGCTGACTCGCTGCGCGTCGACATGGTACCATTAACTCATTATCTTTCTTTCGCTCAGGCGGAGGGAGTAGTAATTCTTATGAGTAGAGTGGTCTCATTCGTTTAGCGGACGACTAGCGTACGAAGTGTCTAGTCGTCCGCTAAACGGATGACCAAAATATTATTTTATTCGTAAAATATAATTTTAAATTAATTCGTAAAATCTTTTTATGAGTACTATCTACAAAAAAAATGATGTGTAAATCGACGGTCCTTAATGGAAAGTGTACGGACGACTAAGGAACAGCCATAAATACAAGACAATATTTGTATAATTTTTATTTCTTTTTAATTATTTTAGCTGGAACCATATTTGTTTCTTTTCAATTAATTGGAAATATTTATTGTATTTTGTATTAGATACTAACTAATGGCTACCGATACAATCACTCTTGATGATTTATAAAAATTCTGAAAAAAATCAACAATTCAATAGTAGTTACTACTTACAAGCTTTTATTTAGTTTTACTCCTGTCCCGTTGTCTGTCTGTCGATCGCTGTCGGTCTATAATCAAATCTTGCAAGTTAAGTTTGATCCACCTCCCGGTTTCCGATTAAGCTAAAATTTTGCATGCATGTATATAAATCTGATGACAATGCAATATTATTATGACATAGATCTGATCTGATGATAGAGCTGGAAGGTGGCCATAGGAATTCCGTAATTAAACGACAAAACCCCATCGAGTTTAGGCTCGTATGATTTGTCCTGACGAGTACTTTGGTGCTAAATGGTAATCGTAATGGTAATGGTAGGCCTCCCCATCCCCAATAATGGGGAGAGACCCGTGCCCAGCAGTGGGACGCAAAAAGGGTTGCAGCCAAATGGTAACCAGGGTCTGATGATGGAGCTGGAAGATGGCCATAGGAACTCGGTAATTAAACTACAAAACCTCGTAGTCAAACTAGCATCAAAAATACTAAAAAGCTAAAAAAATATTAAAAAAGTCTGTTTAAAAACAAGATTTTATTAAAAAAGAACTAAAAAGTTAAAAATAATTTAAACCTGATAATTTTATAAATAAAAGCGTGTTACATTGTGATTGCAAAAGAAATATAATGAAGATAAAATATGCTAAATCTAAATACCTAGTACGTTTCAGTCCCGGATTTATAAATAGGCCGTATAGGCCGCGGCCTAGGGGTGGCAGCGTCCTAGGGGCGGCCGCCGTTCGCAACCCCCGCTTTCCTCAGGTATGTACATGGGGCGGCAGAAATAAAGTAGCCTACACCCATAAAAAATATAAATTTGGTAGGCTGGCTTTGGTACCTTTAAACGAGCAATTTTTGTATATACCTAAATATATAAACCTTTAAACGAGCAATTCTCACTGGCTAACTTGGCTGCAACCCTTTTGCGTCCCACTGCTGGGCACGGGTCTCTCCCCCTTATTGGGGAGGCCTGGAGCTTACTCCACCACGCTGCTCCAATGCGGGTTGGTGGAGACACATTGACAAATCGAAATTGTTTTTCCTTCCTCTGAGTCGAAATTGGTTACGTATTATCCGGCTGTCAGGCGTATTTCAATGTCTAAACTTCTTTGACTGAGGATTTTGTTATGTTATCCAGTCAGATAACCGTTAGTTTAGTTTCCCTAATTTGATATGTGAAAATTGATAAAAATCCATCGTGTGCTTCAGATTCACTCCATCCCGTGCGCTCCTCCACGGCGCTCCATCCCATGACGATCTCTTGATTAGTTGTAGAAGCTCTCGCTACTTTAAAAAAATATTTTTTGTTTATCTAATTTTACTTACTTACTTACTAATTTTAATTATTATACTATACTACTTACTAAACTAATTTTACTGACAATATACCTAAGCGTTTTATTTATTTATTTTCAGGGTAAATCTACTCTTTTACACGGTTTCCTTGATAAAGCCGACGCTGTTCGTGAAACAAAAGTTTTGGAGTATTCCTTTGGCCGAAAATCTCTACAAAGACAAAATTTAGATAAGGCCGTCTGCCACATATGGGAATACGGTGGCAAGTTAGATATTTTAAAAAATGTGTTGATTGCTATCCCCATGAAATGTAAAACATTCTTCTGTATAGCGGTGGATTTGAGTAAAATTAAAACTATTTGGTATACACTTGAAACATGTATTTTTACAATAACGGAAAGCTGCAAGGATTCTGATTTTGAGATAATATTTATTGGCGGTAAATACGACATTTTTAAAAATTATGGTACGTACTTTTTTTTTCAATTATGGCATAGCAAAGCAAACTCTGTGCATAGTGTTCTAGCCTTAAAGCATCAAAGTTACTGACTCACCCTTCAGGGGAGAGACGGCATAGCGCCTCGCTTCGATACATAATTTTTCGCGCGTTCCCCGTGGACCATATGGTGCGGGGAAAGAACGCACACATTTTAATTTTGTCACACATTCACATTTCACAAATATTGTTTCATCGCTACAGACGCATACATTTCTAAATATGTCAATTTCAATTAACAACGTCATTTTCTATTCACCGTCAACACTGTCACAAACACAATAGTAGTTTAACTAGAAGGCACATTGTGCCGAGGACGTGAGAGGGGACGAGGGGTTCGCCCGGTCGCCCGTAAAGGCCACTCCTCTGACGGGTGTCATACATACCTTGATGCTTTAAGCCTTTATGGTTCTAGCGTTAAGTATAATTTTTGCATATATTTTTTGCCAGATTCGTTAAAACTGGGCGAGTATTAATAGATAGACAGTCAGTAAGTTGTCAGTAATCACTAATCAGTCAGTCAGATATTAAAGTAGACAGTAGTCTATTTTACCAGTGAACGTGACCGATGGAATTTTGGAGTCATGCTTAAAAAAACATATTTCTCACTGTTTTCTTATTTCACAACACTCGTGCACTGTAATTAATTAACCTATATCGAACAAAATGCCCTCAATCCGATCAATTTATCCGATATAACTAAAAATACTCTAAGAAAATGAGAACACAATATTGCTTTTCCGACTTCCCGCCAAGCCTTCTGGTATGTACTAACTACTAGTCCACCCACAGTACTTCCTTATTTTGGAAGTCGGGAAAAATTTGTCCGTAGGTCTCCGTATTATGAATTATGCCTTTCATATTTTTTTACGATTGATTTTGTTTAGTTGTACTACCCGGCCAGTACCAATATAAATCCTTATATCGGCTTTGGAAATTATTGATAACTAGTGGCCGCCCGCGACTTCGTCCGCGTGGACTTCGGTATTAGTCATAGCATGATGTTATATAGCCTAAAGCCCTCGGGTGGCTCCCCTCGGTGGCACCACGCGGCCCGTCTGCCTTTTTGTTCGGTTTATTTATAAAAAAAAGCCTTCCCCGATTGACGAATTGACTATCCAACACAAAAAAGATTTGGAAATTGATATTTTCAATTGGAACCAGTAGTTCCTGAGATTAGTGCGTTCAAACAAACTTACAAACGAACGAACGAACAAACTCTTCAGCTTTATGTATAGATAAAAATATTCATTAATTATTGTCGACGTTTGGGATTTCGTACGAAAAACAAAAACTGTGATCCCTATTTCGTACAGTACCATATTAATGCCAGCTTATCTTTTTTTCTTTAAATTTATAAGTTTCATGTTATCATTTAAGGGACTATAAATTATAAAACTTTAATACATTAACTGCGCGAAGCGTGCATGGCCCGGCGGTGAGCGTAGAATGCAAGCGATCTACGCAGCTAAGCCAAACGGGCGCGGTCGAGTGTGAGATGGGTGACCGCTAGTGGTAAAAAAAATCATGCGCGTTTCCGTGCTTCGGAGGGCACGTTAAGCCGTCGGTCCCGGTTGTTGTCGATAGATAATAGTCGTTAAACCTTGTCGGAGGCCTTATGGGCGGTTTGAAAACTTCCGACAGCGGGTTGGCCACTAACCCGCATCTCCACCAACCCGCATTGGAGCAGCGTGGTGGAGTAAGCTCCAGGCTTCCCCAATAAGTGGGAGAGACCCGTGCCCAGCAGTGGGACGCAAAAAGGGTTGCAGCCAATACATTAACTGAATAGTGAGTGATGAGCCGACTGTGAAACGCGAGGTCGTGGGTTCGATTCCCACCCACCCAGGACAAATATTTGTGTGATGAACATGTCTATTTGTTCTGTGTCTGGGTGTTAATTTATCTATTTAAGTATGTATTTATATAAGTATGTTTATCAGCTTTCTGATTACCATAGCACAAGCTCTAGGAATCAGATGGTGTTGTGTGAATTGTCCAAAAAAAATCAGTGAAAACCGCATCCTTCTACGTTAAGCCGTTCCTGAGATTAGCGCGCACAAACGAACAGACAAACAGATAAACAGACAATAATTCTAAAAATCAATGTTTTGGTTCTATTAAGCTAATAAATAGCCCTAGTGCGAGTTTTTCTCAAATATCTTCAATGTACAGAAACAGACTTGTTACAGATTTATTATATGTATTGTAGCGACCTTCCGCTACTCATCAAGAGATGGCGCCACGGGTATTCCTGAATCACGCTATCGAAGTTTTCGGAATATCCTACCATATATACAAGCTCCAAATAGTCTAATAGTCTAAATAATAGTCAGTTGGATGGAGCGCAACCGCTCCCCGGGCACAGAGCTTCATAACGTTATAAAATATATCAAAATATAATGTTATATTACGTTATACATATTTCGTTTCGTTATTATTTTGACATTACTAACGAAACGACGAATAGCGGTATTAAAAGAATAACGTCATGAAATATCAAAATCGAAATAAATAACGTTATAATATCGTTATTGCTAAGCGATACTGCCGCGTTGTTAGCTCGCTGCATGTATAATTATTATTCCCCGTAAATATAACGTTATTTATATCGTTATTTTCTAAATAGCGTTTACTGATATAGCGTTATTTTGACGAGTAAATAACGTTTAGTTGTAAAACCTTATGTTTTTTAAAACGATATGGGCACAAGTAGATAATAACGTTATGATTTTATAGCGGTATTTGAAGCTCTGCCCGGGCATGACCAGTTGACCACCTCGCCCGGCGGGAGATCTCCCTTTGCTAAAGTATCATAGATAGATAGTGCAAAGTAATGTACTAGTTTTGAAAATATCATGTCTAACTATTACACTTACGTCACAATAATCACGTTTTCATGTAAAGTAAATAAACTAATGGAGAATCTTCACTTCATGCTGCTGATCTTTTCTAACGCAGATGAAATCGCGAGGACACCCCTAGTCTGTTAATATAAAAGTACCAGATTTAGTTAGTTAAACCACAGAGTGAGTACATTATATGCACGTACACCTTGCACCAAGCTTAATACCCGCTACAGGTCTTCAGTTTTAACTGTGCCGTCGAACTGTCGAACTGTACAGTTACATAAATTGTAGTGTGTGTCGGCATAGTTTTTCTTACAATGTTATCTAAAATGATCTGTAGCTTGCTATTAAGATTGGTCTTGGAACTAGGCATATCAGTATACCTTCTCTACGTGCTGTGTCTCTCTTTCGCATAGAATATAATTATATATTTTGATAAAATAAAATAATTACGAAGGTGCGAAAGTACTCGTGTTAAGTGTTTAAATTTTATAAATGTTTTTGCTGTGAAATATGAAACAGTTAATTACCTAATTGCTTTTTAATTTTTTTCCTACAATGTTTTTTTTAGACACCGAAATTAAAAAAGTTATATGCACAACAATAAGATCTTTAGCGTTGATTTTACAAGCACATGTGATGTTCTATTCTTGTAAAGATCCTCAGTTATTCAAAAAGGCTAAAGAAATGTTACATAATATTGGATTTGGAAATGGTGTACCATTTAAAGACAAAATCATAAATAACTCAAAACCTTTAATGATTCCGAATAATTCAGACAGCTGGGAATATATCGGCGTTCCAGTTTCTAACATCGAACAGGTATTGTTGAATTTTCTCACGATTACGTAGGTATACGAATGTATTGTGCACTGCAGGCAATAAAAACTCGCATATATGAATGTGTTATGATGTGTTGAATTGTATGTGCCAGCTTTTAGTAAACCGACCTAATTCGTAGTTTATTTTATCGTTTCTGTTCGACCTTTTTAATATCTCACTTCTGGATGCAGGTCTTGTATGAAGGATTTAAGCCCTGGTCCACCACACGGGCTATGCTCAGGCTAATAGAACTTTGAAAATTTTGATTATAGAAAATAGTGTAATGAAACATAAATGATTTTCCTGACCATAATGCAGCGGTAAATACGCACCCTTAACTTTATTAGTCACGCGCGTTCCCATCAGAGGTACACGCCGCATTTGACCCTTCTATGCGAAGAACCGTGTCTTAACTATTTGCTCTCATTTGTTTAGCATAAGACAATCTTGTGAAATTGCATTTCAAAAAAATTACTGATTAAACAATTAAATCATTAAAGTAATTAATTAAAGGGGGTATTATAACATACAAAGAGGTATTTGCTAAATCAGGGTACTAAAACTAATTAGGTAAGGCTGTCTACCCACAAGTGTATCCATCCTATAAATAAACTTCATCTTATATATAAAAATAAAATTCTCGTGTCACAATATTAGTTACCATACTCCTCCGAAACGGCTTGACCGATTTTTATGAAATTTTATATGCATATTCAGTAGGTCGGAGAATCGGCTACTATCTATTTTTCATACCCCTAAGTGATAAAGGTGGCCCACCACAAACATTTAAACGCGGTACGGAGTTCGCGGGGTCAGCTAGTATTTTATATTATTAAGGTTTGAAGTATGAAGCACGAAAAATTCAATCTTGTTTTTTTAAGATTTAACATTTTTAACCGACGAAAATAACAGTATAACGTAGTGTTTAATTTCTCTATGAATAACAGGTTCTCTATTTTAATTTAATCAAAACAAAATAAAAGCGAGTCAAAAATATTGCCTATTTTTGATCCATCAAAGTCGATAGTGTGATAAATTGCTGGTTGTTTAGAGTATCGAATTTCAGAGGTCAGTAGGGGCACCAAAAAATTGAATAGCCTGGTGGCAATTTTTCAAAACCGCCACTGGATATAGTGAATTACATTAATAACACCATGCCGAGACAACAAAATTGTTACCATTGCCTTTATATTGGTAAGCTTAGATTAGCTAGCTTAGATCGCTATTGCGGCCTGGGGTCAGTCATTGCATTTTTCGCTTACGGTTATCGTAAAAAATCCACAATGTCACCACAATTCAATCCATTTTTCCTTCATTTTACTGACTTTCTTATTGCAGATCAGTGAAGTCACCTGGCTCCCATTTGTCATATTTTTTTATCTTATTGATTTGATGCATGGGTCAATGTTGTAGGTAAGGTAACGTTAATCCATGTCGCTAATTCCTGGGTGGTTTGGCTCAGATCGGCTTTCACCATCTACTTTAATTCAGTGTCTCCCATATTGTTCAAATCAACGTTTCTATCACGCAAGCGTTTAAACAAAAATCGCACGGTGCGTTTATTAGTAGTCCCCTCTCCAAACGCAGCATTGATATTGCAAGCTGCTTTTGCCACTTTAGTTCCCTGTTCCCTACTGATACGGTGTACGGTGGGGTTTAAAAGGAAACAACCACCGTTCCTGTATACACAATTTATTCTAAAAAAAACAAAAGCACGAGAAGGTCGAGCTAGGGTCGTGGGTGGTTATGCCCGTCTGGTTCTACCGTCGCAGCACCGGTACTCCCCTGTCGGTGACGTGGTGGTAGTCCTTGTGGTCGCAAGGGAAGGCCAGCGTGGTTGTGTCCGCTTGGTGATATCAAGTTTCCGGTCTCGATCCAGATTCCAAATATATTAATTGTTGGCCAATCTCAATAACCCGAATCTCGGACCCTGCGAAAAATGTCCACAGTTAATTTTGCAACCACGTGGCTCCGCCGACTTGTGAACCCCGCACGCCGAACAAAGGAAGCGGCCGAAAGCAGTTGGTGTGGGTGTTCACAATCGGAACGGAGTTACAAATCAAAAAGAAAGAAAGCAGTGCAGATGATGGAATGAATATGATGAAAAAAAGAAAATGAAATTTAGAAAAATAAAATGATATTATGCCAAAACGGTCCTTAAGTACGATAGCAGAAGGCTTGATTTAATTTTTATAAAATGCATCAGGCAAAATCACAATTTATTTAAATAAGTGCATCATTCTACCATTAAATAAATGCTTGTGCAATGAATGAAATGATAAATAATTTACACTATTACATAATTAGCACTGCTTAGATTAGAATTAAAATAAGACAACCTTGTTACAACTTACCCTATCGGGGTGCTTGATAGTAATTAATATTTTAAATTAAATGAGAGAAAATACGTTCTCTTCCGTAATAAGTACGGACTAATTAAATTACTAATGGACACGTAAAAAGGTACGTGAACGCAAGTTAAAACGAGGTACAATATGTGTTGACCACACCAAGCGAAGCCGTGTTCTGAGCATTTTGACGAATGGTCGATCGCCACGACCCGCCTGCATAAAAAAATGGGAAAATTCCACGATCCACGAAGTACGGCCATGGACGAAAGTGCATAACTTACATACACATATTTTATTACATCATTTTAATTAATATTTTTAATGTTGTGTTTTTATTTATTATTTAGGTTAGGTTAAGATTATTTATTTATTGTTTATTTAGAATATTTATGTAAATAAAAATGAATAATATGGAACGTTAACCGTACAACGTTACATTACCCCCCTCGTCACGGAAGGATTTTATTATTTAAAAATAAAATCCGTACTTTTAGAAGTATTGTTCATAGTTACACTTTCAAATTCAATCTTACATACATGCTACACACAAATTCAATCTTACATACATAACTCAAGCAAATTCAATCTATCATACCTCCGCAAACAAAAAAAAACAGCGGTAACCGTAAATATGACGGTTACCGTCGCAACCTCACAAAAAGCAGCAGTAACCATAAAATGACAGTTACTGTCGCGACCTCTCACACATAAGTCATAAGTAAAATTACTGATGACTCATTCATTATGAATATTGAGTACAAGATGGAAAATGTGACGCTTAGAAAGTAGGTAAAATGCAAAATTTTACGAAAAAAATAATATTAATACACTCTAATTTCAAATAATTAATAATGACAAGTTCCTTTATTATGTCGGTCATATCTTCCAAGACCAAGACTAAGTAAGCTTTGGAATAATAAGAATTTTAAATGACTAGCCATTGTTAAAAAAAAAAAAATATCACAGATAAAAAAATGCACCGCAATAAGGAAAGTGTAGACAAGGTTGAATGACCCTAATCCGTTCCGTTATAAAAGCAAACTACAATACGTTATGGTTGGCATGAAGAAAAAGAAATGAAACAATTACAAGAATAAATCAAGAAAATAAAGATAAAAAGCTTTAAAACATTTAATTGCAACTAATGTGTACCGACGTATGTTGTTACAAATAAAACTAGAAATTAAAAATATTGAAGTTAGTACACTTTTGTGTTTGATGTTGCAAGTTTTTGTGCAAAAGATAAGGAGAAGTGCATGAACAAAAGGGTACATGCAGGTAACCCTTGCAAGTATAGTGTAAAATAAAAGTAAATTTTAACAACAATTTTATAAACAGACCTGAATTGAAAAAAATAAAATGTTTTAAAATACAAAAATATTAACTTTGGAAGAAAGTTTCAATATCACTACGTGGTACACCTTAGTTGCGGGCAACCAAAAGAAAAAAAAGTAACGTTCACAAAAATAAAAAAAGAAACACAGAACACACAACTACTCACTACGAGGCAAAACCAGACCATAAAAAACCACGTTGAGGGCGCCAGTGATACGGTGTACGGTGGGGTTTAAAAGGAAACAACCACCGTTCCTGTATACACAATTTATTCTAAAAAAAACAAAAGCACGAGAAGGTCGAGCTAGGGTCGTGGGTGGTTATGCCCGTCTGGTTCTACCGTCGCAGCACCGGTACTCCCCTGTCGGTGACGTGGTGGTAGTCCTTGTGGTCGCAAGGGAAGGCCAGCGTGGTTGTGTCCGCTTGGTGATATCAAGTTTCCGGTCTCGATCCAGATTCCAAATATATTAATTGTTGGCCAATCTCAATAACCCGAATCTCGGACCCTGCGAAAAATGTCCACAGTTAATTTTGCAACCACGTGGCTCCGCCGACTTGTGAACCCCGCACGCCGAACAAAGGAAGCGGCCGAAAGCAGTTGGTGTGGGTGTTCACAATCGGAACGGAGTTACAAATCAAAAAGAAAGAAAGCAGTGCAGATGATGGAATGAATATGATGAAAAAAAGAAAATGAAATTTAGAAAAATAAAATGATATTATGCCAAAACGGTCCTTAAGTACGATAGCAGAAGGCTTGATTTAATTTTTATAAAATGCATCAGGCAAAATCACAATTTATTTAAATAAGTGCATCATTCTACCATTAAATAAATGCTTGTGCAATGAATGAAATGATAAATAATTTACACTATTACATAATTAGCACTGCTTAGATTAGAATTAAAATAAGACAACCTTGTTACAACTTACCCTATCGGGGTGCTTGATAGTAATTAATATTTTAAATTAAATGAGAGAAAATACGTTCTCTTCCGTAATAAGTACGGACTAATTAAATTACTAATGGACACGTAAAAAGGTACGTGAACGCAAGTTAAAACGAGGTACAATATGTGTTGACCACACCAAGCGAAGCCGTGTTCTGAGCATTTTGACGAATGGTCGATCGCCACGACCCGCCTGCATAAAAAAATGGGAAAATTCCACGATCCACGAAGTACGGCCATGGACGAAAGTGCATAACTTACATACACATATTTTATTACATCATTTTAATTAATATTTTTAATGTTGTGTTTTTATTTATTATTTAGGTTAGGTTAAGATTATTTATTTATTGTTTATTTAGAATATTTATGTAAATAAAAATGAATAATATGGAACGTTAACCGTACAACGTTACACTACACGGAACTAATTTACTCGTATTCAAAAATATGCATTATTTATATACATTATATATAATACAATTATGCATCTTTTTGTCTGAGCTGGAAAAAAATAACTAAATGTTTTTTTAAAGACAAACATCATAGGTTCGGGGAAAAAAAATATTTAAAAAAACTCAAATCGTGAAGGTTTTATGTCAATTCGAAAAATATGTTTGTAAAGATCTTTTAATTAAAAAATAGCATCTTTCTTACTCATGTCATGATATTATGTTATATTTTTTTTAGGTAAAAATGCGACACATATCCCGTCTACAAAGTGAAAGTGATTTACACAGTAAAATAATTGATGAATTGAAGCGATCGCATCCAGAGCCTATTTTAGACTCTCTCATGTCATTAAAATATCAAGAATTACGTAATATGGAATTGTTTGAATCGTCGATTGTAGATTATTTAAGTATTATGTAATAAAAATAATGTAAATATATGTAGTTATTAAAATTTACGTTTTTCCTTATTTTATTACACCGCTAACAACTGCCTGCAGCGCCCGATGCAGTGTAGTCCACGGGTCACCAAATGGCGGACCGCGATCCGCATCCGGTCCTCCAACCCATTTTGTGCGGACCGCGAGAACACGACAACATGCACTACACAGTACTATGTAATTTAATAAAATTTTATCCTTCGCATTATCTTTATTGACGTCAATTCTAAAACTCCCGAGCGATGTAACGAGCTAACAAGCGAGAAAGAGTTCGTGAATTGCGAAAGCGTTGCTTTAGAAGAACTTCATTAAGAATAAATTTCGATCTCGATTTACTGATCAACATCTCCAGGATTTAATGTCAATAGCTTGCACCAATTTTACTCCAAACTTCAGACAGATAATCCGCAACAAAAAATGTAATTTTTCTCATTGATATGTAAAAAAAATCTTAAATTTCCTAATTACATTAATGTGTCTAATATAGTATATTTCATTACAAGTGCGGAAAGGCTGTCATTGCAAGGAGTTCCGACAAATGTCTACCCGAGCCGAGGCGCAGCCGAAGGTGAGGGTTGACAGTCGGAACTCCTTCCAATGACGGTTCCGCACGTGTACTGAACGACTATTTTTAATACAGTTGCGAAAAAATGAAGCAATTTAATAAAATAATAAAAACTCGCAAAGAACAATTTTGAAAAATGGCGCCAACCGTAAAAGAATACCTATATGCAGAGATTTTGTTTTCTTCACCCATTCTGGGTAGGCAAAGGGAACTATGCCCATACAGCCAAGTCTTCAGTAGATTTTTTTTATTGATATGAAATGAAAATGTTAATGAGATGAAATGAAATGCAACCTAACCTAACTCATTGAATCAAATCATTAAATCTGATATTGAAACAAATTAGAAGCTTCTTTTTAGAAATATTTGCATGAATCATAAAAACTTCTAAAACTTCGTGGTTGGTTTTTTTTTTCTTTTTAATACATTATTTTGACAGTTGGGAAAGAGAACGCACGAGTGCGGAAAAGGTAAAGAACAAGCACGAGTGTGTAATAGCCCACTTCCCGCACGCTAAACGTCCCTGCAATACGTCACTTTTTGAGCAACTGTATTAAAAAATATATTTTTTTACAAAACGTTGTGCGGACCGCGATGGTCTTTCATTTCTTAAAATGGACCCCGAGCGAAACTAACTAATTGGTGACCCCTGGTCTAGTCCTTAGACAAAAAAAAAACGACGGGTTGCACTCCGGGAGTGCCGGCAGAAGTGAAAACTTGAATATTAACGTTGTGCATTTTTGATATTTTGGAATGGTTGGGAAATAATTTTGCACGAATTGCATTGCATTATCAGTATAAAAGTACTATCATTTATGTGGTAGAATTCAATATCTAATACATATTCCATTCATAATTTCGACGACTTTTTCACCATCATTATTACCAGAACCATTATCGCCAATCTCTAAAACTGATACGATAGGTTTATTATAGCTGAAGTAAGAAACGAGCAGTTTTGATTCGAACCCATTTAAATTAAATTACATTTGCAAATCATCCAACTTCTTTTGGAACAATTCTTCTACTTTTTGTCATTTTCCTTTAAACCTTTTGTACGTTGATAATATGCCCTTTGATTCTCACGATGTCTTTTTCTTATTTCTTCTTTTTTCTCTTTTTTCTTCAATCTTTTTTACGCTGACGCCATGCCCTTTGGTATTCTCGATTTCGTTCTTTTTTTCTTTTCTTTCTCTGAAAAACGGAGATTATTTATATCTTATTTCATTTATTTTGATTCGAAATTATTTGTTTGGTAAACCTATGTAACGGTTCGTTTTTATTTTATTTTAATTTATCTAATTTACTAACTAAGCTTCTTTTATTTTTATACGAGAGTTCGATACTTTTTATTTAAACCTTTAAAGGTTTCATTATGTTTTCTTTTTATTTTTCTATTTGTTCAAATTACTCTTCCATCGAATGACAAGAAGTCATTATTAATTTGCTTATCCTATTTGTATTCTGAGGAAAATATAATACTTACTAAGTTATTTCTTTTGATCTATATATAAAGAAATATAAATATGTATATAAAGTGTTTAAGAAGGGATCGCCTGCACCCTATTCCATCA
Source organism: Pyrgus malvae (assembly GCA_911387765.1). Lineage (NCBI taxonomy): Eukaryota > Metazoa > Arthropoda > Insecta > Lepidoptera > Hesperiidae > Pyrgus > Pyrgus malvae. Next base: position 12,092,779 of record OU426954.1, on the reverse strand, counting down.
TATACTCTGAGAAGAGCACTACGCCCGGAGCTCCGGTGTGAGTAGGTATATCGGCCGCCTGAGTCGGACAAAGGATATTCTGAAGCTTCTCGCCGAGAGCAGCTGCGACTCTTGTCCATGCTGCATCAGGACTCGTGTCTCCGGCGAACACAATCAGCTCAACAAGAAGTCCAGTGTTATACTTCGGATAGAATTATGCAACCCGGTTAGTTATGTAATGTAACCCCGACCCTTAAATTATCGTTCTAAATTTACTAGCTCTATTTTCTTTGGTTTTCTTGATTTATAAATATAATTTTTCTATTTCTCAATTAAATTTTTGCTAACCTTTTTTTGGCTTTATTTTCCTATCTTTACTAAGTAGGACAATAAAATTGTTACACCTACACCGCACATGTGCGTGCCTACACAACATCACAATAATGATGTTATGAAAATATAGGTTTGCTATAGGCTATAAACTGAGGCTATAAAGTATAAACATGTAGGCGAGCGGTGGTCACACATCAGAGTTATTCATGTGGGCGAGGAAATTGACAATTAAAAGACGGCTGACAGAAAATTATAGGTAATAATCATTATTATTTCGAAAAATTAACTTACTCACACTTAAAAATGATTATGATTCTATAATTTGGAAAGCTATCACTTAATAATTTTTGGGGATGGCCTGGATCGGTAGCGATTCGTCGGTTACGTGGTGCGCAACCCGTCCACCATGTCTCCTTCCATAAGAGTCCCGGAATCATAAGAATAAATAATACTAAGTAGAACGGAAACTCCCGCTCCGGACGGGCTCAAGGTCACGAATTCACGATATTTACCTACATGTTAAACATAGTAATAAGTCGGGCTGTCTCGGCCGGCGCGGCGCGTCAATTACAATAATGGCGTCAAGTTTTTTTTTCCTTAATGGCGTCTCGGTCTTTTGACCACTTTGCCAATGACAAGCTGGGGAAATCATTATTCAATTCTAAATTCCTAAAAGGATCGGAAATTTGGACAGAATAAGGATAGTTATTGTGGTGTGTTTGGTTGTACAAACAGTGCAAAAACAATGCCACACTTAAGTTTTTGACGTGAATACGTCTAAAATTGCTTCCATAGTGGGAGGCAAGTCAAAAAAACCAATGATAACAAAATCGGGGGATACAATTTGATGCTGTAGATTCATATCTGTCATCCCCATCCTAAATTCAATTACACCATTGAATAGCTAAAGAATCAAAGAATTCATTTCGCCAAATAAGGACTGCGATGCATCGCACGTGGGGGAGGGGGAAGCGCCGCCATTTTGAGATGATTTTGGTGCGTATCGAGATTTCCACTTAGTATAACTTTTGACTTGAAAGAGCTACGAGGTTCGTTTAAGTTTCAATAGTCAGCTCGCGCCAAAAGCTATCGATTGTGTATAAAACCTTAGTGCAAAATAGTGACAGTGAATGTTATACGTTAAAATACTAAAATAATCATATAAAAAATATACAATGTCAGCCTATACGCGTCAAAAAGCCAAATCAAAATACAAAGATCGTATACGGTTGGAAAGGGCTTCTCAAGAAGAATCTAATGGCACCAAAAAAACACCATATGACCGAGTCAAGCAGTGCCGGGAACGTAAAAGAATAAATGTGGCTGAGCGGATCAACGACGGTGCCAGTACATCGGCAGCTGGGCTTATAAACATAACATTTACCCGTAGGACTTTTTAGTGTTCAATCATTATTATGACATACATAAATAATAATATATTTTATATAGAAAACATTAATTGTTACGTAAAAACGTATTCACGTACAACACACGGCCGTGTCCACGACACAGCCACACCCCATTTTTTTAGTTTGCCCCAAGATGATGCGAGGTGAGTAATATATTTTAAATATTATTCCGTTTCCGTACCTAATTTATCAAAAGAACATGAACAGTTCTTTTTGTGTAGCCGATTCGGTAGTTGACTCTATGAACAGGAAAATTCAAAAGCTCACCCAACGCTAAATAAACTTATTTAATAGTTTTACGTGAATCTGTATGTATTTTATTTCATATTTTTAGGTAAGTAATACTTACTTTAATGGCTATATATATAGTGTTAATAATTCTCATATTTTGTAATACCTACTAAACCAAAATAATGATTTTTAAGTAAAAAAAGTAAAACCTATATTTAAGCGATATTATAACTTATAACATACAAGACATAAGAATTATTAACAGTTGACAACCCTGGCAACACGCCTGGGCGACAGAGGGGCGTAACGAGGTGAAGAGGGAAGTAGGTATATAAATTGCGGCGTATCGATGGCGGTCAAAGGAGATTCCGTTCTATGTAATTATTATTTATTCTTATGCCCGGAACTTAGACTAAGAATAATGTACTTACGTACTATAGACAGAGTCCTATTTTTCATTACGGCACGCTAAAGCGAGATCGAAATACACTTAATGAACTTGTTAGAAAGAGATGGGAGCGAGATTTTCTGTCTTTTTCGGTGTAACCAGTTTTTTTGACATTGCCCTTTAATTAAGTGGCAGACAAACTGTGGAAGTCGGGGTGACATTGTTGTTTTATCATATTTATGTATTAAAATCGATTCTCTCTGCTGTAAATTGTGTTGTATTAAAAGCAAATAACATTTTTCGTGTTTCACAATATGGTGAGCTGCAGTATTTAAGGTTGTAAGAGCCGCAGTGAGCGTAAACAGGAAGGCTGCCGGAAGGCATTACAATTTACGCGTAAGTTCAATATTTCTTTTTAAACATGTACTAAATATGTATTGTTTATATATAGATATTTAATTACTTTTGTCTTATTACTAGTCATTCAACGTAAATATAGTGAAATTCGTGAAAATAAACTTATATTTGTTCATTTCAAACATTGTCAAATTCGAAATTGTGTTGTCAGATCTCGAATCAAAATATCCTGCCCGTATAACTAAAAAATTAACCATCTTATTGAAATATAATAATTTTTAACAAAAACAGTGACCATAAATAATAAAATCAAAGATTATGTGTTACCTCATTAGTAGTTAGTTACATTTCAAGCGGGAGGCTCAAATCCCACCTGTTTATATATAACTATAAGTGGAGACCAGTAAAATGTTATAGGCTGGGTGGACATTATGAGCATTTTCCCGACATATTAAATTTCACTCAGACAGACTATAAAAAGGTACTCCATACATTTGGTATTAGACATTATGAGAAGTTTACCAGACGAATTTCATCTCATGTTGCTGTCATATTTTTTTCAGTTTTCCAACTGACGCTCTTGCCGAAAATAAATGGATTCAGGCCACTGGACGTATTGACTGGCAACCATCAATATAATTCCGAATTTGTTCGGTCTATTTTGAAATCTATTTATTGACCAAAAGGATAAAGAGAAGAAAAATAATAATAAAATTGATATAAATGTACATTTTTATATATTGCGTTATTACCAAGTGTTTACTTTTATCTTTGTAATATTTGCATACCTCATTAAGGTAAATATGACGTACTAAATATGTGTTAACAGCTTTTGTAAACACCCATATTGGTGCCATTAAAAATCTTTGTATTTGTCTTTTATTTTCTCCTATATGTATGTCCTGTAATTTGCTGACCCCATTAACTTTATGCCAGTCAACCAATCTAAACTCACAAACAACCAACCATAATGCACAAGCATATAAATCCTTTCACAGTTTGGTCTGCCAATGTTTATAGTTTACTTGCTTGATATTGTAGATTACCAAATTTGGGGGAAAATATGATAAGTGGGTAACACTGGCTGCGAAAAAGAGATGCCAACAAAGTGGTTACACCGACCCGCTGTCTTTAGGATTATTGGTCTTTGGCCCGGAATGACACTGTGGCTGTCACGCAACCATCGATACGACGCTCCGCTAGAGCAACTCTATGGTCACTCTCGACCCTAGCGCCACCGTTGTACTGTCATGCCGTCGACACGGCATGTTGTACTGTGTGCAGCATGTTGTGCCGACACGGCCTTTCTGACATTCGACCGTCCTCGGTCGTGTCTTCGTTCATCCCTGTAACAAAACACTAAATCACCAATTCGTCCGCTCGTCTATCCTTATTCCTGACTAAAGGATAACAACTTAAAGAGCACTGCAAAACTTTTGCCTGAGTTAGGGTCACAGTGACCAGAACAAGATAAACTAATCTCACACGCTAGAAACAATTCACCTCTGAACCATACGATACCTTGATGAAAAGCAACAAACTCCCATAAAACTGTATCGACCTGGGCTGGACGTCGAACCAACCCGCTCTCCGCTCAACCTGTATGTCCCCTCAACCGACCCGCAAGTCTGGCCCGGAAGTCGAACCAACCCACTCTCCACTCAACCTGTATGTCCTCTCAACCGACCCGCAGGTCTGGCCCGGACGATACCTTCTTACGCTGTACTGACCCGGTCCCCTGTATGTCCCTTCAACCAACGCGCACGTCTGGCCCGGACGATACCTTTTTACGCTGTATGACCCGGTCACCTGTATGTCCTTTCAACCAAACCAAAGGTCTGACCCGGGCGATACGACCAGGGTACACGTAAGGTAAGACTCGAACTGTGCGTCCTTTCAGCCATCCGCAGCATGGCCCGGCACGGCACTGTTCCCACCGGGGTACACGTAAGGGAAGACTCGAACTGTGCGTCCTTTCAACCAGCATGGCCCGGCACGGCACTGTCCCTTTAACCACCTTCACCACGAAGTCAAAGTCAAAGTAAGTCACAGTCATAGATAAATTCATCAATATCAAGCTTCTACAATACCAAAACAATAGAAACGGGCTCACCGGATGTCATGGTCGAAGCGCTCTTATAGCTTGATCGCTGCTATCTGGCTCCTGTTCCAGTCATTTCACAAACAGGACAGGTGTTCTCACTTTTCATGCACATAATAGTTGATTGGCCTGGCCTTTTTTTTCAAGGGTCCTCATTAACTTGGTAGCGTCTTTATCTCCATAACTCAGTCCATTAATTTTTCACTTTAAGAACCCTTTTCATCAAATATTCTTCACTTTCTTGAAAATGTGATAATAAAGCGGATAAGATTACAAAATAATTTTTGTTATTATCTTTCGAAACTTTTAACAGAAGTAAATTGAGATTCTGGGGACTTAAAATTAACAGCTGTACTTATAATGAACATTTATTGCACCACCACACTTGTTTTACTTTCTGAGATTTTAAAAGTTTGGCAACTGTGGCGTACAACGCGGGTTTTTGACGGCCCTACGCCATCACCATAAACTCAAAAAGAAAACCTAGACACCTACACACAATATGCAAAGTTGATATCATTAACAGACTAGTGAGCTAACTTACCGAGGAAAACAAAGTATTAGCACAGCAAAGTGGTCACTTGATGGAAAATATCTTTCACAATTGAATTCAATTACCGTTATCTTCAGTCAAAATTTCAATAGCAGATTCAATTTCATTGAAGTTATTAATTTGATAAACGGAGTAGCTTTAAGCCTTCATGGAAAGATAAATTCTTGCTAATAGGAACGATATAGTTCATTGACGTATTATTACAGTTATGAAAACCACCATTAGGCACACGTCATGACAATTCAATAAAATCAGACAATCTTCCTTTTTTTTTCATTGCGAAACCTTTGAGTAACCGCTAATTTCATTACAAGTGCGGAAAGGCTGTCATTGCAAGGAGCTCCGACAAATGTCTACCCGAGCCGAGGCGCAGCCGAAGGTGAGGGTTGACAGTCGGAACTCCTTCCAATGACGGTTCCGCACATGTACTGAACGACTATTTTTATTTTAATACAGTTGCGAAAAAATGAAGCAATTTAATAAAATAATAAAAACTCGCAAAGAACATTTTTGAAAAATGGCGCCAACCTTAAAAGAATACCTATATGCAGAGATTTTTTTGTTTTCTTTACCCATTCTGGGTAGGCAAAGGGAACTATGCCCATACAGCCAAGTCTTCAGTAGAATTTTTTTATTGATATGAAATGAAAATGTTAATGAGATGAAATGAAATGCAACCTAACCTAACTCATTGAATCAAATCATTAAATCTGATATTGAAACAAATTAGAAGCTTCTTTTTAGAAATATTTGCATGAATCATAAAAACTTCTTAAACTTGGTTGGTTTTTTTTTCTTTTTAATAGACATTATTTTGACAGTTGGGAAAGAGAACGCACGAGTGCGGAAAAGGTAAAGAAAAAGCACGAGTGTGTAATAGCCCACTTCCCGCACGCTAAACGTCCCTGCAATACGTCACTTTTTGAGCAACTGTATTAAAAAATACTTTTTTAAGGTTTTCTAAACAACGGTAATATAATTGCGATACTTTTATTTAAGATGCAATAATAAATTGATTAATTAACACAGTATGCTACACGAAATTAGAAACATAGTCCTGCAAATATGATATTAGTAAAGCTGAACTTTGTAAAATATGAGTTAGCAGTTAGCACTGATTACTGCAAATGTACAAATAATACTTGTCACTACCAGCAGTTATCAATATCTGACTAAACTTTGTTGCTATCCAAGCTATCTCAACAATTTTAGTTACCTACAAGTTATTTTCTATTGACACAATCTACCGACAGTTAATGATGGAATATAAAGTAAACGATTAACCCAAAGAGGTCCAATCCAATAAGGTCTAAATGGTCAATGTTCAATAAAAGCCTGAGGTGATACAGTAAATGAACAACTTACATAACAATAAGCTTCAATTTCAAAAACTTCCGGTTTTACCCACGGACTTCCAAATAACCCGCACCCCCCCTTTCTCTGTTTTACCTTTTGATTCACAAATATGATTCTTTTTATTACACATATTACATTATTCATCTTTCACCACCTCCAAGTAAAGTGACAAGTACGCTAATTGTCGGTTAAAGTCACCCGTAACTTCAATTTTAATTTCACGATGTTCGAGTAGCACTAATCATATGATAAACTGACCCGTACTCATACCTTTTACTTACCAATTAACTTTACCTGGGACGTAACTAATCAACACTTTACCTGGATAAGGAGAACAAGGCCTCAAATCAGACAAAATTTTAACAAAATGAAACCACTAAATCATAATTCTAACAGGGAATCTGAATATAGGTACCATATATTTTTCTCTCGTTTTTTTTTATATGCAGTGCATTAACTAAGCTTACCAATTCTTTCCTTGCCATGTCACGAAAATAAATTAAAAAAATTGATCTTTCTTGTAACAAAAAGTCACTTGAAGAATTGAAAATTTTAAAAGAAGAGAAATTATCAATACGTTAATTTCATCAGTATAACCACAATAACCAACCCCATTCTCATTGCAAAGTCAAAAGTATCGAAACTTTTATAAAATAATGGCAATCACTGTCAACATGATCTCCAATGATAAAACAAATCATATTTCAGTTATCAGAAGTTGCAAATCTCATAATAAAAGTAACCACAGATGAGGGTAGGTATATAAATTTTACTTAGTTCATTATTCGACATTCGACTTCGAATTGTCTTTTTAATACTCGATAACAATGAGAATAAAAATTATACAATATGATATACCTACCATAATTATGTCAATCAGTAGGTATAGGTTGAAGAGGATTCGGTTACAAAGCGATGTTAGGGAACAAAACTATATTTTATACTAAGGGAATTCTAAGGGGGTCCTGAGTAAATGATCTCGTGGGTCTCCACGGCCTCACTCACACTCCGCGTGGTCTTGCTTGTAATGGCCGCCACGGTGGTCCAGGTTACGACACTACACCAAACTACAATTCGGAGGATTACGCGACACAAAACCTTCCATGAACGCACGTACACTCCTTATACAATAATAATGTAACCGCACTCGAACCGATCAGAAGTACTTTATCAAAAGCATCCGTGCCCCGGCGTAAAAAAAATGCACGTTACTATCACAGCTAGCGTTGCCTTCGCTTCAAAAATGTCCTTTCGTCGCGGCGCTAAATTACGACTCAAATAACAGCGATGACTCGGCTTGACAGATTCCCAGAATCTACCTACCCTTAATGAATTTCATAATTCTTATAAGTTACCTACTTCATAGTTTTTTTTTACTTCACGGGAAGTATCCTGTAGGTTTTGATTCCTTGCGAGTGATGAGAATTTGCAGAAATTTGAGACATAAACGGCTGTATCTTTTGATTGCGCTGGCTTAGAAGTTTTTTTTTTTAGCTCCAAGGCACAATAGACCTGTGTATTTGATATAAATTCCAGTTTAATACCTCCACGCGACAGACAGACAGCAATTCCTATAGGGTTCCGTTTATTTTTCTTTAGAGGTACGGAACCCTTAAAAAAATAACACGTTTTACGTCACTTATTAAAATCTAGCACGAAGTTAATCAAGTTAATTGAACACCATGATGATAATAACGTTTCACATTCACAGCCCCACAGTAGGGCAGATATAACCCGTATCGTGGCCTGTCGTGGGTACCATGGACACACACAAAGGCCGAAACACAAACACTCAGACCGAGAACAGTAATTTAAATCCAACCTTCAATATATCCTCTTTGCCGGGAATCGAACCCGGGACCCCTAACACACACACACACACACACACACACACACACACACACACACACACACACACACAAGCCACACGAGACGTCGAATTTAATAACGAAAACAATGAACATTACTCCCCTGAATTTCAATAACTGCTTCACGCAAGGCATCCTCACGATACGAAGTGCTGATACTTAGTACAAGTGGTTAGGCAGTCGCCCATTTGCCTTCCTTTTGCCTTCCCATAATTATTATGGGTTATCGCTCCTTGTACATAGTGATGAAGGCACGTCGTTGTGATACTTAGACAGTTATGACCTCCGAGTACCCCTTTGTAATATCGCATATCGCTCAGTTTGTCTGATTATTACTATTGTCTCTCATTTCGTGGCATAACCTGAAATCACAAAATCGCACAAGTAATCTGTTCTATGGTAATCCCACTTCTGATGTAGGCGAGCGGTGGTCACACATCAGAGTTATTCATGTGGGCGAGGAAATTGACAATTAAAAGACGGTTGACAGAAAATTATAATAATCATTATTATTTCGAAAAATTAACTTACTCACACTTAAAAATGATTATGATTCTATAATTTGGAAAGCTATCACTTAATAATTTTTGGGGATGGCCTGGATCGGTAGCGATTCGTCGGTTACGTGGTGCGCAACCCGTCCACCATGACATGTCTCCTTCCTTAGGAGTCCCGGCCGGAATGACACTGTGGCTGTCACGCAACCATCGATACGACGCTCCGCTAGAGCAACTCTCTATGGTCTCTCTCGACCCTAGCGCCACCGTTGTACTGTCATGCCGTCGACACGGCATGTTGTACTGTGTGCAGCATGTTGTGCCGACAAACATATTACAAATATAATATATCTATAATGTGTAAGTACATAATATGTATCTGAAGTGGTGTTAAATAAAAGGACCGTGTCACATAACTTCCATATTTATTTTATATTCACCATAGGTTCACATTTAACATAAACAATAGCAATCTACCATTTATTTATTTTTTGCGTTGCGAATGCGTGCGCAACCCCGGTAGCATAAGAATAAATAATACTACATATCGACGGTTGAAAGGCGAATTGACTCAAGCGCCATTTTGACAACTTTACAGGAGAGCCATTTCAAAATTTGAAAATTATAAAAAAAATCACTGTGTGAAAAATACTCCGTATATCGTATAAAAGTTGCTGAATACTAACCCTAAAAGCAATATTTTATGATATAGAAGATAGTCGTTTATGATAGTACAATTATTTATTGTGTTAAATGTCGCTTGAGACAAAATGTATTATTTTCTGATCAAAGCGAATTGCTTCAAGTAGCAGGATCAATATAACTAGATTAAAGTAAAGTAATTGTTATGCCTTATTCATAGTAAAATAATCGAAAGCAAAATGAAATAACTCACATGGGTTGTTATAATAGATAAAGTATAAAAGGCTTAAATATCAAACGTTTTGTCAATTTATGCAGGGAAAAAAGGTTTAAAACAAAATGAACAAAGTAGCAGATAGAAGAAAAAGACTTTAAAAGTCATGTTAACGTCAAAAAGCGAATATGTAATGTTTGATTATTTTAATGGATAAACTTATTAGAAGGTCTGGATACCTTATGGGTTACCGTTTATATGCAAAACAAAAATTAATAAAACCAATCTTGTTTTATAATCAACCTTTAATTAGATTTTTTTTATTATAATCAACCTTAAACTATAATTAACTTTTATTTACCGGCATAAGTACTATCGAAAATTAACATTATCAGCCTCTTAATAGTTATTGATACCGTAATAGAAATTGTGATCTCATTTAAACATGTTTTATTTTAATTTTTTAATTAATATTTTTGATATGTTCTATTCATTTTGATCATTCTCAGAATCCTCAATGTCAGTGTCAATTAGAACATCCCTCCCGTTTCCATATGGTAAGGTTAAATATTCTCGATGGAATATTTTCGGAATGACGCCAGTGTCACACAGCTTTTTCAAATCGTTGTATTTACATTTTGTTATGGGTGTAACAGCTTTATATAAAGGCTTAGGAACAATCGTTTTTTGTTTTGAATTAACTGGAATCACCTCTTCTGGAGAACCGTCTTTCATTGAATATTTAATGAAAATCTTATTCAAAGCAGATTTCTTAAATGTATACGAATCTTACTTATTTTGCCCGTGAGATTTCCCTTGAAGTATTTGTCGGAAATCTCTTCATAATTTTTGAAATCAGTGTGATCTAACCATTGAACATGGTAGGGGGATACTTCTTTTCTAGCAATCTGGCAAATCGTTAGCCATTGAGAAGGAGCCCACACCGTTGTGTTTCTAACAGAGTTCTCAATAACAGAGTGCATGCTATCAAAACTCATCTCAGTATGACCTGGCAGTAAGTAGTTTAGCTGTATGGACTCAAGATTTTTGGATTTTGAAAGTGCATTATGCACAGCCGCTAAAACAATTCTGTTTTTGTTTTGTCCTGGACATGAGTCCGAGTAAAGTATCAAATGTTTGACAGTGCCTCGCATATCTACAGTATAAATGTATTGTTCTAGAATAGTAGAAACCTCATTACCACCTCTTTTAGCGTCTGATTCACCCCACAGGTAGCAATATCCTTCTCTTGTAACATTTTCATAAAAACAGAGATTATAAACAGCATACTTGCGAGTATAGAAAAGCAAGATACTATTGCCGTGTGGGGTATTTAAGACCTTTTGTAAATCAAATGAAGTGCATAATATTGAGGGATTGTCTTTTCGCATGTCTCTGTGGAAGTTCAATCTATTTTTTGATGCAAGTTTTTCATTTAGGTGTTCTTGTCTTTCTTCTATAAAATCATTTGGGTTTGAATCGAAACGCAGGCATTTCAGGCACTTGTCTTTTTTAGGGACATGAAAGCCAATATTAAATTCTTTATTAAAATTGTCCCTAAATACCTTTTCACTGACAACGTCCATACTCTGACTGGTTCTGATTTCTTTGTAAATTCTATAAACATTTTTTAAATTTTTATATTCAACTGGCAAGTAAAGTCTGGTCGTCTCTTTTCTGCAGTAGTGCGATGGTAAAGCCGGCAGATTTTTTATGAATTTTATTACTGACTCCCGTGTGGTAAGACTTGTCTTGTTAGCTGGTATAGTTCTTCCTCTTTCATCTTCCTTTGACAACCCATAACTGGCATTTGAAAGTGTATAATACACATACTTTTGACTGATATTTAGTGTTTTTAGTATAAACTTAAGACACACTTGACGACGACCTTCTCCATCATTAATGAAGTATTCAAAAGTATTAGCCCGATATCCAGAATCCTTGACTCGTTTTCTCTTTAATGCCAATTTATTACTCATTGAAGCTAGCCAATCTTTTCGCTTTGATTCTCCATTTTTCACATGCACGGTTTTTATCACTAGAATTAAATAAAGACAATAATTATTAAACTAATAGACTTATAATATTTCTAGTTTCAACAATTAGAAATAAAATACTTACCGTTATATGCACACGTAGTCGTCAATAACAATGTTTTACTCGCGTTAAACGAGAGTGTACGTACTCGTCCGTTAATTGTCGTCGCTCGCCGCCGACTGAATCGCCACTCGAGAGTTGATGCCTACTATGCGCGTGCGGCTCAACGGTTCTGAATTATTGTTTACTTTGGATTCAAATAACATACGAAAAGTAAGCCTTTATAACTGAGGTTGATTCAATGAGCTTTACTTCATTATATCGTATGATGTTAAAAAGGCCTAAATACAATTACCAATTTAATAAAAGCGCTTAAACGTAGGACTATATAAATATAAAATAGGTTTAAATTGATTTAAATGACTGTAAAAACAAATACAATCAACGGCATTTTTGCTCTAGCGACAATTTCTGAATAAATAATGCTAACTAAAAAGAATGAAGCGCCACTGTCAGTATTTATAAAAAAAGTATAATTGACTCAAGCGACATCCTCAACAAATGTCGATAGAAGTAAAATGCCTCAAAGTACAGTGTAAGTTAAATATAGTTTAGGTAAAAATGAATGAAAAGTCAAATTTAGCAAGGAACGATTAAATCAAATTGATTTAATACCCATGTTTTAAAATTAATGGTTCATTTGAATTGGCTGAAATCAATAATTTAAAAAAATATGCTAAAATAGTGTCGCATGACACCTTTCAGTCAAAAATGGTAGCCGAATTGCCAATGGAATGAAGCGACAAAAAAGTGCTTTGATTTGAACCAAACTAGGCTCAAAAGACGCAGAAAAAATTGCTGATTCCAAATATCTATAAAAGTCTATATCGGCCAAAATGGCGCTTAAATCAATTCGCCTTTCAACCGTCGATATATATTCTTATGCCGGTAGTTTGCGAACTGGTGTTGCCATGCGGCGACAGTGTTGCGCCACATATCTATATTAATAATTTCGTCAAGCAGTAGGTACGGTAGACTCGATAGAAACCTAATCTTAATAAAAACTTGAACATTAACGTTGTGCATGTTTGATATTTTGGAATGGTTAGGGAATAATTTCGCACGAATTGCTTTTATTATCAGTATTATTTTTCATCTAATATTTTCAGTAGGTTTTCATCTAGTATTTTCATAAAGTAGGTAGGTACTCACCACTCATTTTCTTTCACTATTTCTTCGTCACTTTTTTCATTAATGGATGCACTTTGTTCAATATTTTAAATACTTGATATAAACGAATTTTAAGATAAAATTATACTTGACGCTGGCAATATGCAGAGTTTGCGATGCTATAATTGAAGAAAAAAAAGTATAGACAGCCGTCAGACGAGCCGTCATCATCTGTCACCTCTCCCCGTCTTGGTCTAAGACGTAAGGGGGATTCGTTCCTCATTGGTCTAAGAGCCGGTGAAGACATTCACTCGTTCGGTTATTACAAGAGTGAAGGTGATATGAAAGAAAATTGATTAAAATTAATTAAATTAAAAATAGCTATGAACACTTTTCGATAGTCAAGTTATCATAGGCATATATGTTTATAAATTATATTTGGTAAAAAATATGTCTCATCGAATTATTAGATCGGTGAAGGTCGATCTTCCTCGTCTCCTCTACTATCTTACGATCAGCTCACGTGACCTCGCGCGAGTTTCACAGTTTTTACCCATCCCACAAAAAGTGCTCAACGCCGCTAAAGAAGTTTTCACTTCAAAAACTCGACGACCCGTGGGGCGCAATGGTTAACATGCCGGACTGCCAATCGGAGGGTCCCGGGTTCGATTCCCGACGAAACAGAGTCTAAAGTCCATAGTCAAAGTTAGAGATGGGACACTACATAATAATATATTCATAGCTTAGTTGTTTGTCGATATATCTATAAAAAAAGTTTAAATTTAAGTCCTTTCTCTATCAATGACGTTACCCTACCTGCGCTTATATGGGTATTAACTACATAAGTAGTTACATCAATTTAATAGTCCACCATATTTGCCTCAGTAAGATATGCAAATATTGTTAGTAAAAATGAAAGTACTGACTAAAATCAATTAACAAATTTATTTGATTATTAAATTAAACAATCAACAAATTTATTTGAGTATTTTTATGATCCTAATTATTGATTTATATTGCGTTTTTGGTCATTATTTATAAGGTATTTTTCATCAGATAGTGTTATATTTAATAACAAATGGTATTATTTTATCTATAAAAAAGTTTAAATTTAAGTCCTTTCTCTATCAATGACGTTACCCTACCTATTAGTACCTATGTTTTTCTTTTGCACCAAAAGAGGGTGTAAAAAGTGCAATCGTGATTGATCGTATATCGATAAATGATTGTAAAAAAAGAAGACAAAGACAAAATGATTTATTTGCGCTTATATGGGTATTAACTACATAAGTAGTTACATCAATTTAATAGTCCGCCATATTTGCCTCAGTAAGATATGCAAATATTGTTAGTAAAAATGAAAGTACTGACTAAAATCAATTAACAAATTTATTTGATTATTAAATTAAACAATCAACAAATTTATTTGAGTATTTTTATGATCCTAATTATTGATTTATATTGCGTTTTTGGTCATTATTTATAAGGTATTTTTCATCAGATAGTGTTATATTTAATAACAAATGGTATTATTTTATCACAAAACATTAGAATTATCGGACAGTCAGGCTGCTCTTCAGGCACTACAGTCCGATGAAACTCAGTCAAAATTGACCCTAGAATGTATCCACGCACTCAACAAACTGGGCGCACAAAACAATGTAACTCTCGCTCGGGTGGGTGCCACGTAGATATCTGCGGTAATGACATAGCTGACAAACTAGCCAAAAAAGGTGCTGCGTTGCCCTTCATTGGACGTGAGCCAACGGTGGGCATTGCAAAAATCGCTTCCCGAACCATGCTTCATGTCTGGTCTATGAACCAGGGCAAAGGTATATGAATCATCCGATAGCCTTGATGAAGGCTAGGATTTTATGGACGGTGATTTGATTGGCTTCATCTGGCAGCAGCACGTGCCTCCCAAGATGAATGCTACGCTTGTGGTTTAGCGCACTACAATTTAAAAGAAGGTGGCGTGGTGTCTCGTTCTCTCCTCCCCACAATATCTGCACGTGTCGGTTGGACTTGTGTCCTAAAAGCGACATATATCTTCCGAGCTTACAGTGTCCAGTAAGGACTATGGTTACCGTGCGGATATTTGTTCTGTTGAGCTTTAATAGCTCTTCAGCATAACTCCAATCATATCCTCGTATCAGAGCTTTGGAGTGACTGTGCCCTGGTCTTTCAGTCCAGTCCCTCATCGCCTCCTCCCTGCACTGAGTGAGAGTTTTTTGTCAGATTGTCGTTTTGGAAATACCACAGAATGGTTCAGGACCGAGCTGAGTCCCTTTTGCACCCTCACGTGCCAGGACGTCAGCTTCCTATTAATTGACAAATTAGAAAAATATGGAGTGAGAGATAATGCTTTAAAATTAATAAAATCTTACCTAACTAACAGAAAACAAGTCACAGAAATTACAAAAATCAATAATATAACAAACACACAAGAGAAATTCCACTCTCATACTAGGACTGTACTTTATGGTGTGCCTCAGGGAAGCATTTTAGGTCCATTACTTTTTCTTATTTACATTAATGATTTCCCTAAAGTCATCAAACAGCCGATGATACTCTTTGCCGATGATTGTACAGTTGTATTTACGAATAATAACACAAGTAATTATGAAATCGAAATAAACAATGCACTAGAATCATTAATAGACTGGCTTAATAACAACAATTTAAAAATTAATCTTGATAAAACCAATCTGATGGGCTTATTACATTGACCAACTTGCAGGGTCCAGCACGCAGGGCGCCCTTAGTGCAGGGTCGGGAGCTTCTGATTACACTACGCTAAAAATCGTGCCCAACCAATGTCCAACTTGACAAGTGTTGCCAAATTTGGTTACTTTGCCAAAGAATTAAGGAGTTTTGCTTCTATAATTTTGAACAACATTGCGTTTCGGGACTGTAAAAGTTAAACACTATTTACCAGTGGTATCTAGATTTTTAGTACGCACTGAGCAATGAACTAGATTTTTGAAAATTCACTTAATGTCCATTCAACGATTTTAATTAAAGTAATATGAAAATTTCATGGTAAAAAAAAATTAATGTCATGGCATGCGTGCAAGCGCTTGGTGCCGAACCGGGACGGGTGAAACATTTTGAACAATGAAGACTTGGAGAGGTGATTGTGGAAGTTTGCCAAGCCACGGCAAGAATTTAAACGTATCATTACGTTGACAGTATAATATTTCTTTTCATAGATAAAAGTATTATAAAAACGTAGTAACTACTAGTAAGAGTATAATAAATAATATATTATTATAGTACTACTAGTGGATACTGCAGACGTTGTCCTGCCTTAAAAGTATTGAAACAGGATTAGTTTCTTTATTATCTCAGAGTTTTTATATTACTGTCAAATAAAATATATAAAAATGAAAACAAATAGTGACAGATGAACGAACGAAAGGAGCGTTTTCGCGGGAAGTCGGAAGATACATATTGTGCTCTTGTTTTATTTTTATTTTCTTGGTATTTAATCGGTATTAATTGGTGTATTTTTGAGTTATATCGGATAAAGTTGATGGCATTTTGTTCGATACAGGTTAGTTACAGTGCACGAGTGTTGTGAAGTAAAATAACAGTGCTAAAATAAAATTCAAAATTCAAATTCCAAAAATTCTCCTCCAAAATTCCGAATGAAATGAAATGAAACATGTTTTATTCACTGTACGGTTCCTCTAAAAACTCTTAGTGAACGTTATTTTTTTTGGTCTGTCAGCTCTGGGTGGGCTTAGGCGATGCTGAGCTGAAGAAAAGAGCAGACGGAGAAAAACTCCATCGGACACGTTCCAGTAAATTTGCCATCGCTTTCCACGTTGAACATCTGACTGACTAGACTGACTGATTACTGATGACTTACTGATTTGATTATTTCTATGACTACTGAATGATGCAAAAATTATACTTGACGCTGGCCGTATGCACAATGTTTGCGATGTCATTTTTGAAAAAAAAAAAGAATGTTTGAAACTTTGAAAATTTATTCGGTTACAGTTTTTAAAGGAAAATTAGGAAAATAAAATAAGTTGTTTTAATAAACGCTACACACTCATAGCCCCACAGTAAGGTAATTAATACCCTGTGTCGTGGGTACCATGGACACATACAAAGACAGGAACACAAACACCCAGACCGATAACAGAAATTTAAACTCATCATTCAAATTTCTGTTTCGCCGGGAATCGAACCCGGGACCCCTCGATTGGCAGTCCGGCATGATAGCCATTACACCACGCGGGCGTTTTACTGTTAATTTTGCATTTTTTCCATAATTTCTCAAGTTTGAGTATCTACGTAATCGAGATTTGAGCTAAGGATTAATGTGCAAAACTGGAAGCATATGTTATACAATGTTATAATAATATGTTATACATGTATTCTAATTAGTTTCCGACTGGAAGTGTCGCTCACTATGCCGCCAACGTTAACAAAATACCAAAAAATTGGATTAGCAATGACACTAGCTCTCAGTGTGGATATCAGAGAAACCTTTAAAAAGAAAACAAAGAATATGGATGAAAAAATACTTAGAACTCAGAGATAAAATCAACATTCTGAACATCTTAGAACCAACAGATCGTCAAAATTATTTAAGAATGACAGCTGAGGAATTTGAGGAACTATTTTGTTCAGTGGCACCTTTAATTGAAAAAAAGACTACAATTTTAAGAAAAAGCGTTAATGCCAAGCACAGATTTATCGTAACTTTACGATTTTTAGCCACGGGAAACACATACCAAGATTTGAAATTTAGTACCTTTATATCCCAGCCTCTTCTGTCTCAAATCATACCCGAGACATGCCGAGCTATTTACAAATCTTTAAGGCATTATATTAAGGTAAGAAAATTATTAATAAAAACGATAATTTTATATTGACTTAACCATTTTTATTAAACCAAATCAGATTACATGGATAAGTTAAACAAACATTGAAATTGTAAAGCAAGTGCTATGAAAATTAATCATACTGATATAGACTTCAGAAGTATATTCACATGAGATACATTTCGTGTGATTGATACTGACACCCTGTACAAAATTAAGTAGGAATTTATTTCTTCTTATTCCTATGCTCTAGAACATTATTGTTCAAACTTTGTAGTATAGCTTAAAAAAACAACTCAGTGATATAGTTCTGATTTTCATCTATTTAGAATTACAATTATATATTAAAGTAGATGATTCCAGATCCACTAGCATTCCACCTGGTTTCTGCCTGCATGGACTTCATTCAATAATAACAATAAATATTTATTTATGATATCTTCCCTGTGTCTAAAGTAGCCAATGTCATTCTCCAGCCCCTCGACTATATCCATACAAAAAGTCAGGTCAATCTGGACTGTTCTGACATGAATGAAGGATAAACAGATTTTGTTTGAATGTTATTTTACGCTTGCCTTTACATTTACAAGCGTGTAGACGTACCATTAAGGTTAATAAAATAATTATGTCCAAAAGACAATAATGAAGAAATATAAAAGTAATTGTTCATGTTAATGAACAAATATTCCACATTAAAACAATACAAAACAAGTTTTACTCAGTGAAAGGCGCAAACGTTATTATGAAAATTGATTTTAATCATAAACATGTATTGTATATAAACTCATCTGTCTGTACTCTACACTCCCTAACAAGAACGAGACAATACATTTTAGTTCATCTGGTATGAATAAACATTTGAACAATAAAAGCCTTATTAAACTTTATCTCCTAAGAAAAAAGCAAATAAATTATCTTTTTTAGATTTGTTGAGGAATTAAAAAAATATTGTTGGCAATACCATGCTCTAGAGATCGGGACCACTCGACCGGCCTTTGTCGGGCCCTGCGAGCAGGGACCCGATCTAGGGTGGTCGAGAGGCCCCAACCTGCAGGGCCTAAATATCGTGAAGTGTAATCAGAGGTTGGGTGGCAGGGTGCTTTGTGTTGCCACTAATAGCATAACATTTCTATTAACAGATTAAAGAAATTTTATCAAAACACGTTGAGAATTTCAGTTTCACACTCGTACATGTAACGCGCAAAACATTTATAGCAATTTATAAAAAGATCTTTGAAAAAAACAACAAGTCGTCACAGGTCTTATTCATATAAACTACATAAACTGGCAACATTTATCGAGTTGGGCACGATTTTTAGCGTAGTGTAATCAGAAGCTCCCGACCCTGCACTAAGGGCGCCCTGCGTGCTGGACCCTGCAAGTTGGTCAATGTAATAAGCCCATAATGACTTTTAAAAATAGAGTATCATACGGTCAACCTATAAATATAAACTTTAAAGGAAAGACGGTGTCTGAAACGGACACAACTAAATTCTTAGGTCTATACATAGATAATAAATTAACATGGCAGTCCCATATGGAACATGTTTGCAAACAATTAAATAAATTTTTATTTGCATTATATAAATTATCAAAAATAGTAAACAAAACAGCTGTCCTAAGTGCATATCATGCATATGTGGGTGCAACTCTTAGATACGGACTCATATTCTGGGGTAACGCAACGGGAATCCAAACGGTTTTTAAAGCTCAAAAGAAATGCATTCGTTCTATGTGTCAACTTAATCAGATAGATTCTTGTAAGCCGTACTTTCAAGATTTAAAAATAATGACACTCCCATCTCTATACATTTATGAAATATCCTTAATGGTAAAAAAAGATATAAATAAATATGAAACCCTAAAATCAAAAAGATATAATAAAAAATTGTGTTCGATTGCGTCAAAAACAAAACAATACCATAAAAGCGTTTTTTGCATGGGACCAAAAATATATAATAATTTACCTGAATCCCTCAAATCTAAAACAAATTGTGATTTTAAACGAGCACTTAAAACGTTCTTATTTACAAAAGCGTACTACTCGGTTTCTGAATTACTAA
Organism: Pyrgus malvae; assembly: GCA_911387765.1. NCBI lineage: Eukaryota > Metazoa > Arthropoda > Insecta > Lepidoptera > Hesperiidae > Pyrgus > Pyrgus malvae. The sequence continues at coordinate 12,072,740 of OU426954.1, read as the reverse complement.
ACGATGAACTTTAACTTCGTGAGGGAATACGGAATTAAAAACCTGGGAGGTTTTTTTTCCGTCGGCTTTTTTTTCCTCTCAGTGTATAAAACCCAGGTAATTGGGTGCCCAAAGCCGATGACGCCGATAAAATACCGTATAAATAATTACCAAAAACAATTTTAAAAAAACGCAAATATGGGATAAATATAAATCAATATGATTAGTTAATTAAATACTTAAATAAATTAAAATTTCTAAGTTAGATTTTAGTCAGTACTTTTATTTATTAATAATATACCTATAATATAATATTTGCATACCTTACTGAGGTAAATATGGCGGATTATTAAATGTATAAAACAACTTTTGTAATACCCGTATTTGTGCAAATAAATCATTTGTCTTTGTCTTCCTCGTTTCCTTGTATGGATGAGTGTCCTGGAACCCATATCAAAAAGAATCCCATCTTTCTGCATACTAGATGTTCTGCTACTTTTACTACACCATTTGATGGAATATGGAGGCATTTTAACTTTTTTTAGTTTGTTTCCTTTTTGTAAGCCGGGCGTGTGTACAAGTCACAACAGTGGTCGACACTGATAGAATATTTTTTCGCATGACAATATCAGTGCAAATGATCGTGTTGAAAGAAATCGTTTGCCTGTTATAAGGCGTCTATCGGGTTGTGTCTTTGATGCCTCCGAGATATCTCGTCTTTATCTCATTATGAGATAAATGATGAGATTCTCATAGACAACAGTGAAACTAAGGCAATCAATGGTCAGATGTCATCATTCAAAGCAGCGTGGCATGATTGACGACCGACCGGCACTGCGTCTACACGAGAGACCATGGAGACCGTGGTAACCCAGGCAGTGAACTTGAGTGCCACAAGGACAGAAATGAGGATATGTTACTTTTATACCTACCCAGTCGCAAGTAAAATATGGAAATGGAAAATACTTCGAATACTAAAAATGAAAAAAAAATTGGCTGCAAAAATTTCATCCAATACCGAAAAACAGATTTGAAAAAATTAACAGTAATTGTCATGCTGCGCTGAGATGACAGTGACACCCAAATGTCATATCATGACATTACATAATGACATTTAAAATTTCTAGTATAGTAATACGCTACGTCAACTTTATCAATTTATCAATATCATAGGCCTAAAGTCACGTAGTGAAACAGAAAACTAGGTTTACATTACGATTTTTATAAATAATGAAAGTGTAATCTCATCTTTTACATACTGAGAGAAATAAACATGTTATGGAGAACAAGTCTGATTCTGCTGAAACAACGCCTGCTTGGCAAAATTGTGTACACTGTCCCAGCCTTCTATTTAACAATGCCACGGAATTTGAAAGGTTAGTCATTTATTTAACATTAGTTAGTATTCAATTATTTTTATAGAATGTATGTTTTCAACTAAATAGAAATGCTCTTCTTTTCCAGGCACATCCTCCAAAAACACAGTATTAAAGAGGGATCTATCGTACTATGTCAGTATGGACAGAATGGCATATGCTCAGCTCTGCAGTTTGGTGATTTACGTAAAGCCGGGTTTAAGTATCATGTAAGGGAATACCATTTGTATGCTAAAAATTGTTCTGAAAACTGGACATTCTACTCATCATCACAAAATTTGCCTGCTGTATTAAATGATCCTAACAAAGGAAAACAATCTAATTTCTTTACGAAAACTTGGGGAGACAGTTTTATTGATAAAGTAGATATATACCCTAGTCCCTATCTACCAGAAATTACCTTAAAACATTTTGAATCTTATTGCAAAAAGATATCCAAGAGATATAGAAGACATTGCCAGCTAAAGGAAAATGTTCCATTTAAAAACAAAACTCCTGTTGTAGAAAATGTATGTGAAGTACCAAGCATATTCTACAGTTCTTCATTGCCTTTAAATGATCCTAAAATTTTCAGCAAAGTATTTCCAGGACTTTCTGATGCCCAAGATTCTAGTAGTGTCATAAGATCACTACAAGAAACATTAAGTACATACCTGGATGTAATAGAAATGAAAATCTCCAAACAGGTGGCCCAAAAATCTGATGCGTTCTTTCATGCTATGCTTTCTCATGATACTATAATGGAACAAATGGCTAAAGCAGTGAAAACAGTACAAGTTACTAGGCAAAATATAAAAGGAGTTAAAAGTAATTTAACTGAAAGCCCATTAAATTTAATAAGCCTTACTAAAATCAATCAAAATCTTAGCAATGTCCATGAACTTCTTAAACTAATGGGTACAGTGCAGCAAACACAGCCAATGATCCAACTTTTACTTAGTACATCAGATTATGTGGCTGCTCTTGACTTAATTAGTTCTACACAAAAAGTACTGTCGAACCGTCTATCTGGTGTACAAGCATTTCGCCACTTGTCTCCACAATTAACAGAAATGAAACGACTTATACATAAAATGTTAAATAATGAATTTTCAAGATTTATAGTTCAAGATTTAAATAGACCTCTGAAAGATATCACTGATATCCCTGAGAGAGATAAAATAGTCTCAATTGTGTCAGGAATACTAAGATTAAAAGAATTTGACTTTATGGATATCTTTAAAACTGAAGCAATGACATCAATACAAGCAACTATAAAGCAATGTGTCATTGAAATTATCTCTGAAAGAGAAGGAAACTCAGAAATTGTATTAAGAGGATCAAATGCTGATACTTGGTTAATGTGTAATGAAGGAATTAAATTTCTTGAAAGAGTTACTCCAAACATTATTAATTTATTTAAAAGAATCTTATCTTTATGCAATTTAATACTTGATATTAGTCAGATGAGTGATGTTACTGGTTATGGCAGTGAGGAGATATGGAACCAAGATGAATTAATGTTAATGGAAGAAAAAATTAAGAAACTTATAATATCTCTTTCTGACTATAGCAATGAAAGATGTGCTAACTTAATTGTGACAAGAACTGATAAAGATTATGTATTCTCAGATTTATCTCAATTATCCAAATTGTCACAGTTGATTCATTGTTTTTCTGTTAAATGTGAAGAAGTCACAGGTCATTACAGTAATGCAATGAAATTAGCACTTAGAAGTTTTGCTATGAAGTATATACAGAATCTTCATTCCGAACGTAGATCTCAACTTACTTTAACTTTGAATTCTGAAAGGTGGAAAATAGCAGATGTTCCTTGTGAGTTGCAGAGTGCTATTAATAGTATATGTGAGAATGGTGAGATACCACCAGTTTTATGCTATGAAGGTGGTAAACCAGATGGAAAGTATTTGATTATAAATAAGGAAAGCTACACTGTTGTTTCTACAGTACAACTGTTAATAAAAATTTTATTAGAATACTGTGATGCAATTAGGCAATCTCCTGATATAGTTCAATATTTAGTGCACTGTATGCTTGAATTGATCAGATTATTTAATTCTCGATGCTGTCAGTTAGTACTGGGTGCTGGTGCTATTCAAAGTGCAGGTCTTAAGACAATATCAACTTCCAATCTTGCTTTAGTCTCCAGGTCTTTACAGGTCATTCTTTGGCTTCTTCCATTAATAATCAAGCTGCTTGAAAATATACATTCAAAAGATATATCATTACAAAGTTTCAACAGTATTGAGAGTGACTTAGTAGGTCATAAGAAAGAAATAGAGAGTAAGATATGTCTAATTGTAAGTAATATGCTATGTTCTCAACTAAATGGTTGGGATGCAAAACCTCCTGTTCCATCACAAACATTCCGAAATATTTCTAAACATTTAGTCAAATTACATGAAGCTCTCATAGATATTTTGCCAACTGACCAAATTAAGACTATTTATATGAAGGTGCATGAAAATTTCAAAGATAAATTGAGGGAACAGCTTATTAAAATGAATATAGTAGCCAATGGAAGTCCTCAGCATGGTGTTGTGACTTCTGAACTAACCTTTTATTTACAGACTCTAAAAACACTAAGAATAATAAATGAAAATGATTCTGAAGATAATATACTATATGATATTTGGTTAAATAATTAGTAACATGGTAATAGGGCACATGAAGGTAAAGCAAGTGATGTTAAATGTAAATATTAAATGCTAATATGTATGTAATGTAAGGTTTGAGTGACATTTTATAATTTGGTGTAAATAAAACCAAAGATGATTGTTGCATTCAGAAACTGAGTTTTTTTTATTACATATTACACCTAGTATGTGCAATGAACATGATACTTCCCTGATCTTTGATAGTATGAACATGGGATTATACCTATGGATGTACAATGTGCAAACTGCAAGAAACACTTGAATTTTCAGTGATATGTTCTCATATGAAAGAAACAGCAAGAACAAAAACAAAAAAAGTTGTATTACTGGGAATCAAACCCAGGATTAGTAGTCTGACATGGTTACCATTGCGCCATACAGATCAGCAATAAATTAACAACTCAAAATTTTATCTTTAATTCAATTCAACTATATTAGTACTTTGTTATATAAACACAAACAAATTATCCTTATGTTTCTAAATAATATCCACAAAATATTATAAAATTTTCAATATTTTATATAACGTTTATTTTGGTATAATCTTCAAAGTAAATTATAGCATAAATAGTAATAATAGTTTTCTAACTATTTTGTTTACTAACAATAAAATTTAATAGATTGTGCCAAAACAGAAAATAGTGTCAAGTGGAAATCCGAGTTTACGTCATATGCATCAACTGCCCCAAAATTACATCCATCCATCAAGACCATCAAGCCCCCCCCCCAAACTGAAATCCTACATCTGTGTTGCTTGACACTTTTTTTGGGACATTATATATTCTGACTATACATTGGTACTTATATTAAATAATATTATACATCATAAAAATATGAAGCCATAGGATATCTTATAAGAAAAGCTATACAAGTGCATATAACTTGGAATTTCATTAAATATAAAGTTAATCTAACTTCAGATGTTGGGCCAAGTTTAATTAGAAACAGATTTATTAAAGTTAAGTTATTCAGTGTTATATGCTCATCATCTTCAACTTTATCTACCAGGTGAAACAAAGTAAATACTTGTATAACTAGCTTATTAAGTAAATTTAAATCTTTTTTTATAATCACTGTTCTACTTGCTTGAAGTAAGTCAGTCTCTGCACTATACTTTGGCAACCTATGTCTAGGGCATGGAATTATATGAAATAATTGTGGAACTGAATATACAAAGTTAATTATTTGTGGAATAAAAAATAATAAAACAGTTTTGCTGAAGTGGCTCAATATACCTACTACTGCAAATGTCATCCCAGATACATAACAAAATGTATCACCTACAAATACTTGTGAAGGATACCTGAAAATTAAATTTATTTAATTAATTTAAATGTTGCATAATACAGGGGTGTTGTTGATGGGCTATGACTTGCTATGGTAGGAGTTGATAGATCTTATGAAAGTTATAAATAAAATTAATCATTGGAAGAATTAGATTAATTGAAAGAACTGTATATTTATAAACTTATAAAATTTAATATACATACCAATTATGTTTTAGTAATGCTAGACTGGTAGCCATATAAGGAATCATTATATGCAGTGAAAACATATGAGCTTTATACTGATCCCCTCTTAACTCAACAACATTGAAAATTATAATAGATAGGGCTATAACTACAGACTGGCCAACTTCTAACCCGTTGATGCCAGCTAATATATTTATAGCATTGGTACAGAAAACTGCTAACATTCCCATATAGATGTAATATAAGAAACCTGAAATTGAAAGCATGAATGAATAAAATGCAAAATTAGGAAGGAACAAAACATTGAAATAGGCATTAATAATTATTATATAGAAACTTACCTATATTAATAGACATGCCTAAATATGGCCGTAATGGTATTGGCACTACAAATGTGGTGGAGTTAAAGTTTACATAGTAAACTACAAGTAATGGTAGTGATGCAACAGTTGGTAGGAGGAGTTTGTACCTCCACCTTAAATCCAATACATCATCAGCAAATCCCAGGAGCAACATGCAACATATTGATAATAAAGCTGCTAATAATTCTGCAAACTAAAAAAAAATCTTAACAGAATAGAATTCACAACGTTACTTCTGTTATGGAATTTTATGGAATGGAATTGAATTAATATCGACATGGAGTATATTATTGAAACCAAAATATTACCTCATTATGGGGAAAATTTCCTCGATCTAACAAACTGTATCCAAAAGCTATAGGGATAAACAGAAAGCTTGTGACCAAAAACACACATCCTGATACGACACCTATAGCTTCAGGTCTGAAATAATAAACAAATATTAGTTCATAATAATGTCATGTGATATTCTAACATAGGTACAAACATATTTAACCATTACATACACTTTACTCTTGTTAACTTTACACAAGTCGATCCCGAACAGACCTGACTTTATAAAAAGTTCTTTTAAGTTTATTATTAGTTCATCTGTGAATATGAATGCTATTGCAGATAAAATTATCAAAAACACTATTGACCACATTATAATATAAAATACAATTTGTTTATAAAGAAGATAAATTATTTGTATGTTGTTATTGATAGTTATTTGTTCCCACACAAAAATAATAGTTTATGACATCATATTAGTGCAAAATTATTAGAAAAAATAAATTTTATTTATTAGTTCCTGGTTCATTTACGTGCCGAAAAAAACGTAAACATGTTCGATGACATAACCTTACAGATTGACAGTAGACACTTTGACTGACAGTGACACGCGCTACTAAAGGGCTGATTACATTTACCAACTTGCAGGGTCCGATTTGGCATACATTGCTGGTTATCTTGAGTATTTTATTACAATGTATTCAGATTTCATTGTAATAAAATACTCAAGATAACCAGCATAACAATGTATTCAGATTTCATTGTAATAAAATACTCAAGATAACCAGCATAACAATGTATTCAGATTTCATTGTAATAAAATAATCAAGATAACCAGCAATGTATGCCAAATCGGACCTTGCAAGTTGGTCAATGTAATCAGCCCTTCAGTCCGAGTCAGTCCTCTCCTCAGTCTAGGCATGCGCCAAACCACAGAACACTATTAAAAAGGTAGAACGGCAATAATACACCGTTTGTATGAAGACTGATGTCGCCGATTAAGCCCCGCCTTTCACCTCCATTACATCTGTACTTAAATAAATTCGAAGCTTACGCACATATTTGCAATTTCAAATCTAGCCAATCTTAGCGCCGCACAATCACGCGATTTCAAATGAACGAATCACACCCAAGCACGCATATTGTAGCACGATCGCGTGTTTCTGTAGAGATTTTGGAATTTTGAGCGTTTGCTCAAAATTCCTTGGCGACGTCTGCCCCGCCCACATTTCCATTCTAACTTCTGTTAATAATGTTCTGTGCGCCAAGCAGTACCTCTAGATGCCTCTAGTACAAGTTTGCACCGTTTTCATGGTGATGTGTGATTCGTATATCATTAAGTAGATACATTACTCCACCATCACCTATTACTTTTCTTACTCACAACATCATTTATTACTGTGTACACTGTACCAACTACGGAATTATTAATTAATTCCAAAAATTTTTTTTTGTGTTTTCTTTGCGTTTCATAGTGCCCTAAGCGTATACCCTAACTCCAGCCCCCCGCCCCTAAGTAGACACTCCGACCGAATTATTACTAACATAATTTATGTTTTACGTTGGTAGGTACACTATATTTCGTGCAAATTGTTATACGTAGGTCTTGGCTAAAAATCCACTTTATCTACAATAATTATTGATCATTATGTACATATTTACAATATGTATATGTACATGTGTATGTATGCACATGTATAGCATTTCAGTAGATTAGTACCTATACATATACAAATATTTTTTTTTTGTCTTTTTTTTAATGTAGGTACATATTTAGGCGTAAGACAGGTTCTTCTGTCGTTCAAAGTTAGGCCAGCTTTAGAAAAACCCCTCTCGCACAGAACAGACTTTGCAGTAATTGTTCAAAAAAATTGGAGAAATGTAGCATTTCGACCTTTTAGATAAGAGTAAAAATAAGATTAGGTATTTCAAATTGTAAATAAAACATTGCTCGTATTGCATACTACGAAGTTACAATACGTACATTAGTTGGGTGGGTAATATGTATGTCAAAAATATAAAAGTGAATCAAATTTTAAGACCATACTGTAGTATTATTTATTCTTATGCATGCGGTTCAAATTGTCTTTGTCTATCTCTTTCTGCGCTCGGACTTCGTGCGGCATGGTAGATAGTAATGAATGTAATGGTAATACCATGTAATACCACAGTGTAATTCCCCTATGTATAAATGTACTCTATGAGTGTAATGCGTAACGGCATGGTAATGTTTCAAAGTATTCTATAAACTCTCACTCATTACATTACATTCGTCGAAGATATTGAAAGAGTGATGCGTGATGTTTAAAACTGACGGGTAATGCGTGATGTTTAAAACTGTCGCGTAATGCGTGATGTTGCATCACGTCACTGAGTAATATCACTTTTGTGATATTACTTACATGCATTATGTACTTAGTTTACTTACCCATGTCTACTCTACTCCTCACTACTCCTCAGGAGTACTCTTAAGGTATCGATACCGTTTCATCCCTAGTACTCAGTAATCACAGAGTACATTTTGTCAGTAATATCGATTCATCCCTACTCCTCACCTATAACTATAACGTAGTGTTTAATTTCTAATAATTTCTCTATGATAAAGATAAAACCCAAGTATATTATTCTTAGTCTAAGGATAAAACCTCAGATAACAAACAGATAAAACGGAGTGATTAAGGCTTAGGTATAATTTATATACTCTTAGCTCACCGACAAGCCGACAAATTGATATCTTTAATTAATTTATAGATTAGTATTACTTACTCTATGTATTTCGAGGAACCTATCTACGACTTACATACTAACAGGAATGCTTACGATACGAAGATCGCAAAAACCTTCCGAAGAGTGTAGCCCCATTTTAGGATCGTGTCTCTTTCTATTAGCAAATCCACACAGCACATTATTTCTAGGACATTCCTGCATTGACTATTCTGTACTTAATGAACTAATTTTATTCATAACTTATTTTTTCGATAGTAACTTCGTTTTTTATAACAGCACAATATGTGCAAAAAGCCCGATTCAAATTTTATAAAACTTATAATTATCTAATACCTTTAAACGTGCAATTCTTGTACATATATACCTACATATAATATGAATCTCGGAATCCGTTCCAAAGTTTTTCATTAAATTTAATATGCCGGCGTTTTCGGGGGCAATAAATTGATCCAGCTAGGTTTTTTTAGAAAATATCGTTTTATCCGTGTTTTCAGCGATAATCAACTCAAACATAAACTGAAAATATAACTCTTCCTGATATCTATTAGGGACTAGCTTGCAACCATTTTTGCGTCCCACTGCCGCTGGGCACGGGTCTCTCCCCTTTATTGTGGAGGCCTGGAGCTTACTCCACCACGCTTGGTGGAGACGTGGGTTAATGGCCAACCCGCTGACGGATGTGTTCAAACCGCCTAGTATCTATCGACAACCGGGACCGACAGCTTAACGTACCCTCCGAAGCACGGAAATGCGCATGATTTTTTTGCCACTAGAGGTCACCCATATCACACCCGACCGCGACCATTCGGCTTAGCTCATAGATCGCTTGCGTTCTACGCTAGCCGCTAGGCCATGCGTGAGTATTATGTACTGTTAAATTTTATTTTTTTAAATTGAGAGCCTCCTCGGCAGGTGTTGTTAAGCAACACTAAATCTATGAGTCTATGAAAAAAATCAACTGTTTTTATCCGAGCAACGCTCTGTTATCCGTACGGAGTTCCAAATAACGCACACTGTGGTCATACGAGTACTTAGTTTAGTAAAATATATCGGATATGTATATTTGTGTTGAATAAATAATGTATTTCATTAATTTATTCAGCACAAATAGAGTATTTAGACTTCTTAATCTATGCTTTAAAGATCACATTGAGGGATATTTTTAAAGGTTGTTGTGTGGTGTAAAAATAAATTAAATACGAAATCGGTAGTAAAGCTTATAACAGTTTATTCTTGACAACAAAATATATTTACAAAAGTGACAAGGACTAAATTTAAAAATACTAGAAAATAAAGTTTTGTATGGCCTGCGTTACAACCAAAGAACGTGAAACCTTCAACACCCCCACTTAACGCAGGTACCATAGAACACTTATATTCTAAATAAGTTTAGTCTACAAGTCCTAATTGCTTACAAAAACTCAAATGCTTGAAACTGCCTAATGGTTTTGTAAACACATCAGCGATCATTATATCTGTTGGCATATACCTAAGATCTACATTGATCCTGCTTACAACATCCCGCACAAAATGATATCGAACCTCAATGTGCTTAGACCTTTTATGGTGAACTGGATTTAAGGTCAGTTGTATAGCAGACTGATTGTCACAATTCAATACAATTGTGTTTTCCCTACCTAGCTCTTTCAGAAGCGCTTGTAGGAACACCGCCTCTCTACATGCTTCACTTAAGCTGATATACTCCGCCTCGGTGGACGACAACGCTATACATGTTTGCTTATAACTGGCCCATGAAATAGTATAACCGGCATATTTAAATATGTATCCCGTATAAGATTTCCGGTCTAGATCTGAAGCCCAGTCAGCATCAGCGTATCCTTCTAAAACAGATTTTTCATTACATTTTTTAAATATCAAACATTGATGCTTAGTCCCCTTTAAATATCTTAAGATACGCTTAGCATGATTACAGTGAGATTCAGTATAGCAACTATTAAACTGACTTAAATAAGAAACAGCAAATGCAATATCGGGACGCGTAGTAACAGATAAATACATTAAACTACCTATCAACTCCTGATAAGGAAACTTAAGATTAGGTTCAGACTTAACATTACAAGTTCTCTCAATATTAGCTATGTTTAATACCATGGGAGACTTTACAGACTTGCAATCGGTCATACCGAAACGATCTAATAAATTGTCAATCTTATGTTCCTGGCAAAGTTTAATAGAATTACTGTCGCGTTCTACTTTAATCCCTAACAAATTGCGTACGTCGCCTAAATCCTTCACTTTAAAATGCTTAAGCAAAGAGTCCTTCAACATTTTTGATAAAATAAAATCATTATAAAACATGAAAAAATCATCAACGTATAAAGCAATAATAACAATGGACTTACCAGATCTCTTTATGAATATACACTCCTCTTGTTTACACTGCATGTATCCTAAAGAAAGTAAAATATCTTTCACCTTTTTATACCATGCACGTGACGCTTGCTTTAATCCATAGACCGCCTTCCGCAATCTATACACCTTATTTTCATTACCAAGACTTATGAAACCTTCTGGTTGGTTCATGTAAATTTCTTCCTTAAGATCACCGTTTAGAAATGCAGTCTGTACATCGAGATGATCAATCTTAAGATTCAATTCAACTGCAAGTGACAGCAACAATCTCAAAGAACTGTGTCGGACAACAGGGGAAAAGGTTTCTGTGAAATCTTCACCAAACCTTTGCGTAAAACCTTTTGCTACAAGCCGCGCCCTGTATCGTGTAATTATACCTTCAGAGTCTCGTTTCACAGTAAAAATCCATTTATTTTTCACAACATTCTTGTCCGGCGGTTTCTCAACTAACTCCCAAGTTCCATGACAGTTAAAAGAATCTATCTCTTCCTTCATAGCTTTTAGCCAAAGTTCCTTCTGATCGGAGTTTAAGGCTTCTTTTAACGTGCGAGGTTCCAAAACTTCAACAACATTAGTAATGTTACATGCTGTCTTTGGAATTCTTGGACGTAAGTTGTACGGGTGACGAACTGGTTCTGTATCTGCGTCATTGGCATTATCAGTAGCATCACACCATTGTTCACTCTCCGCCTCAACAGGAGAACTTGATGACGAATCCGTGACTACAGGAATCGACTCCGCCTCAACCGACGTATTATAGTCTTCCTTCACATCGTCATCACCTGAAAGAAACATAGGTATAGTTTCCTTCTTAACTAATGAATTTCTCCCAGGAAAAACAGTTTCATTAAAAACTACATCCCGTGAAATTATAACTTTGTTACGACTCTTAGTATCAAATAAACGATATCCTTTTACATTTTCTTCATATCCAAGAAAAATAAGTTTCCTACTCTTAGGATCTAACTTTTTTCTTTTGCAATCGTTTACGTGTACAAATGCCTCACAACCAAATACTCGTAAATATTTTAGGCTCACCTTCTTCCCAGACCAAACCTCTTCTGGAAGTTTTCCAGAAAGTCTAGAACTTGGAGAACGATTGATAAGATAAGCTGCGGTACAAGCAGCTTCCGCCCACATTTTGCTGTCTAAGTTAGCATTGTACAATAAGCATCTAATCTTATTAAGTAAAGTACGATTGAGTCTTTCAGCAGCACCATTTTGCTGTGGCGTATAGGGCACAGTAAGTTGATGCACTATACCCTTGCGCTTTAGAAAATTGGTTAGCTGTTGATTGACGTATTCAGTCCCATTGTCAGATCTAAGTATTTTAATCTTAGAGTTACATTGATTTTCTACAAGATTAATAAAATCAATTGTGTATTTACTTACATCACTTTTGTGTGCAATCGGATACACGAACACTTTTCTGGTGTGATCATCAAGGAAAGTCAGTAGGTATCTCTTTCCTCCAAGAGAAGTTACCGACATCGGACCGCAAACATCCGTATGGATAAGCGCCAACCGCTCTGTAGAAACCTGCTTATTGGAAGAAACATTAAACGGATCACGGGTTTGTTTACCCGTCATACATATGTCACAAACTTTATCCTGAGCTTCAACCTGAAAATCAATTCCATTAGCAACCTTCCTAAGTAACTTTAAGCTATCAAAATTTATATGACCTAATCTTTGATGCCATAGTTCCATACTTAGAGGCTTAGAAGAATTTGATAAGTTCGCTCTACCTAAAGTTGCAAGTTTGTAAACTCTACCGACCTGTTTACATCTAAAAACTTCCTTACCAGAATTAGTACTAATTTTACATTCTGTACTAGTAAACACAGCTGTATAACCCATTTGAGTTAAACTAGGAACAGAAATTAAATTAATAGTAAGGTTAGGTATAAACAATACATTCGATAGTGTTATATCTACCGTTTTACCCTTAGAGTCCACTGAAACATTAATATCACCAATACCTTTTACAGCTAATCTGTTTCCATTAGCAACACATACATCCTTAATCGTCGCTGACTTCAGAGTGCTAAACCATTCTCGACATCCTGTCATGTGATTGGTTGCTCCGGAGTCAATAAACCAAGACCTGTCCTGTGCCATTGATCCATTGAAAGCTGACATCACAAAGTTTGTTGAAGAATGATCCCTTTGATGACAGTCTTTCTTGAGATGACCTTTAGATCGACACTTCCAACACCAAAGTTTCTTATTATTGCTCGACGATGAATGAGTGGAGGAATTATTGGAATTTGAGTTATTCGGAGCATTCCAGTTAACACGACGTTTGATATTCTTGCTTTCCTCACGTTTACGTGTAAGCAAGCAGTCATTGTCGATTTCGGAGTTTCCGATCCATCTCTTATCTTGTAGAAGCTTTACCTTAACCATATCCGTAGAGACAGTGACACCTGAATTTTCTAATGCCATTATCATGGGTTCGTATTCTTGAGGTAACCCTTGTAACATAATAGCGGCCAGGAACTCATCATCCAAAGGTTTGTCCATGCTCCTAAGTTGACCAGCCAATGAAAGAATTTCATTCACGTACGACTCCATACTGGTAAAATCGTTCAACTTAATAGAACATAACTTACGAAGTAACTTTAACCTCCGATGCAGCCCTTTGTCGTCAAATGATTTTTGCAAAGCATGCCAGACATCTTTTGCTGTTTTTAGTTCGATTATGTGCGGATAACAACTTTTGTCGACTCCTAAACATAATCGCGCTAGCGCTTTTTCTTCTCTACGAAGCCTTTCGTCGGGTTTTTCACCAGCGATTGTCTCATTGGAAATGCAACACCATAGGTTTTCAAGTATCAGAAAATTTTTCATTTGAAAAGCCCAATCACGATAATTTTCCATACCTGTCAACTTTTCGACTTGGAAACTGGAATTCTGCATTTTCGCCTTTTTGCGGTATTTAAATTTTTCACCACGTACAACGGAAGTCTTCTTCAGTACTGGGTACTGTGTACTGGGCCCATAACCTTTTAAAGGTTGTTGTGTGGTGTAAAAATAAATTAAATACGAAATCGGTAGTAAAGCTTATAACAGTTTATTCTTGACAACAAAATATATTTACAAAAGTGACAAGGACTAAATTTAAAAATACTAGAAAATAAAGTTCTGTATGGCCTGCGTTACAACCAAAGAACGTGAAACCTTCAACAGATATTCATTCGTGTGGACATTATGACTGGATATGGGGTATAAATGTAATAAACAAATAATAACAACAACTGTAACCTTTCCACATACTTGCTCAGTTTGTATAAATTTGTCCACCTAAAATTATCAATAAAGGAAGGTCACCCTGTCGGCCATTGTTCTTCATAAAGTATAAGGTGTTGCCATACGCAACTTCCAAAATAAAACCTGTTACAATTTATTCGTCTTATTTTTTGTTTTATATCAATGACTTGGAAACGTACACAATAAAAAACTTAAATAAATTGATGATAAATATAAACTTAATGTTTAAAAGCCCATATGATTTAGTACCTTTATTATAAAATATAGAAATATAATTCTACTAAAAGGCTACATATTATGAAGCTGGCAATTGCTAGAAAGTGACACACTCCTATTTTGATTTTTGACGTTGTCTTACTCGGAACGTTTTTACTCTGTCAAAAGATTTAAATGAATATGAACTTTTGTAGGAATAAATAAAATAAAGTTCAATTTTTAATATATATTTATTTAGCGTCGCGTCGTAACGTAAGCAATCATTCCAGGTAGAATGTAAGTTTCTTGATTTGATGTAGGATTTAGAAAATTAATAAATTAATAGGAAATAAATTGTTGCCATTTTTCATGTTAATGTTATAGAGTGAAAAGGTAATATTATACGTATTGATAATGAATACTTGTGAAGTTCCGAACTGAACACAAAAAATGACTCCATCTCAAGAGTAATAAAATAATTCTAAGCTCAAGAGTGATAATAATTCTCAACAAATATTTGCACTTATATAAATCTTACATATCATTTATTTATGAACAAAATGAGTACCATGGATGAAATAGAAGAAGAAGCAAAAGCAACAGCTGAAAAAATGGTAACGAATATGATGCAAAGGCCTGGACAGCTGGAAAAAGTGAGTTCAATCAAATTTTGCTATAATCACTTTCATCCACCCTTATTTATACTAGGGTTTTCTTTAGTAATCGGCAGCATTCGGAGGGGGAGGGGTGAAAGGGGGAGGGGTAGGAACCCCCCACCTCAAGGGGAAACGCATAGTTTTTGAGATATTTAATTTTTTAATTTTGAGGTCTGTGAAACTGCTCAGTACTTTTTGCCTTTATAATGTAATAAAACAAGTGGCTCTGTGACATCTCCGGCATTTTATATACACTCTAGGGGTAGTACAGACAAGACCACGTGGATAGTGGGGTGCTCTGATTCGGTTTGGGTATTTTTCGAATATAAATAATTATAGTGAAAATGTGTTTCAGGGACATTGTTTAGCTCAATGACACCTGCGGTCAAAAGTAGGATGGGTGGTCATTAGCTCAATGACACCTGCGGTCAAAAGTAGGATGGGTGGTCATTAACCAACATGTTGTGCAGTCATAAGAAGTATGGGTGTTAATAAAGCTAAGCAGTATCAAGTGCGATCAAAGGGAGGATGGGTGGCCATTGTGAAACATCTAGTGCGGTCAAAAGTAGGATGGGTTACTTACATTGCGAGGCTTCATTACAATGAGGATAAACGTGAGCCGCCATATTGTAGACCATATCGCAATAACAACCCGGCTAATCGTGGACCCGCCACAATACAGAATGGCCCTGTTTTAGGAACCGGCAAGATGTAATGTTATACGGCTGATTATACGATCAGACTTCGCCAGAGTAAACACTATATTTCGTCATAATATTTTGGCATTCACCGCCTCTTTCTATCATGTTATTTCGAATTTAACCTCAAAATTTAAAATAAAGATTATTCAAAAACTACGCATCTCCTCGCAAAAAGCAAATCTAGGTTGTGGTTCGGGCATCATTACCTATCGATTAAGACCAAAATCACTTTGATATTCGTGCTGCCGATTACTAAAGCCGATCCTTATACTATACTCTATACTCTATCTCTTCTATCTATACTCTATAATATTCTACACTCTTTATTTAAAGTGTTTAGTTGAATGAAGAAAAAAAGTGTTTTTAGTTTCAGGAAAGACTGATTTGAATCTCAGATTAAAAAAATAATTTTGACTTGTATAATTTTATATATATTATTTTAAATAGGTATGATATTAATCCTTATCAAAATAATATCTGATTTATAAATTTTAACAATTTTAAAAATGGCTCTTTACATCATTAATGAATATCAATGAATATTATACACTTTTAAAATACCTGTACAGCATAGTAATGATTTTGAGTAGAGAGGTAGGCAGGTGGCTCAAGATATCCAAAAGATTTGCATAAGGTATTAATAGCCATCACCTCTGTTGCCAAAAAAATTTGCAAATATAAACTCAATCATCTGGACGAGCCAGGTGGGATAATAGTCCATGTAGCTTTGGGATTAAGAATAGAGCTACGGTATCCCCTGCCTGATTGTAAGAGTCTGCTCTCCCGAAGATGGGCCTGTTATGGGGCGCCATGCGTGGAGTACACCTGTGCATTCCACTGGAGATTCCAGAGTCCTCCCCAAGTGCAGAGGCAGGCCACCGAGGTGGTATCCTCTCCCAAGGTGCCGGGTACCTTTTCAAGGTTTCCCCCCATACCAAAAAAAAGGTTTGCAAGTATAACATGCATACATATACTACCCATGTGGCCCAATGGTTACCATGTCTGACTGCCGATTGGAGGGTCCCGGGTTAATTCCTGGCGAGGCAGAAATTGAAATGATAAGTTTTGATTTCTGTACTTGGTCTGGGTGTTTGTGTTTCTGTCTTTGTGTGTGTCCATGGTACCCACGACACAGGGAATCCTAGTGTGGGGCTATGAGTGTGTAGCGTTTAATTAATACAAGTATAACATGTATGCAAACTGTTTGAAATTAAATTAAGTTTAAGTGGGCGAGGTAATCCAAAGCAATGAAAGCAATTTTTACTTTACTAATTAAAATTTGGTTTCCAGGTGGAGCAATATAAAAAAAGAATAACTCACAAGAAGGCATCAATAGAAGCACAATTAAAATCAGCGGTACAAGGCAAACTTGATGGTGTTAGTGTTGGTCTCAAACAACTCCAAGAATGCCTTGATGATGTACAACAAATTAGTTTGAAGTAATTATTTTGATGTAAATTAGCTAAATCAGCTGTATTTTTAAACAAACTGTATGATAAAATTGTTTAAAGTGTAATTTATGTATCCATAATCAAACTTGACCACTACACACGACATCACAGGGTCCACTGATTAAGAAATTTATGTTCTTATTTATCACTGCTACATGTAGTATAATAGTAACACAAAATAATCTAGGTCACAAGAATTGGTACACTGCAGTCAACCACCCCTCCCCCTCTTGTTGACAAATTTTTTGACATGCAAAATTCAGTCCAATAAAATCAACGCCATTGGTTCTCTACAACTTTCCTGAACTATCTTGGACAATAGGCCCAACCCGAATCTTCTGTTTATGTTGCTTATAGTTTATATATAGCTTAAATTTCAAAGAATTATATATATTTATGTGATGTTACTTAATTTCTTTAATGTAGAATGGATGAGTTGGAGGAGTTATTGAAGGGGGTGCCACCTTTAGTTGCTTCTCTCCAAGCAGTGAGGGAAGAGGATTCCAGACACTCTCAATATGTCACAGCTATGGACAGTTTGAAGCATATTTTTACTGTTCCTGAAAGTGTTGCAAAGACCAAGCAATGGATTGGTGAAGGAAAATTACTACACGCCCATCAGGTATTAAATTTTATGAGACTGAGCCACCTCATTATTTCTTTGAAATAAAATTATACATCAACATAATATAATGTTTAAAATGTCTAAATAGTATTAATATTTTTATTTAGTTGATATTGTAATTTCATATTTGTATCTTTTTAGTGTCTCAGTGATTTGGAGAACTCGAGAGATGATTTGTTGTATGAACTGCACAGATTACCTAACCAGTCGTCTCATGACAAAATAATGCTCAAGGCATACTTTGAGGATGTTGAGATGGTCTCAAATATGCTTGAAAAACAAATTAAACTGATTTTAGCCAGAACATTAAATACCGTGCGCAAGGAACCTACAGTAATAGTAACAGCTCTTAGGATAATTGAAAGGGAGGAGAAGAGAGATCAAATGGCGCTTCAGGTAACATAAGGATATTGACTATTATTATTATTGTAAAGGTGCTACTGTTTACCAGGTCCTCCTAATTTTGTTGGTATAAGTTAAGCCTGCTGTACCACACATTAACAATGTATGTATGTGTAGGAACTAATGCATGTGACCAGAGTTGGGCCATATGAAATATAACTATTGGTTATTAACTACAACTACATCAGTACTTATAACTAAAAACTACATAAATTAATCGTAAGATTTTTTTTGTAGCCAAATTTAAAAAACATTTTATTATATTGTATTACAATCCATAGAACTCAAATAAATAATCAGTAGGTAGTTATAATTACTAGATTGCGGCAATCAAATTAATAACTACATCATGTAGTTTGATTACTGTAGTTAAGTTACATGTAATCATAACTAAGAGTAGTTAACTACTTCTAATCCTAATTAGTAACAGACATAACATTAGTAACAAAATAGTAGTTAACTATGCCCTACACTGCATCTGACTATACACACTCACATCAAGTGAGTCAACAGCTTCCCCAATTACATGCCTATTCTCTTTCTGAACGGCCCTGAGGATATTTGATAAATAATATGTGCTTCACTAATGTAAAGGGAAAAAATAAATACCTATTTTATTTTTATTTCAGCAACAGGACCAGACTGGATTTATGCCACCTGGACGCCCAAAAAATTGGCGTACCATGGCGTTCGAAGTTTTGGAATGCGCTGTTGCACAGCGGGTAGAAGGCACGCGCGTCGATGAGCGGGAAGACAACAAGCTTTGGTTAATTAGGTATCTCGAACTGACCAGACAGTTGATACTTGAAGACTTGAGGGTGGTGAAGACACTCTGCGTGCCTTGCTTCCCGCCTCATTACGACATTGTCAACAAGTATGTCAACATGTATCATACTTGCTTGTCTTCCAGTGTGAGTACATGTTTTAATGTTGTATTGATATTTTATTATTAAACGAATCGCGAGTGTACACTAACATTGTAGTTACATATTACACGACTGTACTCACTCACGTAAAGTTTATCGGAGATGCCGATATGTTTCCAGTCAGATACAGTCTCCGCCGCAATGCCACCGCGACCGGCGGGAGCTCCTGAAGAAGGTCCTCGGACCGAAACATATCGGCATTTCCGATAAACTTTACGTGAGTACAGTCGTGTAATATATAACTACAATTGTATTGATATTCTATTCTATTTCACGATGCCCGATCGGCTCTGGTTGTAGTAGTGATGTGTACTGACAAGCGTGCGTATCTGCGTGCATTGTCGGATATAGGATTTCAGTTTGTGGGGCTTGATTTTGGTTTGGGGCAGATGCGGGCTGAATTTTGGAGTAGGTTAGCGAATGCTTCACGTGTGCTCGGATTGCGCCTGGTTTTTGGCTTAACTTAACCGAGCAGTATTTTCACCGACTTTTGTGCTATCCGCATTTGCTTTGAACGCATCCGGGCGGAGCGTGGATATAAAAATTTAAAATTGTCACGATGGAGGGGAAAGGGGGGGAAGGCTTGAGCCCTTGATCCGCTAGTGTTCTAAAGCGTAAGCTTTTCAAGCGTTAGCAAAAAAATCTAAACATTTATGTCATTCTACGTTTCTCTATTCTACTTCTACGTTTAGTTGTCGTGCTGACGTTACTCGACACTGGTTTCTTTGGGTTACACACACTAAAATAATGTACATGTGAACGCCTCACAATATTAATTGCCGAACGGACTTCGTGGCTTAGTCATCTTTAATCATGTTCGTTTTATTTTGCAGCTTCAAGATGTCGTCCAAAATGGGCTAGAGGGTAATGAATATGTAACACTATTATCATGGGTACTGAATACATATCCCGGAGTAGAATTGATGGGTAGCGAGGAGCTTAACATTGACGTATCAACATTACCGCCGTTGCTTAGTGAAGAGAGCATGCAGAAACTACAAGACGAATACTTACAGGTTTGATAATTTGCCCTTGTACTAATAATTTTTTTAGTAAGCAATTTTTGTTATTATGTAAAGCTATGAAGATATTATTATAATGTCTAATTTTGGCTTGTGTCGCTTGTGCTGTGATTAAAGAAAAGAGGGGAAAAATGTTTATTTCATTCAGGAACACAACATATTCTCTTTATGAATGTAATTTGTAATTTATTCACCGGCGTTTTACGAGTGTTGACGTTTCTCCAACGTTTTTGCTGCGCGATGTTAACACTTGACATTGTGGTTTTTAGCAAACGCCAGCAATGGGCATGATGACAGATTTCTAAATACCTTTCCTTATTGTAGGTACACGTCTCCTAGTTTCGAAAAAAAGTTTATTTCAGCAATAAACTCAACTTTTAACGTAAATTAATGTATTTTCTGCTATGTAATTTGAATTAAGCGCGAAAACGCTCGTAGGTGTCATGGCGTCAGCTTGCTCGTCAAACTTCAAGCAACACGATGACATTAACTGAGATGTCACGTCATTCCTTTTGATTGGCGTTTCAGATAACATGGCCGATTGCTGTATTAATACTTTTATTTTATTAAAAATCTTATTAATCTTAATGTTTATATTAAAACGGGATCATATTTAAGAACTTATTTAGCATATATTTTTCTGTAAAACCGTTTATTCTCTGATTCTTTAATAGTGTCATCATGCCTATTATGGAATAACGCGTTTACTCTACCTAAATTCTTTCAGAAGGCTTGTATCCAGCCGTGTGATATTAAGGAGTTAAAAAATATATATAAGAAAAATCTGTTACTATAAGGACTGATTTATATCGTGTTGTATTCACATTCTTACATTTTTCTATGCTCGATATGTTCAGTCGGGATTTGTAAGCAACATTTTTAATACAGAAAATGCAGTCGAACTACATGGAGTGGATGGAGAAGACCCTGGAAGCTGAGCGAGCGGAGTGGAACGGGGACCGCGCGCCCGAGGTGGAGCCGCACTCGGGTGCCTTCCACACGCACGCGCCCGTCATCATCTTCCAGATGATCGACCAGAACTTGCAGGTGATATATCCCCTTATATAAAAATGCAGTTGAACTACATGCAGTGGATGGAGAAAATCCGGTAAATTAGCGCGCGGAGTCGAAAGTACAACCGCTGCACCCATTTCTATCGTGAAGCAATTCTATTGTGTTTTGGAGAAAATATGCGGATGCTGTCCAGACTCGCGTGAGGCGACCATCAACCTCTGGAATGCCAGCAAAACTGTATACAACCTTGGGCAAGAGCTTTTTATAGGCATAGAACCAGCTCGACGTGGTTCTATACCTTTTTTTACGCTGGCCTTTTGTCTGGCATAAGGCAAATTGGCTGCATGATACTGGGTTAGAGCCATGAAGGAAGAAATAGGTTATACCGACCACTGAAAACACTAAGGGGCTTGCGTGCTCTTTTGATACTCAATTAAAAATTAAAAATAATATATTAGACGAGCACGCTGCGCCGGCGCCGCCGCGCCGCGCCGTCTTCGGAACGCGCCGGCGCCGCCGCCGAGACATTTTCTCGGCGCGCCGAAGATGGCCAAAGCGCGATAAATTAATCAAATTCAGCCGAGCTGGACCGAGCGTTCACGAACGTGTGGCTGGCGGGGAAGAGCGGGGCGCGGGGAGGGTAAAGACGCGAACTTTTTTCTCACCGTGTTGTCATAGCAGCATAGCAGCTGCATAGTAGCAGCACCGTGGCCGTCTTTAACCTATTGGAGGCTCTGGGCATAATCAGGAGTTGCCCCGCAGTGAAGTACTGCCTTGCCCTATTGAGGACACCAAGCTTTTTGGACGCCAATTTGGCTTTGTGCTCCAAATGACTCCGATACTGCACTTTACTCGTAATGTCAAATCCCAAGATACCGACATTTTCACTGACGGTGAGCGCGGTACCCTGGAACTCGGGCGCTATAACAATTGGGGTTTTTTTTAAGCGGTAAACGCGCAAACTTGTGCCTTCGTGAGGTTAAGTCGTCCCCATTCCGAGACCCGCTCCAGAGAGTTCTCGACCTCAGACACAAGTTTGATTCTGCTTTCCTCCACTTCTGACCGAGAAGCATTGGCTCGACAGGTGTATAGTGCGTCCACCGTAATATCATCTGCATAGCAATGTACACTGCATGATTGTTGCAGCATGTCATTGATATGCAGAATGAATAGTGTAGGAGACCGTACTGAGCCTTGGGGAACACCGGCGTTAATGGGCTTCATATCTGAGCAGCATCCGTCAACAACGACCTTAATCTGCCGCTCAGACAGAAAGTTTGCCACCCAGTTGCATAGCCTCAGGGGAAGACCGTAAGATGGAAGCTTCGCGAGAAGGGCCCTGTGCCAGACCCGGTCAAAGGCCTTTGCAATATCCAGGCTGACTGCCAGAGCCTCCCCGTTGCCTTCGACGGCTTCAGCCCAACGGTGTGTGAGGTATACCAAGAGATCACCGGCCGACCGGCCCTGGCGAAAGCCATACTGACGATCGCTGATCAACCGGTGCTTGTCGAGGTACCTAAGGAGCTGCGTGTTTATAACACGCTCCATCACCTTAGAGAGCAGGGAGGTTATCGCAATAGGCCTGTAGTTGGACGGGTCACTGCGGTCACCCTTTTTCGGGATTGGGTGTACTAGGGCTACCTTCCACGAAGACGGTACTTTACTAGTGGTGTAGGAAAGCGAGAATAAGCGCGTTAAGACGGGAGCCAACTCGGGAGCGCACGTCTTTAATACGATCGCGGGGATATCATCTGGCCCGCTCGACTTCTTGACATCGAGGGCTAGCAGAGCTCGTCTGACGGCCTGTTGAGTGAAACGCACGTCCTTCATCGAGCTCTCACACTGCTTGATGGTCGGCGGTGTGGCACCTCCGTCGTCCAGAGTCGAGTTTGAGGCAAACAGGGTACCCAGGAGATCGGCTTTCCCTTTTGCCGTGTGAGCCAGAGTATCGTCCGGTTTGCGTAAAGATGTTAGAGACGACCGACAGAAGTTACCTTCGACAGCCTTGGCAAGCGACCAAAAAGCTCGACTCCCGCAAGGGTAGCTTGATAGACGCTAGCCAATTCTGCCGACGTGCCTAAACTTCGCCTTGGCTATTTGCTTCTTTGCCGAACGGGAGGCAGCTTTTAATTTTTTCGGAAGCTTAGACGTTTCGGGGTCCTTACGCGTGTGCGCATCAGCCCAGGTTTTAAAAGCTTCTTGCTTAAGGCTAGAAGCCTATTTTATTGAATGAATAGTGTCCTTTTGAGTTGGTTTTTTTTTCTAACAAAATAAATTTACGGAAGAAACAGCAGAACTACCCATAATTTCCCCTAAAACTCTAATTTTAATTTACATATTATGAATTTTGGGTAACTTTGAATAAATTTTTTTAGAATGTAAAACCTTAATATTTTAAGGTTTAGGTAATATAAAAAGAAGGTATTATTAAATTTAAAAACCTAATCTATAAAAATGACATCTACACTGACGTACAAAAGTAACAAATAGCTCGGTTTTGCCATATGAATCAAAGTGGTCTAGTTTACGATTCCAAATCAGAGCTCAAAAACTTCTAGCAACTTCAACACCGAAAAGCTCGAATTTTCAGAATTATGGCATTAACAGTTAATTTTTTTTAATTTTCATTTGGTACAAAAACATTTTGGCAATCCATTATATACAGTTATTATATTGAAACATCAAAAAGTTTCGATGTAATAAATTGTTAAATATTTTTTCCAACTTTTTTCAAAGTTAAACGTCAATTCGAAGTTACCCAAAATGACTGTACCTAACCTACTGCTGGAAAGCTGCTAGAATTTTTTTTATTCCCCCCGATCCCGATAGGTCGGCGCGCCGCACGCTTTGTAACAGTAGCGCGGCAGTAGTAAGAATATGCCGGTTCTGGCTCACTCCCCACCCCCCGACCATCCTGCACCCCCGCCCATCCCCCGTCATTTGGTCCTTTTTACCAACTTGGCGGGCGTCGTCGGCTAAAAAAAAAAAAAAAAAAAAGTTTGGTGTCAAAATGGGGGTTTTCGGCCACGCCCAATCGATATCAAGAATCCGTTTTACGATATCTCTTTCCGTTACGAAGTTAGCTTCTTAAGGAATTAGGCCCTAGTTCGTTATCTAATCACCTAATGAGGATATGAGATAAGGTCATTAAGCTCACTGCTTGTTATTCATTCTATTCCACAATAGATTCATTTACTAATTACTTTACCAGGAAGTATTAGTAGTTATAAACAATAATAAAACTAGGTATATTTCTTAAACTTTTATTTCATTTATCAAAACAACTTTGGAACAGATCAACAATAATAATGTCATTCAGTAATGCATCTTCGCAAAAAAGTCTTATGTAATCACTAAGTGTTTTTCCACAATACCTATAATATAAGTACAGAAGGCTATATTCTCCGCAAACAGAAGAAAAATCATGCTGTATTCTATATCTATTGAAATCCCAGTGTCTAGCATTCCTCTTCAAAAAGTCTTTATGATAGCCTGTTGGTGGCCTACCGTATGAATCGAAATACTGACCGAAGCCATTGCTGCTTATGTGTATGCCTACCCAGTGGGAACCAGGCTCACTGTCAACATCCAAATTACTTATCAAATATGTAGGAGTCTTCACATACAACGGCAATCGGTTTGCTGCATAAACATTATTACTCAGACTCCAATGTATTTTATGTAAGTATTTCTGGATGTCTAATGTATTCATCGTGCAAACCTACACGAACAATAGATTTGTAACAAATGGCGAACCGTTTAATATCTCGTATTAATAAAGGAATACACAAAGGTTACAAATAAAAGTTTGCAAGTATGTTTTATGTTATATTTATTCATAAAACTAACTTAAATGTAGGTATACATAAACTGCCTTAACTACTATAATCTACGTTTACATTTCGATTCTTATCAATTTCAATTACGTTGTCAAACTCTGCATACACTATACAGTTAATCGTTTCGGTAAGAGCTGATTCAAAGCGAACCTCTAACCTTACACTACCATGCTTGATTAGATTCCAATGAGTCATAGAGTTTGATGACAGATCAGGAGTTAAATCAAACGCTAACAGACAGTAACCTTTTGCATATTGTTCTCTAGATATGCCATTACCTTCATTAAGAAAATGTATGCCTGTCCCCGAAAATAAAGTATGATAGGCTGCCGTGAATATGTTATTCTCGAAGGATGGTTGCAAAGCCTTTGAAGGTATTTGTTGACCATCTATATATAAACAAAATGTATTCATAGCATAGTTTTCAAAATTGAAAGGATTTTTAGTGAGACTTCCATTGAATGCTGTGTTATTTACAAATCCAACTATACATCTTTTAGGTACTTGTCCTAGAAAAATGTTGTCAAGAGTCTTTCCCTGAACCCCTGATGGTATAGTTAAAACTTTCACTTCAGCTCGAGTAATAGGATATTTAGCTGTAGTAGAGGCTAACACTTTTTGATGCGCGAGTAATACGGTTGGATTGATTCGTGCTCTACGAACAATGAGAGTTGCATCAGTTATGCAGTTTTAGTGAATAATATTCTAAGAATGTTATCTGAAACAGAAATTCGATAACAACCGTACTTTGTCCTCGATAAGATAACAATTAGGACCCTTTGATAGTTTAACAAACCATTAGAATATCTTTATCTGCAGTGACTGTATACCCAAAAATGTTGACTGTTGATAAGAATTCACTTTAAAAGCACGAGAACAGAATTTACCCTCACAGTTAACCGCTTTGTGCAGTAGCAACACAGTGAATAGTTATACGTTTTATATCCTAAACAGGCAAAAATATAGTCATAGTAATATATAAATAATTTATAATTTGAGTGAAAGTGAAGTGAAGTGAAATTGTGAAATGGAGGTAAGAAATTGTGTTCTTTTGTTCTTTTGGTTTTGTTTTGTTTTGAGATTGTTTACAATATTGCAAACTATTAAAGTAAATTTTATTTTATTTTGTTTTAGAATTTATATGAAGAAAATACATTCAAACAGTACTATTACACATTATCGGATGATGATGAAAACACTCAAGAGCTAAGACCTAAAAAGAAAGGTTTAAAAAGAACTAAGTCTATTGAAAGTTTGGACTCTTTATTTGAACTTCCTAAAGCAAAAACTAAAAAGCTTTTATCGACAGTATCTAGAGCTCATAAAGAGGGTGGAACAGCATTTTTATCAACGAATGCTGATGATGCGGCAACTGCATCCCACTTAATAAAAATAGAAATATATGACATGAAAAAACTTGCAAGTGTTCCTCAAGCACAGCACTGGAAACATGCTACAATGAGAATTAAGTACTACACCGATGAAAAAAGTGAAACGTACAAAGACGCAAATAAAATTATGTATAACATAAGTAAACAAATATCGAAAACAGAGAATTGTAAAAAATATTTGTTCAATGCTTCAACAACAAGCTCATTATAAAATTATACTTGAGTATAATGATTACTAATTAAGAGTTTTATTTAAGTGTTGTTAATTAGTTTATTGTGACATATTTTTGCCTGCTTAGGGTATAAAAAGCAAGTGCTTTTTTTGGTTCGTTACCAGTTGACATCGCAAGTCCACATTCAAAACGACTACGTTTAAAATTTTTATCATGGAAAATATCAACGAAGTGTGTCTAAGCTCCTTCTTTGAAGAAAGTATTTGTAATGAAATAGAGCTCAACAATGAACTTGTTGAAATGTGTAAGAAGTTAGAAACACAGTACGTGTTTGAAGACTCGGATGACGAAGAATTGGTCGATGTTTGCTGTAGGGTTGAAAATCTTAGGTATGTATAATTTAAAAGATTGTCATTAATTTTATTTATTTTGAATATCTGAACATAAATAAATAATTCTCATTTAATTTTCAGTCAACCTATACAAAGAGGAGGTGCAATAAAAAGGACCAATTCTCAAGTTCAAGTTCCTGCGTCCAAGAGGGTGAAAATCAACGAAGGCGCCTCTACTTCAACATCAAAAAACAATCAAAGAAATATTGAAAAAATAATGTGCGATGTCTGTCAAAGTTTGGTAAGTAAACAATATTTAGCCAATCATTTAAGAAGCACTAGTCACAAAAATAAGCTTTTGAAATCCCATACTTCTCTTCCTAATGTGTCTGTTATTAATTCTGCTTTTGGTCAGCGAATTATATCTTATAGAATCGAAAGTAAACCCAATGAATTGAACGATGCACTTACAACACCAGAGTTATTCATAAATTCAATTAAAGATGATATTTTATATCTTATATCAGACTCTATAGATGTCCATACAATATTTAAAGTAAATTTTATATTACACGCCACCTTTATACAACAAACAAAAAATGTAACTAACTCTTTTGACTTCATAACTTTCAATTATATGATCTCTAAAGGAGATGACTTAAATATTTTCTTTTCTTCATTAATTGATACATTCACAAATAAAATCAATACGTTTGAGAAAAAAGACAGTGGATGGAGTTTAATGCAAATAAAGCATTTAGAAATGCATATTAATAAATTTAACCCTCTTCGAGGTACATCATATATTGATTTACCCAACGACATTAAATTAAGAAAAGCTGTGATAAATGTACAAAATGTTGATAACATGTGTTTTAAATGGGCACTGTTGTCTGCATTATATCCTTCAAATAAAAATTCTAATAGAGTCTCATCTTATAGTATGCATTCGGATAAATTGAATTTTAGTGGTATCAGCTTCCCCGTCAAATTGTGTGATATATCAAAGATAGAAAAATTAAATAATATTAGTATAAATGTTTTTGGATTAGAATTTAATAGAGAGAAAAAAATTCATGAAGTCATAGGTCCTTTAGTAATGACAAAATGTCGTAAAAGTGTACACATCAATTTATTATACTTAAAGAATAGCACTAACGGTCATTATTGCTACATTAAAAATATGTCAAGATTAGTAAGTAAACAAATTTCTAATCAAGAACATGCTATTTATTTATGTGATGGCTGTTTATTACATTTTCCATTGGAACAACGTTTACTTGACCATCAACAAAATGACTGTGCTCATATAAAAACATATATACCTGATGGTAATTTTACTCGTAAAGACTGGTTCGGTAAATCAGCAGCAAATAATAAAATAAAATTTGAGAATTTCACAAATAAACTTAAAATACCCTTCGTAGTATACGCTGATTTTGAAGCGTTTTTGAAACCTATTAACGTGTGTTCTAATAACCCATCTAGATCTTATACTAACAACATACAAAAACATGAAGTCTATACTTTCGGTTATTACTTAAAATGTTCATATGATGATTCCTTATCAAAATATGAAACATACAGCGGGCCAAACTGTGCGGTAGAATTTATGAAACGATTATATGAAGACTTAAAATTTATTTGTAGAAAAAATAGTTTTCAAGTTCGTCCCAAATCACTATCTACTGTAGACGAAAATAAGTTATTGGATTCCGAGATATGTTACATATGTGAAACTAATTTAAATGAAGATAAAACTATTGATTTTGATTTTCATACTGGCATCGTCAAAGGAGTTGCACATGAACTCTGTTCTCAAAAGTTTAAGGCCCCAAAATATATACCAGTTTTTTTACATAACCTTAGCCATTATGATTCCCACTTTATTGTTCACGCATTAAACTTTGCAGATGGTAAAGTAAATATAATTCCTCAAAATAAAGAGAAATACATTTCATTTTCTAAAACATTAACTGTAAACAATCATGAAGTCACATTGAGATTTGTAGACTCATTTAAATTTCTGTCTTGTAGTTTAGATCAATTAGCAAAGAATCTTAATAACCAACAATTTAATGTCTTGAAAAAAAACTTCCCTTGCAATGAGGATTTCATTCGGCTAAGAAGGAAAGGAATTTACCCCTATGAATTAATGACCTCATACGATGCATTGAAACGTGATTCCCTCCCAACTCAAGCTGAATTCTACAGTTCGCTTACAGATTCTCATGTTTCCAATGATGACTATAATCATGCTAAAGATGTATGGCAGCATTTTCATTGTAGAAATATGTCAGATTACTCAGATTTATATCTTAAAACAGATGTGTTACTTTTAACTGATGTCTTTGAAATTTTTAGGGAACTTTGTTTAAAGACTTATGGATTAGATCCGGCTCATTATTATACAGCACCAGGGCTAAGTTGGGATGCAATGTTAAAGTGTACTAAAATTGAACTTGAACTATTAACAGACTATGAACAAGTAGCGTTCTTTAGAGCAGGCATAAGAGGAGGTATATCTCAATGTAGTAATCGTCATGCAAAAGCTAACAATAAGTTTATGAATGATTACGATAATGATAAACCTGAATCGTATCTTATATATTTGGATGCAAATAATTTATACGGTTGGGCTATGTCTGAATATCTTCCTACCGGATCTTTTGAATGGGTGAGCTCTGATGCAAATTATGATGTACCTGATACTTCAGAGTTTGGTTTTGTTTTGGAAGTTGATTTAGAATATCCTGATGAACTTCATGATTTACATTCTGATTTGCCTTTGTGCCCCGAAAGTATATGCATAGGCGATACCAAAGATATAAAATTGGTTCCAAACTTAAATAATAAAATAAAATATAAAATACATTACAGAAATCTTAAACAAGCACTTCAAATGGGAATGCGGTTAATAAAAATCCATAGAATATTAAAATTTAAACAAAGCCCTTGGTTACGGACTTATATTGATTTAAATACCAATATGAGAACTGTTGCAAAATCAGATTTCGAAAAAGATTTTTATAAGTTAATGAATAATTCCGTATTTGGTAAAACAATTGAGAATATAGAAAAAAGAGTTAATGTGGAGTTATTGACTCATTGGGAAAATAAAGGTAAAGTCTTAGGAGTAAACGATTATATTGCGAGGCCGGATTTTAACAATTTAACGATATTTACTGAAAGTTTAGTGGCGGTACAAATGTTTAAATCTAAATTAAATTATAATAAACCAATTTATTTAGGTTTCTGTATTTTAGATATATCAAAAACTCTTATGTATGATTTCCATTATAACTACATGATTTCAAAATTCCAAAATAAAGCTAAATTATTGTATACAGATACTGACAGTTTAATATATCAAATCTTTACAAATGATTTCTATCAAGATATAAAGCCTGATCTTCAAACATATTTTGATACTTCTGACTATCCGTCTGATAATATTTATGGATACCCAAAAATAAATAAGAAAAAAATAGGTTTTTTTAAAGATGAAAATAATGGAAATATATTTAAAGAATTTGTAGGTTTGAGATCTAAAATGTACGCCATAGATGTGGATAATAAATTTATAGCAAAAGCTAAAGGTGTTAACAAAAGTGTAACGAAAAAGATGTGTTTAGAGAATTATAAGTCATGTCTCTTCGAAAATGATATTCAGTTAGCAACAATGGCGAGAATGAAATCAATCAAACATGAAATTTACACCCAAAAAATAAATAAAATCTGTTTATCATTCCGTGATACTAAAAGATATATTCTACCAAACAAAACAGACACATTAGCTTGGGGTCATTAGAAACTACGATAAGGCTAAATAATTGTTTATTTATGAACTTAATGTAATGTTTAATGTACTTATCTTAATTTTGTTATATTTAAGTGTAAGAATAATAATATATTTTTGTTTGTGAATGTAGTTATCATAGATTATAGTTTTACTGTATTTGTCTTTGTTTTCGTTTATAGTAATAGTTTAGTTATAAGATATATATTGTAATAAATATACTTTAATTTGTAAATAATTATCATTTGAAAAGTAAACTTAAAACAATTCACTCGTTTATTATGTTTCATTTCATTCACCCGTTTACTGCAATAGTTGCAGGCCCAAGTGGATGTGGGAAGTCACATTTCGTTACAAACTTTATTCAATATGTAAATGAAGTTTGTACTACAAGTTTTACTGGAATAACATGGTGTTTCGATGAAATGCAACCACTATACAACTTGAAAAATGTACACTATTATCAAGGTATACCAGATCTCAATATGGTTGATGGCAAAGATCCTCAACTTATAATTATTGATGATCTTATGAGAGAATCAGATGGTCGTGTTGTTGATATATTCACTAAAGGTAGTCATCATAGAAACCTCAGTGTATTTTACATTACACAAAATTTGTTTCATCAAGGTAAAGGTCAAAGAGACATATCACTTAATTCAAGTTATATAATTTATTTTAAAAATCCTCGTGATAAAACTCAAATTCGTCATCTAGCGAGACAAGTATCACCGGAAAATGTAAAATTCATGGAAGACTCATACAAAGATGCAACAAAAGAACCACATGGATATTTAATGATAGATTTAAAACAAAATACGAGTGACCTATGTAGATTAAAAACAAAAATATTTCCTTCCGATGGTCACTGTACCGTATACATACCTACAAAAGGATTTAAATATGCAAAGCATCATGAAATTCCCATCATTTTTAAATAATGTCTCGAACCTTAAAGACACATAAAAATCTTCTTCAAGCTCTTCATATTCTCAAACCGAAATATCAAAAAGCACTATTGAAATCCTGCAATGAACAAGAGATAAATTGTATTTGTGAATGTATCTATAACGTATTACAAGGTAAAGTAACTCTTGCAGATAGTGAGTGCATTAGTAAACAGCCTAATATAACCATGGAGCACGCTAAGAAAATGTTGCTTATAGATCCAAGTGTAATAGAAAAATTTAATCAACAAAAAATGTCCGACAGTCCAATGTCTAGACTCGACAACGAAATGCAACATATATTAAAAAGTAATATTGAAGATAGGAAAAAGTGTATCCTCTATTTACAAATTTTACAAAGATACCTTCACCATACTCAAGAAGATCGGAAACCTTTCGAATTGCCTATTCTTACTAATATTCATGATGTTAATTCTGATACTGACGCACATAATATTAAAACACAAACTGACAGCAAAACATGGGATTTTGAGACACCCCAAAAACATGAATTAAAGTCAGATATCGATAATATAAAACAACAAGAAACAGCTAATAATGATATAGTTGCTAAACAGACTCCAAAGAGAACCGCAGTTGAAGTAAATAAAGGGGAAAAGGATGACATAATACTTTATACACCAAAACAGATTTTGAAATTAATACCCAAAACATATTTGAAGAAAGGTGAGTTGTTGCTTGGTTCCTTGGCTGAACATAAAGATAAAATTAATTGGGATAATGATGGTACAGTGTTCATAGACAAAGTCAAAATTTCTGGAAGCAACATTATAGACTTAGTGGGTGATTTTGTTAGACCATCAAGAAAAATTGATCCAGTAGGATGGGAAAAATTTGCAACTGTATTGAAAGAACTTAATATACCAATTTCATATCTAGGTAATTCTAAAAGAAGTATCTTCATAACTCAGCTAGATATAGATGAACTTAAAACCTTAACACCACAGAAAGATCTGTCTTCAACGCCAACTAGTAGTGAAAGAGAAAAAGTGATACCTAAGAAAAAGTTAGACTGGCAAAGATGGACCCCTTATTAGAAATAAATACTATTTACTATAATCCCAAACACCCTGCTGGTTTCGGTAGTATTAACAAATTGACCAAAGCTATGAAAGGTAAAATGGGAAAAGAAGATGTAAAAAATTGGTTACGAGGACAAGAAACGTACACGCTTCATAAACCTGTTACAAGGAACTTTCCTCGTAATAAATACATACTATCCAATGTAAACGTTCTTTGGCAAGCAGATTTAAGTGATTTGAGAACTTATTCTAAGTACAACAATGGATTTAATTATATTCTTTGTGTTATAGATGTATTTAGTAAGTATGCATTTGTAAGAGCTTTGAAAAATAAAAATTCAAAAACCATTAAAGAATGTTTTGAAAGTATTTTTAATGAAGCCAGAACAACACCAATACATATACAGTCTGATAAGGGCACAGAATTTATTTCGAAAGATGTTCAAAGTTATTTAAAGAGTAAAAATATTAATTACTATACTACTAATAATCCGGATATTAAAGCAAGTATTGTAGAAAGATTTCAAAGAACTCTCAAAATGAAGATGTGGCGTTATTTTACATACAATAACACTTATAAATTTATTGATATTTTGCAAGACTTGGTACATGCATACAACCACAGTTTTCACTCTAGTATTAAAATGTGTCCCTCTGATGTTACTTCAAGTAACATTATGACTGTGTGGAATAATTTATATGATAGAAGTAACAAACAAAAAGAAACAACCACACAAGTACCCAAATTTCATATTGGTGACTATGTGAGAATTACAAAATATAAACATATTTTCCAAAAAGGATACGAGTCAAACTGGAGTGATGAAATATTTATTATATCCTCAATTATAGATCGTTCTCCATGGGTTGTATATACTTTAAAAGACTTACAAAATGAAGTAATTGGTGGCACATTTTATGAAAAGGAATTACAAAAAGTTTGTTACAACCCCACCACACGATATAAAATAGATAAAATAATTCGTACACGATATTCTGGTGACAGAAAGCAAGTGTTGGTGAAGTGGAAAGGTTACCCAGATAAATTTAATAGTTGGGTGTTGGCTTCTGAATTGAAAGAGATATGATTAAAGAAAATTTTTATTTAACATTGCTTAGCAATAGTTCTATGGAATACTTTCCTGACAATAAAACAACTATGTTTTCAACGAAATTACCAAAACCATTAACGTTAGATGGGGAATGGTCAGTGGGCGTTGTAGAATTTCAATATCCATGTACCATGTTTACTGTTCAAGAACATGAAAATATTATATATATTTCAAAAACCATGACTATGCCAGGCGAGGAAAACGCCTCGTTAGTTTATTATAAAACACATATTCCTGCAACAAACTATGACAACATAAATCATATTTTAGTAGCTTTAAATAACATAAAAGAAAATATAAAATTTCGTTATGATGAAATATCAAAATTTGTTTACGTTTCTGTTTTTGATAAATCAATAAGATCATTAAAGCTATCTCCTAAACTAGCTTTTCAACTTGGGATTGAGCCTGACAGGAATCTCGTAGAAAAGAGCACAGGAAAGTGTCCTGCAAATTTGCATTTAGGTCTACCATCACAATTATTTGTATATTGCGATATAGTTGAACCACAAATAGTAGGTGACGTCATGACCCCATTACTTAGAATAATACCACTAGATCCAGCAAAATATATATATGGGGCAAATAAAATGCATGTCTTTTCTCCTCCTCATTATTTACCGGTAATGCGACGAGAATTTGACACTATTGAAATAGATATAAGATCAAGCACGGGCCAAAATATACCATTCCAGTTTGGAACAGTGTGTATTAAACTTCATTTTAAAAAACATAACAATGTATTCTCATGATAATTATAAGACTTGTCCCTATGAACACTATTATTCTCATCAAGCTGGTTCTGGAATTGGAGTAATATATAAAGGGGCAGCATTTCAACGTGGTCATGGCATTGGTAGTTTTTTAGGGGGATTGTTCAGATCAGTTTTACCTTTGCTTTCTAGTGGCGCTAGAGTTATTGGAAAAGAAGCTTTAAATACTGGTGTGGGTCTTTTATCGGACCTAGTTAGTGCACGACCCATGGAGAATTCGATTAAAAATAGACTCAAAGAAGCTAGTTCCAATTTAAAACGAAAATTTGATGATAAAATTAATAGGATTAACATGTCTGGGTCAGGATATATAACAAAAAGGAAACGTCTACATTCATTCAGTCCTCGCTCAACTGCTAAAGTGAAAGCTATTAAAAAACTGGACGTCACTTCTGCTGATATTAAAGATATTTTTTCATAAAAAAATATTAAAATAATGTCATTCTTACATAGTCATTCTTGTGAATGTATAAAATCAGAACTAGATTTATTTGCATTACCATCAACACAAACAAGCATTGAAAGTGGCATTTGGATTCATTACAAACCAATTTCATCCCTTGCTGATGATGGCCCCATTGAATTTCAAGTACCAGGAACTGGCGATGATTACATAGACTTATCACATACATTATTACATGTAAAGGCTAAAGTGGTTAACCTGGATTCAACAAAACTTGCCGGATCAACTGTCGTAGCACCTGTAAATAATTGGTTGCACTCACTATTCAGCCAACTAGATGTATATTTAAACCAAAAACTTGTGTCACCACCTAACAATACATATGCTTATCGTGCTTATTTAGAAACTCTGTTGAACTATTCTCCAGCAGCGAAGGAGTCTCACTTGACTTGTAGCCTCTGGTATGAAGATGCAGCTGGGAAAATGAATTCAACTGATGAAAATAATCCTGGATTTCTAAAACGACAAGAATTAGCATCTGATAGCAAAGAAATAGAAATGATTGGACATCTTCATGGTGACATATTTAACCAAGAAAAGTTTTTAATTAACGGTGTCCAGATGAGTGTCAAATTAGTTCGTTCAAGAGAATCGTTTAATCTAATGGGTTCGTCTACTGATCTAAAATGTAAAGTTTGCATAACTGATGCAACTCTCATTGTTCGTAGAGCACGAATCAATCCAACCGTATTACTCGCGCATCAAAAAGTGTTAGCCTCTACTACAGCTAAATATCCTATTACTCGAGCTGAAGTGAAAGTTTTAACTATACCATCAGGGGTTCAGGGAAAGACTCTTGACAACATTTTTCTAGGACAAGTACCTAAAAGATGTATAGTTGGATTTGTAAATAACACAGCATTCAATGGAAGTCTCACTAAAAATCCTTTCAATTTTGAAAACTATGCTATGAATACATTTTGTTTATATATAGATGGTCAACAAATACCTTCAAAGGCTTTGCAACCATCCTTCGAGAATAACATATTCACGGCAGCCTATCATACTTTATTTTCGGGGACAGGCATACATTTTCTTAATGAAGGTAATGGCATATCTAGAGAACAATATGCAAAAGGTTACTGTCTGTTAGCGTTTGATTTAACTCCTGATCTGTCATCAAACTCTATGACTCATTGGAATCTAATCAAGCATGGTAGTGTAAGGTTAGAGGTTCGCTTTGAATCAGCTCTTACCGAAACGATTAACTGTATAGTGTATGCAGAGTTTGACAACGTAATTGAAATTGATAAGAATCGAAATGTAAACGTAGATTATAGTAGTTAAGGCAGTTTATGTATACCTACATTTAAGTTAGTTTTATTAATAAATATAACATAAAACATACTTGCAAACTTTTATTTGTAACCTTTGTGTATTCCTTTATTAATACGAGATATTAAACGGTTCGCCATTTGTTACAAATCTATTGTTCGTGTAGGTTTGCACGATGAATACATTAGACATCCAGAAATACTTACATAAAATACATTGGAGTCAGAGTAATAATGTTTATGCAGCAAACCGATTGCCGTTGTATGTGAAGACTCCTACATATTTGATAAGTAATTTGGATGTTGACAGTGAGCCTGGTTCTCACTGGGTAGGCATACACATAAGCAGCAATGGCTTCGGTCAGTATTTCGATTCATACGGTAGGCCACCAACAGGCTATCATAAAGACTTTTTGAAGAGGAATGCTAGACACTGGGATTTCAATAGATATAGAATACAGCATGATTTTTCTTCTGTTTGCGGAGAATATAGCCTTCTGTACTTATATTATAGGTATTGTGGAAAAACACTTAGTGATTACATAAGACTTTTTTGCGAAGATGCATTACTGAATGACATTATTATTGTTGATCTGTTCCAAAGTTGTTTTGATAAATGAAATAAAAGTTTAAGAAATATACCTAGTTTTATTATTGTTTATAACTACTAATACTTCCTGGTAAAGTAATTAGTAAATGAATCTATTGTGGAATAGAATGAATAACAAGCAGTGAGCTTAATGACCTTATCTCATATCCTCATTAGGTGATTAGATAACGAACTAGGGCCTAATTCCTTAAGAAGCTAACTTCGTAACGGAAAGAGATATCGTAAAACGGATTCTTGATATCGATTGGGCGTGGCCGAAAACCCCCATTTTGACACCAAACTTTTTTTTTTTTTTTTTTAGCCGACGACGCCCGCCAAGTTGGTAAAAAGGACCAAATGACGGGGGATGGGCGGGGGTGCAGGATGGTCGGGGGGTGGGGAGTGAGCCAGAACCGGCATATTCTTACTACTCGCGGCGCGCACGTCTACTATATATACGGCCTTGCTGAAGACTTATACGTAGACTCCTATACTCGAGATTAAACGACGTCATTACAAAAAAAAAAAAAAATATTTC
The DNA here is from genome assembly GCA_911387765.1 of Pyrgus malvae. NCBI lineage: Eukaryota > Metazoa > Arthropoda > Insecta > Lepidoptera > Hesperiidae > Pyrgus > Pyrgus malvae. The sequence continues at coordinate 12,034,983 of OU426954.1, read as the reverse complement.
GTCATTGACATAAATTATAATATTTAAGAAAAATTAATCTATCCTCTTATTTTAGGTGACGGAGACAATAAGCAAAGAGATCACGTTTAAAGCATTGCTCCTCAGCATCGACCAAGTGACGCGCTATGGGAATATGTATAGGGAAGGTGTGATACAGTTCAAGGTGGGCATCATAACATCGGTCCTATAACGATTGTTATAATATCATATACTATATTATGTATATCATAATAATCGAAACTGTATTTATAATAAATTCGTTAGTAATATTAGTTTCGTAATAAATTTACTGTGACATATTGACAGACAGACAGACAGACAAGGTGAACCTATAACTTTTCCTTTGGTTATGGAAAATTTGCAACAGAGTTTTGGACACTATGCAGAGAAAAAAATCAAAATACATACCTAAAGGTTGCATTAAACCACGCTTGGAAAGCAGGATAATTTAAATTTGTTTTTATACATGATTTTTTTTACCCTTTAAATCAATAAAAATTGAGTCAATTGACTGTAAATGAGTTGTGACGTCACAAATCATTTTCTCATATAAAATGTATGAAGATGTCACTTTTTGACAGCTCATTAATAGTATCTTAATTGACTTGGTAGTCCAAGACCGGATTAAGGTCCATCCCCTCCCCACCTTCACACCCTTGATCGCCCTTGCAGCAGGTGTAAATTCTGTAGTCAAATACAATATTGTGTATGTGTCGCACGTGCCCGTATACAGTAATGGAGCTTAAATTGTTGAACGGCAGAACTCCCACTTCGCGGACCGGTCGCGCGTGGCGTACTTCACGCACCACATGATCACGATCGTGAACAACAGCGAGCTGATGGTGCGGCTGGCGCAGCAGACGCAGGCGCGCCACTGGCCGCCCGCGCGCCACGACCCGCCCGCCGAGGCCAAGTTCGACGCCATGCTCGCCACCTTCCAGGTACCTTTATAATAATAATAATAACCCCGCAGGGCGACTTGTGAGCTGTTGGTGAGTAACGACACCACGGACCCGATTGCTCCCGGGGAAGTCCCCCTGTTCCTCGTCTCCGGCAGGCGGAGTGATAACCCAGAGGAACAGGTCCCCACCTCTGGCTTGCCTTAATTGGCCGTCCAGAGTGGAGCTGTTAGAGCTATATGCTCGGGGGTGGAAGTGTAACTAAGTAATTGGCGTAATAGCGAGGAAACCCGCTCCGGGTTGGATTTATCCCCCCGCGATGGTGAAATCGGTGCCGCTCCTCTCGACACCCCTAGCTGCTCACGCCAATGTTGCTTCCCAGGCATTTACGCCATTTTTGGGGGCCCATTTAGTGAGTGGCGAGTCACCACCTGCCTCACTTTAGATTATTTATTAGTCTGAACGGCAGGTGTCCCATAGTTCTCCATAGCCCATCTACCAGTCCCTCGTTCGTTCATCCCCATAGACCCAATATTAGTCTCCCCTTTTGTAGCAATAGAACCTGTGCACCTGGCGGGCACTATCCTTGGGTGATATAACTTTATATGATACGGCCGAGGATGGTATCCGCCACGTGTTACCACATAACAACATTAAAGTGTCTCAAAGGGGCCTCTACGTGTTGGACCTATGTCCCCACGCAAGCCTTCCAAATGACCGGGTCAAATAACATCTTTGACCTGTGACCAATAAGGAGAGATACATAATAATAATAAACGTTTCACACTCATAGCCCCACAGTAAGGTAGATATACCCTGTGTCGTGGGTGCCATGGACACACGCAAAGACAGAAACACAAACACCCAGACCGAGAACAGAACTTTTAAACTTATCGAACCCGGGAGCCTCCGATCGGCAGTTAACCATTGCGCCACAGGGGTCGGATATACATATAATACTGTGGAATGCTCTACACAACTAGATATTGAATTGAACATACACACTACATGAACACGACAGTGAACAACAGCGAACATATGGTGCGGCGGGCGCAACAGACGCAGGCGTACCAGAGGGCCCACTCTGTAAGCATCCGTCCGTAAGTTCTAACATTTTCGGAATCATTTTTAGCATACTCAGATCGCTTCTTTTAATGAATTAATATGATAAGCGTTGTCATTCATGACATTAAGCTATTGAATGAATAATATTGCTAGAATTTCTTCAATCTAATCAAAAAATAAGGCCCGAAAATACACTTTGTTTCGGATACGGGCGTACAGAGTGGGCCCTCAGGACCATCGAGCCGAGACCAAGTTCGACACCGTGCTCGCCACCTTCCAATTAACTCTGCGTATATTGTGTTGTGTTCGTATACTATGTAAGTTCAATGTGTAATTGTGTTGTTACACATTAGGCAGTTTACACCTAAAACTGCCTAGTTTATTTCTTTTTACAAGAATATTTGTTACAGAACTTGAGAGACGAAGCTGCTAAATTCTTACTTGAAGAAGCATTTTTGGATTTAGAAGTACATTTCGATGATCTTTTCACCCCCAAATGGCTTACGACTAGTATTCCAGTAGATACAATTTGCGTAACGCTTGAAGATTACTTCCAAGATTACAATCACCTAAGAGAGAAGAATTTCGATTATGTCATAAACGAGGCCCAAAACTTGGTATACAAGAAATATATAACAGCGATGTTATCTAAGAAGGTAGTGTTCAAAACAGTGGAAGAAGCGCAGCAAGCAGCCACTAAAATTGTGAAGGAGGCGAATCAAATAAGGTCATTCTTCAAGAGGATAGCGCCAGAAGGAGTAAACGTTGACTGGCCCTTCGAAGTGATCAGTTTGTTAGCCGAGGTGAGATATTTCTGGATTTTTAATTAACCACGGTTGCGGGCCCCGGAGCCGGGATCCCATAGAATATATTATAATAATATTTAAAAATTAAAACAAATTTCATGACGCGTTTTACGACCGCGCTACACCTGCGCGGCGGACATCTTGTAGAATCGCACGAGCTGCAAGCCTTAGCGGGGTGCGTGTGCGCTTTGCGACTGCGAGCGCCTAGCATCGCTTGCAACCGCGATGGCTACGGAATCGAACAGAACTCCGATCTCTTGAGTTTGGAAATAAAACAGCTGTTCATTCCTTCACTGCATGCAACGAGCGCGGGTAAAACTGCGTCGTGTTTTGCTTACGCCATCGCGCTGTAATAAAAAGAATTGGGTGATTACGTCCGAACTCACATGTCATTTTTTATATTTTTAGTTTAAAGACATGACGTTTACACCGACGTTTTAGGCTGTTCTTGTTTGCTATCATCTTGTCTTCTTCTTGATATTGGCAATACTGAAAATAGTACATGATCTAAATAACATACTTACTGTACGGTACTTGGTAATTTGTAAAGAAATTTTTTTTTTTCTTTTTTTTTCTTTTGCATGTTTATTTTTTGATTTTATAGTTAGGAACTATAAAGTAATATGCGTGACACGGAAAATGTCAGGCATATCACCTTCGTTGACGTAGTGTAAGAGGCGGCTCGCATGCGCAGGTGATCCGGTGCCAGGACATCGAGATGCTGTCGCTGGACCTGCACGGCGTGGTGGACAAGTGCCCCGCGGTGTCGGAGGAGCAGCTGGCGCGGCTGCTGGCGCTGCGCGGCGACGTGGGGCGCGCGCGCGCCCGCGACACGGTGGCGCACGTGCTGGCCGCGCGCCGCCCGCCCCGCGCGCCGCTCGCGCCGCACCCCGCCGCCGACCTCTTCGCGCAGATCTCCTTCCCCGACCGCCTGCTGTCGCACTTCGCGCTCTGAACTGAACCTTACCTTACTATAATAGTCCAAATAACTGGTTATTCAAAACTGCTATAAAGAATAACGCTGCAGACTATAGTATGTATGTATGTATGTATATACTACCTTGCTCTGTATTGGCATGATGGCCCACAAGTTGACGCGATATCCGTGTGTTGTCGGTGTTTTAGAAAAGATCAAAGGGTTTGTAGCCGAGTTATGGCCATCGCGTCCACACGTTGCCCAATCTTTTATTAAAAACTAGACTTTTGAAGCAAGTAGCCTTGTAACTTGGTACTAAGAAAATGATTTATAGTAGTACTAAGTAATAAGTAATTAATTTTATGAAATATTACTTTAAATACCTATTACAGTTATTACAGTAAAATTTACAAAACTGTCACGATCTTCAGGTCTAATAAGCAAAACATCATAATAAAAATGAAAAAGTGACCAATTTAATAGTTCATTATTGAAATAATCAGTAGCACAATATCTATTGAAAACTTATGGAAATACTGTATTTTATCTGCAAAATCTCGTAGGTATGCAAAATCAGCGAAATCGGCAAAGATTTCGTACACGCCTCTTAATTGCAGAAATTCCACATTTCCTGGTGATTTTCCCAGGAGCTGCCGAGTTCCTCTGCTGTCGCAGAGGACTCGGTGGTGTCCCAAGAAAGGGTACTAATATTATAGTTAAGATATTTTAACTCCTGTAACACTACACATATTTTTATAGTTAAGTAAATAATGTATTATTGTATCTAAATATTTTTAATAAATATTTAAATGAAGTTTAATTATGTATTTTTTCCTTTAATTTATTACTGCACATTTTATTTCTGTGGTTTAATTCTTTGTTATGTCGTGTCGTGATGCGACTATTTTTGTTTACTTTTCAAATTTTTTATTAATAGGTACAATTTTTACATTATGATGGTCTCGTAGTTGATGACGTTAATGTAAATAATTAATCGATGATTTTATGTTGGTAAAGAATTTGTTTTAATCGTAACTCGTAACTAACAATTTAACTGGCCAATTTCTGAACACTTCAAATTGTTTGCATGCCAATTTTATAACACCTTGGTTTACAAAATATGTAACGTGACATGTTCGTATGGCACGCTGTATCGCAAATAATGTACAGAACGAATCTGCAGACAACTATTGAGTAATAGATATTTTTGTTTTCGTGTTAACATTTGTCTTTATTTTAATTTTTAATCGTTTTTAAATAAAGGCTTTGGGTCTCAAGAAAGAATGGACTTTCAATTATTTGAAGTTTGTCTCAAAAAGTTAGTACCTGCATAACAAGGTTTTTCGCCAATGTCTATCTAGATTTCCATGAAATATCAATTTGTAGAGAAGTTATTGTGCTTATGTTATTCTCGCGTCTAAACGTGTAAACACAGATTCCCGAAAATACTTGCGAGATACAATAAAGCGCGATCGTTCCGCGGTAAGCGAAGGCCAATTTAGTTCGAAGGGCGGGCGGCATTTAGTGACTGCTCTCCGCGCTGGCGTGCATCGCGTGCCTTGCCGCGTTCCCGCGATTCGCGCTGTCCGCGCCGCTGCGAGTGTTCGCGCGATGTGGCTCGCCGACCTGGCCCTGCTGTGCCTGCTGCCCCTGCTGCCCCTGCTGCCAGGTGAGCCTCCATGAGACGTCCTCCAGTACAATCGAAAAAAACGCTGCTGTCGCGATCGTCGCGTGCTACCAGCAAATAGTGAAAACTATAGAAAATAACTGTTTAGTGGTCTCCCGCCTACATCGTGTTGAAATGCTAAATGTGCCGGTGTATCTCAGTTCAGTATGTGTAAAATATGTAAATGTACTCCATACCGCTGTTAATTTTTGCCCAACGTAAATAATGTTAGTCTGATATTAACAAAATACCTATTATACCTGTAAATAAATACCTACTTTTCACATAAGTAGTCCATTATATAAACTTTTATCTATATATATTTTATCTGTCATAACATAATAATAATAATAATTTAAAAACACGATCTGGCAGGAGCAAAGTTATGAAAATCAAATTTATTGTATGACATGTATAGGTTGTGAATTGGAATCGTTCCAAAACTCCATTGATACATCAAAATCAAGTAAGACTTTAACCAAAATTTCTTGTTCAAAATGAATGGTGTCTCGATCATTTGACTATTCAGTCAATGTTAAGTAAAGATAAGTCTTCCGTTAATTAAAACCCTCTAGCCGTAGTTTTATTTATTCTTATGCTCTAGCCGTTGAAACCGGTTTTAAAGAAACTGTTATAGTGTCAAAACCTCGCCACATCCAAGTAACACTTTAGCGAAATTTGGAACTTATTTTGCAACCTTAGGTAGCATATTATCATTATAAGTGATGCAAGAGTGTATGGCATTACTTATAGATGCAAACATCACTCGAATTTGCAAATGAGTAACTCTTATCACTAACATTTGCTTTTGAGTGATTTTTGTTCCTACTTTATTACTTGTGGTAGCATTAAGCCGACTTTATTACTTACAGACGCATAAAGGTTTTAATTTTCTCTCTTTTAGAACTCAAAGAGGTATATGACATTTTATAATCCCCCCTAAGGAACTGTGCCCTATTAGGTGGTAATTTTTCTTTATTTGGCATATTTAGTACTAAATAAGTGGTATATACGAGTTATTTATCACAATTTATCAAAAAATATATTTCTCCCTTTTGTAACATAAAGGTTGCTTATAGGTTCTAATCACCTTTATAGAACTTAATCACGGTGGATTTTATTATTATAGTTTCCTAAAAAATACTATATGCAAGATATTTGTCACTAAAGTGTTACTTGGGCAGTCAGTCAAGTGAGTCAGATATCCCTGTAATGTAAAGCGATGTCTTCTTTATCAGTATCACGTGTTCTCTCATACAGGGGTCATGTCCCCTGTGACCCCCTCCCCGGCCCGGGACCGCCCCTGCTCTCATGTCATGGACTCTTGGAAGCAAGCGAAAATACATGTTTTTGCACAGTTATTCCACTTCACAACTCTCGCACTAAAAATGTAACCAAATTGTCTAATATATATAATTTAATATTCTATATAGAATAACATAGAATATTATATATATTCCCTCGCTTCGCTCGGGCAGTCACCTCTCGCCCTCGTCAGAAATCGTCTTGTTTCACCCCTTGCCACACAATATACTATTCTTTGTACAAAGACGGACGTTCAAGTATGACATGTGAAACGAAATTATACAGTCGAAAGATAGGCCAACAAGCATATTCTAAGTCTAAGCCAACAACGTTGCGTTTTTCAAGAACAAAAGACTGAAGACCAAATACTTATATAATATAGGATAATAATATGCTAAGTCTATGCTGAAGACTGAAATTAGTTTGCCTAGTATAAAAAAGTGAATAAGGTAAAACGACCAGGAATTTTTGAGTAAACATGATTTAGTGATAGTAGTAGTAGATAGTAGAGATTTAAATACCTATTTGGTAGATGGTAGACAAATAGGACTGAGCAGAGATTCAAATCTCTGGGACTAAGAAGGTGTAAGGTTAAAGCAGTTAAGGCCCCGTCTCCGACGCGGAGGTCCCGGGTTCAGACTCCGGTACCAGCCTCAGACTATGAAGTTTTTTATGTACTTATAAATCGCTACTTATCGGTTAGGAAAAACACTTCACTGCAATGTTTTCCATCACTCAGCATGCCTGAGAGTTACACTTTTAAATTCAAAGGCATGTGACGTCCACCACACCGCACTTGGCCAGGTGGTACATTATGGCCTAACTTCCTCCCAATTATGAGAAAAATAAACGATTTCTAGGACTTCTTGATAGAGAATAGAAGAAGTCCCCTACCTATATACATACATTGTATACGACTGACAGACCCACAAACAGATAGCACGCCCCGTGTTTACTCTTCGGCTGACCCTAAGGTTAATATTTTTTTTTGTGCGTAGGTACTCTATCGGTATTATTAAGTAGTCACACAAATTCAATAAATATATTATTTTCCACTATGTTAAAATGTACAAGATTTCAAATTGACATTGAGGAGGAGCGAAGGATGACTGCATGCGCTATCGTGTCAATAATAGTCAATATCTTTGATCGTTTATGAAGAAAGAAATAAAGTTACTTTAAGGTAAATGTAAATTTAAATCGCTGTATTGCTATATATTTAACAATACCAGTTAACTGTTTATCAAAATTAAATAGTCCTAATAATCAGGCAGATGCGATCCACTAAGGTCGCCACCGACCGCGCGGTATTTTTAACATTCCCGGACCAACTCAAGGTTGCTTAAGATAGTCACATATACATTCGGATATGACCTAATTTTCTATTGCATATATAAATAGACTTTCGTTGCGGTTTTTATAGGTTTTGGTATGTTTAACGGTCTATGATTAGATTATTCTTTCTTAATCAAAGAGCTGTAAAAAGGTCATCCTTCGCTGTCGCGTGTATGGTCTGCATAGATCCCTAAGGACGGTGCACTATGCTAAGGCACAGTATCCAAAAGTGTGCGCTTGCATCATGCAAGCATGCAAGTTGCATGTGTACCTATTAGAGCAGACATAACAAAAAAAATAACGTTCACTAAGAGTTTGTAAAGGAACAGGAACCGTACAGTCAAAAAAGAATATTTCATTTCATTTCATTATTATATAGTATTCCTACTTAAAGATTCTATTCCTTGCCGATAATTGGCGTCGAGGCCTAGTTGTTCAGATCCCATAGTTCGGATTCAGGTTTGATCACGACGCGCGTCGTATATGTGGTCAAGAATGATGATTTTAGATATCTCACTGCCAGACTTTGTAAATTATTTTATTTATAGTGAAGAGTAAGATAAAGTACCTACCTGCATGTTTTTAAGCATAAAATTTAGTTTAATAATATATGTAATAAATAATGTATGTAAATAAAAATAATCAATTGATTATATATAAGTTCTGACGCCTCAAATAATTTTCTAATATTTATAAAATGTATGAGAATGTCACGTTTTGAAAGTTCATTAAAAGTATCTTAATATGTATATGTACATACTCTAAGATCTTGATTGATTTGGTAGTCCAAGATCGAATTATATATAATACTTGAGTCATCTTAATGGGTAACGAGTAGGTTCATAGAATGATAGGTAGGTACGGGAAGTACGGCATGTGTCCGCCTTGCGCATCTATTTATTTAATTTAAAAATTGCCTATGTAGGTGGACAGGTCAAAGAGATGAGCGATACTCTTTTATTCTCACGGAGCATCACGCGATATATTATATTATGGTACATAATAATAATTTTTGCAGATAGTAAGTAGGTACATCTATCACAATAAATTGTAAGAAATGTTAGATGTTAGCAAGAGCACACAGACCCATATTACGGTATTTAAAACCGTAAATTTATTAATTTCATTTACTGTATTCCTTAAAATGTAAAGCGAATAGCGTCGCAAATGACATGACACATAGGTAAATCTTTAGTCACTAATTCCGAAATAGGCATATTCCAATCTACCTTTCCAAACAAATCACTCATGCTCATTGACCTGTGTGGCGCAATGGTTACCATGCCGGACTGCCAGAGGATCCCGGGTTCGATTTCCGGCAAAACAGAAATTTAAATGATGAGTTTAAGTTTGTGTTTTCGGTCTGGGTGTTTGTATAAAAACCAAACACACCATAAAATATAAAAACCGATTAGATTAAAAATATTAAATCATATTTATTGTGTATCTTTTTCAGGGTGTTGGCCGTTGTCAATAACAGAGTTCCAAGTACCAGAATTTGTGGGATATGGGCACGTAGCTCAGCTAAAATGCAAGTATGATTTGTCGGAGAACGAATCCGATAGGTCACTGTTCGTGAAGTGGTGGTGGTCGCCACTGAACAGTAGCAGCGAAGACCGGAGTCAACTGTATCAACGAATAGCTGGTTATGAAGCTGAAGCTATTCCCGATAATGTCGGTATGTAAAAAAACTCTCCTAATTTTTGGTTTAGACTTGTATTGTGTACGTGAAGCGCACATGGCCCAGCGGCTGGCGTAGAACGCAAGCTATAACTTTACCAGATTCCTTATGCGGTTTGAGAACATCCGACAGCAGGTTGGCTACTAACCCGCATTGAAACACCGTGGTGGAGTAAGCTCCAGCCAGGTATCCCGAATAGTAATAGGTAGAGACACATTAACAACAGTAGGCCAAAAAGGGTTGCAGCTACGTGTATTATATGAATATTATGAAAGAACTGTCAGTGATGATATATGTAATGTAATGTTGCTTTTAGAAACATTACAAGAAGTCATTATAAGTGTGTGAATTTATTGGAAACGTCCGTTTAAAAAATAAATTCCAAACAAATATTTTTATTTTCAGAAATTGATGTTGATGACGGCATTATACTGCTGAATGTGACTGCAAAAGATTCCGGCATTTATGAGTGTGAAGTGTCTAACCTAGACGAAGAAGTACGACGGCATCAGAAGTTGATCGTGTACTGTACGTATGTAGCTAAGCAATCAATTTCATCATAAACATTTTCACTCCGAACCGAGATATAAAGGCCGACCTTACTCAAGCCAAATTATAGCTCACTTCATGTAGCATCGGTAGTTCTAAAACTTCTAAGTATAAGATTGGAATGTTCTTTGAAATAAACATTTTAGTGAAGACACCAACTATTCAAACTTATTTAAATACAGATTTAAATTGAAACCTATAGTTTGGTTCGTTAAGTTCATAACAGCGTAGTTTCATATTATCCTTCAGTGTATGTTTGTATACTGGAAAGGACCATTATTTTTTTCTGAACAAAAACAATAAATGTATCATTGTTACACAATGTTAACTATTGATAACAATGAGTACTATAAAATTGGTTTATTCAATACATTTTTTTACAATTAAGACAAAAAGTTGAAGCACAGGTTTTCTTTTTCCTTTAATAAGGTGTATTGCCTCCACATCACCACATGCCCTTATTACAGACTAACCGGTTCCGCATAGATGCCACTGTTGTGGGCACAGGATTTCTTGCATACACAGTTTTATTTAAACTATCCCAAGGCATGTTCAATGGGATTAAGATCTGGGCTGCGTGCGATAGTAGGTACGTATCCCAACCTCCTCGCAGTATTGTCGAACTTGTGCAGCTGCATGGGGTCGGGCATTAGGTATTTAAGTAAAATTTTCGCCTCCCATGTTAAGTTACCACGTGAGCTTCTAATACCTCTGTTATATAGTGTTGTGCCGTCAAGCCAATGCAAATGCTACAATTTGAACGGCTTGTTCGGACAAAGTAAAACAAGTAAAGTACAACCTTAGAATAAATACGTATAGAATGAGTGTCTTCATAAAAGCGCGCTGTAAATTGAAGCACTAAACTAAACGATGTGATGTGACAGCTGTATTAATCTACAGCTGTCACAAACAAAATATTTTTATTTTGACCAAATTAACTATAAAATACTACAAAATATTGAAAACACTGTGAAAAGTTATTTTATTAGACCTCTTTTGTTTTTCAATAGTGTTGTGATAAAATTTAACCTTCAGTCTTCGGTGCGGCCGGGCGGCCTGGCGTTTGGTGCCATTAATGCCACCAATCAACATGCTTCAATTTGGGCGCGCGAACTTGGTTTCTATAATGTTATTCTAAGAGTACAACATATTTATTGTTGCGAAACTTTTGATGAGTTTATAAGGCTAAAATCAATATTAATGGTAAGTAACAATAATTTAAATCGCAAATGAGAACAAAAACAATTAATGTTAAGCTTTACTTTTACTAAACACAACACACGAATTTGTGACTGCATAAATTTTGTTTTCCCGGCTATAATAATTATTAAGTTTTATCTTACACTGCAGTTCTATTTTTAAAATATGTTTTTTTTACCGTCCCGACATTTTCATTTAGTTTAATTTGTAAAAAGTTTAAATCAAAAATATTCATTCAAAAATAATCCTGAACTTTGATGCAGTTTATGAGTCCTTCAGTGTATAATGGTATTTTTTTTTCTTCAATTATGCATCGCAAACTCTGCATATTGCCAGCGTCAAGTATAATTTTTGCATCACGTTTTTGCCAGTTTCGGTGAAACTGTACGAGTAATAATAGGTAAAGTCAGTAAGTCGTTAGTAATCAGTCAGTCATGTCAGACAGACGTTCAAGTAAAGCGATGGCTGTCAGCGAAGCCGTCAGCATAAGAATAAATATATTCTTCAATTTTAATAATGGCGTCGCAAACTCTGTGCATATTGCCAGCTTCAAGTAAAATTTTTGCATCACTGTAGTCGTAGAAAAAAGTCAGTTAGTCGTCAGGTATCAGTCAGTCTAGTCAGTCAAATGTTCAAGTAAAGTGATGGCTACTTTACCAGAACATGTCCGATGGAATTTTGGAGGCAAGCCGAAAAAACATGTTTTCGCACTGTGATTTTATTTCACAACACTCGTGCACTAACATTAACTTATATCGAGCAAAATGCCATCAACTTTATCCGATATAACTCAAAAATACACTAAGAAAATGAAAATAAAACAAGAGCACAACTTGTTCCTTCAGACTTCCCGCCAAAACTCAAATATATTCTTATGCCTTCAGGATATGACGTCATACGGATGCGTAAGAGGGGCTGTAAGAGTGACGTCACCACAGAGAAAACATGATAACTATAACGTTCTAGTGAAATTATGCGCGAAATTTGAAAATGTAAAATTTAAATGCAGTTTTATGTTACATACTTATCGATTGAACGAAAATTAGTAGAATTGATAAAACATCGCAATAAAAACCGCAAAATATGGGTTAAAATAAAATCAACGTTGTCTTCAATTATAATAAATTTAGTTATAAGTAATTTTAGTTATACTGTTAATACACGTTTTAATTCTGTGCTCCAAATTTGCATACCTCGCTGAGGTAAATATGGCGAACTAATAAATGTACATAAAACAACTTTTGTAATACCCATATTTGTGCAAATAAATTATTTTCATTTCATTTTCATTTCATTTCATATTTTATTATTGTTATATGAGCCGTTAACGCCTTATCATCGACTTGAAATGGAGTTGTAATTTTTGTACCGAGGGAGAGGACGCTGTCGATCGACCACTCATCGTAATCTTTGATGAAAAAACTATTTAACAAATTTTTGGTATTCTAGCAATGGGTAGCGGGCCTTTACTAAATGTATCACTGTCAGAAGATGAGACCGAGGTGGAGGTGACGTGCGAGGCGCTTGACGTCGCACCCTATCCGGATATCTCCATAAGTTTAAATGGGTAAGGTTGTATTCAATTTGGAATAAAGCATTGTGGGAGTAAAATGGACGTTTCTCATAGATGTTTTTTTCTCTTTCAAATGACGGCAACATTGATCCAACAAACAACCCATAGGCGCCTTGTCCGAACAAGGAAACGATTAAATTAACATTACAATTAAATTTTCAGAGAGACGGTGGAGTCAACAGAGTATGTCAGCGACCCCGTAGATGGTCTGTATCATATTGTGGAAAATGCCACCTTAACTTTGATGGAAGCTGATGGAAAAACCTTTGGTTGTGCGATTTTATTCAAGGAAGGTTTTACTCCACCTGCCTTTGTAGCCAGTGAAATATTTTATGCCCCAACAGGTAAGTTAAAAGGTAAGTAATTGAATATTCATGTCTTTAGTGACTGACAGTAACTGGGCATGTACAACATTATTTTAAATACATGTAAAGCATTGTTTATAGAATGTCATGCCAAATTTATTTGTACTTATATAATACCAAGCTTATCAAAGTACCTACCTATAAAGTGGTGTCCAGATAAATTAGAAACACATAGTTTTAATGATGTTTATGGTGAAATTTCTAAAACACATAGTTTTAGAAATGTTTAATTCACCCTAGGTGTTTCTAATTTGTCTGACCACCGCCACTGTGTGACATCACATGAGTGAGCAATGCTTCATCTACGGATGGAAGACGTCATGGCTGATACGTAAAACAAAATTATATTCTGTGAAAATCGCATGGCTTTGGAGATTTTGGCCACTCTAAAGTTGTATGTAAGTAAAAGTTAACTTCTGGAATTCTGGAAGTTTAAAATAAATTGTATGTTTAAAATATTAGCATCCCTATTTTAGAAGTTATTCATGTACTTAGCAAAATGCGTGAGCATGTACCATTAACGGCATTTGGGACTGAGCCTGAATTGTGGCATACAATACCAATACTGCTTAAACTACAAGTTGGTCATTTTTTTTTCTGATGTACCAGTTTTTCTAATAAATGTAATAAATGTACTTTTATATTAACTCACGTGTTCAGTCTTAAGTAGAAGTCTTCAACCGACATGTTCTTCTGACTTTTTGTTTGATTGCAAAGTGATATCTGGACTTCCTGAGAATGCGTCATTTCCGGACGCCTATTATGATATTACTAATTAAGAAAAAGAAATCAAACCACTCTCACCAAGACAGCAATAAGCGTGAATGCTTCACATAGCTTATTTTCTAGAAGTTTTAAGTACTTTGTGGTTCATCCATTTGCGGTTCGCGTCATTGGTGACTAGCGCATAGAATAATTAAACTCGATCTGCTTAAAGTCAGAAGGGCATTAAATACGTAAAATGCATTACGTGATTGTGCACTAACGAGTTGGTTGTTGGTGGCGCGGCAGTGTCCACGACGGAGGCGGCCGAGGACGCCGCGACCGCCATCGAGGACTCCTCCGAAACGTCGCAGCCCGACGTCAGTAAGTCCATAATCCCAAACCTCACTGCAACTAGGCAACTACCGCTATCTTATTACGTATACGTTTCGGGAGGATTCTTAGACTTGATTATTAGGACAACGGCTTTAAGTCGTGCTAATTTCGGATTAGCCCGACTAGTTTCAGACTGTACTGACTGAGGTCTGCGGACCGTCATCATTATCTATCACGTTTGCTATATCTTAACTGGGGACACCTAGCGACCGAACGCGACAGATATGATGAAGGACCTCGTTACGGACCAAAACTGGTCGCTCTTTTCAAAAATTAATCGTGACTTTCAAGTCGTTGATTTAATTAGCGTGTCATGCCATCATCTTGACACGTAATAAATCCAAAATAATAAATACGTTAAGAGAAAAATATATAAAGAATACACTAGATCTGCTGTAAATTTCCAGTAGGGCTCCTACCTAATGATATGTAATTACTTAAGTACCTATATGTATAACTATTATAGTACTTTTTGTTGGCTAACGACATAATAATATTGAACAAAGTATATTCATGTAAGTGTAAGTAATTTATATTTATATACTTACTACTATATTGATAGCAATAGTGATAATAAATATAATATAATAATAAATATATTCCTGTTAAATTTAGCTTGATTTAGGCATTGAAAAATCAAATCAAAATTTGTAACGCTCTCTGAGGACGGGCAGGAGTGGAAAGCCTCAACTTACACAATAGCAAATTGTGGTAAAAAAAATAAAAATGTGGATTTTTTCGGTTTCTTTAGTCTCACTTAGCCATGGATTTTTAATAAATAATTTGTTTTAAGAATTATTAAAATCAATTGAACAAAAAACCAAATTTATGGAAAATTCTATCATGAAATGATAGATAAATATTTTTTAAAGTATAATGGCTGCAACCCTTTATGCGTCCCACTGCTGGGCATGGGTCTCATTAATATTGTTGAGGCCTGGAGCTTACTCCGCAACGCTGCTTCAATGCGGGTTGGTGGGATTACAGTCCATAAAGTGTTGCGCATGTACGTAATAAAGGTAAAAAATGTTATAAATAAAAATGTGGTAATTTTACGGTACTTAATGATAAAGTTTCGATTTATGTACGTAAAGCAAACAATAGGATTATATCCTAGGTATGCAATATTAGCACTGTATGTGTGTATGTGATGCACAAAATAACATAGATATGAATGTATGAGTTGAGATCTATTGACTTTTATGTGTATTAATGTATGCATTTAACAGAGTAAATATTTGCAAATAGAAAATAATAATAAGTACTTACTTATTATATTACAAACGCTATATAACTAAAGGTACCAGAAATGTCTTTTATGTACATAATATATTTTCATATAGTTTTGCTTACAGTCATTCCGGGTAACTTTGAATTGACGTTTAACTTTGAACAAAGTTGGAAAAAAGATTTAACAATTTATTACATCGAAGCTTTTTGATATTTCAATATAATAACTGTATATAATGGATTGCTAAAATGTTATTGTACCAAATTAAAATTTAAAAAATAAACTTTTAATCCCATAATTCTAAAAATTCCCGCCTTTTCCGTGGTGAAGTTGCTGGAAGTTTTTGAGCTCTGATTTGGAATCGTAAACTAGTCCACTTTGATTCATGTGGCAAAACCAAGCTATTTGTTACTTATGTAAGTCAGTGTAGATGTAATTTTTATAGATAAGGTTTTTAAATTTAATAATACCTTCTTTTTATTTTATTTTAACTAAACCTTAAAATATTAAGGTTTTTACTTTCTAAAAAAATTATCCAAAGTTACCCAATATTCATGATAAATTAAAATTCGAGTTTTAGGGGAAATTATGGGTAGTTCTGATGTTTCTTCCGTAAATTTATTTTGTTAGAAAAGAAAACCAACTCAAAAGGACACTATTCGTTCAATAAAATAAAGGTGTCATAAATTGAAATCATTTTTAATAATAAAAATAACGTAAAAAAATTTCAAATTTACCCGAATTGTACAACGTACATATATGGAGTTGTATATATTTTTTTATAATGATTTGTACTTACATTTCTAGTACCCAACACTGACACAAGTAACCTACTTATGCCTATTTAGAGTGATGAATGTTTACGTAATGTAGTTTCTTAGTGAACTATTTAGTTTTTTGACAAGTAATTAGACATTTAAATATTAATATATTTGAAAAAATCTATTTAATTTTTAATCTGTTATATATACACCTTTAGATCCATCAGATCTCAGATCAGATTATTTTTTTGTATACTTCTTATACTTCATTATAATATACAAATGGTATATATAAACATCATTTTCTACAAGCGTAAATATAACTGACCTAAATTTGTTTGTGAATAATACTATGCTTACTCGGTACTGCCATGTGAAAATAATGTTATCGTTGTTTGTTCCCCACTACGTTCTTCGCATATACATAGTCAATCTCATTATTTAGAGACAACTAAGCTAAGATCAGAAACGTCTGCAACCCTTTTTGCGTCCGCTACTGGGCACGGGTTTCTCCACATCATTGGAGAGGTTTGGAGCTTACTCTGCCACGCTGCTCCAGTGTTCGTTGGTGGAGTTTAATGCGAAGATCAGAAATAAAAAGTAATTCCAAGTTAAAATCCGCCAGTCAGGCGGTCATACTAAATGTGGAACCTATAATAATCATCAATTTATACTACGTTTTTTTCTAAATGCCTGACCCTCTCTGTAACCTATTTTTAATTGTTTATTTATCTCATAATACATGCTATAAGCAATATGTTGTAATTTCAGGTGGATCAATAATGTTCGGCGGTTCATGGGCAATGCTGGCAACTGCGGTCTTGTGGCTGTGTTGCACAGCAAACCTACTTATATTATATCGATGACAGCAAACCATCAATTCTTCAATGTGCCTATTATAAATATATGATTCCTTTGTTTATTTAAATAAAAAACGTGATACTAATACTACGTACCTATTAACTAAAGTTACATGCAATGTATATAAATAAATACCCCTCTGCTAACATACTTATAACCAATTTAGAAATAATCAATATATCTTTTGTAAATAAGCGTGGAAAACGCTTAAAATAGCAATATTTTATGAAACAGAAACAAATGATTTGTATAGTCATTAATTTTATATGACCGCAAATTCTTTACAGATGATTAACAAAATTTGTGTAACGTCTTACTATTGACATAGACATAGAAGATATTGAGCATCACCAAAATATTTAGAGCATCAAAGTTACTGACTCGCCCTTCAGTGGAGACGGCATAGCGCCACGCTTCGATACATAATTTTTGTGCCAAATCTGGTGCGGGGGGAAGAACGCACACATTTTAATTTTGTCACACATTCACAAATATTCTTTCATCGCTACAGACGCATACATTTCTATATATTATGTCAATTTCAATCAACAACGTCTTACGCACCGTCAACACTGACACCGACACACACAGACACACTAGTTGTATAACTATAAGGCGCGTGCATGGACGTTGGGACGAGGGGTTCGCCCGTAAAGGTCACTCCTCTCTGATGGGTCATCAGTCTGTCATACCTTGATGCTCTAAGCCAAAATACAAATAAGCAATAAGTATGTAATGTGTTTTAGCATGTCTGTAGAAAACTGATCTATGTATTTTCACAAATCACTTGTAAATTACAGACACTGATATTATAAATTATTTATTTTTGATACGAATGTCACTGAGTACGGAGATGTTTGTTGTTTTAAGATATTAGTAGGGGAGCTCACGAGGCTAATTGGGGATTTACTCGAGCGTGATCAGGACCTTATACATTGGGTGGTAGGAAGTTTAAAAGGTTATTTGACGTTTTCCGTTTCACCGGTGGGGAGAGCGCCTACAGGTTTTCTAAAATTTTATACGAAATGTACAGGTAAAATATCGACAAATATCGATCAAGAGTAGAATAAATTAAATGCATAGTAGGTAAGTCATATTTCAGTAATCTGATGATTTTGGTATGAATTAGAGGGTAAGATGTATACTAAACAGCATTTTGTAAAAAAGAAATAAAACGGCATTTTGGCAATCTCAGGAGAGTTGGAATTTTTACTATTTTTTTGTTCAAAAAGTTATGGTTCAATGGTAACGGGGTTTTCTATTCTGACCATTTTGACATCCGTAAGATAGAAAATAATATAAAAAACTGTATCTGTATAGAAGGTTTTCTTTGATCGTGGCAGTACTCAACATGGTGCAAGGTGTACCCAATATCTTATTCTGACGCGCTCAAGTAAATCCAAAAATCCCCTCTTGGTCTCCCCTACTATATCTTTATGGGACCTATATTATTGTGTACCGTTTAAAACTGTATCTGTCAATACAGGGATATAATTAAATACGCATTTTTCATTACAATACAATATATATCCGCATTAGGTAATGGAAAAAATATTTTTAATAAAATATTAAAACAATTTAATTACGAAATTTTATTACTTTTTTTATTTACATATAAAGAAATAATAACCCAATGGAAACATAAAAATGAACACCTGGTATTTGTCGCTCTGAACTCTGATTTCTGCATTGATCCGCTGTAACAATAAAACTATAAATTTTATTTTTTTTAAATACATAAGTTGTATAGCTTGGCCATTAAAATAACACGAGCTCAGAAGAGAAGCAATGCCAGGACGACCACAAAGACAGATTACTATTTATCGAAAAGTGGCGCGCTGTCAATATATATGCAAATCCCATTTTTGCGTGTGCGTGCGTGTGTAATTTTCTCTTCATCTATACTAATTTATAAAGCTGAAGAGTTTGTTTGAACGCGCTAATCTCAGGAACTACTGGTTTGAATTGAAAAATTATTTTTGTGTTGAATAGTCCATTTATTGGGGAAGGCTATATAACATCATGCTATGACTAATAGCAAAGTCCACGCGGACGAAGTCGCGGGCGGCCGCTAGTACACAATAAAACTCACTCGCATTTATGTGTTGCAGGTGCCAGCTTTCAACTAATAAAATGAATTTAATTTTATTGTACCCTACCCTACTACCCTACAATCTCAAGACACAGGAGTAGATAAACGACCTCAAGATGCAAACTCGTTTTGCACAAAAAATAAAAAATACTAGTCTTTTAATATTATATCATGTAGGTAAGTAACGAATTACAATAAATAAATTTTAAAGTAAATAAAACTGTAATAATTCCTAGGATAGGTACTCATGATTGATATGATAATTATTATGTACCTCCTATAGTCGTCTCCTTGATAGAAGTATAGCCGGCTTCCGGCAGCACAAGACGGCAGGTTACAGTCCCAAAGCAGTTAGCGGAAAAACGCGCGGTACTTTCCGCGTCAAACAGTGGTTGATCACCGCTACTGCGCCACACCCGCTGCTTTTGTTTTTCGATTAAATCGCTAAAAATTTTATGTGTTCAAATTGAAATGTGGTCCAACGGAAGCATCAGCTTTAAAAAAAATAAGAAATAAATTACCGACTTCAAAAAAAAACTACTCCAAAACAAATTAACATGCACTAAAAAGTAAAAAAAAAAACGACGGGTTGCACTCCGGAAGTGCCGGCAGAAGTGAAAACTTTAATATTAACGTTGTGCATTTTTGATATTTTGGAATGGTTGGGAAAAATTTTTGCACGAATTGCTTTATTTATCAGTATAAAAGTACTATCATTTATGTGGTAGAATTCAATATCTAATACATATTCCATTCATAATTTCGACGACTTTTTCATCATCATTATTACCAGAACCATTATCGCCAATCTCGAAAACTGATACGATAGGTTTATTATAGCTGAAGTAAGAAACGAGCAGTTTTGATTCGAACTATTTTCATAAAGTAGGTACTCACTCATTTTCTTTCACTATTTCTTCGTCACTTTTTTCATTAATTGTTTGCAGCACTTTGTTCAATATTTAAATACTTGATATAAACGAATTTTAAGATAAAATTATACTTGACGCTGGCAATATGCAGAGTTTGCGATGCCATAATTGAAGAAAAAAAAGTATAGACAGTCGAGCCGTCATCAGCTGTCACCCCTCCGGTCTTGGTCTAAGAGCCGGTGAAGACATTCACTCGTTCGGTTATTACAAGAGTGAAGCTGGTATGAAAGAAAATTGATTAAAATTAATTAAATTAAAAATAGCTATGAACACTTTTCGATAGTCAAGTTATCATAGGCATATATGTTTATAAATTATATTTGGTAAAAAATATGTCTCATTGAATTATCAGATCGGTGAAGGTCGATCTTCCACGTCTCCTCTACTATCTTACGAAATTTTCGATCAGCACACGTGACCTCGCGCGAGTTTCACAGTTTTTACCCATCCCACAAAAGTGCTCAACGCCGCTAAAGAAGTTTTCACTTCAAAAAAAAAACAATTGCGTATTCTTGTAGAATTTAAAAGTTACATTTTCTACTCATCAATATGTAGGTACGATCTGTGTTTACCATATTATTATAATGTAGGTACAATTATTATTGTTATATTAGGAGTCGGTGTCAGCCTGTCCACTTGACAGCGCCCGCCGCGGACATCGCTTATTCACAAAATAAATTCAAATATGTTATTACCTTACCTTTTAATCTATACTAATATTATAAAGAGGAAAGATTTATATTTTTGTATGTTTATGGTGAATAAACTCAAAAATACTGTTCCGATTTCAAAAATTCTTTCACCATTAGAAAGCTAAATGAAAATGGTTCATTCCTACCTGAAAACGGGGAATAGGGTCAACGCGGTTGATTTTAATATAGCAATGATGCCTGGAATAGCACATGCCTAGGCTATTTTTTATCCTACGAGGACCTATTAAACGGGTCCACGCGGGCGAAGCCGCTGGCGGAAGGCTAGTCGTTATATACATTGCTACTTACTTTCCGTATTCCAATAATAAATCAGGAGCTGGGAAAATTCCTATCGCGATGCACTTAACCGTATATTCGTTTTGACCTTTTGTACTTTTTTGCTGTTCCACTTTTAGTAACAATTCTTGTTCCGGACCTGTTCAAAGGAGATTATACAAATAGTGCCTATTAGAAAATACGAGGGTGTATCGAAAAGTTCTCGTCCTGGCATATTTTTTATTTTATTCCATTTTACGGCATTGGATAAAAATCCTGTCAGCCATTCAATATTTACTTTTCCATTTTAATAATGGCGTCGCAAACTTTGTGCATATTGCCAGCGTCAAGTAAAATTTTTGCATCACTTTGTAGTCGTAGATTCTATGATTTGGCACCATCTGACTTTTATCTATTTCCCAACTTAAAAAAACACCGTGGTGGCCAGAGATTTTCATCAAATGAAGAGGTTGAAGCCGCAGTGAACCAGTATTTTACCGACCTTAAAGAATCATTTTTTTAAACCGGAATAGAAGTTTTGCAAAACAGATGGAAGAAATGCATTGAGTTAGGTGGAGATTATGTTGAGAAATAAAAATATTTTTGCATGCAATTTATTTTGTTTTCTTGTTGAGGCCGCGAACTTTTCAATCCACCCTCGTATTACGCTTTAAAGCCCGAATAATGACACTCGTACCTACATAAACGAATTAATATCTAGAGAGATTGCACACATTTCACGTCTGATAAAAAAAGTTTAAAAAAAATAACTTACTGAATACAAGCATTGTCTTTGTTAGAATCACATTTGTATCGTCGCTCTCTACGCTGCAACTGTATTCTCCACTCAAATCTGGGCCTATGTGAATTATTCTCAGTGCACGGCCCTCGTCATAGAACGATGCTAAAACAGTGAATGTTAAAAATGTAGGTACTTACATATAGGTATAGCATAGGCGTACCCAGGGGGGGCAGGGGGGGGGCAGCTGCCCCCCCCCTGGATCAAGGTCCAGGTTCAGGGATTCAAAAATCCCAAAAGATCTCCTAAACGTAAAAAGAAACCTATAAAGAGTACGCGCTAGATAATATGCTACCTCCTATAACTAGCTATAACAAAAATGAAAGTAAAAAAATTACGACACACATAAGTACACAATATAACATATAATCTTATGTTTTTCGAGTAATTTAAGTATAAACTTTAATAAATTGCCCAAAATTGTACATAATGATTCAAAAGAAATTCGGATTCGAGTTCATTATTTGTATTTTCTGAGAACATTTACTGTAGTATTGTAAATTATTATTAAAAAATTAAAAATAAATGATGTGCTTTAAAAAAGTAAAAAATACAAAGAAAATGTATTTTACTGTAAAAAAAAAGCGTGGGGTGGTTTTTAAGATGCTATTGGCACCATGCTCCCCACGCTTTTTTTACAGTAAAATACATTTTCTTCTTATTTTTTACCTTTTAGTTGGTATTTTCACAAAAGCGTGTTTTTTAGTTTTTTAAAGTACATTTTTACCCAGCTTGAAAAAATTTGCCCCCCCCCCCCCCCCGACCAAGAACCTAACCCCCCCCCGACCAAATGTTGCCCCCTCCTGGCCAAGACTGCCCCCCCTGGCCAAGACTTTGCCCCCCCTTGGCTAAGATTTTGCCCCCCCCTGGCCAAGAACCTGGGTACGCCCATGGGTATAGGTATATTTTAGAAATTGATTAGGAACTAATTACGATACATTTATTCAGCTCCATTCGCGTTTCGTTGAACGATTTTGGTCATACTTATACAGTTCTGCTTATATCAACCGCGTACAGCTAAAATTCAGCTCCTATCAGCCGCGTACATGGATAACAGTCGTTAAACCTTGTCGGAGGCCTTATAGGCCTTATAGCGGGTTGGCCACTAACCCGCATCTCCACCAACCCGCATTGGAGCAGCGTGGTGGAGTAAGCTCCAGGCCTCCCCAATAATGGGGAGAGACCCGTGCCCAGCAGTGGGGACGCAAAAAGGGTTGCAGCCAGCCATTTGGACACAAATCAAAACGACGAGCTTCATTTTGAGGTCGGATGTAATCAGAAGATTTCGTTGGGCTGCAATGTAAACAACATCGCGTAGCATTTATGCTCGACATCTTCATTTAAAATGTATGAGTATGTAATGTTAATACACTCACTAGAAATGCGAAAAGATAAATCCAGTCGTCCGCTTAGAATTCCACTAACTCTGGGTTGGCTTCGTGGCTTCCAGAGGTATACAGGTTCCTTGCTTCTATTAAAGTACCAGCGAACTGTTAACGTCTCGTGTACTGGCTTGGAAAATTGACAATCCAAAATAATTTCAGTTACATTACCGATTTGAACCAAATCCGGAATCAACAGGTCTTGTATTTTAACTGCGTTCAGCACGTCTACAACATTTATGTTGCGTGGTGAGTAAAGTAGATAGCTTTATATTATAACTTTTATAAGGGGTGAAAGTATAAGTCCTTTGCTGTAAAATGTGTCATGTATTACCCTGTTCGATTTTCAGTATTTATATCTAATAATATACCCCGATTTCGTACAAATCACCCTGAATATTTAATGAACTATCTATTAAAAAAGAAGAAAGGTGCATATTTAAAATAATTGTACTCACTGAATACTAATGAAAGTATTACTACATTTCTCATTGTCGCGGACACAAACACTTACACACATGTGGAACTGAAAGTGATCTGGCGCGAAGATCGGAATGTGGAGACAGCTCTTCAAGTGCGTGATTACTTGTAAATACGAGTACGTAAGTACTTACCTTGTTTACAATGCATTATTCGACAGGGATTAATGTTTACTTTTTTTCAACTCTTTATGTCCCATTCGGCACATCTTTCCGAATGGAGGGGGATAAGTCCATTGTCCATCACAGTCCACCACGCAGGCCAAGTGTGGATTAGTGCAAAAAAAGTGTAACTTAAGTAATGCTGAGTTTGATAACTCAAAATTGCAATGAACGTGAAAGAGGATAGTCTAGAGGTGAGATATCACTGTCGGAAAATTCAGTGACAGTGTCGGTAACAGTTAGGCACTGCTTAGCTATCTACTACGCCGTCATATACAAGATATTAATGCCAAAAGTGGCGGACATGAAACGTAGAATTAATAATTATTATGACTCTTCCATGTTAATAGATGTTTACGTAGCAGCCCCTTAAAAATACAGTCTTTGTTTGCGCCTCTGATATTTTCGGGCAAAGAGTAGTATAGCCTGACATGGCCTGAATATTAAATGAGTAATTATACAAAGCATACGATGATTAGTGGAACAAAGACCTTTGCCGTAAACTGAACACAGGTACTGAAAATTTTCCTTTAGATATTTGGAGAAGTTGGATCCTGTATGATTGAATACAGAACCAAAAGAATTTCTAGATTTACACCTCTGACGAATAGTAAGCCATTTAAATTTAATAATATATTAGTATATATTTTATCTGAGCATAAGATAGGTAGATGTGGTATGTATCTTTTCACAAAGTAAGGTGGGATTTAATTGCTTTTTGTAATTCAAGATTTAAGTATTGTACATGTGTTATTAGTACTTATTAGGAACAATCTAAATAATAGAAATCTTCTAAATGATAAACATTTATTACTTATATAAAATTTGGTTTATTTTTTAGCAACTTAACAACAAATAAATAATATATTGTACATACATAAGAGTTGTTTTTCATTAAATTGTTACATGCACATTTATAAATTAAATATGTAAAGTCAACCTTATCATCTTATTATTCATACATTTTATTCTTCGTTGTATTAATATTTTGTATTTTGTAAAGGGACAAAACAGGTAAAGAGACAGAGCTAAATTCTTCATTTGGTAAGAAGTATATTCTATATTATATTTACTCTTTAAGAGCGGTTTCAAACTAGCGAACTTTTTGCCGCATTAGCCGAATCGACCGTACCGTTTCGGCACAGGAGGCACCTTACACGCACGTAAGTGTCGTAACCTTTGCACCTGAAAATGCCAAAACTTGACGTTTCGCGGGTTCAAAAAAAACGACGCGCGAGCGCGCTGAAATACTCTGAATACGCTATTTTGAAACCGCCCTAAACTTTACACAAAAAAATCAAAATATTCTCGTGAAATATATAATAATATAAAAAAATGTTTCCAAAATATTGCTCTTGTCAAAGTCAACTTTCCATTGAAAATCTTCATTAAATCAGCAATGGAGCTAGTAGGAACCAGGAACATGTGCACTGTATGCACCGAACTGTTACCAAATATAAATCCCATAAAATCTCTTAACTCGGAAAGCGTTTTACTTTTTATTTTATTTTAATAAAGGCTGATTTACTATCCAGTGGCTGGATTGGCATTGCTACTGGATCAGGCCGTTTACATTCAATCCAGTAGACACTCTTAGGTGATAACAAGTTTGCAGCAAAAATGAGTATTCCGAGTCTTGGAAAGCGCAGGCAATTAAAATACTGTCAAAAAATCTTTGTATCATACAGCTTCACGCGAAAAAAAAAGGCTTCAAGATGCGAAAGAATTTGAGGAATAACGGTTAAAGGAATGGTAATAAGAGAAAATAGATAAGTACTAGGCACTAGGAGTTCTTAAAAAATTATAATCTGTTTTATAATTTTGTTTTGATTTACACATTTTTGGCAAACTTGCATTGTATACCCAGCAGAAGTGTGATCACTATATAATACGACTACGCGGCGAAGGCTGGCCCGTTGCGTTTACACGGTTCCAGTGATAATGGCGCGGGGAGGTCACTGGATTGAAAAATAGGAACGAGTATTTTCTGATCCAGCGCTGGATATTAGACGCTGTACAGGATTCGAACTTGTTAACATTGATCGAGTGCCGATCCAGCGCTGGCATCCAGTGACACTGGATCCAGCCTAATTTAACCCAACAAAAGGCCCACGTGATGGTAAGCGATCATCGTCACCTATGGTCACGGAAAATTTCAAAATTAAAAAGCCTTCTAGAATGAACCCACGATGAGTAAGGTTGGCCGTGCCTACTATCTATTGTTTGCATAGTAGATACACATTTTATTGTAATGATGTCACTTCACTAACATAAGGCTGGATATTCATTTCTAATCTGTGCCACCTACGTGAAGAATAAAATTTACATTTATCCACCTTTACTCAAATAACGTTATGTATAAAAATCATAAAATAATATTATGTAAATAAGTGTTTTAGAAAAACTTAGTTCAAGGAACATTATATAAATGTAGACTTAAATATTGTGGCCGCGCCGCCCCTATGTGCGAAGTGTGCGGCGCACACAGGCGCCAAGACAATATAGGGGCGCCGCTATCGAAATTTTATTTTTCGCAGTAATTGGCAAGCGGAAACGAACTGATTTTACCTATTTAGGAAAATATTATCTAATTATATAAAACTAGAGAAAAATTATTTCGGTCAAAATTAACAAATATAAGAAATAAAAATAATTTGAAACATAAAGATTCGTGAAAAAAAGAGGCACTTGTACACATTCCGATGCTACGAAATTAGAAAATGTACTATGAACTTGGATAGGAAATTAAATTGCTTACCTAATTTTGTTAAATTATCTTGCTTGGCAGACAGAATTGTATGTACATATTGTTGTTTTCACACGATAATATTTGTAGCATTTGCCGAGCAAGAAAACGCGCCGTCGCGCCTCATATAAACAGGATGGGAGCGACCACCCTTATGTAACATCATATTCCTCTAAACAAATGACTTCAAAATTTTAATTAAAATAAACATACTTACTTATTTGATTATTATTACAACACTTAAATATTTGTAGTAAAATCTGTACGGTACGCTGTAAGAGTAGGGATCTGTACAATCTTTCGTACGCCGGAAAAAAAATCAGATTAAAATCTTTTTCGGCGCTCAGCGATTAGAAAAACAATTAAAGGAATTTGGCAGGAAGGCTAAAGTGTCGTACAGGTTCTTCTTGTTGGTGGCTCCAGCTCCACATTATTGCCGTGCTAAATCGTCCCTGCTACATTCACACATTGAACGTCGCGTGAACTCTTTGTCGCGGGAGAAAATATCGACTTTAATCGGGGAACAGGCATGAACGCGCGTGAAGCTCGTTAAAACCATCCACACTTACGTTCACGCTAATTTTTCGCGCTTCACGGCACTAATGTGGAGCGGCCAAGTAGAGTGACATCACTGACACCGAGTACAATAAATGGTAAAATGGCACTTTGTTTACAATGATGGTGTATATTAATTATTAATACAGACATATGGCACGCACGGCACGGTATAACCTAAAACGGTTGCAAACTAGAATATTTTTCCTCAAGATTTGTCATTTTCAGGTGCAAATTACGCGCTTGTAATCGCATTTGCCGAAACGGTACGGTCATTTTTGTAAACGCGCCGAAAAATACGCTAGTTTGATACCGCTCCTACGCCACAAATTACTCTACATAATATTATTATCGTACCTATCGGCGGCGCGGCGCGCCGATCATACTCGACGGCAGCGGCATCGCGGCAGCGCGTCGAGGTGTCAACAGGTGGTCACTTTGATTTTTTTAGTTACAAAATTATTGTAAATGCCATCTTTTTTTCAAAAGCTACATAAAAAGTGATTTACTATTCATTAAATTTATTTAATACCACTAAAACTAAAAGCACTTTTTCACATTTGTAAATATTTTTGTAAAAACAAACTTAAGCTGCACCAAGAACGTATTTTGTCTTTAACAGGAATATAGAATATAGCTATTCTATAATTTATAAACTTTAGTTAGAAGGTAACTAAATCTATATACATACATTTCTACTGTCACAGTGTTAGTTGCCATACACTTCCTAAACGGCTTAACCGATTTTAATGAAAATTTATTATGTATATTACGTAGGTCTAAGAATCGGTCGCAATCTATTTTTCAAACCCCTAAGTCATAAGGATGGTCCACCCCGCAGAACGTATTAAAAGAGGTAGAATGGCAATAATGCGCCGTTCGTATAAAAACCGGTGTCGCCGATCCAGCCATAATCCAAGATCCAGCATAATAATATAATATATGCCAGTGCATGGTATACTATTTAAACTCTTATAATAATTTTAAACATCTAAGTATGTAAACAGTCAACAATAAAGTATTTTCTTTTTCTTTTATTTTTTTTGTATTTCTTTCTTTTTCTTTTCAGTCGGTGGGATTGGATCATCTCCATTCCACCTCCACTACATCTGTACTTAAATAAATATGAAACTTACGCACATATGTATTTGCAATTTCAAATCTAGCCAATCTTAGTGCCACACAATCAGACTATTTCAAATGAACGAATCATACCCAAGCACTTGGCGCGTCTGCCCCGCCCACAACTCAATTACGCATATCGCAGCGCGATCGCGTGTTGCTGTAGAGATATGAGCAATGCTCATATCCTTGGCGCGTCTGCCCCGCCCACATTTCCATTCTAACCTCTTTTAATATGTTCTGTGGTCCACCCCAAACATTTGAAGGCAGGCACGGAGTTCGCCGGGTCAGCTACTAATATATAAAGCAAATATATTTGATATATTTTTAAAAAGAATCATTTGTATTATTTATTTATAGTTGCCTAGAGCCTAATGGACATTATGTATTATAGACTCTGCTTAAATTAGAGCGGCGCGGCGGCTCATCACAATACTTACACAAGCCATGGGACTATTACATGCTACATTTTTCTTTACAATAGCCATCTTCTTTGGTGTCTTTAGGTGATGCCAGTAACGCATATCCTGTGTTTGTAAGATTGTAGTCGACATCTACACAAAATATGTACTTAATTATGTAAAAAATACAGCCAATAGAAGAATCTCTTCCTATTTGAAGTCGGTTAACAATTATTACTTATTCAAATTTCATTACTTAGTTACATTATTATTATTATTGTACTAGACTAAATAAAAATTAATCTTATAATTTTTGGTATAATTATATCATCTTCCTATGTATAATTTCTTATCTACAGTTTTGGCAGTATTAATCTTACGTAATTACTAAAACTAACGACTTTTTATTTCTCAAGTAATGTCAGGAAAACAGTAATACCTAAGAAGGGACAAGTTTAATGGATTAGCAGATTTAATGATTCAATGCTATCAGAGTAAATCCAGAGCATACCAACATTGTTTTTTTTTGCGTAGGTAAGTATATCAGCGAATTCTAACGCTTGTCCAGTTATGTGCATTGTATATTATTATACAATTTATATCTAATTGTAATTACACAAATTGTAATGCATGAAATTTATTGAAAGAGTACAATAGTATCTACGTAACTTGGAATGTCTTTTTGTGTAATCTAATGTGCTACAACCATCTACGCACACTGACTTACTTCCTGACAGTAGCTCTAGCTCTTTTTTATTTGAATTAAATATACATTAATATATTTTTCAGACTTACATAAATTGTTATTAAGCCTCCCTCGTTAATTTTAGGAACCATTATGATAAGAAATTATTGACCGTTCCTTCTTGAAAATACGAATACTACATCAATGTGTAGCAAATCAATCACATCAATCACAGAGCAGACGGAACAAAAAAAATAACGTTCACTAAGAGTTTGTACGTAAAGGAACCGTACAGTGAATAAAGAATATTTTCATTTTATTTCATTTCATCAGACAACCAAAATGGACAAAGTTATATTATAAATTTATAATATAATAATATAATAACTGGAAACCTTAATTCCGTGATAATCTTTTCGTCCGTGTGCGTTGATTTGAATTTTATTATTCACAATTTACTTATGATAATATATCGTTTTCAAAAAAAACTGCGATATATAAAGTCTTTATAAAAAAGACATTTCTGTAAAAAAAATCACATTCAATTTAATCTACTTTTATCAGTACTAATTGGACTACCACAAATTATACTAGAAGAATTATGTCTCGTTTTCCGAGGACCGTCTAGTATTGCATCGGTGAAAGCAGCAACTGATGTCAATGCAACAGTTTTATCAAAATCAATAGTAGTGTACCCAATGCTGACTGAGGGTGTCACTGCAGGAGCACTTAGACTTGCTGTTGGTACTTTTTCTGTGCTATTCTGAGATATAAGCCTTCCTCTAGACTGTGAAGTACATGATGTACTACTTTCATTTTTTGAGCTATTGAACGATAGATTCTCTGGAGATGAGATCTCTATGTTCCCTTTAGCTGCTTCTTTACTTGAATCAATATCTAAGACAGCATAGTTCACTTCAAGTTCTTCGACTGGCGACATTGAGGTCAGTGTATCAGATTCTGAGAACTTGTGATTCTGTTCCGAAGAATTTAGTAACACACTTTTAAGACTGTCTACTTTATCACTGAGCATTAGATTGGCATAAGTATTGGCTTCTGAAGACTTGTTACTCGATGCTAAATTACAATATTCCACTGGTTTTGGAGTAAGAGGAGTCGTAGGAATGGCATCAGATTTATTTGCTTCCTGTGAATTGTTTTCATTGGATACAATGTTAACATAAAGCCTTAGACCATCTTGTTGATCAATACTTAATTGAGCATAATGCTCACTTGAACTGCTTAACGTAGGTGATATAGGATTACTATCCACTTTGGTAGAATTGCTTTCATTAATAAATCTGTTTTGAAGGAACCGAGTTTCGTACTCTATATCTCGCATTGTATTTATAGCTGTCTCTCGTTTTAATGTGTGCCTTAGTATCGCTAAATCTCTATTTAAATCGTTAGTATATTCATGTCGAATCTCAGATACTGACTCAGACTGATTGTTGTTATGTTCTCTTTTAGATTCTCTCAACTGGTAAATGTTAGTAACATGGTTACTATTTGTTCGAGACTGAGGATACAAAGGTGTGACTTCTAAAATGTCAGCACTAGATGGAGATCTCGGCGATTGATTAACACTTCGTAAAACTCCTGAGTGAGGCATATGGGAATGGCTACTCAGAACTGCGCCTATATTATCAGGTTGCCCATTGTCTACAGAAGATCTATGTACAACACTAGCTTGTAAAGTTTGCCTACCTTGAGGTAGAGGCGATAATCCTGGCACGGGATATGGAACACTTTCATGAACGATGTTTCTTAATTGAATTTGTTGTTGTAGTGTTCGAAACAATGACGATGCCCTACGGCATCTAAAAGCATATATTCCTTCACCTGTATCACATCTTCTACCTGAAAATAAAGTTATTATCATAATTAAATTATTCAATTAAAATTCAAACTTTACGTACAAAAAGACTGCACAATCAATAACTACAATAACATTATAGATCCCGGTCATTTTTTCGAGTTTTTTAATACGTGAACGTTTCAATACCGGGATCCTGGTATTAGAAATTTTATTTTAATTTTAGTACAAAACACAAAATAATAAACTATCAATACCGCACATAGACATTTTTATCCATTTATTTTATTTTGGAATCGGTATTTCAATGATAGTTAGTCCAAAAACGAGATAGACTTCATCATTACGGACTACAAGCGGATATTTAAAGACGTCTCTGTAATCAATAGGTTTAACACCGGTAGTGATCACAAACTAGTAAGAGGCTCTTTAAACATAGATCTTCAGCTTGAGAGACGCCTTATGTTGAAGTCTACGCTCTGACCAAATCTCCTTTAAATCGAAACGGGGTCTAATGAATTTCAGCTTGATCAGTTCAATCGGTTTGATACCTTGGAACCCACCGTGGACATTGGCGAAGACTACGAAAATGTGGTAGATACCTTAATGGACGAAGGTAACAGGTTTTGTCGGACGAAGCATAACTGGCCACGGAAGATTCGCCGATGCGAATAGTCGCCGTTGTGCGTGGTTTGATACGTACATTGCCATGTGTTTGTTTCAGTCGCCTAGACGCTTCGCCGTTCGCACCGCGCGAATATTCGCATCGGCGAATGTTCCGTGGTCAGGCCGTAAGCTTTCGGATAGGACTCTCATGCTTATGAAGCAAAGACGCAAAGACCGAAATGCCACCCCATCAGAATTCCGATGTCTCACAAGAGATATTCGAAAATGCATACGCAAAGACCTCCGACGCTCCAAAGGCAATTGAGAAGAACCGCGGCGGGGTCTAAGGTATTCATGCATCGTCTGGGTATAAGCCATCTTTCAAAACTTAAGACGCATGACGGCAAAACGGTCGCTTCTAAGCTAGAGATACTGTCTGAGGTTGAGGACTTCTACAGCCGATTATATTATGCTTCACGTATTCCGCAGCCTGAGTATCAATCCACAGATCCCAGAGCTACTTTAACGAGCTTCCCGAAGTCAGTCTTGAGATGGCGTTGGCCTTCAGACAACTTAACTTAACGGAAAAGCCCCTGGTGAGGACGGAATAACAGCTGAGCTTATTAAAGCCGGCGGTACACCAATTCCTACACAATTAGCCCGAATTTTTAATTCCGTTGCAGACAGGGAGAACTCCGCAGGCATGATACATTGTCATACAGCATCGTCGTTTTGTTCCATAAAAAGAGGGACAAAACACTGCTAAAAAACTATCACCCCATCTGGCTCTTGAGCCACGTCTAAGTTGTTTTCGAGGGTCATAACGAATCGACGCACTAGTTGACTAGATGAATTCCAACCACCGGAACAGGCCAGCTTCCGACGAGACTTTAGCACCATAGACCACATTCTCACAGTGAGGCAGATAATACAGAAGACATATGAGTACAATCAGCCCCTGTGCCTAGCGTTTGTGGACTATGAGAAAGCTTTTGACTCGATCGAGACCTGGGCTGTTCTGGATTCCCTGCAGCAATGTCAAGTTGACTATCGATACATCGATGTGTTGAGATGTTTATACAACTCAGCCATTATTTCCGTCCAAATCCAGAAGAGACAAGGGGACATTCTGTCACCGTAACTGTTTACCTGTGCACTTGTCTTGATCAGATGTCTTCAAGTTATTGGACTGGAAAGGACGTTGCATACGCATAGAGGGCGAATAAAACTCACATTTGCGTTTTGCCGATGACATAGTCCTTATGCCAGAATCGCTGCAGGAGTTGCAGAAAATGCTGTCAAGCCTAAATGAAGCCTCCCGACAAGTGGGACTAGTAATGAACTAGGACAAGACCAAGGTTATGTTCAACGCACACATGATTCCTATCCCACTTAGCGTCGAAGGTACGACTCTCGAAGCTGGTAAAGAATATGTTTACCTTGGGCAGTCAGTCCATCTAGATTGACAGACACAGCTTCGAAAAGGAATCCGATAGGATTCAGTTGGGCTGGGCAGCATTCGGGAAGCTCCGTCACATATTCTCGGCGAGCAATGGAGAGAGCTAGCTCGGTGTGTCCCTTCGAGACAAGATCCTAAACCAGGAAATCCAGAGGAGAACTAAAGTCACCGACATAGCTCTAAGAGCCAGTAAGTTGAAGTGGCAGTGGGCTGGTCACATCTGCCGAAGAGCCAACAATCGTTGGACGAGATGGCTTTTGGAGTGAAGACCGCGTTCAGGCAAGTGTAGTGTAGGATGCCCCCCCTGCGAGGTGCCGCAACAATCTGCGCCGGGTGGCGGGAAGTAACTGGATGCATAGAGCCGAAGATCGGGCTCAGTGGCACGCCTTGAGAGAGGCCTATGTCCAGCAGTGGATAAATGATGCTGATGAGTGAGAGAGGGAGATATCAATGATTTAACGAAATGGCAGTTACATGCAACGCAATAAACTTAAGTTTAAGATTACATTATAGATATGGCTTATAATTATTTGTTATGCATTCCGCCAACAAGTATAGAAGCAGAAAAATCATTCTCTGATAAAAGCCTAGATACTCTTTCTTTCCTTAGAACGCAATTTCAGGAAAAAAGAGCCTAAAACATTTAAGGGTTTTTTATTTATTAGATTTTTTTATTATGTTTATTTTTTTGTAAAATTATGTTAAGCAAAGTAAATAGGTATAAAAATTATATTATTATGATTTCTTTTGTTGGCTAGATATTATCTGTTGATAACGGAGTATGTATAAGTATTTATTTTCACTGTTGTCTATCTTAGATGTTAAAACCCAAATATTGTTGATGATTAGTCATAATTTTGATAACGTGTATTATGGTAAAAAAGACGGAAAGATCTAACTGACACTTAATATTATCATAAAAATATATTTTTACATGTAAATAATCGTTGATTTTAAATTAAAACTTTGTTTATTAATATTACCTGAGATAAGACCTTCTAAATACGTACTTCCAAAAGAGAATTACAATTCTGAAAAATAAGCCTTCTATTTTTTTGAATACTGGTATCCCGGAATCCCGGTATTGAGAAAAATACGTTCGGTATTAATATCGGTATTGAAAAAATCCGGTATTTGAAAGCCCTAGTTATGGGTACTAGACAACTGATATACTTCTATTATCTATTTAATCAAGGTTATACTTAATCTACCGCATAAGTACATGTTTTAGAACTTTCATATTACCAAAAATAGGTAGACTAAAACATATCAACTTTAACAACACTAAATTATGAAAAAAAAAATACCTGATTCAAAACTGAACAGATCTGCCTCAAATCCATATCTTCGCAAGGAATGTAGCGGCCAAACTGTTGTGTCTCTTCCTTCTCTGTATAGTACAATGTCTGTTTCCGTTATTTCTAACTGACCAGAACACAGTTCTAAACCATTGTCATCAACGTTAATAACGCGGTAGACGTTGGGATGGATATCAGAAACTTCTGGCTTACTGTGGAAGCACCCCATTACGTGACAAAACAATTGCTCGTCCTAAATATATGAATTATTGTCGCTACAAAATCACTGCAAAATAGGAAATACGTAAATTGAGATATTCATCCAGAAAGTCCAAACTGTCACTTATTAATGCAAACCGATTACATTTCTACGAAGAAGCATATAAAAACAGGGCAAATTCCTTTTCTTTATCATTATTAGCTTACACTTTATTGTTAATTTGCATCAAGCAAGAGTAAACAAATTACAGGTTGACAGGACAACAAACAAACAACCATACAAAAAAAACTGACATGACAGCATGACAGTCAGTTTTTTTTTTCAATTATGGCATCGAAAACTCTGTGCATACTGCCAGCGTCAAGTATAATTTTTGCATCAATTTTTTACTGGACGAAGTAATAACAAAGTCAGTAAGTAAGTCGTCAGTAATCAGTCAGTCTAGTCAGTCCAACATTCAAGTAAAGCGATGGCTACTTTACTAGAACGTGTCTGATGGAATTTTGGAGGCAAGCAGAAAAAACATTTTTAGCACTGTTATTCTATTTCACAAACACTCGTGTACTGTAAGTAACCTATATCAAACAAAATGCCATCAACTTTATCCGATATAACTCAAAAATACAAATACTTGTTCGATACAGGTTAGTTACAGTGCACGAGTGTTGTGAAGTAAAAAAAATAAGTTTTTAACAAAAAAAATAGAACCGACTTCAAACGGTAAAAAATAAAATTGTTCAGTACCTACTTCTTCTTGCTTATGGTAATGACTCTTAAAACTATCTTTGGAGTCGGGCCCTTACTAAAATATCGTACTATTCGTTCTAAATGGGCACCGACAGTACAGACAGTGGGACATTACCTACTTCTTGCTTATGGTAATGACTGTTAAAACTATATTGGAGTCGGTGCCCATTCAGAACGAAAGGTACACTATATTTACTAAGACAGGACATTTTTGATTTTACTAAGGGCCCGACTCCAAAAATAGTTTTAAGAGTCATTACCATAAGCAAGAAGAAGTAGGTACTGAACAATTTTATTTTTTACCGTTTGAAGTCAGTTCTATTTTTTTGTTAAAAACTTAATTTATTTCACTCTTTTTAGTAATTTTAATAATTCTGCACATAATGTATAAAAGCATAATTGGATTTTTTTTCACTTAACTTCTAAACGTTAAAGATATACTTTTTATAATCATGTTTATCAAATAGCCATCTTATAGCCTGAAAGAATACTACTATCAGTCCACTTGAACGTATAAATTAATGAAAGAATTTGCTCTCAGCTCCTAACCGTTGAGGAGTTGTACCTTCAATCATCAGCTTAGCAAAATGAGGTGATAATTACCGGACATAAATATTTGTATTATGTTAAAAAATATGACTTAAAGAATGTGTGTGCCTATTACGTTTCAGTGTTTCCCTCGATTTCCCTAGTATCACATCATCAAATTTTGCCATGGTGACAGTTGGACCACCTCAGGAATGTAAGATTTCTAACAAAAAACCATTTATTGAAAGAATTTGCTCTCAACTCCTAACCGTAATAGTACCTTCCATCATCAGCTCAGCAATAATGATGATCATTATACACAAATACCTGTTTTGCTTTTGTAAAAATCATTTGTTGTGCTATAAAATTTGAATGTTCCCTTCGATTTCTCTGGGATACCATCATCAGACTTTGACTTGGTGACAGTTGGACCACCTCAGGAATGTAAGATATCGAACAAAAACCCATTTATTGAAAGAATTTGCTCTCAACTCCTAACCTTCGTAGTACCTTCCATTATCAGCTCAGCAACATGATATGATGATAATTATACAAAAATGCCTGTTTTGCTTTAGTAAAAATATGAAAATCATTTGTTGTGCTATAAAATTTGAATGTTCCCTTCGATTTCTCTGGGATCCCCTCATCAGACTTTGACTTGGTGACAGTTGGACCACCTCAGGAATGTAAGATTTGGAATAAAAAACTATTTATTGAAAGAATTTGCTTTCAACTCCTCGCTGTTGCAGTACCTTCCATCATCAGCTCAGCAACATGAGATGATGATTACTATGCACAAATATCTCTCATGCTTCAGAAAGTATAAGAAAATCAATGTGTGTGCCTATAAAGTTTGAGAGTTCCCCTCGATTTCCCTGGGATCCCATCATCAGATCCTGATTTGGTGACAATGGGACCACCTCGGGAGTATAAGCATACGAACAAAAAAAGAATTTTGAAAATCGGTCCACAAACGGCGGAGTAATCGGTGAACATATATATAAAAAAAAATACATACAGCCGAATACAGTACCTCCTCCTTTTGGAAGTCGGTAAATAACAGTGTGTTACGTACGGACAAAGTGACTCAGTGAATATAGATAAGTTAAAGTGCTGACGTTGGCGACATCTGATGCTGTGCAGGTGTCGCGCATCGTTCCCACGAAGGTGCATTCCCGTACCTAACTTTGGACGGGTCTCACCCACCTTAGATGTAGTTTAGATTTAAATAATTAAAGTAAAAAGTATGTTTAATATAGGAAAATAATGTAACTCCAACTTTGAGTACATTAAAGTATTTTATGAGTGATGTCTCGACTTGCTGATTTCACCCTGGCTGTGGCCGATCCTTAACTGGCGCAGTCGAAGAGGATAGGCTGGCTGGCTCCCCAGGGATGCCGCCGGTCTACCGAACCTATACGTCGTGCTGCAGCAGGGTGTCATAGTGATCCAAAGTAATCCAAACATTGACACGACTCAGCGACTCGGGACTCAAATTGGGATATAATGACAAATAAGTAAGTGCATAAAATGACCTTCAAGTGATTCGGCCTTACCTATTTCCCATTTTATCTAATTCCATCGTGGAATTTTAGTTAAGTAATAAATGTTTTAATGCCGAGCTGAAGAAAAGAGCAGACAGAGAAAAACTCCATCGGGCACGTTCCAATAAATTAGCTATCGCTTTCCTCGTTGAACATCTGACTGACTAGACTGACTGATTACTGATGACTTACTGATTTGATTATTTCTATGGCCCATTCCAAATACCCCGTTAACACGCTTGCCTTTACACTTACAAGCGTGTAGACGTACCATTAAGATAAATAAAATAATTATGTCCAACAGAAAATAATGAAGAAATATAGAAGTAATTGTTCATGTTAATGAACGAATATTCCACATTAAAACAATACAAAACAAGTTTTACTCAGTGAAAGGCGCAAACGTTATTATGAAAATTGATTTTGATCATAAACATGTATTGTATATAAACTCATCTGTCTGTACTCATCACTCCCTAACAAGAACGAGACAATACATTTTAGTTCATCTGGTATGAATGAATACAAAATTTGAACAATAAAAGCCTTATTAAACTTTATCTCCTAAGAAAAAAGCAAACAAATTATCTTTTTTAGATTTGTTGAGGAATTAAAAAAATATTGTTGGCATCAATACCATGCTCTAGAGGTCGGGACCATAAGAATAAATAATAATTACATAGAACGGAATCTCCTTTGACCGCAATCGATACGCCGCAATTTATATACCTACTTCCCTCTTCACCTCGTTACGCCCCTCTGTCGACCAGGCGTGTTGCCAGGGTTGTCAAATGTTAATAATTCTTATGTCTTATAAGTTATAATATCGCTTAAATATAGGTTTTCCTTTTTTTACTTGTGGTCAAAAGACCGAGACGCCATTAAGGAAAAAAAAACTTGACGCCATTATCATAAGAATAAAATAATACTACATAGAACGGAATCTCCTTTGACCGACATCGATACGCCGCAATTTATATACCTACTTCCGTCTTCACCCCGTTACGCCCCTCTGTCGCCCAGGCGTGTTGCCAGGGTTGTCAACTGTTAATAATTCTTAAGTCTTATATGTTATAAGTTATAATATCGCTTAAATATAGGTTTTCCTTTTTTTACTTAAAAATCATTATTTTGGTTTAGTAGGTATTACAAAATATGAGAATTATTAACACTATAAATACTTATAAATAATAAGTTATCATAAGTTTCATACCAAATGAAGCCATTAAAGTAAGTATTGCTTACCTAAAAATATGAAATAAAATACATACAGATTCACGTAAAACTATTATATAAGTTTATTTAGCGTTGGGTGAGCTTTTGAATTTTCCTGTTCATAGAGTCAACTACCGAATCGGCTACACAAAAAGAACTGTTCATGTTCTTTTGATAAATTAGGTACGGAAACGGAATAATATTTAAAATATATTACTTACCTCGCATCATCTTGGGGCAAACTAAAAAAACTTAAGTGTGGCATTGTTTTTGCATTGTTTGTACAACCAAACACACCACAATAACTATCCTTATCCTGTTCAAATTTCCGATCCTTTTAGGAATTTAGAATTGAATAATGATTTCCCCAGCTTGTCATTGGCAAAGTGGTCAAAAGACCGAGACGCCATTAAGGAAAAAAAAAACTTGACGCCATTATTGTAATTGACGCGCCGGCCGAGACAGCCCGAGTTATTACTATGTTTAACACGTAGGTAAATATCGTGACCTTGAGCCCGTCCGGAGCGGGAGTTTCCGTTCTACGTAGTATTATTTATTTTTATGCCATTATTGTAATTGACGCGCCGGCCGAGACATCCCGAGTTATTACTATGTTTAACACGTAGGTAAATATCGTGACCTTGAGCCCGTCCGGAGCGGGAGTTTCCGTTCTACGTAGTATTATTTATTCTTATGGTCGGGACCATAAGAATAAATAATAATTACATAGAACGGAATCTCCTTTGACCGCCATCGATACGCCGCAATTTATATACCTACTTCCCTCTTCACCTCGTTACGCCCCTCTGTCGCCCAGGCGTGTTGCTAGGGTTGTCAACTGTTAATAATTCTTATGTCTTATATGTTATAAGTTATAATATCGCTTAAATAAGTATAGGTTTTCCTTTTTTTACTTAAAAATCATTATTTTGGTTTAGTAGGTATTACAAAATATGAGAATTATTAACACTATAAATACTTATAAATAATAAGTTATAATAAGTATCATACCAAATGAAGCCATTAAAGTAAGTATTACTTACCTAAAAATATGAATTAAAATACATACAGATTCACGTAAAACTATTAAATAAGTTTATTTAGCGTTGGGTGAGCTTTTGAATTTTCCTGTTCATAGAGTCAACTACCGAATCGGCTACACAAAAAGAACTGTTCATGTTCTTTTGATAAATTAGGTACGGAAACGGAATAATATTTAAAATATATTACTTACCTCGCATCATCTTGGGGCAAACTAAAAAAACTTAAGTGTGGCATTGTTTTTGCATTGTTTGTACAACCAAACACACCACAATAACTATCCTTATCCTGTTCAAATTTCCGATCCTTTTAGGAATTTAGAATTGAATAATGATTTCCCCAGCTTGTCATTGGCAAAGTGGTCAAAAGACCGAGACGCCATTAAGGAAAAAAAAAACTTGACGCCATTATTGTAATTGACGCGCCGGCCGAGACAGCCCGAGTTATTACTATGTTTAACACGTAGGTAAATATCGTGACCTTGAGCCCGTCCGGAGCGGGAGTTTCCGTTCTACGTAGTATTATTTATTTTTATGCCATTATTGTAATTGACGCGCCGGCCGAGACATCCCGAGTTATTACTATGTTTAACACGTAGGTAAATATCGTGACCTTGAGCCCGTCCGGAGCGGGAGTTTCCGTTCTACGTAGTATTATTTATTCTTATGGTCGGGACCATAAGAATAAATAATAATTACATAGAACGGAATCTCCTTTGACCGCCATCGATACGCCGCAATTTATATACCTACTTCCCTCTTCACCTCGTTACGCCCCTCTGTCGCCCAGGCGTGTTGCTAGGGTTGTCAACTGTTAATAATTCTTATGTCTTATATGTTATAAGTTATAATATCGCTTAAATAAGTATAGGTTTTCCTTTTTTTACTTAAAAATCATTATTTTGGTTTAGTAGGTATTACAAAATATGAGAATTATTAACACTATAAATACTTATAAATAATAAGTTATAATAAGTATCATACCAAATGAAGCCATTAAAGTAAGTATTACTTACCTAAAAATATGAATTAAAATACATACAGATTCACGTAAAACTATTAAATAAGTTTATTTAGCGTTGGGTGAGCTTTTGAATTTTCCTGTTCATAGAGTCAACTACCGAATCGGCTACACAAAAAGAACTGTTCATGTTCTTTTGATAAATTAGGGACGGAAACGGAATAATATTTAAAATATTTATTCTTGCCTCGCATCATCTTGGGGCAAACTAAAAAAAACTTAAGTGTGGCATTGTTTTTGCATAGTTTGTACAACCAAACACACCACAATAACCTTATCCTGTCCAAATTTCCGATCCTTTTAGGAATTTAGAATTGAATAATGATTTCCCCAGCTTGTCATTGGCAAAGTTGTCAAAAGACCGAGACGCCAATAAGGAAAAAAAAAACTTGACGCCATTATTGTAATTGACGCGCCGGCCGAGACAGCCCGACTTATTACTATGTTTAACATGTAGGTAAATATCGTGACCTTGAGCCCGTCCGGAACGGGAGTTTCCGTTCTACGTAGTATTATTTATTCTTATAGTTTTACACACTTATTTGTCAAAAATTATCCATACTACCAACATAAACTCAGCAATTTAGTGTTGCCATATAATCATTCTAAAATCTACTAATATTTTATATTAGCAAGATTATAAATTAAAAAAGATATTACAGTTTATTTATTTATTTAAAAAAATGCGCAATTATCGCTATGGCTTGCTAATCGCAAATCACGTAATTGCCCTACCGATTTGTGAGAACGGCGCAACCAAAACAATTCGAGGTTGTACAGTGGACTTCCCTGGCATTTTCTTCAAACCTCATCTCATTAGATACCAATCGTATATATTTAGAATATCTTATAAATTTCTTCTTATTATGTTTTCACAATTCTCTATGATGAGTTCTGTTAATTTTATATTTTGTATGCTGGCAGAGTCATCAATAGACTTCTTATGTGTTAATAACAGAACTTTTTGAAGAACAGTAATAGACGTCGCCAGAGAAGGATTAGCAGGTATCGAGGGATCCATAGCCTGCAATCAAAAAACTTATTGACAAAAAAATAATATTAGGTCCTTACATATGAAATTGCCGGTCAGTATCAAAAAAGTTACTCAAGTTTTTTAATGAAATTATTATTTAATCAATCAAAGAATTCGCCGTTGATATCTATGCACATCTTATGGACGACTTATATTAACATTTTATGGACGGATCATTGATCCCTTTGGTAAAAAGAACCTGTGAACGAGTCTATAAACTGTTTGAAGGCAGTTTTGACCACCTCATCAGATTTGAATTTTTTTCCTAGCAAAAAGTTATCCAAATTTTTGGCTGGGCAAGATGTGGAGAGTATGGTGGGTGATGGAGAGGTTCCAGTCGCAGCTCCTATAACTTGGCAACTAGTGTTTAGTGTGCAGTGTGTGTGTGCGTGTGGGTTACAATGAAGGAGCAGTGGTCTATAGCAATTCACCAGTCTCGGTTGTTTCATGGCGAGCTTTTCCATCATTGTTTACAATTGTTGCCAATACAAATCAGCAGTAATTGTCTGGCCTGATCTCAAAAAGCTGTAGTAGATTACACCAGCAATGATCCACCAAACACTAACCAGAATCTTCTTTTTGGTCAGTTTTCGCTTAGGGCAAAGTTTTGCAGGTTCTCCAGGGTTAAACCATTGTCATGATCGCTTCCAACTGTCCAAAGACAAAGACAAAGACATTTCCACAGTTGTCCACAGGATCCATTTCTCATCACAAATCAAGATACGGTTTAAAGTCCTCTCATTATTGTGACCATTGAGCAAGGAAACGCAGCAAGCCATACGCGTTTGTTGGTTAGCTTCAGACAATGCGGTACCCAATTTTCGAGTTTTTTGACTTTTCCGATTTGGCGCAAATGGATAAGTACCTATCGTTTTGTCAATTACGCCGAAGGCTGCTACTAATTCAGAAGTTTGAGTTGGATCTGCTTCCACTATCGCCTTCATTTCTTCGTTATTCACTTGAGTTGAGTATCAGGTCATCCACGAGGCTCATTATGTAATTCGAAATTTCCAGAACAGAAACGTTGAAACCAAAAACGCATCGTTCGTTCGTTGGCGGTGCCTGGTCCGTACACGTTGTTAATTCTTCGAGTCGTTTCTGCAGCACTAGTGCCACGGTGGAACTCGTAGTCGTCAATACTGCGAATTTTCAATTAATCCATAGTTGTTCTTAGAGTAGGTAATGTTGAAGCCCTAACAAATGATAAAAACAAATGCAATACGAATTTCAAAACAATATTTGCCTACAGTCCGGCCAACAAGACGTGATAAAAAATGTAAACAAAGTTTCAGGGGTTCAAAACATTTTTATTTGAATAAATTATATACATAGCATATACTAGCGACCCGGCCCAGCTTCGCTCGAGCGATTAAGTGATATACATTAAAATTTATTTTACAAAAACCCATTTAAGTACTAAAGGCAAAAAATAGATGCGCGATGAGAATGCGCGCCGGGGGATGTTATGATTTGTGATAAAACAAAATATCATCTTCTAAAGTATTTATTTGATTACATTTTGTACAATTTTAATCTGAATTG
Organism: Pyrgus malvae; assembly: GCA_911387765.1. Taxonomy (NCBI): domain Eukaryota; kingdom Metazoa; phylum Arthropoda; class Insecta; order Lepidoptera; family Hesperiidae; genus Pyrgus; species Pyrgus malvae. The sequence continues at coordinate 11,991,280 of OU426954.1, read as the reverse complement.
ACGAAGCTAATTAACGTTTTTATTTAGATAAGGATTAATACTGAACAGAATAAACAGATTCGAGATAACGTGATATTTTTATTAACATTTTAAACATAGAAGTAGTTATTGTAAGTCAACCGTAAGAGATAGAGTACATTAATGCGGACTTTTATTTAGCAAAATTAATCTAAGCATACATAGGGACGCGGGAAAGCGGCGGGAATTTGTTTTATAATATGTAGTGATTTATTACAATACTTCTTCCAAGTACCTACTTGAGAAAGTGACACTGCAATTCTAAAAATTATATATTTGGAGCAGCGAAAAGAAGCCTTTTTGGTACAGAACCTTAAAAATTGAATTATGATAGTGCGGGCGGCCCCTAGTGGATTAATAAGTTAACTTAACTTTTGACGATTTTTGCGTGGTGAATTGATTTCTTTCAAACGTTGTCTAGAGCTCCCAAACTGTGATTCCATAGTTAAAATCAACAACTCACAATAACAGCAAAAATCAACAACAAACACTATTACATTAATATTATCAAAAAATCGAACGCAATCATAATAGGAATGAACTTTGGGGCCGTCCATTAATCACGTGAGGCTCAAAAGGGGGGGGTACGGAAAACATCACGAAACATCACGAGGGGGGAGGGTCTCGTTAGACATCACGTGTATTAATTTTATGTATTTTTTGTCAAAAAGCGCCATTTCTGAACCGAAATTTTGAACGGCGCGAAAATTTGAACGATTTGTAGTATGACCTTGATTGACTCGCCCGCCGAGGGAGGGAGGTTCTCTGCGTAGTGCGCGAGGATGATGATGCCGAGTGGCTTGACGAAACCGAAGTTAATATGTCACAAACCTCTTTGCCAATAACAACTGCCAGTGAATAAGAAGCTTTACCAGTTGTAACCTTAAATGAAAGTCTTGCAACTCCGTGGGACGAAGACAACAATAATTAATTATTCATTAATTTTATTGCAAATACATATAAATGTTTTTCGAATCAAAACGCCATTTTTTAAATATTTTTTTTCCAGTAAAAAATAGCCTTTAAATAGACTTCCAAAAAAATACACGTGATCCAGGGGGGAGGTGGTCCCTAACCTCACCAAATATCACCAGGGGGGAGGGGGGGGTCAAAAAATGAGAAAAACGACCTCACGTGATTAATGGACGGCCCCTTTCACAAAATGGCGGAACAAAAGTTTTTTTTTATTATTATTTTTCAATTATGGCATCGCAAACTATGTGCATATTGCCTGCGCCAAGTATAATATCGTTACGACGTTCGAGTACCTATATCTCGAAAACAAAGCGTCGTACAGCAAAACCCCAAAAACGCATAAACAGTTATTAGGTCTACTATCGAACAATGATGAAAGTTCTCGAAAAGTCAGTGATAAGAAAAACAACGATTTATATACAGTTCGGGATCCGCGGCGAGTACGTACCTATATATAGCGTACATGTATAGGTTGTCTACATCGCGGGCCGCGGCTATTATTTATGACTGTACATAACTATAATTGCGTTAGTAACATAAAGGAAGGTTCGGGACGGGCCTATTGTATTAGGTAGTTCGGGAAAATTCTAGAGAACCGTGGGTAGCCGTATGTAAGAATGTAAGGCACGCACCGGGCCGCGACAGGACATAGTTTAGTTCCGGAAGTGAAATCAAAGCGATCACTCCAAGCAACAAGGAAGAATTATTTCGACGACTACAGCGAAGATATTTGACTATAGTGATTGTGCTTGGGGATTTGGATTCTGTTGAGTGGATTTTTGTATAAGGACAATAAACAACTTCTATGTTGCAAACGGTATTTTATTACCCATAGGGCGTAACAATATTTACATCACGTTTTTGCCAGTTTCGTTATAACTGGACGAGTAATAATAGGTAAAGTCAGTAAGTCGTCAGTAATCAGTCAGTCAAGTCATTCATACATTCAAGTAAAGCGATGGCTTTTTTACCAGAACGTGACGAATGGAATTTTGGAGGCAAGCTGTATAAACATATTTTCGTACTGTTATTTTATTTCACAACACTCATGCACTGTAATTAACCTTTATCGAACCAAATGCCATCAAATTTATCCGATATTACTCAAAATTATACCAATAACATGAAAATAAAACAAGAGCACAACATAATGTCTTTTTCGACTTCCAGTCAAAACACGACCAAATGTTGACAACTGTGATACTGGCTGCTTTCCTGTACCACGAAACAGGCAACTAAAGCTGTCGTTGACTAACTGACGCTATTACTGCATACGTGTGATAAGGACAGAGATAATAATTGCTCGCTCTCGCAATAGTAACTTGGTAACGGTCCGTTTGTTTACATTCTTTATCTCGTCTCGTTGGCCGGACTATAGATTTATTTCGAAATACATTTGAATTTGGAATTCGTAATAAAACGCAAGATGTTTGTTTTTTAAGTTGCCAGTATTGAGTATCGGCAATTTCATATGTACTTACATAGTTATACTTAATGTACACTTACTTTCTAAATGCTCTATATTGATCTAAACATACCGTATTTTGAAGACGTTTATACAATTGAGGTGCTATGGAAACTATCCATTCTGGCTGATCTTTTGAGTTTTCAAGGCTACGTTTTAGTCTTTGTATTGTAATGGCTAATAGTGGAGGCAGTAGTAACACCGGATTAGATACCAGACTTAATTCATTTTCAGCCAGTCTATCATAGCCCATATGGTAAAGACCAATAACCTGTAAAATATTAAATTTGTAATAGACTCAATAAACATAGGTAGCAAGTTTATTTTTAATTTATTTGGTGACAGAGAAATAACTGATGTGAAGCATAATTATACTGTAATTTAGTGTCATCATCATGATACATACATGCTGATGGCGAACGAATTCACCGTCTACGTTCCACAAGTCCGCTAAATTGCATATCTTGTCAATCCAACGCAAACATTCGTCGTTGTTGTACAAAGTTGCGTCAGTGCTGGTGTTAAGTGTAGCAATCGTCTCGATTGCGGTACGTATCAACTTTGTTAAGTATTTCTTTCTCGGATTTAATATTTTTTCAGAAACTTTCATATCTATGGGCCTGGATGCGATGTTCCCACCGAGAGCTTCGAGTACATATTGATAATCAATATCGTAAAGAGTATCCAATGCTTTTGAGCACTTCAAATTAAAGTAACATTGGTAGTATACAGTACATGAAATTTGGTAGTTAAGGCTGAGAATACTTATGTCAACATTCTTAGTATCATGTGCCACTTCAACCAATGAAGGTAAACTTTCATCCCATATCTTTTCAAATTGTATAATTGGCTTTTGTTCATGACTTGAAGCGACACTGGAACACTCAAAAAAGTTATTCAAATAATCCGTTGTTACTTCCAAAAACTTAATCAAAACTTCACTATTAAATCCCAGTTCCTGGGTGCATAAGTGATCTTTTGGCAACTTTCCAACCTTGTTCACTAAGCGACAGCTCGTTTCAAAAATATGTTTTATATATGTAGACCAAATTATTGTAAATAATCCCAAACGCAAATGCAAGTCTTTTATAGTTGTTAGACAATGGACAACAGCCATTAGCTCATCAGATTTTGTCATACATTTTTGCCAACTCATAGCATATTCCCAACACATGTTAGCAATCAAGTAATTCGCAGATGTACTTAATGGAAACTGGCGACGGAGTAGTGATAGCCACTTGAATATTTTAGGGTTTTCATTTACTAAGGAATAATAGTTCTGAACAAAAAGATATTCTGGACTGCCATCGCTATCAGTCGCAATAGGTTCTGAATTTTCGGGATACATTTCCATTAATTCGTTTGCGATAATTGCTTCCGGAGGTACTCCCATGGCTGAAAGCCACTTAGCGATAAGCTCCGTAACAGAACCTTTTCCACGAGTATATATAAATTTCAGGTTTATGTTGACATCTTCCACAACTAATTTCGGCATTGGTTTACCTTGAAAGGCAGTCTTTGACATTAAAATGATGCTTAGAATTGATATATCTTCCAGTTTACCAATCAAAATGCCCCATTTCGCATTTTCTTTGGTAACAGATTCCCAAGCATCTTCTCTGTCTGCCACTTTACGTTCAAATATTTTTGCAACGGCTTTACACGCCATAGCTACTATCATACTTCGCAAAGGACAATGCATATCCACTAGCAAATCTCGAATATCCTGCCACCAAGGCGATATCTCATTGTAAATGATATTCGAAGAATCTTCAGAAGCAGAACACAGGTAATACAATACTTCAATTAATTTTTCAATTAACTCAATATTAATTTGTTCTAATGACATATCCATTAAGTGCAATATGACAAACTTAACAATTTCTTTTGGGTCAATATTACTTAATTTGATAATGACTGGAATACATTTGAGATCATTCAACTTGAAGAGAGATTTAAATATATTAGCTGATACAGAATTAATTTTTTCTGATGATGTATTTTGTTTTAGACCAATATATCTTTTGTCTTCCTCTAACTGGAAACAAGAAACAAATTCTTTGTAACTGCTCATATTAGCATCCGCAAATGATACTCTAGCATGTTGCTGGTGTTCCTTAAAATCTTTGTCCTCTGCTAAAATTAATAATCTTTCTAAAATACAGTTATCGTCTTCTAAAAGGTGAAATTCAATTGAATCACCGGTATCCTTATCTTTATCTTCAGTTGTAAATGTATCTATCAAGTCTAAGCCATCACATATTTTTGCAATAAGTCCATTCATGTTATCAGTATTAATATTGTTTATACGTCTATAAAAAAAAGTTAGTAAAGCCAAATTGACAAAGTAGCGTTTTATTTTTTGTTCATTGTCATTTAAATTCATATTCGAAAGATCATCCAAAAACATTTCAAGACAATCCATAGCAACTTCAATAGAAGTGTCATTGTTTCTTATTATCAAGTCTAAACAGTGTCTCCTTATTTCTAAAGTTTTCAGTTTTGAAGCATTTTTTATTATTTCAGCTTTAAATTCTTCAGACACATTAGATGTCCTTTTTATAAGGTCACGTATTGCACGTAAAACATGTAAATCTTTTGATCTCTCCAGATGTTCTCCTTCTAAGGAGTAGTAAAACGGAATGTTAAACTTTTTCAATTTACCATCTGGATCTATCAAAACACACTGAAATTCTGGTAAGTTCAAGGTTTTATGACAGTGATTTTTCTCTGCTCCAATTAAACCACAAGTATTATACATGAGTATACCATTCTTTGTAGCGGTAAAAACAGCTACGCGGTTGCCCCTGTGCATTAATCTTATGTCAATCAAACCTTTTTTAGGATTATAGATAATTAAGAACACGGCCCTTTTTAGTTCTTTAACTACTGATAGTTGAGGTTTTTTGTTATCAGAATCAAATATCTGTAAAATAAAGAAAATTTACTTCAGCGTTCAATATATGTCCATCTGTATTATATTGTAGGTACTGCACTTCATTTTCATCTTTAAATTTATATTTTATGGAAATAGTATATACACATGCATACTCACTTGCATAAATGCACACTGTGCGTCTCGGCATCCTTTGAACAGCCTTATTACATAGCCTTTTGTTACATCCAGTACTGCAACCCTTCCTAAATTATCAACAAAAGCGGCGAGGCGGCGATCAGGTGATATCACCACCTTAATACCGAGCCTCTGTGCATCGTAAATACCATTGGTCATCGATAAAACTTCAGATCTAATGAGCGGCTCAGCATTATTTGATGCATTATCAACTGATCCACCTCCACCAAGCCAACCTCTGAAAGAATTATAACTTCCATGAGATTTGTGTTTGTGGGTGTGTTTCATACATAATTTTTGCTGGTATAAAAATGTACTAGAAGAAGTATTAAGAGATTGGAGTACTTTCGTATTTCTTGTGGGGTTTGGCAAAATATAACCAATAAACGTGATCCTAATTCATAATATCATCATCAGCACTATTTTGCTTTTGTCGATAACAGACATAAAATAGACGGACATCACCAGTCGCCACACACATGTATTAATTTTATTGCCATATACTTAACAATTAAATGAGCAAATATGTAAGTAACTTACGGAAGTGCTGATTTAATTTTATTAGCTACTGCTCTCGCAACATCTTGAAGAGGAGGAGTTGTTCCACCTTCTAGGGCGTAGTGAAACCCGAGGTAAGGTATAACACCAGCTGTTAGAATTAAAGTATGGACAGGTGGTATAGATCTGTACCTGAAAAAAGACAAAGTTTGCTAAATTCAAAATTATGAAATAACCGGAATTAACCTGAAATTTGTATAAATAAACATTAATATAATAGGTATTTCATTTTGTCTGTAAGCGAAAGTCTATCAATATTTATTCTGACTTTTTTAGATACAGATAGTTATAGATTTCATTACGCCAGTTCTGAAAGGCAGAAACGGGGTAGGGTAATGAAATGACGCGAACGAGCGGCCCGATGATGCACTCAGTGATGAGATCAACTTGATCATATTATGCTAAATTCTTAATTGCCAATTGCACTAATTAATTAACAAATCATAACATATAAAAATTAAACGAACTATACTTGGCTGCTCTGTATAAAAAATAAAGAGTTGAGTAGTTGTTAGTACATGGTAAGTACAACAGTCATAAATACAATTAAAATTAGTAAAATTAAGGGATTTTGCCACAAAGCTGAAAAGTCCTGTCGTACTACATGTTTTGAATCGGATAAAGTTGACGGCGTTTTACCGACTTCCAAAAGGAGGAGGTACTGTATTCGGCTGTATGTATTTTTTAATTTGTTCACCGATTACTCCGCCGTTTGTGGACCGATTTAAAAAAAAGTTTTGTGCGTATGCTTATACTCCCGAGGTGGTTCCATTGTCACCAAATCAGGATCTGATGATGGGATATCAGGGAAAACGAGGGGATCTCTAAATTTTTACAGGCACATTTTCTTATACTTTCTGAACCATAAGAGATATTTGTGCATAGTAATCATCATCTCATGTTGCTGAGCTGATGATGGAAGGTACTGCGACGGTTAGGATTTGAGAGCAAATTCTTTCAATATATATTTTTTGTTCAAAAACGTATACTCCTTAGGTGGTCCAACTGTCACCATGTCAAAATCTGATGATGGGGTACAAGGGAAATCGAGGGAAACACCGAAACTTGATAGGCACGCACAATGTTTTATTCATATTTTTTAACATAATACAAATAGCCTTTCCCGGTTATTATCACCTGATGTTGCTAAGCTGATGAAAAAAAATCCAATTATGCTTATACATATATACAGAATTATTGAAATTTCTAAAAAGAGTGAAATTAATTAAGTTTTTTTCCAAAAAAATAGAACCGACTTCAAACTGGAAAAAATAAAATTGTTCAGTACCTACTTCTTGCTTATTGTAATGACTATTAATACAATTTTTGGAGTTGGGCCCTTAATAAAATGTCCTATCTTAGTAAACGTAGTGTACCTTTCGTCCTAAATGGGCACCGACTCCAAAATAGTTTTAACAGTCATTACAATAAGCAAGTAGAAGTAGGTACTGAACAATTTTATTTTTTACCGTTTGAAGTCGGTAGTATTTTTTTGTTAAAAATTAATTAATGTCCCATGGCATAGATAGATGTTATCAACAATTACTGTGTGTCAACATGATTTATCCGCTTGACACTTAAACTCCGTCGTAATTGTTCTGGTAAAGTAACCATCGCTTTACTGGGATATCATTGGATCTAGATAAGAGGCCTTCGACTATCGTAATGCAGAATAGATTGAAAAATGTGTGGGATTGACATTAGAAGATCACGTGACATTTCGTTAGCTAACGTCAATCTCATACATTTTTGTTCTATTCTACAAGCGTTGCGATAGTCGAATGCCACTTGTAGGCCCACTCATTATTTAGTGACTGATTGATTACTGACAAGTGACTTGACTATTCGACTAATACAGTTTCAACGAAATGGACAAAAATGTTCACATGACATTGGCAAAATGGTCAAACGACCGAGGGAAGCTAAAAGAGGCCTTGTACACTTATGGGGGCAGTTTATTTGATTTAGGTGCCTGATGCCCGTTTTCACTAACGACGAAGGGAACGCCTTACTAAGTAACTCCTAATTTAGAGCAACGCTTAGCATTTTCATCAATCTATTTTCAATTTCAGTGACTGTCACATGTGTCAGTTTAGAGGGGCATATAAGCACTACGCCATTACAAACAAACCGGAGCCAATCCACACTCATGCCGAAATTGAGTTAAGTACACAGAAAAGCTTAAAATTGCACCTTCTATCGACCCTGTAAAGATCAAAATGATCTGACAATTTTGACAGAACAAAACATTTTCATGACATGTTTACCAATCCACAAAACATCAGTTGTCTAATACATTAAACAGCTTTTTCTCAAAAGTATCATCATCATCATCATGTGTGGGTTGGTTCCGGTTTGCATAAATAGGTCAAATTGGTGTCGTAACTTTAGATTATGCATAACGTCGTTAGTCGTGAGTCAAGACTTAAGAGGAAACGCGGGTCCAGCCGAATTTGAAAAATAGGTGTTTTGGAATAACTATTGCTATCGCGCTGCGCCCTGCGCTATCCGCCGCGTGCGATAGGGATAGATGCAGCTCAGACCGATTATACCTACAAACTTTCTTACTAAATCGAGGTTTCGTATTCTCCTCTTCCCTCCTTCAAAATTGAGTTTATTAAATATATTTTTTCACAATTATCAAGAAATAGAATAAGTCTATGCCCCTATATTTTTATTTGGTCGTAAAAACCTTTCAATTTTGTTTTGCAGTTGTTGGATTAGGGCTGTATGAAAGAGGCATTTTCTACGATTTTTGATGAGTCATATTTTCTGATCTAATTAGTTGATTGAAAAAAAAACAAAACATAGGGGCATAGCTTTAGCAGACTTAGATATTGTCACAAAAAATCATTCCTCTGGAAGCATTATCCAGGGAGGAAATAGGAGAATGCGTTTGTATGGGAATACGGCGCTAGCGTTTCCTCTTAAGGGTTAGTGAAAAGTGCTTTTCCTCTAAGCAACTCCTATGTATTTAGGCATCTGATTTAGGCGTATCCTAAGTATCTTATGGTTAGTGAAAATGGGTGCGAGTCTTATGAAATGGATTGCCTCCAAAACTCCATCAGACACGTTCTGATAAAGTAGCCATCGCTTTATTTTAATATCTGACAGACATGATTGCCTGTCAGATATTAAAATAAAGCGATGGCTATTTCACTTTGACTATTTTGCCAATGTCAAGTGAACATTTTCCATTTCGCCAGTTTCAGCGAGAGAGCGCTGTGTAACCATGTGATCTGCATGCTTGTCTACGCATCCATTAAAAACCACATCCAAATTAGTTAAAAAACTATCTTGTACATACATTAAGTGATGCGGAATTTAGTCGTGGAATAGGAATAGAACGATAGCGATACTTCATAAAAGCAGAGGTTAATGTAAGTATATTATCAACTTACCAAGTATCATATCCACCATAAGTAGAAGCTGAGAGGAAATGATCATAGGTGTTTTTGAGTTCTAAACCCACAACAGCAGCATCATTTATACATTCTTGATCAGTAAATGTCCATTTTTTCATATAAATATTTCGAATGTCCACAGTGTAGTCATCTTGGATACCAGCATGTACTATAGGACATAAACAAAGTAAAATTAAAATTAATCCTGAATTTTTTAGTAATAATATGCGTTCAGCACTTCATAAATATGCCAATTCTTACTGGCCCTTATTGATCCATGGATATTTGCCAAACTAATATGTATTTTGGCATAAATATATGGAAATATACATATGGAAATATATGGAAATATACATGTAATTCTTACTGGCCCTTATTGATCCATGGATATTTGCCAAACTAATATGTATTTTGGCATAAATATATGGAAATATACATATGTTTCCTGATAAAACAATCATATCTGTCTCAACTTCTTACATGTATCTTGCTTCCATGAGGGTCTTTCTTAAATGGATGATAGAAAAAATATTGATTGAAACACACTAAAACATTACCGCTTATTTAAATCTAACGAACAATTCTTGTATATACCTATATACATCGCAGCAGTTCAAACAAATGACAATGTTTATTTGAAAGACCTCTATAAAAATTTCGTCAATTGACTTAAAGCTTACTTGGCCAAATGTTACGTAGGCTGACTGCAGAGTTATCTGCTCTCCGAAGATGGGCCCGTTCTGGGGGCGTCGCGCGTGGAGGACACCGGTGCGTTCCACTGGAGATCCCGGAGTCCTCCCCACGCGCAAAGGCAGCTGCCTCGAGTTTTAGTAAGGTCAAATAAAAAGAAAAGGCTGACTGCAGATTTAAATAAACCCGGAATCAAAACTCAATCAAGCCTATGGCGTTTATTATATTTTTAACCGACTTCAATCAAAAAGGAGGAGGTTCTCAATTCAATGTTTGTTACCTCCGAACTTTCGATTAGGTGAACACATTTTGATTATTCTTTTTTTTTTTAAAGCTGATACTTACCGTGTGGTCCCATTTTAATTTGGTCCAGTTCTGATAATGGCATCCATGAGAAAACCATATAAGTCTTAAATTAGTATTATAAAATATATAGCTGCGCGACAAATGAACGAATAACTCAATATCACGCCAATCGATTTCGATGACTCTTTTTTAAATCCCAGTCGCAAAAAGAGGGGTGTAATAAGTTTGACGTCGATGTCTGTCTGTCTGTCTGTGTGTGTGTGTCTGTCTGTGGCATCGTACCTAACTCTCACACGAATAACTAACAAATAATATTTTAAACCTATTATAATTATCATCGTCACATACATTATGTAAGTTCAAGTATTTTCATTTTCCAAGCGTCGCCGTCGTCGCGTTGGGGGACTGCTAAACGTGAGGGCAGACGACTTTAACGGTTGTGTCGATTTTGCGAGATTTTGGAGTAAATTCTTTTGTTGCAATCTGTGACTACACCTGTTTTTCTCACTTAGCGGTCCCCCGACGCGATGCCGTTTGGAAAATAAAAATACTTGAACTTACATAATATTATGTGACGATGATAATTATAAAAGGTTTAAAATATTATTTGTTAGTTATTCGTGTGAGAGTTACGATGCCACAGACAGACAGACAGACATCGACGTCAAACTTATAACACCCTTACACCTTATAAACAAAACTGACTTCAAAAGAAAACTATTCCAAAACAAGTCCAATTGGACCAACCTGGATGACTTAGCGTTGCTCAGATAAAAACAATTTATTTTCTTGATTTAATTTCAAGCAAAACACTCACACCATTTGAAATAGCTCCCAATAAAAAATAATTTTCACAAAAAAATATATAATAAATGCAATATGGATTTGATTGAATTTTGAACCTTGGTGTCTAGTTCCGCAGTCAGCCCACGTAACCATTCAGCCAAGGAAGTTTTAATTCAATGAACAAATTTTTTATAGCGCTATTTCAAATTGACATTGTTACATCTTTGAACAGTTTATACTAAGTTGATTATCACTGTGAACAATTTTTAATAATACAAAATTTCTAAAAACAAAAGCTTACCGGATTGATTTATCACCCCCGAAACTAGGGTACTAAATTTCATCAAAATTGTTGGAGCCGTTTCCGAGATTTAAAAAAAATAGGTATATACAAGACTTGTTTGTTTTAAAGGTATTATTAGATGAAGAAATGATGCATAAATTGATTAACCTGTAGCATAAAATCAGTTTCATAATAATACCCCCTTTGTTCAGTAGATTTTTGTTTATGTGACTTCTTTAAAAGTATTCTAGCCTCAAGTGGGTTAAGATATTTGTTTCTGTAAATTTTAGTGTTCTATAATTTTAAAGTATGTTGTGGATTTACTAGCCATCCCTATTGTCAAGTATATTATGAACATCATTTATATTTTACTAGCAAACCCAGCAGACATTGTCCTGCTTTGAAGCATCAGAAACAAATTAATATTGCGACTATAAAATTGAGATGTAAGCTATCCTATCTTTCAAGTTGGATCAAACTGCACACCATGTGCAAATTTTATTGAAATTGGTTAAGTAGGTAGTTTAGGAGTCCAACGTGGACAAACAACGTGACAGACACATGATTTATATATATTAAGATAATAATTATTATTAATAAGTACCTCTAGCTATTTGAGCTTTAGCATTCCTTAATGTTTGAAACAAGCTTGTTCCAGATATCACACAAACACAAGTTTGATAAAATATATGAATATCATCTGGCAATGTTCCGTAAGTGCCTGTGTGGCAGGAAATTTTTATCACTGGTCTTTCATCCAACTTTTCATGTAACAATAGATGTCCTGTATTTGTATAAAATCCTGTATTTCCATTTTGGAATCCAACAATTATACAAAACCAATCAGGACCATTCTGTAAAGTATAAAAATTAGATATTAATACACTTTCACTTTTTAATTCTCCTCTATTATATTCATTTATAGAAACAGGCGCGGTCGAAGCCTTCAATTTTGGGGGGTCGCCAAGAAATTTTGGGGGAGGTCACTAAGGGGGAAGAGGTGTCCAAATATAAGTTTTATTTTATTTGCATTTAATAAATAATCTACATTTTCTCTTTCAGTGTAGCAAAAAAATGAAGTAAATTTATTAATATTACGAATAGAGGGCATAACTAACCAATTGTGACTTTTCAGTCTGACCTTTTGTGAAAAAATATGAAATAATACAATGAAAAGGCATATTTATTAAAATGTGCCTTTTCACACTGGCGGGATCCACTTCGTACCTCTATCACTTCACCTCTAGTCAAAGAATTTTGGTAGTAAAGGCATAACTGCTAGTTGTGACTTTTCTTTTAAATTAAATATCAAGGTCTAGTTGGTAAACTTTAAATCAAAGAGCACATCTGTGTTAATTATGCCTTTAATATTTAATGCAGGTCAATTATGCCTTTTCAAGTAAATAAATTATATTTATCGTGATAAAACTAAAAGCCGCATGTGCTCTTTATACGTACAATAATTTTAAAAGTGGCTCAGTTGTGCCTTTTAAGCTTACGGTATTTTTGTTTATCTTGTTCCTAAAATTGTACAAAAAATATTGGCAGACGGGCCATTTTTTCTGATTTCGAAATAACTCAATTTCGGAAAAAATGTTAGATGTGCCCTTTTTCTTTATGACGCACAGTATGAAATTTGCCCTTTAAATCGGACTCCCTTTGTTTTATTCCATAAAATCGTAGCATTTTAATTATGAGATACGTCAATAAAATTCCTATGTGCTAAATCGTTTTAGTTTAGAAGATACGAATTTTTAAAATTCCTTAATTTTTTTCCGGTACTTTTTTAACCCTAGATCACTAACCTTATTTTACAACGCTTAATACTAACCTTCGTCATTACGACTACGCCGTATAAAAGGGAGGCTTCTAAGGGTTTATACAATAAAATGTTTATATGTGTTTTACTTATTCATTTGAATAATCATTTGTTAACATGTTTTCAATATTTTTCTTTACTAAAATCACATTTTAATTACTTTGACAGTCTTTTGATTGAGATCAGAATTTTGAAATTTTTTGTTTTTTTAAATGCTTTAATCATACTAATTAAATAAAACAAAGACTTAAAAAATATTAAAATATTATAATTTAGTTATAAAATCAACAAAAGAAAGAAACATTTTAGAAAAAAACTATTAATCAATACATTTGTGACAAATTTCAAGTTTGTGTTCGCCACACAAGTATTTTTTGCACTTGGTGCAACAATTCTTTGTCATTCTTCGCCCTGTGTAGGGGCAAATTGCACAAATTTTTCTTTTTTTGGCGATAGATAGACGAACTGCATCTTCTCTTTGATCAGTCTCATATGTAGAAATAGAACTACTGATTCCTGGCATATTCAATATCGCTGTTATTGAGTCGCGCTTGAAGTGTCTGAGTTTGTAATATTTTTTGCATGTGTGGCTCGACTAATTTTTGATGCAGAGTTTTCAAGTCTCCGTAAAGGTTTTTTATTAGCTTCCAAAGTGTTGTTTACATATATAACATAACTATTTATAAATACTGTTACGACTTTGAGTACCTATATCTCGAGAACAAAGCGTCGTACAGCAAAACCCCAAAAACGCATAAACAGGTATTAGGTCTACTATCGAACAGTGAAGAAAGTTCTCGAAAAATCAGTCATAAGAAAAACATCGATTTCTTCGAGTAAACAAATTCGGGATCCGCAGCGAGTACGTACCTATATATAGCGTACATGTATAGGTTGTTTACATCGCGGGTCGCGGCTATTGTTTATGACTACATAAGATGTACATAGGTGCGTAATAACATAAAGAAAGGTTCGGGACGGGTCTATTGTATTTGGTGGTTCGGGAAATTTCTAGAGAACCATGGGTGGCCGTATATAAAGCACGCGCCGAGCCGCGACTGGGCAGTTTATTTTCGGAAGTGAAACCGAAGCGATCTCTACCAAGCGACAAGGAAGAATTATTTCGACGACTCAAGCGAAGATATTGGACTATAGTGATTGTGCATTGTGATTCGGACTCTGTCAAGTGGATTTTTGTGGAAGCTGACAATAAACGTCTTCTACGTTTCAAACGGCATTTTCCTTACCCATAGCGCGTAACAATTGGTGTCAGAAGTGGGATGCCGTTAGTACAACGAGACGAAGAGGGGCGCACTCCGAGGACCAGGAGACAGGTCGGTATGGATGCTGCGCGACAACTTGCGGCTGAAGGGGAGGACGAGACCGCTGCGCCGGGGTCGTTGTCAGGGGCAACCGCAGCACCGGCTCCGACAATGGATATGGCAGCGCTACTGTCCGCCATACAGGGGATGCAAGAAAAGATGCAGGCCAATCTAGAAGCTAGACTAGAAGCTAGCCAACGGGAACAGGAAGCCATCCGCCGCGAACAAGAAGCCAGCCGTCGCGAAATCCAGGAACAGATCCAGGCCAGTCAAGAAGCCAGCCGTCGCGAAATCCAGGAACAGATCCAGGCCAGTCAAGAAGCCAGCCGCCACGAACAGGAAGCCAGCCGTCGGGAAATCCAGGAGCAGATCCAGGCCAGCCGCGAAATTGTCATCGACAAAATTAATAGTGGGCTGACTGGACTTGGGGAAAAGCTCAAAGAGGTGCAGCAGGAAGTGAAGGAAATTACGCTGAGGACGGATCATTTGGAGGAGCGAGTCGAAGGCCATGACAACCGCCTACAACAGCTTACCAACGAGGTCGTGAAACTAAAGACTCGCGAGCCCGTAGTTGTTCCGTCGTCATCATCGGCGAGGCTCGACCTTCCACATTTTGATGGAAGCTCTTCCTGGTCGGCGTTCCGATACCAGTTCGAGACGCTCGCAAAAGCAAATGCCTGGGGGGATGATTACTCTTTTACTGCTCTAACTCTGGCCTTAAGAGGAGACGCCTTGATGACTATAGATAACCTACCGAAGGAAGGCCGGACACTGGAAGCTCTAATGGAAGCGCTAGAAACTCGCTATGGCGAGAAACATTTAGAGTATGTGTACCGAGCCCAGCTTCGAGAGAGGACCCAGAAGCCCAACGAGAACCTCCAGCAGTGGGCAACGGAGGTTGAAAGGCTTGTAAGGCGTGCTTACTCTTCGACACCAGGGAATATCGAAGTGTACTTACTGCAGGCATTTGTCGACGGGATACGAGATCTGGAGGTCAGGGCTGCTGTGCGTCTGGGCCATCATCAGTCTCTAAAGAATGCTTTGGCACATGCCCTGGAAGTCGAAGCCGTGAGACAGGATGCAAGGTACCACAAAGTAAGAGAAGTGGTCACGGAGCAAAAGAAGCCACGTTTTATCCCCACCTGCTATGGTTGCGGCGAAAAGGGGCATATTCGCTTAGAGTGCCCCAAGAAGAAAAGAAGATGGGTTTCTGACTCGGAAACCCAAGTGGACGAGTTGCCGTTAAACTAGATGTCGCCAGGGCCGCGGGGCGGGCGCTGGTTGGTCAATTTAATGCCCCCTGTATTACAATCAACCAAGTTTGCAACGGAAACAGCTTAACACTTGAGGGTATTGTGAATAACCGGACTTGCCAATTCACTGTGGATACTGGAGCCTCTTGTTCAATTGTGAAGCCTGAGCTACTACTTCCTAGGACCATTCAGTGGACCAAGCGATCTCCAGCACACCGACTTCAAACGGCAACCGGCCAACCAGTTACCGTCCTCGGCAATATAGACGTCGATTTGAAGATTGGTGACCGTTTATACCGACATCCATTTTTAATTGCCAGTATCACCGATGATTGCATTTTGGGACTGGACTTCTTAAGAAAGGAACAATGTGTAGTTGACGTACGGAAAGGAGTTTTGAGGTTCCCTGATCAAGAAGTGTGTCTTAATGGATCTCAACCATGCAATCTTTATTGCTTGAGGGACACGGTACTAGCACCCAGATCGGAGTCTCTAGTGAAAGTGAAATTCCCCTCGAAGGTTAACGTAAGAAGATGCGTGATTGTTGAGGACACCGGAAGTAACAATAGCTTGATTACTGCGAGAACTCTACTCATGTCCAAAGGAGTATCGACGGTTCGGGTTCTCAATATGAGTAACGAGGAAGTTCATTTAAAGAAGAACAGCTTAATGGGAAGATGCGAGGAAGTGAAACTTCTTAGACAGTTGAGAAATATCAGTGCAGTACAGCCAGAGAGGCAAGATAGTGCTGATATTGTCTGTCAACTTCTTGAAGCTTCTAAGAAAAATTTATCTACTTCTGAGCGACAGCAGGCATGGGAACTCCTATCGAAATTTAAAGACATTTTTGCGAGAGAAGGCGATTTCGGACGAACGGGACTCGTCAAGCACCAAATCGATACCGGCGACGCCAGGCCCATTAAACAAAGACCTCGAAGGATACCATGGGCAAAAGAAAAAGAAGTCACTGAACTCGTCAAAGACATGGCTAGTAACGGAATTATCGAACCTTCTACAAGTCCGTGGTCTTCACCAGTTGTCTTAGTAAAGAAAAAGGACGGCAGCACAAGGTTCTGTGTAGATTACCGGATGTTGAATAACGTTACTAAAAAGGATAGTTATCCCCTGCCTCGAATAGATGACACGCTGGACATGCTCAGTGGTATGAAGTGGTTCTCTACCATTGATCTGAAGAGTGGATATTGGCAGGTGGAGATAGATCCGAAAGATAAGGAAAAGACAGCATTCAGTACAGGAATAGGTAACGGTCTATGGCAATTCAAAGTCATGCCATTCGGCTTATGTAATGCACCGGCAACCTTCGAACGTCTCATGGAAAGGGTAATGGTGGGCCTTCTTGGAGACGTATGTTTGGTCTACCTTGATGACATCATCATCATGGGGCGTACTTTTAAGGAACACCTGCGGAATATGGAAAAGGTCTTTACACGGCTTAGGAACGCCAACCTTAAGCTAAGCCCGAAGAAATGTGCCCTCTTCAAGAAAGAAGTAAGCTACCTTGGGCACATAATTTCCCCGGAAGGAGTTAAAACCGACCCAGAGAAGATTAAGGCTGTGCAGGACTGGCCTGCTCCGAGGAATAAATCTGAAGTACGTTCATTTCTGGGTCTGTGTACGTATTACAGACGTTTTGTAAAGAAATTTTCAGATATAGCCAGGCCATTACATCGCCTTACGGAGGAAAAACGAGATTTTGTCTGGGATTCGACTTGTGAAAATGCTTTCAGAGAGCTAAAACGTTGTTTGTGTGAAACACCTGTATTAGGATATCCAAGTCGCGATGGGAGATTCATCGTGGACACGGACGCGAGTAATACTGGAATCGGCGGCGTTTTATCACAGATACAAGGCGAGCACACTGTAGTGATAGCATACTTCAGCAAATCACTCTCGAAACCAGAAAGAAATTACTGCGTTACTCGTCGAGAATTACTTGCTGTGGTCAAGGTCTTGCAACATTTTTCGAAGTACCTTATTGGTCGTCAGTTTACACTACGGACAGATCACGCAGCGTTACAATGGCTCCTGCAGTTTAAAAATCCTGAAGGTCAAGTGGCACGATGGCTCGAGCAACTGCAAGAGTTTCATTTTGTTACGGAACACCGAAGTGGAAAAGGACACAGCAACGCCGATGCCTTATCACGAAGACCGTGTCCTGAAGATTGCAAACACTGTCAGAAACAGGAAACCATAGGACATGTTAAATTAATAAGGACACAAGGCTTAGACGATGAATGGACCAACAAAAACATGAAGAAAGCGCAAGAAGAAGATGATGATCTACGGTTAATACTGGACTGTAAACGAAGTGAGAACAAACCCAGCTGGAATGATGTGTCAGCATGTAGTCCAGTCACTAAAAGCTATTGGGCTCAATGGGACAGCTTAGTCTTGGAAAATGATGTCTTACATAGAAGATGGGAGTCTAACACCGGAAAGGAAGTAACCCTACAGATCGTAGTACCAAGAAGTATGGTGTCGTCCGTCCTAAGGCACATTCATGATGGAACTTCTTTTGGGCACCTTGGCGTGAAGAAAACACTAGTAAAGCTGCGAAAAAGATTTTATTGGGTACATTGTCGCGTAGATGTGGAAGACTGATGCCGAAAATGTACAGCTTGCGCTTCAGTCAGAGGTCCCCAAACAAGAAGTAAAGGCAAATTAAAGTTGTATAACGTTGGAGCACCTTGGGAGCGTATAGCTATTGACGTAGCTGGGCCATTTCCAGTAACCGAAGATGGAAACCGATACATCGTAGTTGTGCAGGACTATTTCACTAAGTGGCCTGAAGTGTTTGCTACTCCCAATCAAGAAGCACACACCGTGGCTAAAAAGCTCGTGCAAGAAGTAGTTTGCCGATATGGTGTACCTATGGAAATCCATTCGGACCAAGGACGTAATTTCGAGTCGGGACTATTCCAAGAAATGTGTAGTTTGCTGGGCATGCATAAGACGCGCACGACTCCTGCTCATCCACAGTCAGACGGTATGGTCGAGAGATTCAACCAAACGTTGGAAAATCACTTGGCTAAGGTAGTGGATGAACATCAAAAAGATTGGGACCAATACATACCTCTGTTCCTTATGTCGTATCGTTCGGCAATCCACGACAGTACAGGATTTACGCCAGCAAAGGTAAACTTTGGAAGAGAAATGAGGCTTCCGATAGACGCCATTACTGGAACTCCACCGGATGGTCCCAAGATTGTGACGGAGTACGTAAGTGATCTTCAATACCAGCTAAATGAGGTACACAAGATGGTTCGGGAGAACAGCTTGAAAACCAGTACAAGCATGAAAACCCGATACGACAGGAAAGCCAATCCCTTGGGATTTGAAGAAGGAGCTCTAGTGTGGTTTCACAATCCGCAGAGGAAAAAGGGGAAGTCCCCGAAATTACAACCTCGCTGGGAAGGACCTTACACTGTTGTCACAAAGATTAACGACATCACGTACCGGATTAAGAAGGGTCCCCGCGGCAAGCTAAAAGTAGTACATGTAGACCGACTAGCAAAATACCACGGAAAGAATCATGCTCGGGACGAGCATGACTAAGGAGGGGGTAATGTTACGACTTTGAGTACCTATATCTCGAGAACAAAGCGTCGTACAGCAAAACCCCAAAAACGCATAAACAGGTATTAGGTCTACTATCGAACAGTGAAGAAAGTTCTCGAAAAATCAGTCATAAGAAAAACATCGATTTCTTCGAGTAAACAAATTCGGGATCCGCAGCGAGTACGTACCTATATATAGCGTACATGTATAGGTTGTTTACATCGCGGGTCGCGGCTATTGTTTATGACTACATAAGATGTACATAGGTGCGTAATAACATAAAGAAAGGTTCGGGACGGGTCTATTGTATTTGGTGGTTCGGGAAATTTCTAGAGAACCATGGGTGGCCGTATATAAAGCACGCGCCGAGCCGCGACTGGGCAGTTTATTTTCGGAAGTGAAACCGAAGCGATCTCTACCAAGCGACAAGGAAGAATTATTTCGACGACTCAAGCGAAGATATTGGACTATAGTGATTGTGCATTGTGATTCGGACTCTGTCAAGTGGATTTTTGTGGAAGCTGACAAT
The DNA here is from genome assembly GCA_911387765.1 of Pyrgus malvae. Lineage (NCBI taxonomy): Eukaryota > Metazoa > Arthropoda > Insecta > Lepidoptera > Hesperiidae > Pyrgus > Pyrgus malvae. The sequence goes on along the minus strand of OU426954.1, from coordinate 11,971,220 downwards.
AAACGTCTTCTACGTTTCAAACGGCATTTTCCTTACCCATAGCGCGTAACAATACAATGTTAAGCATTCCGAAAAATTACATAAAGGCCAACGTCAAGTTTTTCGGCTGGTTTTCAATTGATGAAGATTAATTTGCCTGGAATTGAAGGATGTTCTATCACAGAAAATCTCAATCATCTTCCTCACCATCTGTTTCATAAGCCACATCAGCCTCAAGGTGGTCTTCTTTCAGACTCTAAGAGCATTTTTCTTCGTCACCATTATCATCTAATAGCAACCGAATAAGCGTATCTAGAATAAAAATATATTCAAATAAACATAATTTATGTGCTAATTTCAATTCAGGATTATTTGTACAAAGTTTACAAACCACCGAAATAATTAAAACACAAAAAAAGAATGAAAAATAATTCTACAAGAATAACGTTAATACTAACCTTCGTCGATTTGACGACTCATGGTGGCTGTAACGGCGCACACAGGGCCCCTACACAAAAAACACACAAGTGTACCATGCGAGCTACGGGTCGAATGAGATTAGCTTGAATCTGGAATGCGTAAGATAACGCGCTCAAAATTTATACCCCTTTTTTGAGTCCGCGTCGTCGTTTTGACGAAGGTTAGTGATCTAGGGTTAAAATAATTAATTACTTTTTATTTAAAAACGAAAAAAAAATTAAAAGCTATTTAGCAATAAATAAACACATAAAAATTACAACCCAAACAAGTTTCATACTTGGAAATCTGCTACCAAGAACGAAGTTACAAACGTTTTTTTTAAATTCGTTTTTATTTTATTTCTACAAGGAACTGCAGAATTAGCGGATGTTCTTAATATAAATAGCCCTTAAATTTATCTATGACATACAAATTATCCAGGCGTTAATTCCGTGGCGTGTGCGAGATACGGAACTTCAAGAATATCGGTCAGGGTTGTCACAAAAACTACAGGTTTCTGTTATTTGTGTTATCATCTATGTTAGGTTTTTTTTCATTGCCCTCATATTCAGTTATACGGATAACGATTTCTATCTCTATCTATTTATCTATATCTATTTTGAGCCTGTATAGGTTATAGTATGTTAATGCGAACAAACGGTAACATGTAAAAATCCATATCCATATTATAAATTCGAAAATATTTCTGTCAAAAAAAAGTAAAGTGTAAAGTTTCTGTCTTTCTGTCTGTCTGTTACGCTTTCACGTTTAACCCACTAAACCGATTTTGATGAAATTTGGCATGGAGATAGAATAAATTCTTAGGATGGCCAAAGGCTCGCTTTTGGCACGTTAACCCACAGGCAGATGTTAGTATTAAATAAACATATCAGTAATATAGTCTGCACGAAATCCAAATCATGAATGATTTTAAATTTGACAAAAGTACTAATATAACTAATCAGTCAATTTGCATATTCCGCCATGTTAGATTTAGAATGATGTCACACAACTAACCTTGCATTGTCATCGAAACTAAATGTATATACAAAATAATAGCTCAATTTCCAAAATGAAGATATGCTTCAAATTGAAGTTGCAAGATTCCACTCTAATAGTTACATTCCAATTCCAATAGTTACATTCATACATTTCAAGTTAAATAAAACCTTGTAAAAATATTATGTAGATTTATACTTCTAAGTTTTTCACGTGAATAATTTAGGGTTGGGTATAGAAGTCTAACACCCGATTTTGATTATTCTGTGAATGAGGAGGGGTAGTTAGGGTGTAGTTGAACCCTGTTAGAGGTTTTTTTTGCCGAAGGCGCAGTTTTATTTAATTACGATTGAAATTAAAATTCAAAAATTTGTGTGAAATGAAACGCAATTCCTTCAATCTAAGGGCAGAATTTTAAAAGAATACGTGAAATGGAACGCAACGCATACTAACATCACCCGTGCGGCGGGTATTTTGTAAAAAAAATCTGAAAATTTTGGTGATCTCCTCGTGGAATATGCCTGGAGAAGAAATATTGTAAAATTTAAAAAAGATCCTTTTCAGGAATTGATTAATGCTATTAAACATTTTTATAAAGTTTAAAACAAAATGTTTAATTTCTCCTTAAAAAAGATACAGGTGAAACTATATCTAAATATCGTCTAAATATATCACTGGCTAAATTTTCCGTAATGGACCATCGATTTACATATCCACTTTTTTGTAGAAAGTACTCATAAAAAGAAAGCGTTTTGCGAATTTTCAGGTTACGGAAATGAAATTGTTCATGAAATATATATTTTTGTATAATATATAATGTATATAAAAAAAACATACAAATTGAAAAATATTACGTCTACTAATTGTCATGACGCCAAAGTTCACTTCACGTTTCGTCCACTTCATTGTCCACGTGTGTGTTTAAATTAACCGCTAATATAAAATAGTAAGAGTGATAAAAATTATAAATTAAGTTTTTAACAAAAAAATAGAACCGACTTCAAGCAGTAAAAAATAAAATTGTTCAGTACCTACTTCTTCTTGCTTATGGTAATGACTCTTAAAACTATTTTTGGAGTCGGGCCCTTACTAAAATGTCGTACTATTCGTTCTAAATGGGCACCGACAGTACAGACAGTGGGACATTACCTACTTCTTCTTGCTTATGGTAATGACTGTTAAAACTATATTGGAGTCGGTGCCCATTCAGAACGAATGGTACACTATATTTACTAAGACAGGACATTTTTGATTTTACCAAGGGCCCGACTCCAAAAATAGTTTTAAGAGTCATTACCATAAGCAAGAAGAAGTAGGTACTGAACAATTTTATTTTTTACCGTTTGAAGTCGGTTCTATTTTTTTGTTAAAAACGTAATTTATTTCACTCTTTTTAGTAATTTTAATAATTCTGCACATATGTATAAGAATAATTGGAAATTTTTTCACTTAACTTCTAAACGTTAAGAAGATACCTTTTATAATCATGTTTATCTAATAGCCATCTTATAGCCTGAAAGAATACTACTATCAGTCCACTTGAACGTATAAATTAATGAAAGAATTTGCTCTCAGCTCCTAACCGTTGAAGAGTTGTACCTTCAATCATCAGCTTAGCAACATGAGGTGATAATTACCGGACATAAATATTTGTATTATGTTAAAAAATATGACTAAAAGCATGTGTGCGCCTATTAAGTTTCAGCGTTTTCCTCAATTTCCCTAGTATCACATCATCAAATTTTGCCATGGTGACAGTTGGACCACCTCAAGAATGTAAGATTTCCTACAAAAAACCATTTATTGAAAGAATTTTCTCTCAACTCCTAACTTTCGTAGTACCTTCCATCATCAGCTCAGCTACATGATGTGATGATAAATATACACAAATACCTGTTTTGCTTTTATAAGAATATGAAAATCAATTGTTGTGTTATAAAATTTGAATGTTCCCCTCGATTTCTCTGGGATCCCATCATCAGACTTTGACTTGGTGACAGTTGGACTACCTCAGGAATGTAAGATTTCGAACAAAAAACCATTTATTGAAAGAATTTGCTCTCAACTCCTAACCTCCGTAGTACCTTCCATCATCAGCTCAGAAACATGATATGATGATAATTATCCAAAAATGCCTGTTTTGCTTTAGTAAAAATATGAAAATCATTTGTTGTGCTATAAAATTTGAATGTTTCCTTCGATTTCTCTGGGATCCCCTCATCAGACTTTGACTTGGTGACAGTTGGACCACCTCAGGAATGTAAGATTTGGAATAAAAAACTATCTATTGAAAGAATTTGCTTTCAACTCCTCACTATGGCAGTACCTTCCAACATCAGCTCAGCAACATGAGATGATGATTACTATGCACAAATATATCTTATGCTTCAGAAAGTATAAGAAAATCAATGAGTGTGCCTATAAAATTTGAGAGTTCCCCTCGATTTCCCTGGGATCCCATCATCAGATCCTGATTTGGTGACAATGGGACCACCTCGGGAGTATAAGCATACGAACAAAAAAAGAATTTTGAAAATCGGTCCACAAACGGCGGAGTAATCGGTGAACATATATAAAAAAAAATAATACATACAGCCGAATACAGTACCTCCTTCTTTTGGAAGTCGGTAAAAATAGCTAAAGTTAAAAAAAGAATATTTGAGGATCTATTTTATACTATCCATCTTTAGTGCTTTTATATTACCCTTCTGAATATTTAATTTAATTTCAATTAATTAACAAGTAGACTTTGCCGGAATAATCATATACTCTCCACTCTGTACAACATTCTGTTTAACCCAAAAACTCCATTTTATCTTCGGGACAAATTTGAATTTCTTGATCAGTCTCACAGCGGTTTGCTTCGCTCATCTAATAACATGATCTTACATGTTCCAGTACACTTTACATCCTTTTTCGATAAATCTTTTACCATATCTGCTATCCGCTTGTGGAACTCCTTACCAGTGACAGTACGAAAAGCACCAAATCTGGCTTCCTTTAAAAACTTGGTCAAGGATCATTACCTTGCCACTCTTATGTGAATACTACCATAAAATTGTAGATGTGGGTATTTAAGTTATTATAACAATTATTGTATTTTATTTTAATGTTACTTCTAATGTTGCATTACCTGTATGTTTTTAATACATTGTTCTTTTGCTTTTTAGGGTTGCCTGGAAGAAATCGCTTTTAAGTGATAGGGCCACTTATTGTTTTTTTTTATTTTACTGTTATTTAGTATTTTTATTTTATGTCATAATGATTGCTGTGCATTACAAACAATAAAGAGTTTATCTATCTAAATTTCAATTATTATTGAGCAAACAGATAACATAGCAGCTTAGCAATTTACTATGTTTAAGTTTTTGTTACAGTTTAATATGGAATCAATGACACAGTTACCTGGGAAGAATTTTGAGCTGGACATATAGGTAAGGCTAAAACTGTTGATATATCTGATGGCAAAGTGCCACTCCAAGTTATCAAATAGGAGTTACTATCGGTTGAACTGATCCAGTGCGTAGTTAAAAAACAAAGGCGACTTTTGTATCCAACCACTAGCAAGTTACCGCAGGAAGACAGTGATACTGCACACTGTGAGAGCCTATGCGTATCTGAAATAATTAATTGCATCATCAAAATACAATAATTTTGAAACAAATACCGCACATATATCAAAATATATTATATTATAGGAACAGTTAGGCAACTAAAAGAATCTAACATACCAACCTTCTTTTTCTGGTATATAGAGAGCTCTGGCCAAGCTCGACAAATCGCCGCAATCAGCGATTTGTTCTATACTACACATTTTTCAAACTGAATCGATTTTTGTAAAATTAAAAGTATAATTAATTAAATTCACAAAAATACCTAAATACCTACTGAATCCTGAAGTGATTAGTGAAGTAAAAAAAAATATAATTAATTTGACATTTATTTAATTTTTAATTTTTTTAAATAATGCCATCGCAAACTCTGTGCATATTGCCAGAGTCAAGTATAATTTTCGTATGAGTCATAGAAAAAATCAGTAAATCGTCAGGTATCAGTCAGTCTAGTCCAGTCACTCTAGACCTCTACTTAGTCAGATAGAGACGCGGGAAAGCGACGATAAGCGAATTTGTTTTATAATATGTTTATTAAAACACTTCTTCCAAATACCTACTTGAGAAAATGACACTGCAATTCTAAAAAAAATATTTTTGGAGCAGCGGAAAATACAAAAATAACAAACTATTTTGTCAAAAGTACTCGCCGAGGGTTTGAACTCGGTATTTCCGTGTCGGAAACCGCGTTCTTAACCGCTCGACAGTCGCTGCTCGAATGAATTGATTAGTTGTACGTTTATGAGTACGTGGCTTTATACCACTGCGTCTTCTAACTTCTAAATCCCATATTACAACATTAAGACTCTATCTCTCTAGAGTTTTGGCGGGAAGTCGAAAAAGACATATTATGCACTTGTTTTATTTTCATTTTCTTGGTGTATTTTTAAATTATAACGGATAAAGTTGCATTTTGTTTAATATAGGTTAATTTAATTACAGTGCACGAGTGTTTGTGAAATAGAATAACAGTGCTAAAATATGTTTTTTCTGCTTGCCTCCAAAATTCCATCGGATCGCTTTACTTGAATGTTGGACTGACTAGACTGACTGATTACTGACGCCTTACTTACTGACTTTGTTATTACTTCTTCGTCCAGTTTCATTGAAACTGGCAAAAAATTGATGCAAAAATTATACTTGACGCTGGCAGTATGCACAGAGTTTGCGATGCCATAGTTGAAAAGAAAAAAAAGAGATCTCTTTCTTTTAAACGTCACAATTAACGTCTTTCTTTTCCCGTAAATCTTAGACTAAGAATAATGTACCGTAAAACGGGGGGAATAGGAACAATTTCAAACTTCCACGCCGATTTTCTCTTTGGTTTTGAATCCAATTACAAACGTATATATAGTTAGTAAGATTCCGGTGACTCAGATTATAGATTCCCATAGGCTTTTACTACATATATGCGCTAGTTTTTTTAAAAAAGCTCAAAATGTGGTGAATTCCTATTCTCCCCGCAGATTGGGTCAATGGGAATACGATTGGGGAGAAACGGAAAAATGACAAGGGCTGGCACAAATAGATGGGTATGATAGTAAGGTTAAATAAGATACTATTATTATGTGGTTAAAATTGGTTATGTAAATTATGTAATATATGGTTTTTTGAGTAAAAAAACTTAATAAATTTGTATGTTTATTCTAGTTAAAAAATCAATAATATAGGTCAATCTAAACAAAATTAAATTCTTATGTATTTGAGATCGGAAAGAAACAAAAAAATATAGTCTTATAAACCACTATGAAAACAAAAAGTAGGTAAAGAGTTGCCCCGCAGTGAAGTATTGCCTCGCACTATTGAGGACACCAAGCTTTTTGGACGCCAATTTGGCTTTGTGCTCCAAATGATTCCGGTACTGCACTTTACTCGTAATGTCAACTCCCAAGATACCGACACTTTCACCGACGGTGAGCGCGGTACCCTGGAACTTGGGCACTATAACAAATGGGGTTTTTTTAGCGGTAAACGCGCAAACTTGTGTCTTCGTGAGGTTAAACTCGACAAGGTTAAGTCGACCCCATTCCGAGACCCGCTCCAGAGAGTTCTCGACTTCAGACACAAGTTTGATTCTGCTTTCTTCCTTGTGACCTAGAGGCATTGGCTCGACAGGTGTATATTGCATCCACCATACTATCATCTGCATAGCAATGTATACTGCGTGATTGTTGCAGCATGTCCTTGATATGCAGAATGAATAGTCTAGGAGACAGTACTGAGCCTTGGGGAACACCGGCATTAATGGGTTTCATATCTGAGCAGCATCCGTCAACAACGACTTTAATCTGCCGCTCAGACAGAAAGTTTGCCACCCAGTTACATAGCCTCAGGGGAAGACCGTAAGATGGAAGCTTCGCGAGAAGGGCCCTGTGCCAGACCCGGTCAAAGGCCTTTGCGATATCCAGGCTGACTGCCAGAGCCTCCCCGTTGCCCTCGACGGCTTCAGCTCAGCGGTGTGTGAGGTATACCAAGAGATCACCGGCCGACCGGCCCTGGCGAAAGCCATACTGACGATCGCTGATCAACCAGTGCTTCTCGAGGTACCTAAGGAGCTGCGTATTTATAACACGCTCCATCACCTTAGAGAGCAGGGAGGTTATCGCAATGGGCCTGTAGTTGGACGGGTCACTGCGGTCACCCTTTTTCGGGATTGGGTGTACTAGGGCTACCTTCCACGAAGACGGTACTTTACTAGTGGTGTAGGAAAGCGAGAATAAGCGCGTTAAGACGGGAGCCAACTCGGGAGCGCACGTCTTTAATACGATCGCGGGGATATCATCCGGCCCGCTCGACTTCTTGACATCGAGGGTTAGCAGAGCTCGTCTGACGGCCTTTTGAGTGAAACGCACGTCCTTCATCGAGCTCTCACACTGCTTGATGGTCGGAGATCGGCTTTCCCTTTTGCCGTGTGAGCCAGAGTTTTTTTGATATTGTTGAGAATTTTTTTGATATTGTTGAAAAAGTTGCTGCTGAATGATCAAGTTCCGCAAGAGCTTGTTGAATTATAAGTTCATCATATTTCTTATATGTTTTGCCACCTGACTTAGGTTTATACGTTCTGGGCATGATGAAATCCTGTAAAAATATTAAAAAACTGATTTCAAATTGCTATGATATTATCAATAATCACGTACTATCTATTTTATTGAATTTATAAAAAAGATGAATTTAAGACGGTACACTTAAAAATACCAATTTATAAAAGATTTTAACGCAATTTAAACGACTGAAAACCAGTAAAATTGTTTGTGCCAACCCTAAAAGCAAAATCCTATTTTCCCCTCCCTAGTTTCGATTCACCTCTTTCCTGTTCCAAAAAACCCCTATTCCGTTCCGATTATCCCCCTTAGCGACTCCTTTACACCCCTTGCACGTTCCTATTCACCTCAAAAATACGAAAATACATAGGTTTTTATTACAAATCTTTAAACACCAGTTTTTAAGCAGTATGTGTACTTACCTTTTATGTTCTAAGGTCCGGTAATTAATGATAAGTAACTCTAAATCAAGTCCACTTGCAAAATTAAGGTTAAATCAACACTACGACAAAGTTTTTGGAGCCAAAAATTTACCGGTTTGAGAACTTCACTTTGACAGTGTTTTTATTTATTATTTTGAAGCTTTGGCTACAAAGTGTTGCCAGAAAATAGTCGAAAATATAGTCTACTAAAATGGTAGAAAACAAGCCTTGGTAGAAATTGTGTAGATACAGCTGTAAAAACGCCAACAACAAAAAGTGGTTTGCATTCCTATTGCCCTCGCCATTCCTATACCCCCCGTTTTACGGTACTTACGTACGCTCCCAACATATTAAAGTACCTACTATAATCTGTTTTGTCTGGTCTGTGTTTTACTTAGACTAAGAATAATGTACTTACGTACTATCTTTGGTGTTTTATTATAATCAGCGCTGCCAATTGGCGGGTAATTACCCGCATTGCGGGTAATTTGACGATAAATTGAGAAGGCGGGTAATTTGGCGGGTATTTGTTGTCTTGAGGGTAAAAGCGGGTATTTTGTATTGTAGTTTCTATTTATAAAAAATGTTGGCTGTTTGGAAGTTTGGAATGCCAGTATTGTTAGAATATGAAACAATTTATATTGTCTGTAGTGAGGCATTCACCTCCTAAATGCATACGCTATTGGCGCAGGCATTGAATGTATTGAAGGTAGCTATTGGTCATTTTTCTCCATTACGCACCGATAAATATATGACCGTACTGCTATAATCCGTTGTGCTGATTAGTAGAAAGTCTTTCTAACAAACGACTGTTTTATTGTTTGAGCTAATCGCCTTGGCTAGTGAATGTTGACATGCTAAAAACAAAACTGGTAGGTAAATAAGTTAGCTTAGGCAAAATTATTTAATTAAAACGCTTATATTAGCTTGACTTGTATGTATATATGTGCGTATGTAACGGAATCTTTTAACTTCATTTTTACCTTCTTCTAAGCGTCTGATTAACTTGAAAATTTTCACAGGGGTCAAGGACCGATGACAATGCAATAATATGAAAAAAATCCAACTAAAAAATAAATAGTGTAGTTAAAAAAAACTAAAAAACATGCTTTTGTGAAAATATGAACTAAAAATTAAAAAATAAGAAAAAAATGTATTTTACTGTAAAAAAAGCGTGGGGTGCTTTTTGAGATACTATTGACACCATGCACCCCACGCTTTTTTTTACAGTAAAATACATTTTCTCCTTATTTTTTAATTTTTAGTTCGTATTTTCACAGAAGCGTGTTTTTTAGGTTTATAAAATGAATTATTTTTTTATTAAGTTTAAAAATTAGGTATACATGTTGATTACAAAAAAATGGTTTCATTTTATGGCCCTGAAAATACCCTCTTTGCGGGTATTTCGTGTTTGAAGGCGGGTAAAAACGGGTATTTTTGTGACTCGTTGCGGGTAATCTGATGATTCATGTCTGGCAGCCCTGATTATAATTAATTAACTCTGCATAGATAGAGTAACATTGGGTACTCTGTGAACACAGAGTACATTTGTATATACTGAAAACATTTGTATATACTGAAATAGAGACCAATTTCGGGCGCCTACACGGGCATAAGTTCAGTGGCTCCATCTCTATTTCATCGGAAAAACTAACACATCCACGATGTAGACTTTCCGCAAGTCATCAAGAGATGGCGCTACAAGTCTATAGATTTCGCAAATTTTCTTAGCTCTTTTAGATATGTAAATTTTTATAGGTATTTGGGGTTTTATAAAATAAAACATTCATGTTACATTATCCTATAATGTTTATTGACTTTTACAAATACCAGTTATAACTAAAACACACTAAATACTAGGCCTCTCTCACAAAATAACACGCACATCCAATGTTTAGGGAATTGAAGTCCTGGCTCAAATCACATTTATTGCAGCCGTGTTTTTCGAAGAAGGCAAGATCAACTTAACGAATCGCGCACTTAAAAAGCAAAACACTGAAATAACTTTAGAAAACTTTGAAAAAATTACAAAACAAAACAATTTTTCGTGCCACAGGTCACGCCCGTCACTGACTGACAGATGTCGGATTTCCGGACTTTTCAATGTTCAATGTTGTCATAGTTGTAATTTGGTTTTCCCTACACAATTAAAGTAGCGATTAGACTACGCAATTTCTAGGGCCCTAACTGAGTTAGGGCCCTAGACTAGAAATTGTAGAGTGTGATCGATCAAGTTAGGGAGTTAGGACCCTAAAAATTGGCGATTCACGTATCACGATCGCCTTAACTCCTGATTTAGGCAGTTAGGGCCCTAAAAATTGTATAGTGTGATCACAGTTAGGGCATAAGAATAAAATATTATTGTTATGGTTACGGCGTTAAAATAGGGTGCTCAGTCGTCGTTCGGTGTTCAATGCGCGCGGATGTATTTCGTATTTCACTGACGACAAAATGACTTCGCAAAAAGAAAAAGACGTTCTAATAAATATATTCGATATTTATAAAGGTTTGCCTTGTTTATGGAATAAAAACCACGTGGAGTATAAAAATAAAACGGCGCGCTATGATACCTATAAATTACTTCTCAAAGTTTATAAAAATGATGATCCTGACGCTACTATGAAAACATTACATTTGCATTTACCCCGGCGGCTATGCCATAAGAGAAAAATCTAGTTTTTGATGCTAGACGGTGCCATGATTGCGGACCGATCGCTTCCAAAGCCAACTGCCAAATGAAATTGGCACCCTAATTAGGGCAGTGTGAACAGAACGCCCTAACTCCAATTGGTAGTACGCCAATTTTTAGGGCCCTAGAAATTGCGTAGTGTGATCGCTACTTAATGCCCGAAATTATGACAATTAAAAAATACCAATTCAAAATAGTGCTGAACGTAACGTTTACTAACCGTTTGATTTCCTTATGTTGCATATAAATTCAATTTTAACATTGTTATCAATGTGTGACCTAATGCGTACCCACTTATTTTTACGTAAATTCTTGTAAATTTCTATTTACGGCAACACTTACTAAGTAACTTTTTGAGTGATAACCCAACTAAATTAAAAAGTACATTACTCTATTCCGGTTTTCAAGTCATTGCTATTGTATGAAAATATGTCGCATAATCGAGCAACTAGCGACCTCTTTGAATTTTACGGAAAATTCGTGAAATATAACACAGACGATTTAAAATGTCACAAATTACCTCACTCGTAGGTACAGTGGTGTAACCTCGTTTATTCGTCGGATTATCAGAGACGTTTTACAAGACTTTAGTATCAAGTTTGTACCGCGGAGTACCGCCTGTCTGCAGTGTTGCCAGATGCACTGTAATTACAGTGGATCTACTGTATTTCCAAGCAAGCCGTCTACTGTACACTGTATTGTTATAAATACAGTGTATGGAGAACACTGTATTTTTTAATGAAACAAGTTTCCTTAATTTCTTTAAAATAAACGCTACTGTAATTTAAATTTTTAAAATTATGACTGCGATTTATCGCTTAAGTACGAGTAGGTATGTAGATGTAGGGGAATCCCCATTCAGTCTTTCATTCGCAAAACAGTATCACCCGGCTAGAAGTAATGAACACCTTAACAACTACAGTTTGATGTAAATAGTGTGTCTTTCAAATTAGTAATGTTTTATATTATAATAGGCGAGGGCAGTATTATTAGTTTTTTTATACGTACGTTGAAGCGTGAAAAAAAATATTTAAGTTGTTTATCTCATTCAAACTTTTAAATTAACCTCTAGTTTTTCGGAAGACAATAATAGTGGACCGTCAAACTCCAAAAAAGCTAAGAAACGGTAATATAAACATAAATTCCGAGAGGAGTAGGCCTGTGACTTTTATTAACTTTAAAAATTTGCTTCAGCGTGATCCAAACGCCCCCTATTGTGCACTTTTTGTATTATGTAATATAAAAATATTAGATGACAGAATTGCTATAAAAAGGCATGGTGAAGGAAATAAACATTTAAAAAATCTGAACCATTGTCATCACAGCCATCAATTGCCACGGTGTTTGAAAAGAAGACATTAAAATCGGAAGATAACCTGAATTTTTTCCCGATTCGGAAGTCGTCGTCAAGAATTTAAAATTAAGAGGAAGAAACTAGCGATAAATAGAGACACTGATTAATTTAATTTGTAAGGTTGATTTACAATAATCCACTATCTAAATAGTATGGAAAATTTGTTTTACTTGCACTGTAAAATATACTGTATTTTTTTTTTGTTTTTACTGTATTTATGACAAAAACACTGTAATTTTTAGTACACTACACCGAATTTTCAGATTGTCCATCTGGCAACACTGCCTGTCTGTGAAGTTCACAGTGTGAACCATGTTTTACATACTCTTTCTTTGGTGTGAACTGCACGAAGCATTAAAAAAACCGAACAGAAATAATCAATAGCGTAAAAAAAGAAAATACGATTTACTTAAAATGCAACGCGAGGAAAAGCAACTCGAAGGTACATTGCACGGGGTTCTTAATAGAGTTAACGATCTTAAAACTGCTATACAAGCTTTGATTTCAAAGTTAGAAAGTGAATATGAAACCATTAATTGGCCTACTTTTCTCGATAACTACGCTATTTTATCTGGACATGTAAGTATTCTGAATTTTGGCATAATATCTTACAACCGACTTTGCTCAAGGTACATTTTCGGTGGAGCGCGACTGTTTTCGTTGGCCCATTGGGCTATCCTGTTGTTGAGTGAATATGGTTACTATTAATAATAGTCATACATACGTACTATTTTGCGTTATTCTTTTAAAATGAATGTATTCTGTAGTGTATAATATATTTTGAAGTTTATTAAAATCAAATAGCAAAGTAAATTCAAGTTTTTTTTTTCACATTTTCATACAAAATGGCCAATAGAAGACTATCTGGTCAGTGTACAGTCCAAAATAGGGCAATAGAAGAATTTATCTGTACACTTTCTGATTATAAGTTGTCACTACAGATGTTGGACATTACAACCAACCTTAAGAAGCAAAGTTATTCTTGTCTTGTCTGAGCATATCTCATGCTATGAAGTTGCTATACTACTCTGGCGTAGATATCAGGAGCACTTTCATGTACACACAAAATTACTTCACAGCTGAAGATGTATTGCTTAACTACTTCTCCATTTAAACCATACAGATTCTACCACCTGCAGTTGTTTGTTTTCAGTTAACAGGATTAAGTAAGATATTGCAAACAGAAATGGCACCATCACTACGATCAGTAGTAGTGCTTCCACTGCAATTGGGTTGTGAGAGAGATGAAGAGTTAGCTCGACTAACAGAAGGTAGAGTGCCAGCCTGCACTCATGATCTAGTGCCAAATTTACTGCGCACTAAACCAGAACCAGAGGCAGAACAGAGACTTCAACAGTTTATTCACAAAGCTAGCACTCTCAGTTATGATACAACCCAGGTAAAATAGGAACTTATGTTTTCATTGTAAAGTTATGCATTTATATTCAAAACTAAGTCATTAGGCTTTTGACTATCAAGTCAAAAGTAGACTTTAACATAAAAACACTTAGATTAATGATATGTATCATTTCTTGCAATAGATCTCTTGATCTCTCCAAAGTGTTCGCAAAGGATTGGAGCATTGGGCAAAGCCAGTTGATGAGATTAAAGATGGAAAATTATGTTAAATTTATGTTATAATGTGATGCATGTTACTAATGCGAAAAATTTTTTTAAATTGAAATTATAAGAATGACAGAAGAAACAATATCTTTCAACTAACACAAACTTTGAATCTCCTTTGGGGAGTTTTGGCGGGAAGTCGATTATTGTGCTCTGGTTTTATTTTTACTTTCTTGGTGTATTTTTGAGTTATTTCAGATAAATTTGATGGCATTTTATTCGATATAGGTTAATTAAAGTGTGTGTGAATTAAAATAAAAGTGCGAAAATATGTTTTTAGGGCTTGCCTCCAAAATTCCATTGGTCATGTTCTTGTAAAGAAGCCATTGCTTTACTTGAACGTCTGACTGACTTGACTGACTGATTACTGACGACTTACTGACTTTACCTATTATTACTCGTCCAGTTTCACAGAAACTGGCAAAAACGTGATGCAAAAATTGTACTTGACGCTGGCAATATGCAGAGTTTGTGATGCCAATATTGAGGAAAAAAAATCCCCTTTGCAATAATTGCACTGACACTACAGATTAAATATCAGTAACAGTATAAAAATATACCTACTTAGATAACAAAAAGACCTTCAGAATATAAGAGCCTTCTGTAAAGTTAGGTCCATGTAAGACAGTTCTTTTAGTTGTGCTTTATTATTATGTTTTATTATTATTATTTGTAATGAAATTAATAATGATCTAAATAAATTGACTATTTCAGAAACAAGTGGCACAGTTTACAAAAGTAATCAGCCATGTTCTTTTAGTTGTGCTTTATTATTATGTTTTATTATTATTATTTGTAATGAATTTAATAATGATCTAAATAAATTGACTATTTCAGAAACAAGTGGCACAGTTTACAAAAGTAATCAGCCATGTATGGGAAATAATATCTAAAGGACGAGAAGATTGGGAAGGAGAAGCAATGAGATCTGCAGGTATGGGATCAATATTTCTATAAATCTGTAAATGTAGTCTATGAAAAGCTGTTTTATTTCTTTAGTAATTTACATAAACATTTGAAACATTTTAATAGCTTAACCTATGTTTTTGTCTTCATGCATATGTCGCAGTCTGATCGTATAATCCGCTGTGTAACATTACAGCTAGCCGGTTCCTAAAACAGGGCCGTTCTGTATTGTGGCGGGTCCACAATTAGCTGGATTGTTATTGCGATACGTTCTACATTATGGCGGCTCACATTTGGCCTCATTGTAATGAAGCCACCCTACTTATGATTATGACCGCACTCGACATTGCTGAGCTTTACCTACTTTTAACCGCAGGTGTCATTGAACTAAGCAATGTCCCTGAAACACATTTTCACTATAATTATTTATATTCGAAAAAATACCCAAACCGAATCAGAGAACCCACTATCCACGTGGTCTTGTCTGTACTACCCCTAGAGTGTATATAAAAAGCCGGAGGCGCGGAGGGAGACCACTCCCCGCGGAAGCGGAAGCTGCGAAGGCAAGCGCAGGTGCCGCGCTTTCTTACGTTGGGGCGGAGGGAGTGATCTTCCCGCAGCGCCGGAGATGTCACAGAGCCACTTTTTTTTATTACATTATCCAAGCCTTGGAAGATATTATATAAAATTGCTAGTTAATGTGATTAATTCATTGTCAATTATAACTTTATCTAAATTGAGTAGATATTATGGTTGTAATGGCTAGATAATATATAATAGGTATCCGGATTTATTACTTTGGCTGTAACATATAGACAATTGGGCGGCACGATATTACACCGCTTTGACGAACGCGATGAGCTCATACAATATAACGTTCGCTAATTTAGCTGAATTGCAATCCGGCTGAAGGAGAGTGCGCCGCATTACAATACAGCCCTGTTTTAGGAAATAGCTAGCCGGAATGTAATACGGCGGAATATACAATCTGACTGCGACACATATAAACTGACTTATAGGTCAAAGTAGTTTTTCTTACTAGTAAACTTTAACTCATTCAATAAATGTACAAAGGTACAAATGGGCAGTTTCGCCAAAAGATGTACCCGTAAAAATATCAATTGATTTTTTTGGGATCAAATTTTAGAAGAAAAATAAGTTAACAGAATTTATAGAATATTGTTTTACCCAAGAAACTATAATAAAAATCTTACAATATTGTTCGTCTTAGTCTCAGTCTTACCGACCTAGTCGGTGGGCAAATATCTATACATATAATAAAACTGTAAGCAGGGTCAATTCTGTACATTGCATAGAAATTTAAAAAAATACTTCTAGGGGCATAAGAATAAAATAATAATTACATAGAACGGAATCTCCTTTGACCGGGTGGAAAACGCCGCTATTTTTATACCTACTTCCCCCTTCACCTCGTTACGCCCCTCTGTCGCCCAGGCGTGGTGACAGGGTTGTCAACTGTTAATACTGCTTTTTTATAGATAATATAGGTAGCTAAAATATAAGTTTTCCTTTACTTAAAAATCATTATTTTAGTTTAGTATTACAAAGTATGAGAATTATAAATACTTACCTACACTATAAATACCTGCTCATGAATAATAAATTATTATGAGTACCATACCAAATGAAGCCATTTAAGTAAGTATTACTTACCTACATAGGTGTAAGTACTTACGTAGTGTAGGCTTAAAATAAACGAATTACATATTAAGTATAACGTGCGTGCGCCAGTGCCGCGGCGCCGCAATCGCGAGGCAAAACAATCGAGAAAGGTTCAATGACCGATGGCGGGGGCTATTAAAAAATATTTTGGCGACATGTTAAAATGCTGTAGTTATCTAAAAATTTTTTTTATAATTGAGTGAAAGTGAAACAATTGGCTACACAAAAAGAACTGGTCACATCCTTTTGATAAATTAGGTACGGAAAAGGAATAATATTTAAAAAAATATTACTTATCTCGCATCATCTTTGGGCAAACTAAAAAAACTTAAGTTTGGCATTGTTTTAGAATTGTTTGTACAACCAAACACACCACATTAACTTGGCGCCGTTATTGTAATTGACGCGCCCGTCCGAGACAGCCCGTCTTCAGTAGTCGGTTTAGCCGAAATTAAAGTGTAGGCTAATATCGTGACCTTGAGCCCGTTTTGAGCGGGAGTTTCCGTTCTACGTAGTATTATTTATTCTTATGCTAGGGGTGTTTTTATAAGTAACAGAAGCTATAAATATAAGTTTTGAAATTTTTGTCTGTCTGTCTGTTGTTAGCTTTTCACGCAAAAACTACTGGACGGATTTTGATGAAACTTTTTTTGTTTTATATATATTGGTCCTCGCTAAAATTTAGGCTATAGCTAATTTTAAAAATCGCTCTTTAAGGGTGTGAAATGAGATGTGATGAAAAAAATTTAAGGGTGTGAATGATGTTGAAAATTTGTATGGAAAACTTGGTTTTTTTCAATAGATTTTCTTGAAATTTGGTATAAATATTTTCTAACCAAAATAAAAAAATACGTGTTTTTTAAGCATTTCTCGAAATTCACCCTTTAAATGTCAATTTTCTTTGAAACTTTGAAAATTGAGTGTCGAGACTTGATGTACAGAATGTTTTTTTGCAGAGTATTTTACTTATAATTTTGTATTTGTAATCTTTATTAACATAGTAAGAAACATATTTAAGCTTTTTTCAAAATTACTCCGCAATGGCAAATAAAATGAATTCTAAATTTGGTATCTCAAGCGTACAATAATTAACCTTAACTTAATATTTCATTCTCAAATTCTTTTCCCTTCTTTGAATGATGTGTTTACTGGTATATTGTTGAATTAATTTCCATAACATTAGTGTGTATTTCATATCAATCGGGTCATAAACAAAAACGTTATGTTCATTTAACCTGTAGCCGACCGGGCCGCTTACAATACGCGACATTAACTTAAAAGACACACGGATTTGGATAAAAGATTCGTTAACAGCCCTTTCAAAACCATAAATAAAAGTTTAAATTTAAGTAAAATTATTTATAAATATCATTAATATGGTCGACCGTATTAAATATATACTTAGATCAGCTTACTGTATTTTCTTTCGTTGGCCTAAAGAGTGCATCGCGAGCCTCACCGCCGCCAAACCTTCCACCACAGGCTCCATTAAGTTTCTCAGCTTATTAGTCTTCATTTGGGGTGGAAGATTATGAACATGCTGCAGCTGAAACGACTGTTATCGCTACATTATATCAGGCTGCAACCTTTTTAGCGTTCCATTGCTGGGCATGGAGCTCTCCTAATATTGAGGAGGCCTCGAGCTCCGACTAACCGAAATCCAAATCTTACAACCTCAATGCTCTAAACCTTCATACAGAATGTAAAAAGCCTTAACATAACGAGACTACTGCAGACATCTAGGTGACGAATAGTTAAACTTTTACTGAACCAACTGTTAATCTCAATATTTACCTATTTGGTAATTTGACATTCGATTTATCAACCACAAAGTTTACATGCCATACGGTAGATGGCGTTATTGAGCAATATTCATTTCTTCTACAAAGTGAATCGATGGAGATAATTTCAAATAAAAGCCTAGTCTAATAAAAGTAAGTAGTACATAGTGTAAAAAATAACGTTTCACACTTAAAGCTGTGAGGCGTGAGGGTAGATATACCCTGTGTCGTGGGTGCCATGAACACACACAGAGACAGAAACACAACCACTTAAACTATTTTTTTTTTTTTTTTTAAATATAGAAATTTAAACTCCTCATTGAAATTTCTGATTCGCCGGGATTCGAACCCAGGACCCTTCGATTTGCAGTTCGGCATGGTAAACATTGCGCCACGCAGGTTAAAAGACACTTATAAAACGATATTTATTGTTATATTACCATATTTTTATAAAATTATTGTAACGATACTATCTGCTATCCAACAGTAAAGAGAAATTTAATGTTTGAATTATACAAATTAGAAATAGAAAACATGGGATATGGCAAAAAAGCATGGTACATCTTTTGGCAAAACCACCCATATACAAATACTCTATTTGTATACCACATACAGAGCAATAACAATTAAACAAAGGTACAACAGTTTGGCAATTGTAATTGATCAAAAGTAACTAAATTATTCTTGTGGAGAGAGATTCTAAGTTGTGCTACTGGGACGTTTGCTAGACCGCTGGGTGTTAATTAATGACATCATTTTCCTGTTATTTTTAGGAATGCCGCCAACTCATAGTATTGCTGATACACATGCATTAGTAACTGCAGTTGGGGCCGGTAAGGGTCTACGGCCTGGAATTCCGTCCATTGTGCCTCAAGGTGTAGGTGCCCCAGGCATGGTGCAGCCCCGTGGACCCACTCCTCAGCTAGGTCCATCTGCATCTACTTTACCCAAAGCACCTTCAGCCATCAAAACTAATATAAAATCAGCAAATCAAATCCACCCTTACCAAAGATAAGTTATAATGTATTTATTATAAAGCTCATATAATGTCATGAATGCAGATTTACCATGTTTGTGGAAGTATATAATGTATTAATGTAAATTTACGGAGTATTACGTGAGAAGCTGTCAATCCCTGCAACCATTGTAAACCAGCATTCGTGAGAAAGAACTAAAAATAGATTTATTCTAAGAAATAAAATTCTGGATTGTTAACCTTGTTTTATTATTGTTAAGACATCAGAAAAAAATTAAACTTTACAGATATTAGTATTAATTGTTATTTTTTAAATTAAATTATGTAGAAAGTTACAGACTGTAAATCTAGCATCTTTTATTGAATAAATGCACAAAATAATTCTCAGAAATTCTTAGAATTTCATCAGGTATGTAATAAAATATGTTTGCTTTGCTTTTCTAGTGGAGAAAGCGAATCTACTCTAGCTGAACTATAACTAAATTAAAAGCAGATATTAATAATACTCATAAATTAAAAGAAAACTCCTCCAGAGTTATTTTGTAATGCATCACTTTCTTGCACATAACATTTAGTTTACTGTATTGACCTGTAAAAAAAGAAAGAAAATTGGTAATGGATTACATTAAAATAAACATTGATTGTAAATACAGGAATGATCACAATTCACATTGTATAATCTAAGTAAAAATAGCCTGAAATCGAGGTCTAGCTGTTCGCCTGTTCATTCAGAATCGAAAAAAAAAAAGATATGGCTGCAACCCTTTTTATGTGCCAAGGCTGGGAATCAGTGTCTTCCCAATATTGTACTTGTCGACAGCGACTTAACAGGAAGAGCGGGAGAGCGTATGGCAAATGGGAACTCACAATGTCGTCAATCTTGAGTATGGCGCGCACGGTCTCCGTGGCGAGCGCGAGCGCGGAGGCGGTGACGTGCAGCGGCTGCAGCACGTGCTCCTGGCGCATGTCGGTGACGCGGCCGCGCCGCACGTTCACGCCGTGCGCCGCGCCGGTCACGTGCGCCGCGCGCAGTTCGATCACGGTCTCGATCGGGTTCAATCCTGCATACGTTACGGATACGCTGTACGGACTACTGCAGACTTTGGTGTTGCTTACTACAATAGTAATAAGACTAATAAGCATGATGACAGATATCGGAATATCCTCTTACTAATAAAGTTATGGGCCTTATATTTCCAAAAAAAAAACTATATTTTAGTAATAAAAGAAATGATCGCTATTTGTTGCATTTCTTTCTATCCACTTTAAACTAAGCTCTTAATACACTCCTACATTATGGCGTTCTTTTGTGACATCATCAATTTTCTAAACACCGCATTATTTACTGAGGCGCGTGACGTCATTTGCTACTGATTACATAGCTGTTAACATGGCCGTGTTAACTACCTTTAGACCAGTATTTGTGTAAAAAGTCAATCCGGGAATTCTTCTCGAGCCCCGCATGGGGCCCGGGGTGCACGTTTCGGGACTTCCTCTGCCGTGTGTATCTATCGCGGGCCATGAATATGGTCCCGGTCTATGGGGGAGGGACCGAGTGGTTCCCGTTGTGGCCTAGTGGTAAAAAGTCGGAGTCAAAGGCTAGTCCTATAATAAAAACGTTACCCGCATTCTCGGCCAGCGTGGAGGGGATGACCTCGAGCGCGTCGGCGTAGGCGCGCAGGCAGTAGTGGTCGGCGCCGGGCGCGGTGACGGCAGCGCGGGTGAGCTGCGCCGCGGCCGCCGCCTCGGGTGCGCCCCCGCCCGGCAGCAGCGCCGGCCGCCGCGCCACGCAGCGCACGGCACACAGCGCGTCATGCAGCGAGCGCGCCGCCTCGGCCACCACCGCGCCGCTCGTGCCGCGCACCACTACCGACACCGTGCGCCCTCCCGCCCCGCTCCCGCCGCCCACGCCCGTCATCTGGGACAGCCGCACCAAAAAAAAATCTTTACTTTTTTCTAATTCAATAATGGCATCGTAAACTTCGCGCATATTGCCAGCGTCAATTAAAATTTTTGAATATTTTTTTTACTAGTTTCAATACATATATGGATACAGTCAGTAAGTCGTCAGTAATCAGTCAGTCAGATACTCAAGTAAAGCGATGGCTACTTTACCAGAACATGTGCGATGGAATTTTGGAGGCTGAAAATATACTATTTTAATACAGTTGCTCAAAAAGTGGCGTATTGCAGGGACGTATAGCGTTCGGGAAGTGGGCTATTACACACTCGTGCTTTTTCTTTACCTTTTCCGAATTCGTGCGTTCTCTTTCGCAACTGTCAAAATAATGTCTATTAAAAAAAACCAACCACAAAGTTTAAGAAGTTTTTATGATTCATGCAAATATTTCTAAAAAGAAGCTACTAATTTGTTTCAATATCAGATTTAATGATTTGATTCAATGAGTTAGATTAGGTTTCATTTCATTTCATCTCATTAACATTTTCATTTCATATCAATAAAAAAAATCTACTGAAGACTTGGGCATAGTTCCCTTTGCCTACCCAGAATGGGTGAAGAAAACAAAAAAAAAAATCTCTGCATGTATTCTTTTACGGTTAGCGCCATTTTTCAAAAATGTTCTTTGCGAGTTTTTATTATTTTATTAAATTACTTCATTTTATCGCAACTGTATTAAAAATAGTTGTTCAGTACACGTGCGGAACCGTCATTGCTAAGAGTTCATTTGTCGTAGACATTTGTCGGAACTCATTGCAATGACAGCCTTTCCGCAATTGTAATGAAATATACTAATTCATTACAAGTGCGGAAAGGCTGTCATTGCAAGGAGTTTCGACAAATGTCTACCCGAGCCGAGGCGCAGCCGAAGGTAAGGTGAGGGTTCCGCACGTGTACTGAACAACTATTTTTAATACAGTTGCGAAAAATTAAGCAATTTAATAAAATAATAAAAACTAGCAAAGAACCAAAGAACATTTTTGAAAAATGGCGCCAACCGTAAAAGAATACCTATATGCAGAGACTTTTTTTTTGTTTTCTTCACCCATTCTGGGTAGGCAAAGGGAACTATGCCCATACAGCCAAGTCTACAGTAGAATTTTTTTATTGATATGAAATGAAAATGTTAATGAGATGAAATGAAATGAAACCTAACCTAACTCATTGAATCCAAATCATTAAATCTGATATTAAAACAAATTAGTAGCTTCTTTTTAGAAATATTTGCATGAATCATAAAAACTTTTAAAACTTCGTGGTTGGTTTTTTCTTTTTAATCAGTTTATTTTTATGCTCCAACATGAAACTCCCAAAACTTTGTCTTTTTAAATTAAAGCTACTTAATTTTTTTTATTAATTGAAGCAGCAATAATGAATACAACCTGCATTGGAACAGCGTGGTGGACATGCTGGTCCTCATGCAAAAATAGTTGCGACCATATTCATCAAAATTTGACATAAGTATGAAGATGATTTAAAAAAATGGCATGCAAACGTATTTTCATCCTGTTGTGTCATCTCCCTTACCCCAATTTACTCACGCTAACATTGAAAAGGAAAGGTTTATTAATGGAAATTAAAGACAAGTTTTAAAAATTTATACTAATTCTAATATGTCTGAAACTTACCTTGATGTACTTTCCACCAGGTTCATTTATCTCTTCAACCAAATCAACATTCACAAGATTTTCAGCAGTGAAATGGTCGAGTGAAGCAATCGGGCGACATCCCAGAGTCTTACAGACAAATTCAATATCTTCACGTTCAATGTCCTTGATAACCATGGTCTTAATTTTGTCAAGGAAATGAACAGCCAAGTCACTGAGAGCATCCCTGAAATAAAAGATTTATAAATATTAACTTCACATTTTTTCATTCTGTGAAACCTTTATAAATATATAAAATGTAAGTATAGTCGTAAGATATAGCCTCACATACTTTTTTGAGAACATTTCTGTAGTACTATTAACAAATTATCTCAAGGCAATGTCAAAGGTCAAGAGATCACAGTGATTTCTATGTGATCTCTATTTTTTGTAATTTAATGATAGTTAATGTAAAGATATTAATAAACACTCATAAATACTTTGCAAAATAGCATATATTTTTTTGTTGAAACCCTGGTGTATTTAATTGGTTGAAGTATGTGTCCGACTGACTGTTGATCATTCAGACTGATAAAGAAATAACCCACCTGGAGGAAATCCGGCTCGACAAGGACCGGAATTGTTGGAGAAAGGGGGGACCTCCGGTTCGCTATGACCAAAAATGGTGGAATAAAGGGTGGAAAGGAGGGTGGTCCCCCACTGCGGGTGTAGGAATTGTGGACTGTATGTTGCGGTTTGAATTAAAGGTGGAAAACGAGAAGGATTGATAAAGGGAGCAAGTGCACTAACCTTATCACAGGGGCTGGAGCAGATGGTATGCTCGTGTGCTGCTGAAGTCTTCTTCAATCTTCTCTTGCCCGGGAACTGGTGTTGTCCTTCACACTTATTTATCACTTGAAGTCAGTTAAATCACTTGAACTATTAACAGCGGTGATGGTGGCGATGCGGCGAGTCTGATGACCACGTGTTAGGTGGCTTGCGGTGCGGTTGTCACTAGAGGACTTGCATACGCGTCGGCGGCGTGCGCGTCGGCGGCGGGACGAAGGCAGACTGACTTGATAGATCTTCCTGATCCATATTATGTAATAGTGCGCTTGCGGGGAAGAGAGGGAGGGTGAAGGGGAGGGAGGTGAAATGACTTAATTGGCGCGAACATCCCCCCGGCCTTGAGGTCTCCTCAAATAGCGAATTAAAAAAAATAAACATAAATATATACAGCGGAGTTAATATCATATAGAAAAAACTATATATGCGGTGAACAGAGGCGATGCGATGAATATAATTAGTAAATTAATAAAAATATTATAATAGCGGGATAAGAATTTATACTTAAACTATAACTTATAAAATATAAACTACATAGGCATATAGAAATATTATTGCGTTGGTAGAGGGCAAAGTCTAACAATGGGCCGCTGCAAAGTGGAGCTCTTAGTCTTCACTTGTGCAACGCGCACCACACCATCCCTACCAGGAAACAGTTCAGTGACGACGCCTAGCGGCCACTGAAGAGGCGGAGCGTTATCCATATCGATAAGAACAACGGTTCCTACAGAAATGGAATTAATAGAATGTTTATTCCACTTTTCTCTTGCTTGTAGTGTATGTAAGTATTCTGATCTGAAGCGCTTCCAGAATGACTGAACTATCGAATCAAGTAATGAAAAACGTGATAAAAGATTAATGCGTTCCTTACTAAGATCAGCGGCGGGTAAACATCCAAGTGGATTAACAGCGAGGAAATGCGCGGGCGTAAGTGCAGTAGGTTCCGCCGGATCGCTACTTAACACGTAAAGCGGTCGTGAATTTAATATGCGTTCGACCTGAGTGAGGACAGTAAGCAACTCCTCATACGTGAGGATTTGCTTACCTATGACGCGAAATAAATGATACTTTACTATTTTTATATTTGACTCCCAAAGCCCACCAAAATGTGGAGCGTTTGGAGGGTTAAGTTTCCATGTGATGCGGTTATCAGAAAGGACCTGATTAAATACTTTATAATATTCGTCTGAACGTAAAAAGGAATGAAGTTCCTTCAAGTATGAACGCGAAGCAATAAAATTAGTAGCGTTATCACTATAGATAAACTTGCATGGACCTCTACGAGATATAAACCTCTTGAATGCGTCTAAAAAGCTGGCAGAACTTAGATCCGAGGCCAGCTCTAAATGAACTGCTTTTGTGACGAGACATATAAATAAGCATAAGTATGCTTTTTGACTGCGAACGCCGCGCCTACGTGTCAACGTGATGTTAAGAGGGCCAGCGTAGTCTACCCCCGTGTGAGTCATCATCATTAACGATGTGTGAATAAATCACGCAGCCATTAGCCTTTTCACTGGCGTCGGCGAACGCGACTAGCGAGACTTGGGAATTTTTATTTATACCCATATGGCGAGGAAACCTTAATTTCGATATCAAAGGTAACTCTGAAATATATTGTTGCCATGCAGTGACAACGTGAGCGGGCGGAGCCTGGTCCCAGTCAAGTTTGAGAACCCATAAGGTTTTAATGAGAAGCTTAGAGAAAAGAATTACTGGACCCACGAGCCCCAGAACATCATACAAGCGAGCGGTTGCGGATAAAATAGAACGCTTTGTACAAGCGAGCGGCGGCGGCGAAACTAGAAAAGAAAAACAATCAGTTGCGGGGTGCAAACGAAGACCCAATATTTTAAAAATATCGTCGTCGAATGAGAATTTGGTCGTCAAGCTGACGGTGCGTTGCGGGGATGTGCTGTAAAAGCTCTGAACTGTTACTAGTCCACTTAACCAATTCAAATCCTCCACGCTGAAACATTTGAATTAGTTCAGTGGCTACGTCAACGGCGCTGTTGACGCAGGGCGCGCAGGACGCGATATCGTCCATATAAATATCTCGCTCGACCACCGAAGCAGCCAGAGGATAGGACTCCCTCTCCTCGGAAGCCAACTGACGTAGTGTGCGTAGCGCAAGAAAAGGAGAAGAGCGTAAACCAAAAGTCACACGATTAAATTCGTATGTTTGTATGTCTTCCTCATTAGAAAAGCGATAAAGAATGCGTTGAAACGCGCGGTGCGATTTTTGTACTTCAATGCATAAATACATTTGCCTAACGTCGGCAAAGAAGGCGATGCGATAAACTCGTACGTTTATTAAAATATTAAAAATATCAGACTGTAAATTTTGCCCACTATGTAAAATATCATTTAATGAAATGTCTTTATCTGACTTAGCGCTTGCGTCGAGTACTATTCACAATTTAGTTGTACTTTTATCATTACGTATGACAGGGTGGTGCGGGAGATAAAAGCAAGGTTCCGTAGAATTATTTGAAGCAACCAATGATAAATAACCCTTGTTGATGTATTCTTGAATAACTTCATTGTAGCGGGAGCGAAGATCGGGACATTTATTAAAACGTCTCTCTAGGAGCGAGAAGCGTTTTTTAGCGGTTATAAAAGAATCACCTAACTTATCAGGCGTGTCCTTGAAGGGCAGGGCGACAACATATCGTCCGTTCAAATTGCGACGAGTAGTGGAAGTATAAATATTCTCACATTCCTGTTCATCAGGACTCAAATAAGTTTTTTGCGGCAGCTCCTCTAACTTCCAAAATTTTTCGAGCAAATGCGTGAGCGACGTTTGACTATTATCAATACGAGTAGGATAAGAAACTAAAGAACGCGGCATGCATGTAGGAAAGTCGATATCTGCGTCTCCCATTATTATGTATCCTAGTGACGTTTCTATGGCACTCGGCGATTGCGAATTAATTATTTTATCAGTTAACAAAATTTGTAAATAAGTGTTAACCCCTAATAAAACGTCAATGTCACCTGGTGTATGGAATTGATCGTCAGCTAAACGTAAATTGTTTATATAATTAATTTTCGAAACGTCTATTAGCGACTCGGGTAATTGTCCAGTTATAGTGGGAACGACTAACGGTTCAATATGATAAAGTTTATTTTCATCAAAGCGGGAGCTAAACTGCAAAGAAGTAACACCTAAAATCTTCTGCGATATTCCACCGATTCCTTGCGCCTCTTTAACTGGTGTTTTATTTGAGATCGGTAGGTATAAACGTTTGTAACACTGTTTCGTGATGTAATCGCATTGCGAGCCAGGGTCCACTAAACAACGCAACAAATATTGGTGACCGTATTTAGTACGAACTTTAATCTTCGCAGTTCCCAATAATGTAGTGCGGTGCGGCGCATTACCACAATCGCGCGAAACGTTACATGACGTGGATGCATTTTTTTCTCCTGGACCTTGTTCTACCGAAGGCTGATCGACCTTATTCCTACTACTAACAAAATGAAGTAGCGTATGGTGCGAGCGGGAGCAATACCTACATCTACGCTGTGACTTACAAAAAGGAGTGGCGTGTTTATTACTTAAACAATTAGTGCAACATTTATTTCGTTTTACAAAATTGTACCTGTCCTGTGCATTTATTTTTAAAAAATGCGGACAGACAAATAGGTGTTCGTGATCACCCGATTTACAGAAAATACATGACCGAGACGAATCTGTATTAATAAAAGTTTTACTTATATTCTTGGCGGGAGCGGGAACCAAATTACCTTTAATTTTATTATTGTTAGACATATTATGCGAAGTATTTATTGTATGGCACAAAGCCCTATTCTGGTCATGTAAAAACTGAACCAAAGCGGAATATTTCGGTATGTTTACGTTGCGACATGACATTTCGAACGACTTTACGGTATCGTTATCTAATTTTCTAAGCGCGATATTTAGAAATAGAAAATCAGATATGTCATCAATATTAAGTTGCTTAAGAGCGTTAATAGAAGCATCAAATTTATCCATAAATATTTGATAACCAGCGGATGTGTTAGTGTTTACGTTCTTCAGTTCTAACAGCTGACTGACGTAGGTAGTCGCGAGCGCACGCTCGTCGTTATATCTACGTATGAGCGCGTTCCATATCACAGAATAGTTTTCCGCTGTAGGCATTAAGCCTGAGCAGATTGATAATGCCTTATCACTAAGTTTACTAACAAGATAATAAACGCGTTCAGCATCTGTTAATTGCTGATTATCATGAACTAATGTTTTAAATTGTTGGTAGAACATAGACCAGTGTCGTATGTCACCATTAAAAGAAAGTAATTCTATGGGCGGAAGCGATGGTATAATTTTTGTAGGTAAACTATTCTGTGATTTACTTGAAGATGAAGATGGAGCGTTTAATTTGGACACTTGACTTTTAATACGACTATATAGATCATGAAAAGATTTCCACGATCCGAAATCGACTTGCGCGTTTGGATTTAATTTTAAATTTGTAACATTATAAGATTCTAACGTGTCCTTGAACTCAGTACGCAAGTATTCAAGGTCAGATGCCGTGTCAAGAAATGTGTCCTGTTCGTCTGACGAACTTAATGCACTTATAGATAAATCATAAATTTGTTGTAAACGTTCGTAAATAGAATTTCGTTTTGCAATTAATATTTTCAATCTAATTTCGTCATTTGAAAGCGTTTCAGATTCAATTTTGCCTTTAGTAGACATTTTGTCGTGAACAAGATAAATCAGTTAAAACAGTTAAGATTATAAAACTTATGTATGGCGTAATGAATGAATACGTAGGTAGTTACTAGCGAAACAACGATCGCCGGTCGCGTCGGCTCCGGCAACCACAAATATGGCGGACTTCAATTAATGAAAAATAGAATGCGTACCTATGAGGTGTAATTTCGATTACAAATATAGGTAAATAATGGTGCGAATGGTGCGAATGCGCTTTGCAAAAATAATAATATACCTACGTGAGCGGTGCGTTATTAATATGCGGGATATAAAATAATCGTAGATATAATACTTATTTGCAAAAATAAATATGAATAGGCACTTATAATATATTACATGAAATACATAAATATGCGTATTTATGAGATTAAATAATTAACCCGGGTGATGTGACCAAACTATTGGCTCGAAATGCGGCTCGACTGGACCAAAAAATGGAGGAAATCCGGCTCGACAAGGACCGGAATTGTTGGAGAAAGGGGGGACCTCCGGTTCGCTATGACCAAAAATGGTGGAATAAAGGGTGGAAAGGAGGGTGGTCCCCCACTGCGGGTGTAGGAATTGTGGACTGTATGTTGCGGTTTGAATTAAAGGTGGAAAACGAGAAGGATTGATAAAGGGAGCAAGTGCACTAACCTTATCACAGGGGCTGGAGCAGATGGTATGCTCGTGTGCTGCTGAAGTCTTCTTCAATCTTCTCTTGCCCGGGAACTGGTGTTGTCCTTCACACTTATTTATCACTTGAAGTCAGTTAAATCACTTGAACTATTAACAGCGGTGATGGTGGCGATGCGGCGAGTCTGATGACCACGTGTTAGGTGGCTTGCGGTGCGGTTGTCACTAGAGGACTTGCATACGCGTCGGCGGCGTGCGCGTCGGCGGCGGGACGAAGGCAGACTGACTTGATAGATCTTCCTGATCCATATTATGTAATAGTGCGCTTGCGGGGAAGAGAGGGAGGGTGAAGGGGAGGGAGGTGAAATGACTTAATTGGCGCGAACACCACCTTTACGTCGCACAGATGGGTAAAATTACATCTAAAAATTAAAAAAAAAAAGTACCTATTTTGGATATTAAAATTAAATAGTTTACCTGAGAATAGATTTTTGCACTAACAAAACTGTGCAACCAGCTTTCTTTATTTGTTTAACAATGTTAAGAATATATTGACGCTCCTCTTTCAAAACTCTATCCATAGCAGCATAATCAGAAACAATAACATTGTGGTCCATCTGCAAATAAATTATTAATTAAAATCATTTTTTAATACAAGCTTTTATTTAAATGAGCTATAAGAATAAAATAGACTACTATAATCACTATAGTATATTATCTATATGTTAAGCCCTTTTATTTGATATCCATATTGGATGTGTAGTACATGACTCCACCATTATGTATGTACTCCACCATTTTTTTTAGTGTTAATACTAAACTAAATAATGAAAAAGCAAACTTACGTCTGTTTTAGGCGGCGAAATGCAAAACTGAATGAGTCCCACTTTAGCCTTCTCAATGCGATGCGGCCCATTGACGTTGGAAGCCCGGCGCGGGATGACCAGCCCCTGCACCAGCTCGGTGTCTTCCACGGTGCCGCCGATGCGCTCTATCACCTTTACATCTCTCAGGTCCACTCTAGCACCAATTCCTCCAGGAATAGGCTCCATCACTGTGTGTTTAGAAAACTTAAACAATTAATAAAATTTGATTTTATGATTAAAAGAGTATTATAAAAAAAATATTAAAGCGAAGAGACCTGTGGCTAGCGCAGAATTAAAAAAATCCATGAAGCTAAGCGGTACGACCGCACGTAGCAAATTTTGATCGGTCACGCTTGTTATATATAAATGATAGTCAGAAAGAAGTCTTTTTCGCGATTTCAAGACAACCCACATTAACCATTATGTGGCCTATCCCATTTATTCAATTAAAAGGATATTATAAAAACCCATGTTCAACACTCAAAAACTTGGGACACAAAAAAGGTTGAGCCAATAAAAAAATTGCAAATGCAATTGCAAAAAGGCTCACTATAATAAATTTTAACTAAATAAAATGTACATGGATTGTAGAATACTTACCAGCACGAATAGCTTGCACTGCGATAGGCGCTAGAATAGTGGAATGTTGTGAAACCACTTTGGAGTTAAGAGAAGTAGCAGCTGCTTTTAAAAGAGCATCTTCATTGGACAAATCTACTGGAATTGCCATACCCTCTACAACCTGTGAATAATATTCAATGTATGAAATTATGTAAGAAACAATGTTATGAAACAATGTTACAATGGTAATCCATATTTAATTTTAATAATCCATATTTAATAAATTCGAAAGTAACTCTTTCTGTCTGCTATGCTTTCCCACTTAAAATACTAAACCAATTTTTATGAAATTGGAAACACAGATAGAGTGGACCTTGGGAAAGGACGTATGATGGTTTTCATCCTAGGGGAACCTTTAAAACGGGTCCACGCGGGCGAAGCCGCTGGCGGAAGACTAGTATTACAATAAAATCTACTATGTGTCATGAGTGTATTGCAGTCGAACATGCTGGGGAAAGCATTTTGAAGCAAATGGTACCCAACATCAATGACAGACAGACAAGTTGGGTACCATTGTGTTGTGTTTTATTATTAATTTTTATTTACACTTTTAGGCACAAGAAAATAAGTTATTAACTACCTATGTATTAGTATTAATGACTTACTAGATCAATATATACAAATTAGTGATCCAGTGAGGTTCCACCCACATCAGTGACCTTCATATGCATATATGTATTTTTTCATAAAACAGTGATGGAAATAAATACTATATTTTTAATGAGGGTATTTAAGTACATAATTACTTAAATTTTATTTGTTTATTGTAAAAAATGTGTGTGTGTGTATACTTATATAGGCGCGTGAGAAGTTTTATTTCTATGGCATCATTAATTTTTCATTGCATGCAAATAATAAATTGCAATAAAAAAAGTATAAACACAATTTTGTTCACTAATATTTACGAATAATATTAATCAAAATATATAATTATATTAATCAAAATATAATATTACTGAAAAGTAACAAGTACCTACTTCAATTTTTGAAGTTATAATTCTTTAGGCGCGTTTTGAAAAATTGATAAAAGTGAAATTTTATGATGCGCGCGAATTACCGTACCGTAACACAAATGTTATTAAAGAATTATAACTTCAAAAATTGCAGTAGGTACTTTTTACTATTACAGTCGCCATATTGAACTTTTGGGGGGATGTAAGTATTATAATGTACACTCATCATGCCGACATACACATACACACCAAAACAAGTACAGTAACAGCTAAAGTTTACTCCTAGACTTAAACTTTACTCAAAAAGAACCCATAATTTATATGAATGTACCTGTAAAGCCATTTGTAGAGCTTTTTGGAAGCCATCAGATATAACAGTAGGATGGATGCCTTTCTGCAGAAGCTTTTCAGCAGCATCAAGCAGGGCACCAGCGATGACGACTACAGAGGTTGTTCCATCGCCAGCTTCAATGTCTTGGGCCCGAGACAGCTCAACAAGCTGTAAACGCAAAAATTTAAGAATTCTTTAAAAAAGAGAAAAAACTTTAAAGGATCAGAATCATTGTTTGTTTATCTGTCAAGATATTTTTCTCGGGCTGACATTTAGATTCTTTTTTATAAATTAAATATGCTTTGTCACTTTTACAGTCCCTTGGAACTATGAAAATATCAGAATCCTTTGTATGTGATTCCAACTATTGCTTAGCGTGTATTAGGTATCTATAATATGTATATATAAATGTCATATTATGGTATTTATCCACTATTATGGAGGCCTGGAGCTTACTCCACCACACTGCTCCAATGCTGGTTGGCATCTCTGCCAAGGGTTAGTGTGGCCAACCAGGCCAACCCACTGTCGACGGTTTTCAAACCACCCCATTAGGCCTCCGACAAGGTTAAATGACTGCTATCTTTAGATACCAACCGGGACCGACGGCCAATCGTGCCAATCACGTAAACCCGCATAAAATTTTGCCACTAGGGACACCTATCTCACGCCCGACTAGGCCCGTTTCGCATAGCTACTTAGATCGCTTGCATTCTAAATAAGCCGCCGGTCCAAGCGGGCTTCACATATATGATGTAATTAGATAATAAGAAAATCTAGTTACACATAAGTTTTTACCACCCCGCTTTAATTAACGCCGAACATTACTAAAACATGTTATGCCTTGAGGTATGGTAGCTATGTAATATGTTAGGTTGAGAGTAATAAATGGTACGTTGCGCAGTACGGTCGTGTTTAATTATCGGACACCATCCGGTGTCCCTTACCCCTCGTACGACTGTAAAAATAATACGGGTTCATGATATTAATCTTTTTCTTCTCTTCGTATAGAACGAAACACAAAAATCAGTTTCTCTTTTAAGTCGCTGTTCATTTTGAAAACAAACTGAAAAACTATACCTATTTGTGTTGTACAATAATACAACGGTGACGTACGTGAACCCGCGCGGATACGCAGCCTGTTTGTCTCTGGAGAGCTGCAATGCGGGACCGCAAGAGCTACGCTCTTGTGCACGCGTACGCCACGCCGCGCAGCCGGTGTGACGGTTCCGGTACGATTTCATATTAATACAACATAAACGAATACGTCTACGCTTACATGAAAGCATTCGCTTCTGGTGTGGCCCGGTCTTGTAAAACTGTTTTCTGTTATTATAAGAATAATTTAGAATCTATTAAAAGTATATAAACATAGGACCTGTTTACTTGCAAGACTTAGTACAGGACTTCAAAACACCACGTTTTGGGAGCGCTCTCTTAAGCGGTTAGTCTATATCAGCGAATAATAGATCGAAAGTTCGAAACATACAATATCATAATATTAATATATCGCTCAAATACTAATATGAATAGCTATGTACCCATCCTAATGGAAATTAATCCATTCATTCATTCATTTCTATATTTACCATTTTGGCTGCTGGATGCACTACACTCATTTGCTTTAATATTGTAGCTCCATCATTAGTTATTGTAACTTCTCCATTAGCAGCTTGGATCTGAAAGACAAGAAATTCAATTTGAAAAATATGTAGTACTTAGATAAATACTTGGAATGGATGCTGATACGTAAATTTTTAACACAAGTACTAAGAGTATCTTCTATCTATCTATACTAATAAAAATAAATCTGTAACAAGTCGGTTTCTGTACATTGAAGATATTTGAGAAAAACTGTCACTAGGGCTATTTATTAGCGTAATAGAACCCAAAACAATGCTATTAAGAATTATTGTCTGTTTATCTGTTCGTTAACGGCTTAACGTAGAAGGATGCGGTTTTCACTGATGTATTGGTATTTTTTTGGATTAACATTTAGTGTTTGTTTTATTTAAACCGGTTCACAAATAAAAAAGTTACGTCCATTTCAAGTTTTTATCGATCAGTGTTTCGAAGTATCGTTGTTGATTTATCGATAACTTCAGTTAATGTATTGAAGTTTTATAATTTACAGTCCCTTAAATGATAACATGACACTTATAAATGAAAAGAAAAATAGATAATACATAGAAAAAAAAAACAATATAAGATGAGCTGCCAATAATATGGTAAACTGTACGAAATAGGGTTCACGCTTTTTCGTACAGTTCCCACACGTCGACAATAATAAAATTAATCAATATTTTAATCTATACACATAAAGCGAAGAGTTTGTTCGTTCGTTTGTAAGTTTGTTTGATCGCACTAATCTCAGGAACTACTGGTTCCAATTGAAAAAATCTTTTTTGTGTTGGATAATCCATTTATCGGGAAGGCTTTTTTATAAATAAACCGAACAAAAAGGCAGACGGGCCGCGTGGTGTTAAGCGATCACCGTCGCCTATGGACACGGGCAACCCCAGGGGAGTCACCGAGGGCTATAGGCTATATAACATCATGCTATGACTAGTACCGAAGTCCACGCGGACGAAGTCGCGGGCGGCCACTAGTTATTAATCTAATGATTGGCGTTTCAGAAGGCAAAATTCTAAATATAAAAAATGTATACCATTTTATCCATTCCACGGGGCCCGAGGCTGGTGCGGATAGCATCAGAAACAGCTGTAACAAGAAAGTTCTTTTAATATATAGATTTGATATTTATAAAAAGTATTTTATTAGGCAATTACGTAATAATATGTAAAATATAAATAAATAAATAAATGATTGATGATGACGCCATTCAGTATCAAAAAGTTATTTTTTATTGTCAGGTTCATCGCAGCGCACCATGTACACGCTTCCTGTTCCTGATCAAGCTGCCTCCTGCGACGTCGTGGACGGCTCGAGTACCCACTCTACTCGCCTCCACATTCCAACCTACCCTCACATCTCGACTCACCGAAGATAGAGGGCATCTCCACAATTCGCTACACCCTCACATCCCGACTCACCGTGGACAGAGGGCGACACAAGGTCTGCACCCTCACATCTCGACTCACCGCAGATAGAGCGCATTCAAGGCGCTTGTAAGCGAAGATTACTCAAGCATGGATAGAAGTTATCGACCTCCGGTTTGAGCAGGGGGTGATGTAGCGACCTTCCGCTACTCATCAAGAGATGGCGCCACGGGTATTCCTGAATCACGCTATCAAAGTTTTCGGAATATCCTACCATATATACAAGCTCCGAATTGAGTCAGTTGGAGCGCGGCCGCTCCCCGGGCATGACCACCTCGCCCGGCGGGAGATCTCCCTTTGCCAAAATTTCATATGCGGCGTTGTTATCGATACACTTCCAACATTATATAGGCAGATAATTGATCCCTTTGGAAAATAATCCTGAGAGCGGGAGTGTATTAACTGTTTGAAGGTGGTTTTGACTGCCTCATCAGATTTCGATTTTTTTCCTTGCTGGACAGTATGGTGGACTTAGAGCATCAACATTGACAGGTATGACAAAGGGTGAGTCAGTACCTTTGATGCTCTAAGATGGTGGATGACGCTGAGGTTCCAGTCGCAGCTCTTCTACCTTGGCGACCGTTATGTGCAATGTGTGGTCTAGCGTTATTCAGGATAGAGCAATTCACCAGTCTTGGTTGTTAAATGGCGAGCTTTTCCACCATTGTTTGCAATTATTGGCAATACAATTCTGCAGTAATCGTCTGGCCCGATCTCAAGAAGCTGTAGTGGATAACACCAGCACTGGTCCGGCACTGGCACTGGACAGCATTATTGTGACGATTGAGCAAAGAAACGCAGCAAGCGACGCGTGTCACAAACCAACATTTCAGACAATTCGTGTCGTACCCACTTTTCGAGCACACATGGATAAGTATCGTTTTGTCACTTACGCTGAAGACTGCTGCAAATTCAGAAATGGTTTGAGATGGATCTGCTTTCAATATCGCCTTCAATTCTTCGTTATTCACTTGAGTATCAGGTCGTCCGCGAGGCTCATTGTGTAAATCGAAATTTCCAGAACGGAAACATTGAAACCAAAAATGCACAGTTTGTTCTTTAGCAGTGCCTTGTCCGTACACGTCGTCCTTAATTCTTCGAGTCGTATCTGCAGCACTGGTGCTACGGTGGAACTCGTATTTGTAAATACCGTGAATTTTCAATTTGCCCATAGTTAGTAGTATTGAAGCGCAAATAAAAAGATGATGTGTACAAATGAAATACGAATTTTAATACAATGTTTTTCAGGCTTTATTTCTAAAGTAACTTGACGCCCGAGCATTGCTCGGATAAAAACAATTGATTTTCTTGGTTTATTTTTAAGCAAAACATTCATTGGCTTAGTGTAACTTAACAAAGGCTTTTAAATTTTCTAGCTCCCAATTAAAAAAAAATTGTCACAAAAAATAAAAAAACGCAACTTGCCTACCTACTTGAGGTTTGAACCCGGGTCTCTAGCTCTGTAGTCAGCTTTCGTAACCATTCGACCAAGAAAACTTTAATTCCATTTACGAAATTTTTATAGAGGTCTTCCATATCGACGTTGTAATTTGTTTGAAGGGCGGATTGACGTTCGACATTTAACAGCTTTCTACGCCACAATATTATTAATATTCTCCAATAGATGTTAGTAAGAGTAATTTTATATTTAATGTTATGCCATTAAATATAAAATAAAATAAAACAAAAATATAAAATAAACATTAAATAAAACGACCATTTCTATCAATAAAAATTTGCTGGATCGATTTATCATCCCCGAAACCAGGGTACTAAATTTCATCAAAATCTTTGGAGCCGTTTCCGAGATTCAAAAAATATATTTAGATATATAATATTATATAAGAATTGCTCGTTTAAAGGTATTAGATATTTTGAATTTGGAATTCCTAATCAAACGCAAGATACTTGATTTTAAAGTAGCCAGTATTGAGTATCGGCAATTTCATATGTAAGGACCTATTTATTTATTTATTTAACCATTTATGTACACAGATGCAATAATTACAGTTTTCAAGTAAAAGAAATATAGTACAAAGGTACTGCTTATTCCTAACAGAAATTTCTTCCAGCAGACCTGTGACTGGAAAACTGGATCTCAGTGGTTCAGTGTGTGTACGCAAAACATATATTAAGTAATATACTAAATATTAATATTAAACAATATATATATATATACACAATAAATACAATATATACAATAAATACATACATATACTTATATACATATATACAAAATAATATGACATTCTATGTCAAGGAAAAATAATGTTCTTTGACACGACGCTTGAACAAGGACAAAGTTTTGATTTCACGAATATTAGGCGGTAGTGAATTCCACAATCTAACTGCATGGACGGTAAAGGAGCGGGAGTAGGAGTAGGTTTTAAAAGAAGGATAGTTCAGGAGTGATTTAAGAGGGGTACGGCAAGGAGCTATAGAAGGTCGTGAGAAGGAAAATCGCTCCCGCAGATAAGGTGGAGCGGTAGGATTACGGAGGATATTAAACGGCAAACATAAAATCCGAGTGTTTCGGCGAAAACGGATTGGGAGCCACTTGAGATCCTTGCGAAATTGGGAAATATGTTCAAATTTACGAATTCCAAAAATGAATCGAATACAGAGATTTTGCAAGCGCTCAAGTTTGTTCAGAAGCTCCTCTGTAGCATCTAGGTAGCAAGAGTCAGCGTAGTCGATGATCGGTTGGATTAGAGATTGAGAGAGCGTAATCTTAGTTTTTAAGGGCAGGAATCCTTGGAGACATTTCAGCGAATGAAGAGAATGGTGAACCTTCCTACTAACTTCATTAACATGCGCTTTCCAGGAAAGCTGTGTGTCTATGACAATACCCAAATCCTTAACAGTGTCCGTATAGGGGATTGGGACTCCATCAAGGCAAACCGCTGATATTTCATTATAATTGATATTTCTGCGTACGTAGCGGTTGCCAACGATTATGGCCTGCGATTTCGATGGATTAATCACGAGACCATATGACTTGGCCCAGTCACCTATGCGCCTTAGGTCTTCATTGACGGCAGCTATAGCTGACTCAGTCTGCGACAAAGTAAAATGGCGGTAGATTTGTAAATCGTCTGCGTAAAGATGGAAACTACTAGAAATTGCAGAGGATATAGAATTAATAAATATCGAGAATAGAAGCGGAGAGAGAACACCACCCTGAGGCACACCGGCATTAAGGTTACATGCACGAGAAAAAGTTTCTTCGACACGAACCTGCTGCGTGCGACCTCGAAGATAGGAATCAAACCAAGCAATAGCAGTAGGAGAAATATTTATGGACTGCATAATTCCCTCTAATATATCGAAGTCAACGGAGGAGAAGGCATTGCTGAAATCAAGTAACACCAACAGAGTAAGTTCCTTCCTTTCAATAGCCCAGCGCATGTCATCAGTCACCTTCAGGAGAGCAGTGACAGTGCTGTGGCTAGGGCGGAAACCTGATTGGAAGGGGCTTAGAAGAAGGTTGGAAGACAAGAAAGAAAAGATTTGGTTGTGGACAATATGCTCAAGAATTTTGGAGAGGAAAGGTAAAATGGAGATAGGACGAAAGTGAGACGGCAAAGAAGGACTTGAAATTTTAGGAAGAGGAACAATATAGGCATGTTTCCAGCTAGAAGGAAAGGTGGAGGTGGATAAAGAGTGGTTATAGATATGTGTGAGAATGGGTAATACAGAGGGAAGGATCATCATGATCATTCGAGAACATAAATTGTCACAACCGACAGTAGAAGAGGTGGAGATGGATGTAAAAGCCTTCTTAACAGTGTCAACAGACACCGTAGTAAGCTCAAATTTTGAGCATAGTGGATTAGGCAATTGTGACAGCGCGCGAAGAGTGTAAACCTGGACCTAATATTGATTGATGGCAATTGATGTACCAAAAATTTACGTAAGTAGTAATGTGCATCCCAGTCATCATCATCAGTGACACAGCCTATAGACGGAACTTCGGTTGCCGCCCTGGCTCCTACTGGGATACCAAGATCATTCAGCGAGGGCAGATCGAAGGCGCACATAGAGACCTGTCTATATCCAAACCAAAGTGGAGGATTGGAGGGGAATCTCAAGCCATATTTGGAAGTGAGAATAAGGATGTTAAGGGTGGAGTTGATCCAAATCAATTGACATCATGCGAAGATTTCACCTGCAGCCTTGGAGAGGATCTTCTACAAACTTGACCTCGACATCATCTGATGAATCAAACACTCACCACACTAGTTAGAGGAGGAAGGGCATAAACAACAGAAGTTTGTTGCATAGCTTCTAACTAAACAATTGTCACACTATATAAAGGATTCATTTCACCAAAATGAAGCAGGAGATACTGAATATAACCATTTCCAAGTTAGCACCTATCTAAATTGGATTAGCAATTGGTGTTAATGTGATGTAGGATTAGGGACATAAAATTCAATATTATAAAATAACTAGCCGTCCGCCAGCGGCTTCGCCCGCGTGGACCCGTTTTATAGGTTCCCGTAGGATAAAAACCATTCTATGTCCTTTCCCGAGGTCCACTCTATCTGTGTTCCAAATTTCATTAAAATTGGTTCATTAGTTTAAGCGAGAAAGCGTAACAGACAGATAGACAGAGTTACATTCGAATTTATAATACATATTAGTAGGGATAGCGTCCGCCCGCGACTTCGTCCGCGTGGATGTTTGATTGTTTGAACACGCTAATCTCAGGAACTACTGGTTCGAATTGAAAAATTAATAATATAAGCTATATAACATCATGCTATGCGACATTAAACGTTAACTCCTCCAACGATGTATTCTGTGCTCCAACGCACACACGCACACTGTTTTGATAGATATGATCTTTGACGTTAGGAACACACCTACATGAGTGCTTGTAATATAATATGAACTTTATACAATCGCAATAAAGCTCAAATTGACTACGTTTTAGTTAGAAAACATTTGTATGGGAAAAAGAAAAGGGCTGTTTTTATGGTTTTTCCGGCAATTATTCGAATTTTTCTCGCCGTAAAAACAATCCTTGAACTACAACGAACATTTTAAAAAAACAATTGGCCAAATTGGTCTAGGCGTTGTTGAGTTATGCGCTTACCAACACATTTTGCGATTCATTTTTATATTATAAGAATATAGGAATTTTCGATCAAGCCAAAGACATTTAAGAATTCAAAACTTCCAATTTGGTCTGATTGACATGTTCTCAGAGAACTGAATAAATGAATTGTATCAAATCACCTACAGAACTTGAGTAAATAGTGAAAATGGAAAAGAACCTAGAGGCTTAGATATCAAAGAACATCAGGCAAGATAAATTATGGTACATTCAACCACCAAATGAGGTATTCAGGGAGGGATGAAGGGACTTAAATGCTGCCACATAAAGCCAAAAAAATCACCATCAATAATCCTGGCCTTGTAAAATATCATTAGGTTGAATAGCAAGCTGTAAGTTGTTATGGGTTCTATGGACAATGTTCATAGGTTGAAGAGTCCTAGGCTGACAGGGCCAAAGCCACTAACCACCAACAATCAAATAAAAAAGTATATACGATATCCCAAATGTTTTATGAATTGCATGTAACTGAGTTATTGAACAATATAATTTTTATTTAAAAACCCTACATCTGTAGAAATATCAAAATTTTAACTTAAGGGCTGCCATCCGATGGAGATTCCTAGATTTGTTCTAGTTATGAGGGCTCTGATATCCTGTCACTTTGGTTCATAATTCCAGTTGGTTTAAATAACTCTTAAAAATTTTGAGTGAAAAAATTTAAATGAATACTATCTTTTCTGTTATTTTTACAGTAAAAATACTGTAAAAATAACAGGAGTATCAGAACATAAGTGAAGCACGCGTAGAACGCAAGCGATCTATGCAACTAAGCCAAACGGGCGCGGTTGGGTGTGAGATGGTGGATGGTGGATGTGGATGGTTTCCACTAGTGGAAAAAAAATTCATATGCGTTTCCGCGCTTCGAAGGGCACGTTAAGCTGTCGGTCCCCGTTAGGGTTGCCATCCATCCAGGTTTCTCCGGATTTGGGCTAGTTTAGAGGGCGTCCGGGGAGCGTCCGGGCCGGACTTCATTTGTAGTCCGGGTTTAAAAAAAATAGTGTTGGGCCGCCCGCGACACACGCACTGTGCCCGCACGTCACGATCAACCGACACGCTAAATTCACCGTCCCCCCGCTGTTGACATATCCGGGTTTTGGGCTCTAAAATCCGGGGTTTGTAGACCTTATGGGCGGTTTTTAAAAAAATAAGACAGCGGGTTGGCCACTAACTCACATCTCCACCAACCCGCATTGGAGCAGCGTGGTGGAGTAAGCTCCAGGCCTCCCCAATCATGGGGAGAGATCCATGCCCAGTAGTGGGACGCAAAAGGGTTGCAGCCAGAACATAAACTCCATTTCAGCCCAATGAAGTTTTTGTCCTGCATACGTAACTTACTAGAGGTAATCGGCTAACCTCCGTTATCTGAGGATGCCAACTCATACAGCTGTCAATCAATAAACCAAGGTTTTTTACAGTTTTGGTGAGCTGTACTACATTGCCATCGTAAATAACGGAGGGTAGTTCCGACCAATCAATTTTCGCCAATAACCTGGAGCTGCCTACAAGAATTCCCTGGCACTTCAGAGGGTTAACTACAATACCATATAGTGAACACCACATCTTTACAGCTTCCAGGTTTCGGTTTATCACTCCAAAGGCATAATTTACATCCTCAAGGTTAGAGTGGACATATAATTGGAGATAGGGTTGCCAGGTCGCCAACCAAACCTTATAGCCGGACAGACCAGCCAGTTTGGCC
The DNA here is from genome assembly GCA_911387765.1 of Pyrgus malvae. Classification (NCBI taxonomy): domain Eukaryota; kingdom Metazoa; phylum Arthropoda; class Insecta; order Lepidoptera; family Hesperiidae; genus Pyrgus; species Pyrgus malvae. The sequence goes on along the minus strand of OU426954.1, from coordinate 11,929,310 downwards.
GGACATTTGGATAGTAAGGCCGGACACCCTACATTTTTGAGGATGTTGTGTCTGAACTGTCTCAGTATTAATAGGTAAGACAGAAAAAAATTATGTAAAATCAAGCTTTTTTGATTATTGTCATAAATCTTGTTAAATTCTAATAAATTTAAAGTCTTAAGTAGGAGCGACCGACAGTCGACTCGCCTGCGCTCGGCCACGCTCGTCACTCGCTCGTTTGCGAAATGTAAAAAGCCTAACAAAAGCCGGACAAGCCGGATACCGTTTATTTTGGCCGGATACGCAATCAAAAAGCCTACCTATGTCCGGCTTTATCCGGACGCCTGGCAATGCTAATTGGAGATCATCGGCGTACAGATGGTACGAGCAGTCTAAAATGGAAGTGATTGAGTTGATAAACAACGAAAATAACAAAGGAGAGAGTATGCCGCCTTGTGGAACGCCAGCATTTACTTCCATCTACTCAGAACATTCCTGTTCAAAGCGAACAGACTGCTGACGACCAAGAAGATACGAAGTAAACCATTTGAGAGCAGTTGGTGCGAAATTAAGATGGGAAAGTGTGGAAAGAAGAATTTCGTGGTCAACAGTGTTAAAAACATTTGAAAAGTCAATCAGCACCACAATAGTGACTTTCCTGTTATCCATAGCCTTTCGGCTCTTGTATATATATATATATATTTTTTATAAATGAACCGAACAAAAAGGCAGATGGGTCGCGTGGTGTTAAGCTATCACCGTCGCCTATGGACACGGGCAACCCCAGGGGAGCTACCCAAGCACTGCTGGCTTTGGAGGAGAGCTTTCTTGAAGAACCCCATGTCAAAGTCCACTGGAAATGCCTCAGCTGGAAGGTTGTCCCATAACTTACACGTCCGTGGTAAAAAGGAGCATGCAAAGCGGACTGTGGAGGACCGCCACAAGTCCAGATGGTGTCGGTGAAACTTTAACCTTCGTCTGGTGGTGTAATTATGAAATGGTGACGTAGGCATCATTTTGAAAAGTTCCTCGGAGCACTCACCATAGTAAAGTCGGTAGAACACGCAGAGCGAGCCTACGTCTCTTCGCAAACTAAGCGGTTCTAACCTCTCAGTCAATCTTGGGTCGTTGACGACTCGGACTGCGCGCTTTTGAACGGAGTCAAATGGGTGTAGTTAGTATTTCGGTGCTCCTGCCCAGAGATGGTAGCAGTACTCCATGTGGGGTCTGACCTGGGCCTTATAAAGCGTCAGGAGTTGCCCCGCAGTGAAGTACTGCCTCGCCCTGTTGAGGACACCAAGCTTTTTGGATGCCAATTTTGGCCTTGTTCTCCAAGTAACTCCGATGCTGCACTTTACTCGTAATGTCAACTCCCAAGATACCGACACTTTCCCAATAGTATGCGCGGTGCCCTGTAACTTGGGCGCTACAACAAATGGGGTTTCTATAGCGGCAAACGCGCAAACTTGTGTCTTTGTAAGGTTAAACTCAACAAGGTTAAGTCGACCCCATTCCGAGACCCGCTCCAGAGACTTCTCGACTTAAGAAACAAGTTTGATTCTGCTTTCTTCTACTTGTGACCGTGAGGCATTGGCTCGACAAGTGTATAGTGCGTCCACCGTACTATCATCTGCAAAGCAATGAATACTGCGTGATTGTTGCAGCATGTCATTGATATGCAGAATGAATAGTGTAGGAGATAGCACTGAGCCTTGGGGAACTCCAGCGTTAATGGGCTTTATATCTGAGCAGCATCCGTCAACTATGACCTTAATCTGCCGCTCAGACAAAAAGCTTGCTACCCAGTTGCATAGCCTCACGGAAAGATCGTAAAATGGAAGCTTCGCGGGTAGGGCCCTGTGCCAGACCCGGTCAAAGGCCTTTGCGATATCCAGGCTGACTACCAGAGCCTCCCCATTGCCCTTGGCTAGGAGATCGGCTTTCCCTTTTGCCGTGTGAGCCACAGTATTGTCCGGTTTGCGTAGATAACAAATAAATCTAATACCTTTAAACGAGCAATTCTTGTATATATCTAAATATATTTTTTTAATCTCGGAAACTTCTCCAAAGATTTTGATGAAATTTAGTACACTGGTTGCGGGGATTATAAATCGATCCACAAATTTTTATTGATAGAATTTGTCGTTTTTTTTTAATGTTTATGCAGTTAAATATAAAATTACACTTACTGACATCTATTGGAAAATATTAATAATATTGTGGCGTAGAAAGCCGTCAAATGGTCAACATTTGACAATCCACCCTTCAAACAAATGACAATGTCGATAATTATGAAAGACCTCTATAAAAATTTCGTCAAGGAAATTAAAGCTTTCTTGGTCGAATGGTTACGAAAGCCGATTATGGAGCTAGAGACCCGGGTTCAAATCTCAAGTAGGCAAATTGCGTTTTTTATTTTTTTGTGACAATATTTTTTATTTTATTGGGAACTAGGTATTTCAAAAGGATTTGTAAAGTAACACTAAGTCAATGAATGCTTTGCTTAAAAATAAACCAAGTAAATAAATTGTTTTTATCCGAGCAACGCTCGGGCGTCCAGGTATTATTGTATATAAATAATAAAATAATAATATTATATATATAATAGAAAAGAAAAGTAAAGATCGGCTGTCAACTATTGTCAGAAGCACTAGTGCTCTCCAATAATTTCGTGATTTGCTAAGAAAAACTGTGATTTAAGTACTAAAAATAATACCAAAGTGCAGTTAAAGTGTCCATCTCATGGTGATAGTGCTATCCAGCTCTAAAATTCACTATTAAACCTGAAAAAAGCGATCAATTAACTTGAAATCGCTCAGTGAAAACAATTCTACCCCCACAAATTTTAATAAATCATCAACCAACAAATAATTGTTACTTGACAGTGACAACTGCTGTCAGTGTCACCACCATAAGATAGGGCTGTCAGAGCTCGGAAAAAGTTGCCACATAATATTTTTTTCTACCAAATAGTAGAAAATGGACAAACAGATGGAATTATTCCTACAGAAAATAGATGAGAAGATAGACACGAAGATGCATGAATTAAAAGAAGATTTCATGAAACACACCAGTACAATAACTTCAAGTATTTCATCGACAATAGAAGAAAAGCTGAACCCACTGGTTGAAGAGAACCTTAAACTCAATAGTGAGGTTTCGACACTGAAAATGAAAATCAGTAAGTTGGAAAGGGAAGTTAAGAAAAATAATATACTACTGCATGGACTAGAAGAAACCGAGAAAAATAACAACGGACTTATGAGATTGGTTGTGGATTTCCTAAACAAAATAGTAACAGAGAGGAATACGAGAATTTGATATGTGGGAAATCAGTGTGATTACAAGGTTGGGGAAAAAAGAAGACAAAAAGAGGAGAGGAGGAGGAGAGATATTAGTGAAACTTACTTTGGCTTGGAGAAAACTTGAAATATTAAGAACTAACAAATATTTCCCAGCATCCACATATGCCACTGAAGATTTTCCTAAAGAGGTTTTGGAAATAAGGAAAGAGCTAAAACAACAGCTACAAGAAAAGAAAAATGGAAACTTAACAATCATCAGATATGATAAATTAATAATTAAAGGGAAAATAAACCAAGAAAAAGGGAATGAAAAGAGGAAACGAGCCCCGTCAATCTCACCACCTCAGTCTAACAGCGATTATAGCCCACAACCAAAGGCTCCAAGTAAAATAAATAAAACAAATGCTTTCGAATGCATGAACCGCTACAGACATAACTCACAAAACGGAAACAACAAGCAATAGCAATCAATCAAAACCTACCCACAAAAGCCGAATAAAAGAAAAAAACACAAAAACAAACAATAACAACAAATCACATTCCCCAAGCCAGCTGGTCCCCGTGGGGAATAATGACCACCACCCTCCATCTATTACAAGGAAGACAAAAAGTGAATCTTTACAAATATGCACATATAATGTGAGATCCCTCTCAAAAAATTACAACCACCCAGAGAGCAATGGAGCAGAGCATCCTAGTAAGAAAAATTCACAAAGTGAGAAGTACAAAAATTAGGAAAAAGACAATGCTGACAGATGCTTTAACACAAGCACAAGCACTAAAGTGGCGATGGGCAGGACATATCGCAAGGCTCACTGACAACAGATAGATGATACAAACCACTAACTGGAAAGGACCACTAGGGAAAAGAAAGGTTGGGATTCCATACAAACGGTGGGCGGACGACGTAGCCCAGACTGCTGGCACAAACTGGCTGACCCTTGCCAAAGACTGGGAGCATTGGAAACGGATGGAGGAGGCCTTTACCCGATATGGGACTACATCTCCAATAAATACCATAACAAATAACAATACTAACTAGAATAAGACAAACACTAACAAAACAAACACTTATTTCATCTAAAAAGTAGTATTATAAAATTGTAAATACCATGAGATTCGAAATAAAAGGCTTATTCTTATTATTATATAATATTTATATGTTTATAATTAATTATAATTGATAAAAAATATGTCTCATCGAGTTATCAGATCGGTGAAGGTCGATCTTCCACGTCGCCTCAACTACCTTACGAATTTCGACGATCAGGCCACGTGTTATGACGCAAGTGTAATATTTTTTACCCATTCCAAAAAAAGTGTACAACTCCACTAAAGAAGTTTTCACTTCAAAAATCAGCCTCAAAATCGCTGGTGGCACAATACGGAATAATTACCTTACTTGATAGCAACCCTAATGTAATCCTACCATGGGTGGTGGGCAATAGCATGATACAACTCTATTAGTAATTTTACTTTAATTAATTAATTATACACAAGCTATCAATTGTTTCATGCATTTGAATTGAAATTATGGTAAAATGTAAGTTGCAAACTATGCTATTATGCAGTAACATTTAATTTTTTACATATTGAGATCTCATCAGGTTTTTATTTTGTCAGTAATTTTGGTCGGAGTGTCATCTTAGTTTTTTTGTTTAACATGCTTCAACCATCAAAAAGATTTATAATTTTCCAGAGCTATTGCAATAAATGAAATTGGTACAAACACTTAGTTCCATCCATCCATCCATCAGCCTTTCATGGTACACTGATGCACATAGGCCTCCCCTAAAGTTAGCCACTGCATCCGGTCCTGCCCTTGTTTAAAACAAGCCAAAACTGAAAACACACAAACGTACCTACACAAAATACTTATGTGTACATAAGACATACGGATACATAGGACAGTACGCTATTTCGATTAGCGTAGCGATTTTTATACACATTAAAAGCACTTTTTACAAAAGCTAAATTTACCTTTTGCGGCATTTATATTGCTAAGCCGAATATCAGCTGGTTTACTTTTGTCTTTAAACACTGATGAATTAACTTTAGCAGAATCACCACCTGCCTTAGGAGCCATATTAAATGAAAAATAAAATGTAGATGGCTTTTCAACTCAGAGATATTTCACGATTACTAATATTTGGATTTTTTGAAAAAATCATAGATTTCTATGAAAAGCAAAACTGTCTGTCTTCTGCTTGTCTTGTTGACATATTGAATTGACTTGACTGACAACATCATTGACATATTTCAGATGTCAAAACAATGATTTTTTTCCTCAATTAAGGCATCACAAACTCTGTGCATAATATCACCACCAAGTATAATTTTTGTATCAAATGATGAAATTTTTGCCAGTTCCAATGAAACTGAACGGAGAGGTAAAATAATAATTCATAATAATAAATAAAGTCAGTAAGTTCGTAAGTCGTTAGTAACCAGTCAATCAAACATTCAATTCAAGTAAAGCGATGGCTACTTTACCAGTACTTTACCAGTACGTGTCCGATGGAATTTTGGAGGCAAGCTAAAAAAGCATAGTTTAGCACTGTGATTCTATTTCACAACACTCGTGCACTGTAGTTAACTACTTACTTGTAACCTATATCGAACAAAATGCCATCAACTTTTTCCGATATAATATAACTCAAAAATACACCAAGTTAACGAAAATAAAACAAGAGAAGAGACATTATGTATTTTCCTTAGAGCATCGAAGGTATATTGACTCTCCCGTCAATGGAGAGGGCATTTCACCTCGGTGCGGGAGGAAGAACGCACGTAGGGAGACTAGGGAGTGGAAAAAGCAAGATCAAAATCAAGATATCGAGCATCGATATGTCACGATAAGAGTGAATAATTGAACATTATTAATAATTATCGATCATTATTAATAATTACCGAAAGTCGAGGTTAAAGTGATAAATTAATCACATTTGTCGGTTTTTATTAATAATTTAACCCTAGTAGTGATAAATGTAATAAGTAGTGATAAGTGGCCAAGGGTTGCAGGGCGTGGCCGTGTTTAACCTGGACTTTCGGTAATTATTAATAATAATAGATAATGATTAATTTCGTAGTGACGTAGGTAATCTATGTCGTTCCATAATATAAAGCGCCGGTATTTTTCGGGTAGTACGTATGCGTCTACCCGAAAAATACCCAAAACCGAATCAGAGTACCCCACATTCCACGTGGTCTTGTCTGTACTACCCCTAGAGTGTATATAAAAAGCCGGAGGCGCGGAGGCGAGCGCAGGTGCCGCGCTTTCTTACGCTGGGGCGGAGGGAGTGATCTTCCCGCAGCGCCGGAGATATCACGGAGCCAGGCCTCCCTCCCACTCTCCCCTCGCACCCACTAACCATTGTAAATAACTAAATAGCGCATAAATTTTAAAAATAATTTCATATTTTACTGAATCGAATCTTATCAAGTGTAAGTAAGTGGTGTAGTATAGTTTGGACATTGGGTTTTTATTTATTTTATTACTTTTACCAATATGTGTCGTGAATTATTAATAATTACTACTAAAAGTAATAAATTTCGATCGTTTATTCACATTTACCAAAACATGTGGTTATTATTAATAATTTTGTGAAAATATTTATAATTTTCAATTAATCACATTTACCGTAACAGATACAAAAATATCGATACACCTGTGATAAGGTTCGTCAGATAACCTTATTGGTTGTTGAAGAAAACAATAAGTAAATCCGTTCGCAAAAACAAAATGTAAATCCGTTTATTTAATTTATTTAAACATTAAATTAAATAACATTATTTAATCATTAAATAATAAGAATATATCTATCCACCAGCGGCTTCACACGCGTGGACCCATTTCATAGCTTCCTATAGCATAAAAACCATCCTATGTTTTTCCCAAGGTCCACTCTATCTGTGTTTAAACGGGAAAGCGTAACAGATATACAGACGGACAGAGTTACTTAAGAGTTACTTTAATATTATTAAGTTATTTAGTATTAAGTATGGATCAGAAATTAATTTAGAAGTTCATGTTATATGACTTCCACATGCTTGGATTTGGATCCACTCAGCCTGAAACACTTATTTTAATGGGAATCTAAAAAATAAAACCACTATGGTAGCAAACTGATACAAATCGATATCATAATATTTGCGATTTTACATGGGACGGGGGGCATGACTGTGGTGTGGCCATCTCGCTTAAATATAAACTACCTAGTTTCTAATAAAATAGCGACTATTTTATCTATACTATCTATACTAATATTATAAAGAGGGAAGATTTGTATTTTTGTATGCTTGTAATCGAAGCGCGCATGGCCCGGCGGCGAGCGTAGAACGCAAGCGATCTACGCAGCTAAGCCAAACGGGCGCGGTCGGGTGTGAGATGGGTGACCGCTAGTGGCAAAAAAATTCATGTATGTACGCAAAAATAAAGAGAAATTCACAACCATATTGGACTTGCATAGTCCTAACTGTGTCTCAACTAGGAACGGCCACAAGCTGGCATTTCCGAAATGCCGGCTCCATAAAAAAAGCTCTTCTTTTATTGGGATATCCATTAGGATATATAATAAAATCCCAATAAAGATTCAATCCCTGCCTTTAAAACCTTTTAAGAAGACAGTCAAACAAGTCCTCTGCCGCAAGGCTTACTACAACACTAAGGACTATCTTAATGATAAAAGAGCGTGGGAATGAATCTCGCCCACACAAAGCTATTTCTAAATGAAATGTAATATATAGTTTTAGTAATTACTCGCAACTGTGAGCAGCTGGAAGTGGGTTTATAGTGTCTCATACGATCAGCTGTCACGTGTGCCCATTATGGACCCATAGCCATACTGTTATCTCAATTATATATGTACTGTTTTTTTTTAAAAGAGTGCTGGGAGTTTTTTTCCGCCGCCTTTTTTCTCTCAGCTCAACATCTAGCCCAAACGGGCACTTAAAGGCGATGACCGGGAAAAAATGACATTCATTAAGCGAATATTTTGTATTCCTAATATGAAATAAATATTTTTTCTTTCTTTTCATGCGCGTTTCCGTGCTTCGGAGGGCACGTTAAGCCGTCGGTCCCGGTTGTTGTCGATAGATAACAGTCGTTAAACCTTGTCGGAGGCCTTATGGGCGGTTTGAAAACATCCGACAGCAGGTTGGCCACTAACCCGCATCTCCACCAACCCGCATTGGAGCAGCGTGGTGGAGTAAGCTCCAGGCTTCCCCAATAAGTGGGAGAGACCCGTGCCCAGCAGTGGGACGCAAAAAGGGTTGCAGCCAGCCAGCCATGCTTGTAATGAATAAACTCAAAAACTACTGTTTCAAATACGATAACGATACGATTTCAGGTACGATTTAAAAAATTCTCCGAATCATCAACGACCCAAGCTTGACCGACAGTATAGAACCGCTAAGCTTGGGAAGAGGCTCGCTCTGTACGTTCTACCTACTTTACTATGATGAGCGCACTCAGGAACTTTTTAAAATGATGCCTACGTCAACATTTCATGAATATACCACCAGACGAAGGTTAAAGTGCCACCGACACAATCTGGACTCGTGGCGGTCCTCCACAGTCCGCTATGCACGCTCTTTTTTTTTTACCACGGACGTGTAAGTTATGGGACAACCTTCCAGCTGAGACATTTCCAGTGGACTATGACATGGGGTTCTTCAAGAAAGCTCTAAAAAAGCTTTCCTTCAAAGCCGACAATGCTCGGGTAGTTCCCTTGGGGTTACCCGTGTCCATAGGCGACGGTAATCGCTTAACACCACGCGGCCCGTCTGCCTTTTTGTAGTTTATTTATGTAAAAAAACTATCCTGTCATACACCGACCTGCAATATCGGCGAATTGTTATTCGAAATTGTATAATTATGTTGTTTTTTTTCCTAAGTTACAAAAATGTCACACTTTCCTGAACCGTAATTTATTTATTTTTAAGTTTTAATAAATGTTAATATTTGTATCGATACACTACGTGTTTTTTTTTATCTGCCAACATCTAAAAATCCTTTGGAGGTCACGCCGCCGACGACGCCGCCGCCGCCGACTCCAAAAAGTCGGCGCGCCGCCGCCGACCTCTTACCCATCGGCGCACATATCTACTGCAAAAACATCGAAAATGTATATGTATATATATTTCTTGTATAAATATATCATAATTATACTTATGTGTAATAATTCTTGCTAATGGTAATCAGTTAATCACTCTCATAACTGTTTTGGAATCGGTGCCGCTTCAAAACGAAAGGTATGTGGTTTTGATTAGGCCTGACTACAAAAAAGATTTAAGGGTGATTTGATTACCATTAGTAAGAAAAAGTATCATATGCCAAGTAATTAACACTTTTGAGTATTTGCTCTGAATTCCTTACAGTCGTAGCATGTCGTAGTACCTTTCAATATCAGCTCAGCAACATGAGATGAAAATATATTGTATGTATATGTTTTGCTTTAGTAAGTATATGAAAATAATGTGTGTGCCCAAAATATTTGGAAGTTCCTCTCGATTTTCCTCTTCATCTGATTTTAATTTGGTTATAATGAGACACAGTAGTCTCCTATTGGAAATCGGTAAAAAATAGTTTGCCTTTTACTGATTAAGTGACAAAAAAAACGATGACGCGATAAAATAGATGAATAATTATTTGGCAGATTTAACTTCGAAAATTCACTCAAATAAAGTTATTGTATGACTTGCTGGCAACGCTTTGTGATTGAGGATATTTTTTAGTTTTTTACTAATTTAGTGGACTATTTGATAGATTTTATATAAATAAACAATAATAGTGGAAAAGAAAGTGATGTTATCCTTTTGAAAAGTAAAGTAGGCATCGCTTTACTTGAATATCTGAATAAGGTTGCGTTGCGATGCCATAAAGTGAAAGAAAAAAGTTTGTATCACTGACCACTGTCAGTCAGTTCCGTGTTCCGTCCGTAGGTCCGTACATTAATACCCAGAACAATTTATTGTTCTTAGCATTAATATTCCTACCTAACTCCATCTACCTCTATGGGTCCGTAGCACAAATAATTTTAATCTATGACAGTAGCACTGTCCTGTCCACTCGAGTTTTGGCGGGAAGTCTGACGAGACAAGTTGTGCTCTTGTTTTATTTTCATTTTCTTGGTGTATTTTTGAGTTATATCGGATAAAGTTGATGGCGTTTTTTTCGATATAGGTTAATGACAGTGCACGAGTGTTGTGAAATGAAAGAACAGTGCGAAAACATATTTTTTCGGCCTTCCTCCAAAACTCCTTCGGACATGTTCTCGTAAAGTAGCCATCGCTTTACTTGAACATCTGACTGACTAAACTGACTGATACCTGACGACTTACTGATTTATTCTACGATGCAGAAATTTACTTGACACTGGCAATATGCACAGAATGCGATGCCATTATTTATTAATGAAATGAAAATATTGAATGGCTGCAATGATTTTATCCAATGCCGTAAAATGAATTAAAAAAAAAACTGTCCACTCAGTCCACTGTCAGCTGTCACTGTCAGTCTTCTACAACACACTCACTCATCTCATCTCAATCAAAGAATTTAAACTCATAGAGTACATTTAAACATAGGGGAAACTATACTCCACGGGGAGATCTCAATCCTCAGAGGGAAGGAAAAACTCAATCTCATAGCATCTACTAGTTTGTGATCTCATCTCATTTCATTCTCATCAGGAATGAATGATTATTCATTATATTATTCAGGCTCAAGTAATGTGGTGTAGGTCATGAATTTATGGTAAAGGTGTTTTGCTGTGTTCGTTAGGATCCTCTATCTACGCTCTCATCCAAAGAACTTCTCAGCCTTCTCTCGTAAAGAGAGGATACTACCTTCTCTCAAGTTCTCATGTCTCATCTCATGTGCTCATGTGTGTAGTCATTGTACGTACGTACATAATACTTATTATACTTTTTGGGAGGGAGTTTTGGAAACATTGAAAGGATTAATATGTATTAATGCGAATGTAATCATTAAATTTATAAATTTCTACAAAATAGGTACCAATTATATCTGCGCCTTCTAAGATCTGCGCTTATTATTACTATTATTAGGAAGTCGCGATGTAATGATAGTTAAATTCTATATCTAGCAATCAAACATAAGAATGTAACCAATAGACTTCATAAATGTAAAGATCAGAAATATATATTGACGTTATGGAAGAAATAAAAGGAATTACCCCTACAAAATCTTTGGAAAATCCTGTAAGTATTGAATTGTATCTTTGTTATTTCTTAGTTTTCTTCGTAGGTATTTATCTTTGAAACTACAAATCTTTATTGTAAAGATACCTATCTTTACCTATATACCAATACTTAATAAAATGTACTACTCGGTCGAGTTAACATGACACCTGGGAGGCTACTCTGTACGCCTGTATCCGAAACTTATTGAATTTTCGGGTCTCATTTTTGAGTAAGACTGATGAAATTCTAGCAATATTATTCATTCAGTGGCTTAATATTATCAATGACAACGCTAATCTTTAAATTCATGAAAAAATAAAGTGTCTAAATATGCCAAAAATGATTCCGAAAATGTTAGAACTTATGGACGGATGCATACAGAATAGCCTCCCAGGTGTCATGTTAACTCGACCGAGTAGTATGTACCAACCTATTGTTTAAAAATAAACATAAAATCTTATCTAATCTGCAATTCTTGGTGCAGTTGTGAGTTAGTAATATACTAGAGAACCATGTGGAGCTTTTGTTATTACATATTTGTAGCATTTAAGTATGAAAACATTGGATAATTTCAATGCTTGGGTTTGCTGCAGTTCTGCAGAGTTCCGTTCAGTAAGCCCAAATTGGTTTGGGATAGTTTTGTACAAGAGAAGTTTGTTATTCAAAAAGAGATGAGATTTACTTGCTAAGAGATAGTAAAGTTTGCGGAGCTGTTCAATTAGAGCTTTTAGTTGTGTGATTATATGTTTTTTATGGTAGGAGTCTATCTAAGTGTATACCCAAGTATTGCACATTCTCCAAACAAGGGATTTGTGTTTCGTTTAGTAAGACCATAGGGCATGTGTCATGTCTGAGGGTGACAGTTACATGCACTGACTTTGTTGTGTTAGTGTAATAAGTGCTATATCAATGGCAAAACGTGGCATACACTGCCTTGAGGGATACCTGCATTATTTTTGTAAAGATTTGTTCTGTCTTCTCCATGTTTTATATAAAAATTGTTATTTTCAAGATATGATTTTATAATGTGGAAGTAATTTATTGGTAAAGCCCGCACAATCTTAAATAATACACCTTTATGCCACAAATGATCCAATGCCTGGGATATATCTAAAAATGTGGTACTGCAATATTTTTTGTGTTCAAATGCATCATAATTATAAATTGAATCAGGTTTTACTTAGTGGAACTCCATTATTATTTCTTCATCATCAGCCCATATCAGTCCACTGCTGGACATAGGCCTCTCCCAAGGCGTGCCACTGAGCCCGATCTTCGGCTCTACGCATCCAGTTACTTCCCGCCACCCGGCGCAGATCGTCGCGCCACCTCGCAGGGGGGCGTCCTACACTACGTTTGCCCGAACGCGGTCTCCACTCCAAAAGCCGTCTCGTCCAACGATTGTCGGCTCTACGACACATGTGACCAGCCCACTGCCACTTCAGCTTGCTGGCTCTTAGAGCTATATCGGTGACTTTAGTCCTCCTTCGGATCTCCTGATTTCGGATCTTATCTCGAAGGGACACACCGAGCATAGCTCTCTCCATTGCTCGATGCGCGACTTTGAGCTTGTGGACCAGTCCCATCGTCAGTGTCCACGTTTCGGCACCGTAGGTCATAATGGGTAGGACGCACTGGTCGAAGACTTTCGTCTTGAGGCTTTGTGGTATAGATGACGAGAATATATGACGGAGCTTCCCGAATGCTGCCCAGCCCAACTGAATCCTCCTATCGGTTTCCTTCTCGAAGCTATTTCTGTCCGCTACACTGCTGCTATTGCTGCTACACTGTGGTAGAAATTGTGATATTCAATTAATTACTATGTTTCCACCACCGTTCATGCCTGAGAGAAACACTTGGAAAGGCATAATGTCCACCATTCAGCTTTTAGCCAGCATGGTGTACTACGACTCCCTCTCACTTGTGAGCAATGGCACAAGCAGTAAGTAATGGCAGTGAGACATAAAAAAAAGGTTGGAGAGAAAGAGTACAATGATTATTATAAAAAAATATTTGTCTTAATATCTGCCTGTCTAAAACTTTGTTTCAGGTAGTTGAAGAACATCTGGTAATGCCCAGTACAAATAATGAATGTCAAGTTACAAATCTAGTTGAGAATACAAAATCTTTGAATGATGAAGAAATGATAATATCAAAAAATGAGAATATTAGACAATCTGAAATTACTACTCCTAGTCAAAAATCAGATAAAGAATGCACTATATCTACACCCCAAGTACAACTGTCTCAGTCCAGAATAGCAGCTGGAGATGTTTCATTAACCCCAACTAACCGAGCCTTTACACCACAAGCAAATCCCCATAATTCTATGACTGCTGTTACTCCAATGACTAGTGTCACCACTCAAGCCAAAAGCAGCATAAAGTTACAGTGAGTATAGTAAATATTATTCAGATTAACTATTTATTTTATATATACATACAGTAGAATAATCTTTGTCGAATCACATTCATCCAAAATCCACTTCATCCGAACCTTTTTTTAAATATAGTGACTCACATTGATGTGGATGTGAATCACACAGCTCGTGTAGTAGCCATGTTGAAGCCATCTGGTTAAATCAGCCACTTAATTGAAAGGCAGCGGACTGGGATGGACTCCGTAAATTCCTGGCTTCCTACCCCTGGAGGCATCTGTGCTTCACCTCGGATGACCCTAGCATGTGTGCAGAATCGATAGCCAATGCGATACGACAGGGCATGATTGGTCTTATTCCCAACTGTCGTATCCATTGGCGGGCGATACATGCCCTGGTTTAATGGGTCTTCCACTAAGGTTTCAAGCCTTAAGCAAAAGGCTTTCAAAACCCTGGGCTAATGCGCACACGCGTTAGGACCCAGAAACGTCTAAGCTCCGGAAATAATTCAACTCTACCTCCCGTTCAGCAAAGAAGCTCATAGCAAAGGCGAAGTTTAGGGACGTCGGCAGAATTGGCCAGCATCTATCAAACTACCCCTGCAGCAGTGTTGGGCATTAATTGATTAATATTTTAATCATCTTAGTAATAGATTGAAAATTTAAGTGCAATTAATTTAATCACAATTAATTTAATTGCAATTAATCTATTAGTTGCATATTGCAATTAGATCAATAGGCTCAAACCAATAAAACCGTTGATTACTATTAGGTATGATCAAATGTATTAGACAAAGAAATAAGCTTCAAAAACAAATGAAGTCTTCTCAAGAGGATCAAAAACTCAGGGATACATTTATCAAATATAGAAACACATGTAACCGTATAATCAAGGCATTAAAACAAGAATACTATAAAAATGTATAAAAACCGCGGAAATATAAAAAATACGTGGAAAATAATAAAAGAATGCACTAATTATATATTTAAAAATATCTAATTCATCTCATTTGCTTAAAATTTTGGAGACTCCAAAGGAATCACTTAATCTAGTTAACAAATATTTCACCTCCGTTGGAAGAGACCTAGCTGCCATCACTCTAAACCGAATTAACACAACTGAGGTGAATCTGGCTATAAAAAAATCGTGATCTTACCAAAGGGCCAATTAACTCATTTTCGTTGTTTCTAACAGATGCCAAGGAAGTGCCTGATATAATATCAACTTTACCGGTTAAAAGTGCCCCTGGATATGCTAGAGTCACAACCGCGATTTTGAAGACCTGTTGTATTACTTTGGCTGAACCGATCGCTCACCTTTGCAACCTAAGTTTCACCAATTGCACGTTTCCCTCTCATTACAAAAAGGCTAATGTTTGTCCAATTTTCAAAGCTGGTGACCCCTGCCTCCAAAGGTTAATGTCTTATTTGGACAAACATAAACTATTAGCAAGTAATCAGTATGGCTTTCATGCACGAAAGTCTACTGATGATGCTGTCCACAAACTCTCATCCCTTATATTACCCACCACTTAGACAAAGGCAAAAAATTTGTCAGTGTGTTTTTGGACTTCCAAAAGGCATTTGACACTGTATCAATTCCTATATATACATAAACTATACAATATAATAAATAAATAAACTAAAATAAAAAGGCTAACTCCTCACTAAATAAAATCAGTCACCTTTGATTGGTTAAAAAAACTGAGCTATGATGAGGTACAAAAATTATTAATAAGAGAAATTTGAGAATATATTAGCCGAACCAGCATTCATACATACACACACACACACACACACTCTCTTATATAATAATAAATAAATAATAAATAAATATGTTTGGACAATTCACACAACACCATCTGATTCCAAACTAAGCAGAGCTTGTACTATGGTAATCAGAAAGCTGATAAACATACTTATATAATTCTAAATACATACTTAAATAGATAAATTAACACCCAGACACAGAACAAATAGTCATGTTCATCACACAAATATTTGTCCTGGGTGGGAATCGAACCCACGACCTCACGTTTCGCAGTCGGCTCACCCACTACGCCACGGAGGCTGTCAAATATATATTTAAGTTATATACATATATATACACACACGCAACATATCAAATGTGCTCCATTATATAGAATGTGCCTAATTTTATTTTATTTTGCTATCTATTCTTTGTTGTTATTTTATTTTGCCTTTTTAGAGTTTATTTTTAAATAATATAAATAATAAATATATAACGTTCTGTACATTGTAATATAAAGAGCATCTGATATCTTCTGTACTGTATACAAACCTAACTGTATCTTAAACTACTTTGGGGAAGGCACCTGTCTTTTACAACACAGTGAAAACTACCGTAAAAGGCAGATATTTCTCTACTGCATTTTGTACATATATTAATTAGTTACATGAAATAAATGATTTGATTTGAAAAAAAATAAAATTCCGCTCGGTCAAACGTGGAGGAAAGCAGAATCAAACTTGTGTCTGAATCGAGAATTCTCTGGAGGGGGTCTCGGAATGGACTTAATCTTGTTGAGTTTAACCGTACAGAGACTCAAGTTTTACGTTTACCGCTAAAAAAACCCCTTTGCGCCTAAGTTCAAGGGCACCGCGATCATCGTCGGTGAAAGTGTTGGTATCTTGGGAGTTGACATTACGAGTAAAGTGCAGTAACGGAATCACTTGGAGAACACGACCAAATTGGCATCCAAAAAGCTTGGTGTGAATTGGTGTCCTCAACAGGGCGAAGCAGTACTTAACTGCGGGGCAACTCCTACCTGTGGGGGCAGTCAGACCCCACATGGAGTACTGCTCCCATCTCTGGGCAGAAGCACCAAAATACCAGCTACACCCATTACCCACTTAAAGTTTCGAAATCGGGGTCGTCAAAGCTAGAGTTAAGCATTAAGCTAGAGTTAATTAAATTTAGCTGCGTATTCCGAATAAAAAATAATTTAGTACTAAAGCGCACTGAACTATATTTTTCTACCTCATTTATAATTATAAAAGTTTTTAACAAAAAAACCGGCCAAGTGCGAGTCGGACTCACGCACGAAGGGTTCCGTTCCGTTACCATTATCTATAAAAAAAATCACGTTTATTGTATGGGAGCCCCGTTAAATATTTATTTTATTCTATTTTTAGTATTTGTAACAGAAATACATCATTTCCTTTGATTATCCATAGAAATTGGTAAATTGTGGTTTACGATTTATGACGTATTAAAAAAAACTACTTACTAGATCTCGTTCAAACCAATTTTCGGTGGAAGTTTGCATCGTAATGTATATCATATATTTTTTTTAGTTTTATCATTCTCTTATTTTAGAAGTTACAGGGGACACACACATTTTACCACTTTGGAAGTGTCTCTCGCGCAAACTATTCAGTTTACAAAAAAATGATATTAGAAACCTCAATATCATTTTTAAAGACCTATCCATAGATATCCCACACGTATGTTGTTTGATGAAAAAATTTTTTGAGTTTCAGTTATAAGTATGGGGAACCCTCGAAATTTATTACTTTTTTCTATTTTTGTGTGAAAATCTTAATGTGTAAACCTCGCTTCGTCTTGTTTCACCCCTTGCCATTGCCACACAATATACTATTACATGTTTTCGTCAAGTATGAAGTGCAGTGAAAAGTGAATGTGGTGTCAATTGTTTATAGCAACAAGTATTTTCTTATGACGTTGTCACGTTCAACTATCGTCAGTAAACCGACTTTACAGACAACCGATTTTTTCGTGCTGATTGCCCTTAAGCTGCAGGTCGTAGATAGTGAAACAGTCACGCGTTCCATCTCATGTATTTCAAGGCGAAATATTATTATTATTATTTATTTTATTAATCAGGTATCATGACCCATATTACAATCATTAATTATAAAATACAAAATAAAGTTAACACAAAATTACATTATATTAGCAATACAAAAAAATAGCCAGATCTAAATACAGCATGTACAAAAGAGTGACTGACTGAAAGTATACTTTTTTTATTTTATCTGAGTGTAGGGTATATTGGAGCCTCAATAAGGCGCAGTGCTTTAATTAAAGCTCTAAAACCCGACTCAAACTAGTGACGTGTGATGTTACATTTTATAGGTGAGTTTAACTACTTTTTACTGATAGTTTGATAGTAATAACTCAGTAAATGTTGTTCTACAACTGTAACAGTACCATTTATTGAGTGTCTTTAAAACTCGAAATTATCTAATTTAAAATGTATCCTACAACTGTCAGTGCTACCATATGAAGAAAATATTTTTTCCCTTTTTATGAGCAGGAATCCGCTATTCGAAGATCTGGAATCACAGCTCAAGTCGAGTAATGACATTGTGGGTGGACGATGGATTAGATTAGAACTTAATAAGATTGACTTTATAAGATTCGGGTTAGAACAGAATAGAGATAATTTTGTTCGAGGCAAATGGCGAATCTTGCCAATGGACCTCAAAGAGGGTACACAGGTTTTATGATGAGGGTGGTTAGGTGCTCATTTCGGTTTGTCGAAAACTCTTAGTAAATTTAGGGACAGGTTTATCGAAAATGCCGATAAAAAGATTGATTTAAAGTTGTAGGGTTTGTCAGGAGAGGAAGCGTGTTAATTTAGTAGCACCTCTACAACCCATTATACCAATATACTATTTGAAAAAACTCCGGTAGATATTTTGGGTCCATTTACGAGATCTTCGGTAGGTAACAATACGTGATATATATGGAATATTTGTCCAAATATGCGATTTGTAAAGTGTCTACGGCGACGGCCGAAGTCGTATGCTATTTTTTGACACGGGAAATATTTTGTAAGTTCGGTTCGGTGAGTGAAATTATTACTGACCGTGGGTCAATTTTCACTTTGACTATGGTGAAAAACACATTAGATTTTTTTTAATGCAACTTTATCTGTCGCGGCGACGCGTCATCCACAAACGGTAGGATTAGTCGAAAGATTTAATCGCACTTTATTACAGGACGCAAGACGATGTATGTGAGTAATGATCAGAGAGACTGGTACTTACTTACCATTGGTAACATATGCGTATAATATATCTAAACAATCGGCTCCGTATACGATTATTTTTGCTAGAGAACTGCCGCATAGGCCAGACCTTGGGATTAACGTAAAGATTTGGAACGATTTAGACTTAGATGCGCGTGCGTAGAAACGCAAACGATAGTCGCGTTTCTGAAGTTATTAGGAATATACGAAAGGCTCAACAGAAACAAAATAGGATTTATGACAAAAAAGTCAGGTTCATAACTTGAGCCTGGCTGGACGCTTTGTGTTGGTGTACAACCCTAAACGAGTTACGAAAATGAGTTCGAAATTATCTCGTCATTATAAGAGGCCCTATCATATTATAGTATGTAGGGTCCCTAACAATAATTACCTTGCCCACAGAGTAGGGCAATGATCAGTTAGAAATTTGATCTTCCATCATAATTCGCTCAAATCTTTTTGGCAAAGAAATTGATTTTTATTTAGATTTCTAGTTTTCTAGCTATGTAGACTGTGATATACGGGTAGTTCACATGGTTATGATGTAAATTAAAGAAAAAAGTACCTGGACGCCCGAGCGTTGCTCGGATAAAAACAATTTATTTACTTGGTTTATTTTTAAGCAAAACATTCATTGACTTAGTGTTACTTTACAAATCCTATTGAAATACCTAGCTCCAAATTAAAAAAAAATTGTCACAAAAAATAAAAAACGCAACTTGCCTACTTAAGATTTGAACCCGGGTCTCTAGCTCCGTAGTCAGCTTTCGTAACCATTCGACCAAGAAAGCTTTAATTCCGTTGACGAAATTTTTATAGAGGTCTTTCTTAATTATCGACATTGTCATTTGTTTGAAGGGTGGATTGTCAAATGTTGACCATTTGACGGCTTTCTACGCCACAATATTATTAATATTTTCCAATAGATGTCAATAAGAGTAATTTTATATTTAACTGCATAAACATTAAAAAAAACGGCAATTTCTATCAATAAAAATTTGTGGATCGATTTATCATCCCCGCCACCAGTGTACTAATATTTCATCAAAATCTTTGGAGCCGTTTCCGAGATTCAAAAAATAAATTTAGATATATACAAGAATTGCTCGTTTAAAGGTATTAGATATTTATTTCATATTAGGAATACAAAATATTCGCTTAATGAAAGTCATTTTTTCCCGGTCATCGCCTTTAAGTGCCCGTTTGGGCTAGATGTTGAGCTGAGAGAAAAAAGGCGGCGGAAAAAAACTCCCAGCACTCTTTAAAAAAAAAAGTACATAATAATATATTTGAGATAACAGAATGGCTATGGGTTGATAATGGTCACACGTGACAGCTGATCGTGTGAGACACCATCAACCCACTTCCACCTGCTCACAGATGCGAGTAATTACTAAAACTAATACAATCTATGAAGAAATAGCCTTGTGTGAGCGAGATTCATTCCCACGCTCCTTTATCATTAAGATAGTCTTTAGTGTTATAATAAGCCTTACGGCACAGGCCTTGTTTGACTGCCTTCTTAAAAGGTTTTAAAGGCAGGGATTGAATCTTTATTGTGATTTTATTATATATCCTGATGGACATCCCAATAAAAGAATGACTTTTTTTATGAAGCCGGCATTTCGGAAATGCCAGCTTGTGGCCGTTCCTAGTTGAAACACAATTAGGACTATTTAAGTCCAATATAGTAGTGAATTTTTCTTTATTTTTACGTACATATATGATGTTTTCGTAAATATATTGCGAAGCAAATGTTAGAATATCTATCTCTTTAAATTTTTCTCTGAGAGATTCTCTAGCACCTATTTTATAAATTGCGCAAATTGCGCCCTTTTCTGCAAAATAAAGATTGATTCAATATCACCCGCATTACCCCACAGTAAAATGCCATATGACATTAAACTATGGAAATAACTGAAATAAACTAATCTGGCTGTTGCAGTGTCTGTGAGGGAACGAATTTTCTTTATTGCAAAAACTGCAGAACTAAGTCTATTCGCTAACTGAGAGATCCCCACTGTAATTTGGAGTCTATTGTGATTCCAAGAAAAGAAGTTTCTTCAACAATGGCAAGATCCTCACCATTTAATTGAGGATTTACATTTTCTTTCTTTACATTTGGGGGTGAAAATCTTATGCAATTAGTTTTTTTATTATTTAATAGTAAATTGT
This sequence comes from Pyrgus malvae, assembly GCA_911387765.1. Classification (NCBI taxonomy): domain Eukaryota; kingdom Metazoa; phylum Arthropoda; class Insecta; order Lepidoptera; family Hesperiidae; genus Pyrgus; species Pyrgus malvae. The sequence continues at coordinate 11,908,252 of OU426954.1, read as the reverse complement.
TTACTATAGTGCCGTGTGGTGCCGGCGTTAGAATAGCACCACTCCCACTCTTCCCACGGGAGGTCGTAGGAGGCGACCGAGGGACAAATAGCAGGAGATGGGCAGCAGCGTCTTCCTGAGGAACATACCATATACTGCGGTCACCAACACGCAGTGCCAAGCGCGGTGACTATGGCAAAAACCCCCTCATGATAAGTACACATATACCCCGGCCCCCAGTCCCCGGCGGCCCCGCTATTCCTGGCTATGACAGCGGCCACGGTCACGGCGGGGCAAGGGGTGCTAGGAATCTCCGGCAGAGATTCGGCTGTCGCAAACGATGACCTCTGCACCTGGCACCATATAACACCAGGAAACTGCGAACCGACGAGAAGATACAGGAGCTGGAAGAAGAGATAGACAAGTTAAACTGGAGCATCGGATTATCCGAAGTCCGAAGACAGGGAGAGGACACGGTAATCCTCAAATCCGGTAACTTGTTCTATCACCGGGAGGGCGAACATCTGTCCCAAGGTGGTGTCGGGTTTCTCGTACACAGGTCCCTCGTCAACAACTTGACGCAAGTCGAAAGTGTGTCAGCAAGGGTAGCGTACCTTATACTCAGAATATCTAAACGGTATTCGCTGAAGGTTATACAGGTATACGCACCGACCGCGACACACCCAGACGATGAGGTTGAGGCAATGTATGAGGACATCAGTAGAGCCATACATGCCTCTAAGACTCATTTCACGGTGGTGATGGGGGATTTCAACGCTAGACTGGGCACGCGAGACGGCGACGAGCAGAAAGTAGGGCCCTTTGGGTTTGGACAACGAAACCACCGAGGCCGCTTGCTCGCTAACTTCTTGGAGAAGGAGAACATCTTCATGATGAACTCCTTCTTCAAGAAGAAGCCACAGCGCAAGTGGACTTGGATAAGTCCAAATGGTTCCACGAAAAGCGAGATAGACTTCATTTTGGCAGACAAACGGCACATATTTAATGATGTCTCCGTGATCAACAGGGTGAAAACCGGAAGTGATACGAATGGTACGAGGCACATTAAATATCAACATTAAGCTGGAAAGGTTCGCCTAATGAAGTCTACGCTCCGACCAACACCTGTCCAAATCCAGGGCTCCGAGAACTTTCAGCTGGAGTTGCGGAATCGTTTCGCGGGCCTAGAAGAATGCGAATCTGTGGACGAAATTAACACCAGGATGGTACAAACCGTCCACGAGGTAGGGTCAAAGTTCTTTAAGACCCCCTCCAGTAGTAAACCTCAAGTGCTCTCTGAACATACCCTCGGTCTCATGAAGGAAAGGCGAGAACTATGTGTCCGGTCTACGGCTTCAATGTCGAAATACAGGCAGCTGAATAAACAGATCTCTTGCAGTAGACGACGCGACCTGCGTGCTCACAACACACAGCGCGTCAAAAGCACTATGGAGCGGAACCAAGGCTCCAAAGTGTTCGCAAGGGATCTGATTGTTGGGCGAAGCCAGTTGACGAGATTGAAGACGGAGTCTGGCGCTATGGTTACGTCTAAGCCTGAAGTTCTGAGAGAAATTGAGAGTTACTACGGACGGTTGTACACCTCCTCACAGGCTCCCGTTCCTAATATGGAGAACGACAAGAGAGCCAAATTAACCCGACATTATACCGAACCGAAGATATCCCGGACGTCAGCCTGTACGAAATTAGAGGGGCCCTAAATCAGCTAAAAAACAACAAAGCACCGGGAGATGACGGTATCACATCAGAGCTACTAAAGGCTGGAGGTAAACCCCGTCTAATGGCGCTCCAAAGACTGTTCGATACCGTCATCAGAAACGGAACTACCCCGGAGGCGTGGAGCAGAAGCGTGGTGGTTCTGTTCTTCAAGAAGGGTGACAGAGCCCTTTTGAAGAACTATAGACCCATCGCGCTTCTGAGCCACGTCTATAAGCTGTTCTCAAGGGTCCTTACTAATCGTATTGCGCGCAGGCTCGACGACTTCCAGCCTCCCGAACAAGCCGGATTCCGAAAAGGCTACAGTACCATAGACCACATACATACGCTGCGACAGGTTATACAAAAGACCGAGGAGTATAATCTGCCGCTATGTGTTGCGTATGTGGACTATGAGAAAGCCTTCGATTCTATTGAGACCTGGGCAGTGCTAGAGTCTCTCCAACGGTGCCAGATAGACTATCGGTACATCGAGGTGTTGAAGTGTTTATACAAAGCCGCAACCATGACAGTCCGAGTACACGACGGAAGCACTAAACCTATTCCTTTGCAGCGCGGAGTACGACAAGGGGATGTTATATCCCCGAAACTGTTTACCGCTGCACTGGAAGACGTGTTTAAGCTGATGGAGTGGAAAGGGCTTGGTATTAACATCAATGGCGAACACCTTACACACCTTCGATTTGCCGATGATATAGTCATCTTGGCGGAGTCCCTGGAAGAACTCAGCACAATGCTAGCCTCCCAACGGGTGGGTCTTAAGATGAACATGGACAAGACGAAGATCATGTCTAATGTCCATGTTCATCTTAAGACCCATACCGGTCGTTGTTGATGGCGCTACTCTCGAAGTTGTCGACGAGTATATTTACCTGGGTCAAGCGATCCGTATGGGTAAGTCCAACTTCGAGAGAGAGGTAACTCGTAGAATCCAACTCGGTTGAGCAGCGTTCGGGAAATTACAAAGTGTCTTCTCGTCCAGAATACCGCAGTGCCTGAAGTCGAAAGTTTTCGAGCAGTCTGTGTTGCCAGTGATGACTTACGGCGCTGAGACGTGGTATTTTACAGTTAGCCTTTTCCACAGGCTCAAGGTCGCTCAGCGAGCGATGGAGAGGGCTATGCTTGGTAATCTTGGTATTTCTCTACGCGACAGAATCCGTAACGATGAAATCCGTAGACGAACGAAGGTTACCGACATAGCTCTCAAAATCTGCAAGCTGAAGTGGCAATGGGCAGGCCACATAGTTAGGAGGACTGACAACCGGTGGGGAAGAAAGGTCCTCGAATGGCGACCACGTCTCGGCAAAAGGAGCACAGGCCGCCCTCCAACCAGGTGGACTGACGACCTGAAGAAGATAGCGGGAAACCGCTGGATTCAGAGGGCGCAGGACCGGACGGAGTGGCGAACATTAGGGGAGGCGTATGTCCAGCAGTGGACTCTAAAAGGCTGATGGATGGATGGATGGATGGAAATTGTTTACATTAAACCACTGGACCACCTTAGAGAGAGCATTGTTCACGTCGTCAAGATTTGATGTTCGTCTATCAATTTTAAATAAAAGAGAAGTATCATCTGCGAACAATACAATCTCGTGACTGTTTTCTACCAAGATCATTTATATATAATAAAAACAGAAATGGTCTATGGAAATGGGAAAATTGAACCCTGTGGGACCCCCATCTCTACAGGTGACCCAGACGACCTTTTACTATTCACCTCAACTCTCTGAGTCTTATCCCTCAAATAGGATGAAAGGAGTTAAAGCGCGGTAAATATGTAGGTAGATAAATATTACTCTTCCGTATTAAATCGTTGAAGTGTCCGCATGTGTTTTCTTACATATCCTGATAAAAATAAGTTTTTAGGATACCTAGAGGGTCCTAGGACATATCAGAGTTTTCTAGCTCTGTAGACCTTTGATGCTCTAAATAGACTATTACGAGCGAAATAAGTATTTATAACAGAATCATAGATTATGATTACAATACAAACTCGATGAGAATCTAGGCGTATGTAATTTTTGATAGACAAGATATTGTATCAATATCAATAAAAATAATATGTAAAAATGTCTTACTATTTTTATTAAAAAATAATATCTTCTTAATAAACTTTTATAAGTAACCATTAATTATCATTGAGGTTGATGTGAATCAAACTCTATAGTACTTACAATAACTTATTAATTATAAGTATTTATAGTGTAGATAAGTATTTATAATTCTCATATTTTGTAATACTAAACTAAAATAATGATTTTCAAGTAAAGGAAAACTTATGTTTTAGCGATATTATCTTTAGACATAAGCATTATGCCCAGGCAACACTCCTGGGCGACAGAGGGGCGTAACGAGGTGAAGGGGGAAGTAGGTATATAAATGGCGGCATTTGTGACCCGGTCAAAGAAGATGCCGATCTAGTTATTATTTATTCTTATAGTAATGAATTCGGCTGTAGGTATGTATTTTTTTTATATAAGTTCACCGATTACTCCGCCTTATGTTATGTGAACTGATTTTCAAAATTCTTTTTTTGTTCGAAAGCTTATACTTTCGAGGTGATCCCATTGTCACCAAGTCAAGATGATGGAATCCTAGGGAAATCGAGAGGAACTCTCAAATTTTACAGGCACACACATTGATTTTTTATACTTTCTGAATCAAAATTGATATTTGTGCATATATCTCGTTCAAATATGATACGATAATGGTACGGAACCCTTCGTGCGTTTTTTATTCGGAATACGCAGCTAATTTTAATTTACTCTAGCTTAATGCTTAACTCTAGCTTTGACGACCCCGATTTCGAAACTTTAAGTGGGTAATGGGTGTAGCTGGTATTTTGGTGCTCCTGCCCAGAGATGGGAGCAGTACTCAATGTGGGCTCTGACTGGGTCTTATACAGCGTCAGGAGTTGCCCCGCAGTTAAGTACTGCTTCGCCATGTTGAGGACACCAATTCACACACACAAAAACACTCTACAATCGTCTCAATTGATACAGTGTCAAATGCCTTTTGGAAGTCCAAAAACACACTGACACATTTTTGTCTATAATTGCATGGGAGGCAGGGGTCACCATCTTTGAAAATGGGACAAACATTAGCCTTTTTGTAATGAGAGGGAAACGTGCAATTGGTGAAACTTAGGTTGTAAAGGTGAGCGATCGGTTCAGCCAAAGTAATACAACAGGTCTTAAAAATCGCGGTTGTGACTAGCCCATCTAGGAGCACTTTTAACCGGTAAAGTTGATATTATATCAGATTATCAGATACTTCCTTGGCATCTGTTAGAAACAACGAAAATGAGTTAATTGGCCCTTTGGTAAGATCAGGATTTTTTTTTGTAGCCAGATTCACCTCAGTTGTGTTAATTCGTTTTAGAGTGATGGGAGCTAGGTCTCTTTCAACGGAGGTGAAATAAATATTTGTTAACTAGATTAAGTGATTCCTTTGGAGTCTCCAAAATTTTAAGCAAATGAGATGAATTAGATATTTTTAAATATACTTATAATTAGTGCATTCTTTTATTATTTTCCACGTATTTTTTATGTTTCCGCGGTTTTTATACATTTTTATAGTATTCTTGTTTTAATGCCTTGATTATACGGTTACATGTGTTTCTATATTTGATAAATGTATCCCTGAGTTGTTGATCCTCTTGAGAAGACTTCATTTGTTTTTGATTTGTTTGAACATTACTTCTTCCTTTTTTAATATTTGTATCTAAGTATAACAATATCGGACTGATCTAAGCATGACGTCATTCTCGTAGGTAAATTGATACCTTGAGTCAAACCATGAACAGCCATTAAATCTAGGTAGTCGGAATTATACGACGGAGAGTTAGGACCAGACAGGGTATTTATGTTAATATCTCCAGTGAAAATAAAGTTGTTTTGAGGCTGTCATCTCCCTGGAAATCGTCTTTGTTTCATCCCGAGCCACACACTATTTTTCATATCACATGTGATGAAACAACGAGTTTTGATTTCTGTAGCCAGTTGAAGCAACACTATTTCAGACAAATAGCGCAGTAATATCTTTGTAATTTATTAAATTTATTAAAATCTTTGACAACGATTTGACGACAGCTGTCAGACGATTATGATTTTTCATATCACATGCATTGAAACAGCGAGTTTTGATCTCCTTTTGTTTATTACAAATGTGATTCTGACAGACTAGATAGATAGAAATAAAGACAAATGAATGTGCCGGGTAGAAACAACGTTGTTTCTCCCCTAGGGCAGAAACAACGTTGTTTCTGACTGACACATTCTCATTGGATTGAAATTGTCTTATTTCGACTGGCAAAACAGAAATCAAAACTCGTTGTTTCATTACATGTGATATGAAAATGTAATATGAAAATGTATTATTGTATAGCAGCTGTCCAAGCGGACACATCGCTCACTCAAGTAGGAGAGAGACAGATGTCGAACGCTGCCGAACGCGGAGGCCGATTGTGCCTCATAGTCGCTCGTTCCGTGCTCTCGCTTGCACTTCAAGCCTTAAATGGAACGCCTCAGAGCTACATCAGAGCTAGGTTACGACGCATGAGTCATGTTTTTTCGTGCGTGCAGCAGGCTCCATCGAATTATAAGACGTTTTCACGTCAAAAATAAGAATAGGAACTTGTGAAGATCATCAGATTTTTTGTTTTTAAATCTCTGACATTAGTTTATGTCGATTTATACTCGTATATTTGTAATTTTAACTTTTAAACACGCTTTTATTAGCTTCACCTGTATGTTAGTTGCAATGCTACTTCGAAGGCTGATGGTCGCCTCATAGAGTACATTTGTATATACCGAAAGGTCGCCTCATGTAAGCCACCAACTTTATATTTCCACCGACATACAATATAATAGCTTCACGTCACAGCTTAAGTGGCTGCAGCAGTGGTACTTCTCAGGTCCAACCATAAAAGTTACAACACCTGTATTTACTACTATAATCTAATTATTTAATTTAAAAATATTATAGTATTACTGACTGTACACGTATTTTCAGGAATTGTGTATCAACAGTGAGCTTAGGCTGTGAGTTGAAATTGTTGGATATTTACTGCCGAACAAGGTTCTCAGAGTACAATCCCGCCAGATTTCAAGGAGTAGTTATGAAAATATTAGAACCACGAGCTACAGCTTTAGTTTTTAGGTAAGCTAATTTTAATGATATTTTCTGAAGCCTATCAATATCTTTTTTAAGAAATATTATATTTTGTTTACCTATTTATATTACATCTATATAAATAAATAAAATTGGAGTGTCTGTTTATGATATTAAAGTAACCGCTTTTTACTACATGCATATGAATGTTTATATGGTACATATAGCAAAATAACATTTTTTACAATTTTTGTCTGTCTGTCTGTTTGTTCCGGCTAATCTCTGAAACGGCTGGACCGATTTTGACGGGACTTTCACAGGCTGTAAACGCTTCTCCCACCAACGAATAACACAAAGGCTGCCTGTCACGCGGGCACAGAACGAGTCTCAACGTCTTCGTTTAAAAATTGGTTTCTAGCGCTTATATGATACTTTTATGTTTGATAGCGATCTGTTCTTATCTTTATTCATAAATCATATTTTGTTACATTTTAACTGCTTTCCTTTAATTAATGAACAAAGGGTTTCAGTAGCTTATTTAATGAGAGCTAAGCATGATACGAAACTGGGGCTGGTATTCTAGTTGGTTGGGCGATTTGTTATTATCATGTTACTTTCATTTTTCATAGGTTTAATATCTATATAAAACACTCTCAATTATTGCTAGCTTGCCAGCATAATGTTTTCAGGAGTGCTTATCGGTTTCTGATTCGCAGTTTGCCGAACTCCTTTCATATTGGATGAAGGAGAACAGTATCATAGGCCATAATCTTTGTCTATGATTAGAAAAAAATACAAATAGAATATTATCTACGCCTGCCCCAGTATGGCGGCGCGGTTGCATACGTACGGTACTCACGTCGACTAACGTTCTTTGGTTATGTTCGACAATATTCTTAAGTACTAATCTAAAACCCATCAAAAACTACAAGCGGAACCTTGAAGCGGCAGACTGCAGTCTGGAAGAACGTCCAGGATCCTGTGACTGTATATAGGAGAGGTGGCTTCGATTCAAGAATTCCGGTGAGTAATCTTTTGATTAACATTGTGCTGGCATTATGCTGGTACCTAATTGGGAGTGTTTACTGTCCCAACAGTGGGCTTGGGTCATAATTGCGCGCCCGCCCAGCCACTAGTCATTATGTACAGCGACACGGCGGCGGTGCGGCACGGCGGTTACGTACAGCATATTATTAGCGCAGTAATCCATACTAATATTATAAATTCAAAAGTAACTCTGTCTGTCTGCCACTCTTTCACGCTTAAACCACTGAACCGATTTTGATAAAATTTGGCATAAACATAGAAAGGACGTTGAGAAAGAACATAGGCTACTTTTTGCCGCGGGGAAATATCTCATTCCCACGGAAAGCAAATGGAATGAATGAAATGCGCCGTGTACATAAATACACTACATGTTATTACTTACTTCATTCCAGTCCATTATCTTTTATAACTTATATTCTTTTGTTTTATTCTTATACTTTACTTTTCCTTTATTATTTCTTTACAAAATTGTTTAATTTCTGTGTTTGTCTATTTATATTTTGACGCAGCTATCATTCAATCAATCAAATCAATTGTCATGTCTGTCTTTTATGTTTCTTATTTTTTTAATTTATTTTACGGCATTGTATAAAAATCCTTTTAGCCATTCAATATTAAATGCTAATTGGTCTTGAAATATTAGATACGAAACAGGGGCTGGTATTGTAGTAATGTACAGCGACACGGCGGCGGTGCGGCACGGCGGTTACGTACAGCATATTATTGGTAATTGATCAAGGACTTCATACGCAATGCTGTAGATAATTTTAAATAAAATAAGGAACAAATTATGACCAACTCGGATGTAAAAGTTTTCGAACAAAAAACATTTATTGAAAATATTTACTCTCAACTCCTAAGTGTCGTAGAACCTTCCATCATCAGCTCAGTAACATGAGATGATGGATACAATGCACAAACATCTATTTTGCTTGAGAAAGTATAAGAAAATCAATGTGCCTATAAAATTTGAGGGTTCCCCTCGATTTCCCTGGGATCCCATCATCGTTTGCAATTGTTGGCAGTATAAGTCTGCAGTAATCCTCTGGCCTGATCTCAAGAAGCTGTAGTGGATAACACGAGCACTGATCCACCAAACACTAATCACAATCTTCTTTTTGGTCAGTTTTCGCTCAGGGCAAAATTTTGGCGGTGCTCCAGGGTTAAATCATTGCGATGATCGCTTCCGATTGTCGTACAGGGTCCATTTCTCATCACAAGTCACGATACGGTTCAAATCCTTTTATTATTGTGACGATTGAGCAAAGAAACGCAGCAAGCGACGCGTGTTTGTTGGTTTGCTTCAGACAATTCGGTTTCATTTTTTTTGACTTTTCGTTTGAAGTATCGTTTTGTTACTTACGCCGCAGGCTGCTGCTAATTCAGAAGTGGTGTGAGATGGATCTGCTTCCACTATCGCCTTCAATTCTTCGTTATTCACTAGAGTATCAGGTCGTCCACGAGGCTCATTGTGTAAATCGAAATTTCCGGAACAGAAAGTTGAAACCAAAAATGCACCGTTCGTTCGTTGCTCCGTAGTGTCCGCACACGTCGTTAATTCTTTGAGTCTTTTATGCAAAATTCGCCGAGAACAATTCGCCGAAAAACAATCCGCCGAAAACACAATTCGTCGAATCGACTGAAAATCTGTTACAAATACTGTTTTATTTTAAGGTATAGCGGGCAATATTCTTAGGGACCTTCAACTATAACGGGAAATATAGGAGCGCGGCGAGCAGGGGTGATGCGCTACATCACCCCCTGCTCACCTTCCGCTACTCATGAAGAGATGGCGCCACGGGTATTTCTGAATCCCGCTATCGAAGTTTTCGGAATATCCTACCATATATACAAGCTCCGAATTGAGTCAGTTGGAGCGCGGCCGCTCCCCGGGCATGACCACCTCGCCCGGCGGGAGATCTCCCTTTGGCAAAAAAAAAAATAAATTCAAGTACAGCGGGAAATATCGATTCGACGATTCCACGAATTGCGATACGGCGAATTGTGTTTTCGGTGGATTGTTTTTTCGGCGAATTGTTCTCGACGAATTTTCCGAAGACGGGCTTATTTGCTATTAAATTATTCATGTTACCCGGTCCGTCTTTCAGTAGTTTTAGAGATATATGATGGTTTCTGAATTTCTGAATAGTAATAGGTAAATCTATACTAATATTATAAAGCTGAAGAGTTTGTTTGAACGCGCTAATCTCGATGGGTAGTCCATTTATCGAGGAAGGCTATAGGCTATGTTTTTTTTTCAAAATTAGGGATCCGTAATAAAATTGCTATTTTGTAACACAAGGTGTAAAATCGAAAACCTATTTTTGCGTGCGTTGCAAAAACTATTGACAATAGAAGAAAATGATGTACTACGGGTTTGTAGATCCCATTAAGACCTACAAAAAAGTCCGCGAGAACATATATCTAGCTATCATGGTTTAATCACAATGACCGATTTTGTGTTCAAAATAATTATTAAATCGTCTGAAGAAAAAAAAAACTACTTACGTTAAATATGTATCGTAATATTAATCTTTATCGAAATTAAGCATTATGTTATTAACAGTATTTATGTAGAAGTAATATATTTTTTGTTTCATCTCAATCGGATAATATTTCGTTTAAAAGTTATCACGTGTGTAAGATGTTAAGAGTTGGTACCTATTAATGAGTTATGGGCCATACAGTTTTTTTATCAACATAAAATCCTGTAATAATCTTTTCCGAAATATATTTGTTGATGATTGTAAGTATAAGATCTTTGAAGAGTAATAAATACATTTCTAAAATAACTCTGCTAAGGAAATCCACGCGCGCTTGATGCAAGCAAGACGAGACGCTAGCGGCGCGGCGGTGGGCGAGACGAGGAGGCCGCGCTTGCTGGCCGCCTGTCGCTCAAGTTCTCCTTCATATTTAACATCAGAGACTGCAAGCCTATCTTATGCGACATATCTCCCAAGAACAAGCAGGATTTATGAAAGGCAAAGGTACTAGGGAGCAAATATTAAACATAAGACAGATAATTGAGAAGGCCAGAGAATTTAACTATCCAGTTTACATATGCTTTGTTGACTACAGTAAAGCATTTGATATAGTCAAATGGGATCAATTATGGCAAGTTCTGTCTAACATGGGTGTACCAGATCATCTAGTATAACTAATACGGAATTTATATAAAGATGGAACAGCAACAATCCATATTGAAGAAGTGACCTCTGACAGTTTCCAACCCACATCAGGTGTTAGACAAGGCTGCATTCTATCTCCACTGTTGTTCGACATATACACGGAACACATAATACAGATTGTGTTGGAGGGATGGAAGAAAGGTGTATCAGTGGGTGGTAGAACAATAAGCAATTTAAGATATGCGGACGACACCACATTTCTTGCTCAAACTCAGGAGGATATTGAAGAGCTATTAGCCAGATTGTAGAGAACTAGCACCAAATATGGCCTCGCAATTAATAAAACCAAAACCAAGGTAATGATAGGGGACCGAGCGAACCAGAATAAAATGGATCACACCAAATAGCAGGATGCGACGTTGTGCAAAGCTACATTTACCTCGGTGCCACTATATCTAATACTGGTAGCTGTGACCAAGAAATTAAAAGACGGTGTGCAATTACTCGATCAGCTGATGACAAACTGAACAGGATATGGAAAGATAGGAGTATAACGAAATGCACAAAAGCTCGCCTGATGAGATGCCTTATCTTTCCAATCTTCCTCTATGGAGCGGAAACCTGGTCTCTGAGAAGTCAAGAAAATTGATGCACTGGAGATGTGGTGGTGGACAAATATTAAAAATAGAATAAAATAAATATTTAAGGGGGCTCCCATACAATAAACGTGATTTTTATAGATAATGGTACGGAACGTGCGGACGGTGCGTGAGTCCGACTCGCACTTGGCCGGTTTTTTTCTATTTAAGTAAAGTACCTGGACGCCCGAGCGTTGCTCGGATAAAAACAAATTATTTACTTGGTTTATTTTTAAGCAAAAATTCATTGACTTAGTATTACTTAACAAATCCTTTTGAAATACCTAGCTCCCAATTAAAAATAAATTGTCACAAAAAATAAAAAACGCAACTTGCCTACTTGAGATTTGAACCCTTGAAATCCGTAGTCGGCTCTCGTAACCATTCGACCAAGAAAGCTTTGAAAGAAAGAAAGAAAGAAAAATGATTTATTTGCGCAAATATGGGTATATTACAGATGTTGTTTTATATATTTAAAATCCGCCATATTTACCTCAGTAAGGTATGCAAATATTTATAAAGAAATAAAAAAAAACTATTTTATATTAAAGAAATCAAAATATACTTAAATCTATCTATATAACTAATTGACTTAAATCTAAATAACAAATTTATTTGTTATGTTGACAAACCATGTTATTTATTTATTTATCCCATATTTTGCGTTTTTTTATTTAGTAGTTATGAATTTATTTAGACGGTGTTTTTCACACGTCGTCGGCTTTGGGCACCCAATTCATTGGGTTTTTATACGCTGAGAGGAAAAAAAGCCGGCGGAAAAAAAACCTCCCAGGTTTTTCGTTCCGTAATCCCTCACGAACTTAATTGTCATCGTCAAGAAATTCAGAAACCGAATAGTACGCTTTTGTATATAAGAACGTTTTAAGTGCTCGTTTGAAATCACAATTTGTTTTGGATTTGAGGGATTCCGTTCCGGTAAATCTTAATATATATATTTCTTCTGTGCGTGTGTATGTGACTGAACTCCTCCTAAACGACTGGACGGATTATGATGAAATTTATTGTGTGTGTTTAAGGGGATTTGAGAATGGTTTAGATTCACAATTTGGGCCACTGGAAATGTTTTTTAATTACTTTTTTACTTATTTAGTTTTCTCATATAAATTGTTCCTGCCTGTCAAACGTTTTGTATTTCGTGCCGTGTCGTTCTAAACTTTGACACAGTCAGAATAACAGGACAGTTCGTATGTCACTATTTGTTTTATATTTTTGTTTGACAGTAACATGAAATCTCTTTAAGATAATAAGAACAAATCCTCTTTCATTACTTTTAAGGCAGGACAACGTCTGCACCCGGGCGGAGCTGGGCCGTTCCACTAGTTATTATATATTTATGGTCCCATGCAGAAGACGCTTTTACGTTATTGTTTAGTTTTTGACGCAATTGAACTCAATTTTGTATTATGTCTTTTTGATTTAAGGGTTTCATATTTATTTATATCTTTTTTAACCATTAAAGATATTTCGTATATGTATAGCGATGGAAGCGTCATTATTTTTAAATCTTGAAAGTGCGGTTTACAAGAATCTATTTGATTTAGTTGACACATAGAACGAATACATTTCTTTTGAGCTTTAAAAACCGTTTGGATTCCCGTTGCGTTACCCCAGAATATGAGTGCATATCTAAGAGTTGCACCAACATATGCATGATATGCACTAAGGACAGCTGTTTTGTTAACTATTTTTGATAGTTTATATAATGCAAATGAGAATTCATTTAACTGTTTGCAAACGTGTTCCATATGGCATTGCCATGTTACTTTATTATCTATATATGGACCTAAGAATTTAGTTGTGTCCGTTTCAGATACTATCTTTCCTATATAGTTTATATTTATAGGTTGTCCGTATGTTATTCTATTTTTAAAAATCATTATATTGGTTTTATCAAGATTAATTTTTAAATTATTTTTATTTAGCCAGTCTACTAATGATTCTAGTGCATTGTTTATTTCTGTTTCATAATACTTGTGTTATCATTGATAAATACAACTGTACTATCATCGGCAAAGAGTATCATCGGTTGTTTTATGACTGTGGGGAAATCATTGATGTATATAAGAAAGAGTAATGGACCTAAAATACTACCTTGAGGCACTCCGTAAAGTACAGTCCTAGTGTGAGAGTGGTATTTTTCTTGAGTGTTTGTCATATTATTGATTTTTGTAATTTCTGTCAATTGTTCTCTGTTAGTTAGGTAAGAATTGATTAATTTTAATGGATTATCTCTTACACCGTATTTTTCTAGTTTATTAATTAATAACTTATGGTCCACGAAATCAAATGCTCTTGTCATATCCATGTACAGACCCGCAACATGTTTTTTATTATCTAAACTAGTCATTATCTTTTGCAAGAAGTTAAATACTGCTGTGTTTATTGATTTATTTTTCCTAAACCCTACCTGCTCATCAGCTAAAATAAAAAAAATCTCAAAATAAGTATACAAATTATTGTGCAGTACTCTCTCAAATATTTTAGAAAATATTGGTATCAATGCAATTGGTCTATAGCATCCCATGTCTTGTTTGTCTAGTTTTTTAAAAATAGGCTTTATTACAGTTACTTTTAACTTGTCTGGGAAAGTACCAGTTTCAATACTTGAATTTATAATATAGGTCAATACAGGGGCTTCCTAATTATAGTGTAACATTACAAAACAAACATTTTAATCAACGATTGTAGACAATTGACGTGCCCCACGGTTTTATTTTAGTCTAGTCTATGCATATGTTTATAATTCCCACGACTGTATCTATTTTATTATTTTTTGGTTTTTAGTACATTTATCTTAAACATTGCAATGTATGTTTAACATAAAACCGTTTAACTTAAAAAGTTTTTTTACCTATTTTTATTTACTTGTTAGTTAGTTTTTTCACAAAATAATAATAATATATTAGTAATACATAACTATCTATAAATTAATAATACATAAATTAATAAACTAAATCGTGTTTTTTAGTTTTTTAAACTACATTTTTTTAGATGGATTTTGTTTCATATTTTTGTATTGTCATCGGCCCTTGACCCCTGTGCAAATTTTCAAGTTAATCAGACTCCTAGAAGTAGGTGAAAATGAAGTTAAAAGATTCCGTTACATACATACATGCTAATAAAAGCGTGTTAAAAATCGTTGCTAAGTACTCGTAGGTATGAGGATGGTGGAAGCCAATAAGTAATAAATAATGTATAGTAAAGCCAAGGAGACGAGATAAAAATGCAAACAAAGTTTCAGGAGTTCAAAACATTTTTATTTGAATAAATTATATACATAGCATTTATTAGCGACCCTGCCCTGCTTCGCCCGAGTGATTAAGTGATATACATTAAATTAAAATCTACTTTGCAAAAACCCATTTAAGTACTAAAGGCAAAAAATAGACGCGCGATGAGATTGCGCGCCGGGGGATGTGATGATTTTTGGTAAAACAAAATAATCATCTTCTAAAGTATTTATTTGATTACATTTTGTACAATTTTAATCTGAATTGACGAAGCTCACTAGCGTTTTTATTTAGATTAGGATTGACACTGAACGTGATATTTTTCATTAACATTTTACACATAAAAGTAGTTATTGTAAGTCAACCGTAAGAGATAGAGTACACTAACGCGGAATTTTGTATAGCAAATTTATATATGTATCTACAATTCTCTAGAACATCACTTTAATGTATATCCGCTGGTTAACGCGGCGCAACAGAATATAACTCTCCCAGTAGGCAAGATTTGTGACAAAAATCGTTATGTTTTAGTCTAGTTACATAAAAGCATAATCAATTATACACCTAAACCTTCCTCAGAAATTACTTTATCTATTTAAAAAACCGATACAAAATCCGTTGGGTAGTTTTAAATATCTAAGCATACATAGGGATGCGGGAAAGCGGCGGAAAGCGAATTTGTTTTATAATATGTCGTGATTTATTGAAACACTTCTTCCAAATACCTACTTGAGAAAGTGACCCCGCAATTCTAAAAAGTATATTTTTGGGGCAGCGAAAAATACGCACATAACAAACTATTTTGCCAAAGGTGGTCGCCGAGGGTTTAAACTCGGTATTTCCGTGTCGGAAAGCGCGGTCTTCTTCCGTGTCGGCCGCTGCTCGAATGAATGAGGAAAATGAGTGTGACAATTTTATGATCTAAAAAAATCAATTACAACATAAAAAAACATATGTGAAAGAATTTTTGCGATATCTTAAAAACTGTATTTTTAGTAAATTTTTTTATCCCGGGAGTTCTTAGATCGTATTCACGCTTGACCATTCCATGCGTGACGTCACATCGCCGTACGGCTGCGCGGCCGGACCGACTTTTCATTGCCAACCTAGTTACTGGCGTAAACATATTGCTTATAAGTACACAAAACCATAATACTAATATACTTTTACCTACTTGTACCCTTTTGTACCAATAATCTTAGCGTTTAAAAATATTTTTGTCGATACTTACCTAATTTTTGTTGTAAGTTATCAAGCAATGTACCTATTTCATTCATTTTCGACCACGACTGCCAATTTTTTTTGCGGTTTAATCAAGCATCCTCATTTTAATTTTATTAATTTAATTTTAAAAATGAGAGAAATATGGTTTAATACGTACGAGAAAAACACAAGTAAGTATTATATTTAAGTCTATTATTTACCAAATACCTAAATCATAGTTATTTATATATTTCGTGCACTCAAACATTACCTACATATGCTTCGCATGTAGGTATCTACTTGTAAAGAATTTAGAATAATATCTATAGACGCTTACTTGGCAAGTTTTTGTCCTTGTATTTCAGCACTGATGTATTTAGCGTGATTTGTGAAATAATCTGCTAGCATGAGAAAGTCGACTTTTGGTAGGTTATCTGACTATCCACGTAGAAATCCTGGTTCAATTTTTAACCCCCGACGCAAAAACGACGGGGTGTTATAAGTTTGACGTGTCTGTGTGTGTGTGTAAATGTGTATGTGTCCGTGTCTGTTTTTGGCATCGTAGCTCCCAAACGGATGATCCGATTTTAATGCGGTTTTTTTAATTAAAAGGTATATCAGTCGAGAGTGTTCTTAGCTATGTTTGGTGGAAATCGGTTCAGGTCTTCAAGGTCATCACGTCGTTTGTTAGGTGTGATAGGAATGTTACACGCTCAGTTTACTTGCAAGCATATGTGGGATCGGACATTTAAAACACTAATGTCTTCTGGAACCACTAAGCTGGTCTGCTGTTAGGGCTCGAATATAGAAGACGTAACCCTGGACTGCCTTTTAGTAAACCTATCGAGTTTAGGCTCGTTGGATTTGTTTTAACTAGTTCTCTTAGTTCTCTTTATGTTTCTAATTGACGAAGACCTGATGCTGGAAATCTAGAATCTCTGAGCTGGTCTGATGATAGGGCTCGAAGGTAGGAGACGTAACCCTGGTCTACCTTTTAGTAAACCCATCGAGTTTGGGGTCGTTGAATTGGCCTTGACTAGTTCTCTTCATGTTTTTAATTGACGAGGACCTGATGCTGGAAATGAGAAGTGGCGGATGAAACCCTGGAATGCCGGAATGGAACGGATAAACCGATTTATATTTTTGCTGAAAATCTGGAAGGACCAAAGTTTAATCTTTATTGTTTCTCAATCTGTGCAATTTTCCCAGAGCCAGTTTGTCATGAGG
Source organism: Pyrgus malvae (assembly GCA_911387765.1). Lineage (NCBI taxonomy): Eukaryota > Metazoa > Arthropoda > Insecta > Lepidoptera > Hesperiidae > Pyrgus > Pyrgus malvae. The sequence continues at coordinate 11,890,933 of OU426954.1, read as the reverse complement.
ATTGTTAAACAGCTTCCTTTGGTTGAGATCGCATATAGCGACCCCATCTAAATTTTTTACGCGGATTAAAGCCACGTAGGCTTGGCCTATTGCAAAAGATTTTTTGCCCAAATATACTACGGCCTTTTTATCTGTGGTTCCTTGTAACTTATGTACAACAGATCAGTTCCGTTTAAAAAGCTTGAAATAAAAATTAAATTAAAAAAATTAAAACCCCCCCGACCAAAATAATTTACTCTAAAAACTAACAAATAATATTTTAAACCTATTATAATTATCATCGTCACATATATTATGTGAGTTCAAGTATTTTTATTTTCCAAGCGTCGTCGCATTGGGTTTAAAATATTATTTGTTAGTTTTTAGAGTTAATTTTTTTGGTCGGGGGGGTTTTAAATTTTTAAATTTAATTTTTTGATAGAACAAAACACTAGTACATACAACTAAATAGCAAAACGAAATGATAAGAAAGCCCGCAACGCCTCGCGACCGCGCCGCCCGCCATCGCCATTCCCGCCGAACCGGCGATGTGACGTCAGAGCGTGTACTCGGATAGCGTAAACAGTTTTTGGAAATTCCTAACTTGATTGATTTAAAAAAAATCATTTTTAAAGATATCGTAAGAATTTTTTGGCAGTTGTTATTGGAATTACTTAAATATTTTACTAAGACCAAGAATGAGTGACTAATTTTTATTTACATCTTCCTCATTGATTAGTTGTATGTTTATGAGTACGTTTATTACGCTTTATACCACTGCGTTTGTAACTGCGTCTTCTAAATCCCAATTACTCAAAACAAAATTACTCAAATATATACTAAGAACATGAAAATAAAACAAGAGCACAACATATTGTCTTTTTCGACTTCCCGTCAAAACTCGACCAAATGTTGATAACTGCGGTACTGACTGCGGTCCTGTACCACGAAACACACAACGACAGCTGTCATCGAATAACTGACGCCTTACTGCGTATGAATGATAAAGACAGAGATAATTGTTGCTCGCTCTCGCAGTGTAAGGGTCTTGGACACTATGCACAAAAAAATTCAAAATCCTTATCTTAAAAAGGTTGCACTAAATCACGCTTGGAAAGCAATATAATTGTTAATGCTTTTTATACATGATTTTAATTACCGCTTAAATCAATAATAATGAAGTCAATAATAATTGACTATATATGATAAGTGACGTCACTTATCATTTTCTCATACAAAATGTATGGGGATGTCACGTTTTGACAGCTCATTAAAAGTATCTCCATTGACTTGGTAGTCCAAGACCGAATTTGGTAACGGTCCGTTAGTTTACACTCTTTATCTCGTCTCGTTGGCCTTACTATAGTTTAAAAAATTAAAAAACACGCTTTTGTGAATATACGAACTTAAAAGTATTTTCTTCTTATTTTTTTACTTTTTAGTTCGTAATTTCACAAAAGAGTGTTTTTTAGTTTTTTAAACTACATTTTTTTTGACGTGACAACGTCTTAAATTAGGTTGCGGCTGGGAGTCACTTATGAAAAAGAGTAACGCTCGGTAACGTAACGATGAGTCACCGAACGAGAGAGAGGCCCGCCGAAGTTTACATGTACAATGTTTTAGTAAACAAAATATATTTCTATAGTTAAAATTTGTGCAATTCTTATTTTCATTCAATTCCTTGTTCCTATTGTGCAATTTAATTATATTCATATCAATAAAAAAGACGTTGTCACGTAAAATCTTCGCCCGTAAAACCGACTTTTTTTTTTTTTGTTGGTTTTTTATTCTCATATTATTGCATTGTCATCGGCCCTTGACCCCTGTGCAAATTTTCAAGTTAATCAGACGCTTAGACGTGTTAAAAATATAAAACTTTTATATTTCTTTCATTAAGTACCTTAGGTCGCGAACTTATCAGCCGCCCCTCGTGTATTTTTTTTATCCTGATGATCCTAAAGTTATGAGATTATTGTATTGTCATCGGCCCTTGATCCCTGTGCAATGAAGTTAAAAGATTCCGTTACATACACACATACATACATACAGGTCAAGTTAATAAAAGCGTGTTAAAAAAGGTTTTTACTATAAAAAATATTAAAATGGCCAGTAAAGTAAGTCAGTATTTTTAAACATTAAACCTGTTTCGGCCCCATACTACATATCCATCCACAATTCATTCATTTTTCGAAATAAATTTGAATTTGGAATTCCTAAAAAACGCAAGATATCTAATACCCATAAACGAGAAATTTTTGTATATACCTAAATATATAAATATATTTTTGAATCTCGAAAACTTATCTTAAAATTGTCTTTTTCGACTTCCCGTCAAAACTCGACCAAATGTTGATAACTGCGGTACTGACTGCGGTGCTGTACCACGAAACACACAACGACAGCTGTCATCGAATAACTGACGCCTTACTGCGTATGAATGATAAAGACAGAGATAATTGTTGCTCGCTCTCGCAGTGTAAGTGTCTTGGACACTATGCACAAAAAAATTCAAAATTCTTACCTTAAAAAGGTTGCACTAAATCACGCTTGGAAAGCAATATAATTGTTAATGCTTTTTTATACATGATTTTAATTACCGCTTAAATCAATAATAATCAAGTCAATTGACTATATATGATAAGTGACGTCACTTATCATTTTCTCATACAAAATGTATGGGGATGTCACGTTTTGACAGCTCATTAAAAGTATCTCAGTTGACTTGGTAGTCCAAGACCGAATTTGGTAACGGTCCGTTAGTTTACATTCTTTATCTCGTCTCGTTGGCCTTACTATAGTTTAAAAAATTAAAAAACACGCTTTTGTGAATATACGAACTTAAAAGTATTTTCTTCTTATTTTTTTTACTTTTTAGTTCGTAATTTCACAAAAGAGTGTTTTTTAGTTTTTTAAACTACATTATTTATTTTTAATTTTTTTTGTTGGTTTTTTATTCTCATATTATTGCATTGTCATCGGCCCTTGACCCCTGTGCAAATTTTCAAGTTAATCAGACGCTTAGACGTGTTAAAAATATAAAACTTTTATATTTCTTTCATTAAGTACCTTAGGTCACGAACTTATCAGCCGCCCCTCGTGTATTTTTTTTATCCTGATGATCCTAAAGTTATGAGATTATTGTATTGTCATCGGCCCTTGACCCCTGTGCAATGAAGTTAAAAGATTCCGTTACATACACACATACATACATACAGGTCAAGTTAATAAAAGCGTGTTAAAAAAGGTTTTTACTATAAAAAATATTAAAATGGCCAGTAAAGTAAGTCAGTATTTTTAAACATTAAACCTGTTTCGGCCCCATACTACATATCCATCCATAATTCATTCATTTTTCGAAATAAATTTGAATTTGGAATTCCTAAAAAACGCAAGATATCTAATACCTTTAAACGAGCAATTTTTGTATATACCTAAATATATTTTTGAATCTCGAAAACGGCTTCAAAAATTTAACTGATTAACCTGGTCGAAATTGATATTATAGTATATACTCTGATTCTATACAATAGTACAGAAGTAATAACATTAGCGGTCACCCATCTAACACCCGACCGCACCTTTTTGCTTGCCGCTGGACGAGCCACTGGACCTTTTGTATATAAACCTCATTGACTGGACCTTGCACACGTTGCGCATGTTTGAATAATGGTTTTTATAACATGTTTCTGAATAGCACTCAACACCAATTTTTTTTTCAGATCTGGTAAAATAGTCTGCACAGGAGCAAAAAATGAAAATGATTCTTATATAGCAACAAGAAAATTTGCTAGAATCATACAGAAGCTCGGATTTCCTGTAAGTACCTACCCCATGCGTTTGTCTTATTTTAGTACATTTCGTATTATAGCTTATAGCAAAACAACACCTACTTTACTTGAATATGAATACTTACAATACTTTAAAAAAATAAACTAACAACTTCGCCAGCTAACCTTAACCTTAAGTAGGTATAATCCGCGCGCGATTAGAATGGAGTGCCACCTTTTAGAACTGACACGCCGCCGCGCCGGCCAGCATTATGGTCGCCATCACAGAACATTATTAAGAGAGGCAATAATGCGCCGTTAATTTAAAGACTGGTGTCGCCGATTAAGCCCCGCCTTTCACCTTCATTACATCTGTACTTAAATAAATACGAAGCTTATACACATATTTGCAATTTCAAATCTAGCCAATCTTAGAGCCGCACAATCACGGATTTCAAATGAACGAATCACCCCCAAGCACGCACACAAGCACGCATATCGTAGCACGATCGCGTGTTTCTGTAGAGATTTTGGATTGGATTTGGATATTATAAGTATATTATTAATAAATAAAAGTACTGACTAAAATCTAACTTAGAAATTTTAATTTATTTAAGTATTTAATTAACTAATCATATTGATTTATATTTATCCCATATTTGCGTTTTTCTTAATTGTTTTTGGTAATTATTTATACGGTATTTTATCGGCACTTCGGCATTCAATAGAGCACATACACGCTAGGTTTTGCATTCCAATAATCTCAGCTTCGCTACTACCACTACCGGTAGCACGTCATGTAAATTTTATGCAATATTTAAAAGAATGCTTAAAAGTATCGGCATTCATAAATAGATAATAACCGACATAAATTCATAACCGACAGGCATGACGACCCGTCTGCTGGCGCTATATCGCACTTATGGCATATTTTCTTTCTATGGTGTGATTATGTGGGGTAACTCGACTAATAGTAATAACGCGTTTATTGCACAGGAAAAATTGCGTGAGAGCAGTCGTGGGGGCAGAACCCTGGTAATCATGTCGCTCGCTATTTAAAAAAATCAGGGTACCTCTGCTATGCTACATGCATTCCTTTATGAAATAGACAATTTTGTAAAGAAAAAGATATATCAAAGCGAGGCGCAGTGTCCATTGACGGGTGTCAGTCAATACCTTTGATGGCCTTCATCTATAAAAATAATAATATGTAGATGTGTAGAAATGTGTGTTGTTTCAGGCTAAATTTTTGGACTTCAAAATACAAAATTTCACGGCGACAGCTGATTTACGATTTCCCGTTCGACTTGAAGCATTACAACAAGCACATGGTCAATTCTCATCATATGAACCAGAACTGTTTCCGGGTTTAGTATACAGAATGGTGCGACCGAGAGTAGTACTATTAATATTTGTCAATGGAAAAATAGTTTTCACAGGTACGTTTATGGCTTAATTAATGCTAAGTAACTTAAGTACAACGTGAATAGAAACAAGCTCCGACGAGGGCAATGTCGGTGACACTTCAGTATTGACTAGTATTTCCTGATCCCGGATCTCGCGGCGACTAGCTCTTGTTAGCGGCGGGTGGTGTGTTGACTGTTTTTCCTGGAACTCACATCGCATCGCTTGCATGGTTAGTAGTGCCGTCCGACTTACTGCAGAAGCCGGCGCTGCTGTTGTCCCGGGTGACGACCCTAGTGTAGCAATCTCATCCTCCTCTTTAAGCATAAGCTGTCGCGCTGCGTCCATACCGATCCGTGTCTCCTTGTCTTTAGAGCACGCGCCTCTTCTTGTTGCACTACGCACAGATAATGCCCAATAGATACTGCAGATTGTTAGTATCAGTGCAAAATTTTAGATGTTTGGTGAGCGTCGGCGGTCTTGTACGCGTTATCTATTGGGTGATTTGTGGTTTTACGAATGTCAATTCAAAATATCTATTGGCATAAAATGGTAATTTCTTTAGAATAATAACTTTAAGAACGTCAGTCTTCATACAAGCGCGCTGTCAAAATTGAAGCACTAAACAGATTCACACATAAGTGACTCGGAAACACACATGCACACTTCTGTAATGTTGCCAGTAGAGGCATGTAAAGGTGCCGTTATCCGAAACCGGGAAAATGATTCAGTCGCTGATTTGATCTATTTATTTTTTGGAATAAAATAAAAAATTTGTGGCAAATTATGGGTTACTTACTCAATGTAAAGTTAATTATAAAAATGAAAACATGTAAGATTTTTTACAATATTTTTTAATTCAAATAAAACACAGTGAATGTATACTATAATAATATATGATAAAACATCGTAATATTTCAATTTTAAGGTCAAGGGCAAAAGAAAATATATCCATATAACTTTTTAAAGTATTTGTCGGAAATTGAGTTTGTAGCTGAATTACCTACTAATAACGTCGCGGTTCCTGCGACTTCCATACTAAAGACAAAGAGTATTATTTGCACAAAAATAGGTGTTTAAAAAGGTATTTTTATTCGTTTGGCTCGCCATATTTACCTACCTTCAATTATTACAATTAAAAATTTAACTACATAGTTACAAAAATAAAAATGTACATTGAAATAAATGTATTTATCATATTATACTTACATATATTATTATTATCATATTTACACTACAAGGAATGTTCTCGAATAAGTACTAATAAATACTTCGATACAGATAACATAATTTTATATATAATATAATATTGTTATAAAGTATAACGATTGATCAAATCACACAAACACCTACATTAGAGAACATACATAAATACTTATGTTAATATCAGTAGCAATTTTTTTAAATTAATCAGTCAAGGCAATAAAGTTGGTAAAATGGTAAAAAATATTTTCACTAGCAGGGAACACTAAGCATTGAAACAAAATATTTTTATTTTGACCTAATTAACCACAAAATACTGTGAAATATTGAAAACATACCTGTGAAAAGTGACGTTATTAGACTTCTTTTGGTTTTTAGAAGTATTGTGACACAATTTAACAGCTCAAATCGTCATAATTTTTTTTTTCGGGAGACACGTTTGGCGCGTTTTAACCTTGAATACGGACCAATCAACATTCTTTAGTTTTGGCGCGCGAACTTGGTTTCTATAGGTAGTTCTTCTAAGGGTAATTTCATTTTCTTTAATCCTTATTACATATAATAATACAGTAGAAAATATAAATCGTAGGGACCACTGTAATAAGTCGCAATATCCAGTTCGTTTTAATAACCGATGTTAATTCTATAAGCAACATCGAAGTCGACACAAATTTTCGGTCATTATAACCAATATGTCCATTAATCAATATAAATTATATTATTATATAACCAATTATTAAAAGACCAAAACAATATACAAACATGATATAAGCACAATACAGGGAGGAGCGCCTGTGTGATATAAGTATGTAAATATACACTACCTATTGAAAAACATCAAAATTTATTTAGGTATCTATCGACTAGGGCTTGAGCTCCGGAATTCCGGAATTCGCATAATTCCGGAATTCCGATAGAATCGAATATCGTTTCCAATTCCGGAATTGGCGAGATCAATATCGAAATTTCGATATTGAAAAAAAATTTTATCTTTAAGGACATATCGCGATAAAAAAAATCTACCCTTAGTAAATTATCATAAACATTCAAAACATTCAAAAAAAAGTATCTGAATATTATAAATCTCTTTTTACTATATCACCCCATCTACTTCTAAACCTTTAAAAATCATGAAATAAACTCGGCGTCAAAAAAATCGCACAACGTCAAGTCCATCCTTCGAGCGACAATTATGTATATGTAAGGTATGACTCATCATGAAGCTCATCGAGAGTGGCAGGAGCAGGAACACGCGACCGTACCCGCCTTTTTAACTGATCTCAAAGGTGTTCGATGGGATTCGCATACAAGTTCTGTTTTCCCGTCGACGGAAATGCCGCCCCAGAACAAATCCACCCCCGTAGCCGACGGTTTCTTCGGTGCAGGCTGCTGTGTACCGCTCCCCCTGTCTCCTGTACACCCTTCAGCGCCTATCGTTGGTGTAAAGGCACACTCTCGTCTCGTCAGAAAAGAGGACTTTCATCCATTGGGCGAACATCCAATTCTAGTGACCAGTGCGAAATTCTCTTCTGGCATTCCGGTGCTGTACGTTCAATTGAGGGCCGGTAGCGGCAACAAATTCCTCTCCCGTAGTCTTCTTCTGATGGTTGGAACACTCACGGATATTCTGCGAGCTGCTCGAAGCTGCTGCTGGAGCTCAACGGCGTTGGAAAAACGATTCCGCAAAGGTGTCGTCACAATGTAGTACATTGTATGTACATTGTATGGTACATTGAATGTACCGATCTCTCTCTCTCTCCGGTTTAGAACCGGAAGTGCAGCGTCGTCTTCTGGATCCATGCCTCCTGATGTAGCCGCCACTCGAAAACGGCTGATATTCAGACGCCGAGCAACTTCAGTCTGTTGTAGTCCAGATTGCAGTAGTGCAATCACTTGAGCTGCTTCTTCTGGCGTGGTATCCATTTTCCAATGTTTTTTTCGTGCTGTAGCTGTTCAGGTGTGACCTCAGTGACGTCTGTATAGCGAATGACCCTTAATTGACCTTTACCCCCTCTTTTGTACCCGTCCATGGGAGCGCAATTAGTGACCCAGCAAAAGCGTATTTCGGGACTTTTCGTTTTGAACTCAAATTTTTTTGCGATGATTGTTTTTACAAAAACAAACACTACCTCATTTTAAAGGTCATTAATTGCGCTTCTAAACGATATTAATCTTGTTAGGGTGCAATAAATTATATATGAGCTATATTCGCCGAGTTTATATTGTCTTGTACTTGGGCACCGCAGCACACTTTATCTGCATTTAGTGCTTGCATACTATTTAATTTTTCAGTTTAACACTTCATAATTTTTTTAATGGTAGCACTTTTCCGAACAAAATGTGAAAGCATAATCAAAATAACTTAGAAATTATTATTTTTTGTAACACCAACAGTAGACATGCATGTCATCTTTTAGGTTTCAGACTGTTTTTGGCACCAATAATAGACACTCTTTTTTTAGAAATATTTAATGAGAACAAGAAAAATATCTATTCTTAACTTCAGAAATGATCCAACGTTTCCAATTAAATAAAAATTAAAGGAGAAATTTTATAACAAAAAGGATAAAATTATACCTGAGAGTTTGAAGCCTCCGTAACTAAAACATTAAGAAATGATTCTATTGTAACTTTTAAAGGGGAACTGCATTGTATTCTTGCTTTATCTTGAAACCAATGATGCTAGGAGTCTCTTGTCATGTAAATAATTGGCGTATAAACAAGAACATTCTCATTATTTGAGTTTTTTTTCGAAAGGGTCATCCTTTGGTTACCTGTCGGGCATTGGTGCTTTTACCTTATGATATTTTGGCAATTTTTTTACACTTAGAATTCACAACTTTTACGTATCACCATTTTATATAAAAATGCACTTGAGTTCCGGAATTCCGGAATAGAAATATTGAATATCGAAACCCAATTCCGGAATTGAAAAAGCGTCCGATATTCAAGCCCTACTATCGACGTTGACGTTGTCTATATCTGATGATCAATAAAATTGAAAGATTGATATTCCACGATTCTCGATTCAAATTTCGAATTTTTATAAAAAAAAAAAAAAAACTTGCACACGGGAATATGAACCTTATTTCTCACTCGTATTATCGTAAGGCTAGCTGTAATCTTCATTGAAAATGAAATACTATAAGATCTAATATTGAATGTCACTAAAAGTGTTATACTGCCAGGGCAATTTAAAAAAATGTGGCCAATTATATTGTCTTGTTTTATGTTACTGATATTTGAAATGTGTGTGTTTGGCGACACTGGTTCTGTTCTGGTACAAATAGTAGGTTAAGGAATCTTTGCTATCATTCGTTTTCCCTGTGGTTATGGTAGTAACAGAAATTTATTTAGTTCTATGAAAAATTAAATAATAAGTACCCATCGTTTGGGTCATGTACCTTGCTTATTTAATTTGCTAAAATTAGGAGTTTTCTTGCCATATCCCTATTTTTTCCAGGGTGTGTATAACATTTGATGTTTTTTTTTTTTTTAGGTGGGAAATCTAGAAGCGATATCTCGGAGGCACTTGACATAATTTATCCTATTCTTAGAAGCTTCAGGAAAAATTGAAATAAATATTGTAATAATCTTCGATAAATAATGAGCGGTAACATAATTTTTAATGTTATTAAATAATATATTGTTAAAATAAATCAATTTATTAAATAAGCTAGTAAAAGTGTATGAATTAATTTCATTTTTTAATGCATTTCTATTCTACTGCAGAGGCTACCATATGTAGTGAATTTGAAATATTTTATTCCTTCTTTATTTTATTACTTTGATTCCTATAAATTAGGCATAGAAAAAAAAACACACACATATATATATATATAGCATATATATATATATATTATATGCTATATATATATATAATTCATTTGATACTTAGCTAAGTGAAAGTTAGTTATTTATAAATTTCCTCATAAGCCTATGAAATTCTTACTCTTACAAATATATAAAGCTGAAGAGTTTGTTTGTTTGAAAGCGCTAATCTGAGGAACAACTGGTTCGAATTGAATTTTTTTTGTGTTGAATAGTCCATTTATTGGGGAAGGCTATAGGCTATATAACATCATGCTATTACTAATACCAAACTCCACGCGAACGAAGTCACGGGCGGCCACTAGTATAAAAGGGTTTTTGAAAGTAACAAAGCAATGTTATAAAAAAAAATTATTAATATAAATTGTTATCAATAAAGAATAGATAGTGACAGAATGATCACTGAATCAAAATATTAATTCTTCTTATAATATTAAATCTTCGCTGCAACCCTTTTTTCATCCCTCTGCTGGGCAAGGATCATTTCCTATTATTTAAGGCCTGGAACTCTGCTCCTTGCTACCTCAATGCGAGTTGATGCCAAATATATAACTTACTCAGAAATAATTCTAAACTGAAAGCATAAAAAACGATACATGCACTTTGCCTATATTGTTAATGACTATGAACCACAGCTTAAACACTGATCCTTATTCAACAAAGAACATGCAATCATGGACATATTTGCATCATCTTTTTCTGATTTTCCATTTGCCATCTTCACTTTTGACTTATCTACAGTAAATTGTATGGCATTAGCGGCTGGCTTCGTACGCAAGTAATACATTCCAGTTTTTAGACCCATTTTCCAGGCATAGAAATGGATGGAAGTCAATTTACCATAATTTGGTTCTGCAACATGAATGTTAAAAGATTGACTTTGATCAATAAAAGCGCCTCTATCAGCTGCCATCTGGATTGTTGTTTTAACTGATATTTCCCAAACAGTTTTGTATAACTCTCGTATTTCCTGTGGTATCGCATCAATATTTTGAATGGAGCCATTGTTATGAATAATTAGATTTTTCATATCCTCATCCCATAATTCAGCTTGTGTTAAATCACGAAGGAGGTGATGATTTACAACTTGGAATTCTCCAGATAATACACGTCGTTGATATATATTGGATGTAAAGGGTTCAAATGACTCATTGTTACCAAGAATTTGTGCTGTTGATGCTGTTGGCATGGGAGCAAGCAATAGTGAATTTCTTAAACCATGTTGTGCTATTTTTCCTTTGAGTTCAGCCCAATCCCATAAATCTGATGGTGTTTTATCCCACATATCATATTGGAGAATTCCTTTACTTGCGGGACTACCTTCATAAGTGCTATATGTGCCATGTTTCTCAGCCAATTCACAGCTAGCTTCTAGTGCTCCATAGTAAATAGTTTCAAATATTTGTTGGTTAAGTTTGATTGCTTTTTCACTTTCATATGGTATTCTCATTAAAACAAATGTATCAGCTAATCCTTGAACTCCAATTCCAATTGGTCTATGTCTCATATTCGAATTTTTGGCTTCTGGAACAGGATAGTAATTAACATCTATGATTTTATTAAGATTTTGTGTAATGATTTTAGTAACTTCTTTAAGTTTTTGAAAGTTGTAGCTTTTGTCTTCATTAATAAACATATTTAAGGCAATTGATGCTAAATTGCAAACAGCAACTTCATCAGATGAAGTGTATTCAACTATTTCAGTGCAGAGATTGCTACATTTAATGGTTCCCAAATTTTTTTGATTACTCTTTCTGTTGCATGCATCTTTATACAGCATGAAAGGAGTTCCAGTTTCAACCTGTGCTTCAATTATAGCTTTCCATAAAATTTGAGCCCTGACTTGTTTAACAAATCTTTTTTCTTGCTCATATTGTTCATAAAGTTTCTCAAACTCATCTCCCCAACAGTCAGCAAGGCCTGGACAATCATGTGGACACATAAGACTCCAGTCTTCATTTTTTTCCACTCTTTTCATAAAGAGATCTGATATCCATAAGGCATAAAACAGTTCTCTAGCACGTACTTCTTCTTTTCCTGTATTCTTTTTAAGATCCAAGAATTCAAAGATGTCTGCATGCCAAGGCTCTAGGTATACAGCAAATGCTCCAGGTCGCTTATTACCGCCTTGATCCACATATCTAGCTGTGTTATTATACACTCGTAACATTGGGACAAGACCATTAGACACACCATTTGTACCAGCAATATATGAGCCTTTAGCTCTGATGCAATGAACATGGAGTCCAATCCCACCAGCTGATTTAGAAATTAAAGCACACTGTTTTAGAGTATCATAGATTCCCTCAATACTGTCATCTTTCATAGCAATTAAAAAGCAAGATGACAACTGAGGACGGGGGGTTGCAGCAGAGAAAAGTGTAGGGCTAGCATGTGTAAAGTATTTCTCTGATAACAAGTTGTATGTGTTAATTGCTGCGTCTATATCTTCACCATGAATTCCGATAGAGACTCTCATTAGCATATGCTGAGGACGTTCTGCCACCTGTTACATAAAATAATTATTAATAACATATAAAGTTTCGAATTATTAGAATAAAAAATTGTTAAAATAGTTAATTTTAGTAGAAGCGCCAGCAGCTAGTGTAGATATTAAGGGATCTACGAAGCTAAGCTAAGGCACGGGCGACATTATAATAATCCATTTATTGCATTAAAAAATTACATAATACAAAATATTACAAAGTTGTAGTGCTAAAAAGGGGCAAAAAGAGGCGGCTCAGCTTTTGCTCAGAGGTGTTAACTTCGCTCAGCGCTGTTTTTCAGTTGCTTCCTGGTCCCAGAGGTCTTAATTAGTGTTAGTTGGGTGCCTGCTAGTGGCAAAATTTAATGTGCGGGTTTGAAGGGCACGTTAAGGTGTCGACCCCCCTTGTTATTGAAAGATAGCAATTGTTAAACCTCGTTCTAGGCCTAATGAGTGGTTTAGAAACATAAGACAGTGGGTTGGCCACTAACCCACCTGTCCACATTGGAGCAGCGTGGTGGAGTAAGCTCCAGGTCTCCTAAATATGTAATAGGAAGAGACCCGTGCCCAGCAGTGGGATGCAAAAAGGAGTTAGGAGTCAAAAAAATTACCTTATTGTTTATTTTTAACAAATATGATCTCTCCAGAGTTTTGAATCCAAAGTAGTTGTACTTGAAGTCCCGATCATAAACTATAGCAGAATCCAGCCTCTCTTTATTTTTCATGATAATCTTGTAGTGATAATCCGATATCATTGGTGCCTTTTGTTTCGTATGAGGGTTTATAATATTGTATAAGTCAGTAATAACATCTAAAAGGTTGGAAAACATAAATATTATAGAAGTGAATTTTGTTTCAATTACAAAAATAGTATTACTAATTTATGAATATATAGCTGATAACTTTAATATCTTTGTAATTATATAGTAACAACTATAACAGTCAAATTGTTACAGGTTGATATATTTAAAAACAAAATAAGGTATTTTGGCAATGTTTGGAGAACTCCCACTGGGCGAGGTGGTCATGCCCGGGGAGCGGCCGTACATAGAAAAATTAAACACTACGGCCGCACTCCAACTGGCTCAATTCGGAGCTTGTATATATGATCGGATATTCAGATAACTTCCGATAGCTTCGATAGAATACCCGTAGCGCCATCTCTTGATGAGTTGCGGAAGGTCACCACAGTATGTATATTGCTCTATTCTTACTCAGGAATCTATATTTCTGACCTTTGGCTTGGAAACATTTGTGCAAAATGTTGGTGTTTTTTAAAAATTACTTCAAGTGATTAACACAGGTAACAAGAGACCAGACGGCTGGCTCACTTACCTCTGGCAAATAATAGCAGGTTATACTGCCAGCATTCTGTGCATCTATAAGATCCAAAGAACAGCAATCTGGATGCTGTCTTTTACATTTACATTTAAGAAATCTCCACTATGCAAATTTAATTTTACAAATTTTATATCAATTGCTATTATGAAATACAGTACAATACAGTGCTTATAAACTTGGCTAAATCTTTTGATTACACCCATTTAAATTTAGTTACCTACATAATAATTTTCACTTTAAATAAAAACAAAAATCAGCCTAAGGTCTAAAGGTAAGCTTTTACATTGATCAAGCATGCCCCTACTACTGTGTTATACTGGAAAATTCCTGCAATATAAGAGCCCATAGCCACCACTGAGTTATTTGAAATCTATGGTGGCATTAGGAAGGACATGAAGCCTTTATTTAATTCATTACCTGAAAAGTGTTTTTTAGTTTCCTTATGCAAGTTAGAAATAGCCAGTCTAGCAGCTAAAACTGCATAGTCAGGGTGGTCTGTTGTCATCATAGCAGCTGTTTCTGCTGCAAGATTATCCAGCTCCACTGTTGTTACCCCGGAATATATTCCATTAATCACTTTTAATGTTATGCTTACCTGAAAAGAAATAATGTTATACAGTGACTGAGGAAAATATATAGGTACCTACCTAATTTATAGGGTGGATTTTTTATGTGAAACATGTAATATGGAGGGTTACACTAATTTTGAGTGTTGCGTCTAAAATTACATGTACAAACTAATCAGTCAATGTTTGTGTGATTAAGAAACCACTACAGTGCTATGTACGTAACTTGACTTATTCAAAACAACAATAATAATAAAATAATTATTATTTTTAAGTACCTGGTCATGCCTATTTTGCAAGGAAACATTTTTTACTCAGTCACATTAAAGCATTCGTTAAGAGAGTATGAGTTTCTGTGCAAGCCAAAGTGATCCCTATTGCAAGACACAATTATAATAATCAAATTTTTGCCTTAAAAAAATTACATAATACAAATAATACAATGTCTTAATGCTAAAAGGAAGTGGCTCAGCTTTTGCTCAGAGGCGTTAACTTCGCTCAGCACTGTTTCTCAGACGCTCCCTGGTACCAGTGGTCTTAGTTGGGAATTGAAAGTCTGTGATGCGGACGAAGTCGCAGGCGGCCGCTAATATTATATAGGTACATATAATATAAAGCTGAAGAGTTTGTTTGAACGCGCTAATCTCAGGAACTAGGTTTGATTGAAAAAATAATTTTGTGTTGAAAAGTCCATTTATTGAGGAAGGCTATAAACTCAGTTTTATAACTGTGAGCTTATGTATCAAACATAGAGATAAAGCTAATATCGACGGCGCCTATGTATACTGAGTCAACTATACTTCTATTAAAATAAAATATTAAGAGCCCCTTGTACCGCAAATGCTGTTTTCAAAATCAATATGAATCAGTCAACAATTGACGTGAAATTCTGAAAAAAAAATATGTTTCAGTTGAGGATCTTACAGAGTGCAATTCGCTTACAGTAACACAATCAGACGAACTTCGCTCTTTAGAAAGAAATCCAAAGTTGCCTCTTTTTTAAAAATAATTTCAATACTGTGTCTAAAATAATAAACTTATTAACATTATTTTTACACCAATATTTAGATGAATCATTTTTGTAGTACATTTCGCTGAGGTGGATTTGATAATGTTATTCTGTGGCGTTTCATTTCATTTCATTTCATTTCATTTCATTACAAGGTGCCCTTAAGAGGCCGTATACAAAATATTGCTGATTTAGCTCATTTTATACAGGAGATTTTGCAGTTAAAATACAGTATTTCCATAAGTTTTATAGCACAATATGACTGATCATTTCAATAATAAACTATTAAATGAGCCACTTTTTAATTTTTATTTCGTTATTTTGCTTAAATAGACCTGAAGCTGGTGATAGTTTTGTAAATATTACTGTAATAGGTATAGAATATCACATATTTCTGGATCATTTTAAAGTCTAAATAGATCGAAAAAAATGCCATGTATTGCTGTAAAAATCACATAAAAAGTGTATGAGCCACTTTTTGCCATTCTCATACAAAAAGTATTAGTAAAAAAACATTAAACTTAGTCAATTTTGAGAGAAAATGGGCCAGATTATTCATAATTTGCCGAAATCAGCAAATTATAAATAATCTTTCGTAAAATTTATTTGACATAAATACCCTTCAGTTTATAATTAATCCGTTTCCTGAAAAAAAAACTTATTAATAATGATGATTCGGCATTAAACATCTTTTAAAGTAACCTAAATCTCGCATTATAATTCTTGACGCAAGCTATAAAAGTCTCTAATGTATTAGATTCTTAATCAAATGAAAAGTTATATTGTGCAATGATACTTGTAGAAGTACTGTAATTTATCTGCAAAATCTCATGTGTTAAATCGGGTAAATAAACAAAATCGGCAAAATTTCGTATACGGCCCCTTAAGTGATTTTCAATTTGGATTTAGGCAAAATAGATCTACCTCTTGTACAGGATGCTTTCTCAAGTTTGGACACATATTAATAATACAGTAAATTGCGCTGCTCTGTTTCTTGATAAAACCAGGGGGCTGATTTTGTAATTCTGAAAGAAATTATTTCATTTACTTTGATTGAAATAATTTCTTTCAGAATTGAAGAAATCAGCCAATAGGCATAATGACACTATTAAAGAATCAGAGAATAAATGGATTTCAATAATTTTCATAGTTTTAATAAAGCAAAACAGGCATTTGTGTATAATTACCATCATATCATGTTACTGAGCTGATGATGGAAGGTACTACAGTTAGGAGTTAAGAGAAAATTCTTTCAGTATGTATTTTTTTGTACAAAACCTTATACTCCTTAGGTGGTCCAACTGTCACCATGTCAAAATCTGATGATGTGATAATAGGGTAATCGAGGGAAACACTGAAACTTAATAGGCACACACATTCTTTTAGTCATATTTTTAACATAATACAAATATTTATGTCCGGTAATTATCACCTGATGTTGCTAAGCTGATGATTGAAGATACAACTCCTCAAAGGTTATAGGAGCTGAGAGCAAATTCTTTCATTTATTTATACGTTCTGATAGTAGTTTCAGGCCATAAGATGGCTATTAGATAAAATGATTATAAAAGGTAAATCTCTTTAACATTTAGAAGTTAAGTGAAAAATTTTCCAACTATCCTTATACATATGTACAGAATTATTAAAGTTACTAAAAAGAGTGAAATAAATAAAGTTTTTAACAAAAAAATAGAACCGACTTCAAACTGTAAAATATAAAATTGTTCAGTACCTACTTCTTCTTGCTTATGGTAATTACTCTTAAAACTATTTTTGGAGTCGGGCCCTTAGTAAAATGTCCTGTTATAGTAAATACTAGTTGTGCCCGCGACGTCGTCCGCGTAAATAAAGACTTGTACAAAAGGCTTGATTAGGCTTGGATTATTTGTTCCTCCTCCTCCTTAGTCGTTCACTCTTGACAGAGTGGTCGTGGCTGATGAGGTTGCAATTTCGTTCGTGACCGCTTGCCCTCCACTGTCCCTTGGATTATTGTTACCTTTTATGAAATTACATATGATACAAAAGTTCATATTATTATGTTGAGTAGATACATTCTTCCTGAGTCCTTACAATTCTTACTGTACTCCTCTTATAATATCGACTTTTCAGTCGTTATCATCAGTTTCTCTTTACAAATTAAACGTATTATAATAGCCTGTTTTTAAAGTGTTTAGATAGTACTGCTGTGCCCGCGGAAAGAATCATTATACTTAAATAATTTGAACTGCAAATAATACATAGATTCATTATCATTATGTAACTTAAATATATTGCAGAAAGGTGGTGAAATGTCTACGCTATGTCAGACGTGGTTAGTAGTTGGGAGTCAAATTCTTGGTTGCTTACACGTTGGTTGCAATTGTCATTAACATACTGTCGTTCATACTTAATGGAGGTCTTTTGAGCGATTTAAAACTTGCGACAGCAGTTAGGCCACTAACAATGAAGACGTCATCAACCTGAATTGGAGCAGCGTGAGAGGATCAGGCCCTACGCGATTAAGAGTCAATTGGTCCTATTAACAACCCTTCACACAGCATCAGAAATAAATATATCGATTACTAATATTATTCTGGGCATGACCACCATGCCGTGCTGCTGCCGTGACGCTTTAGCATATTAGTGTAACACCAGTGCCAGTACTGCGTATGTATGTAATAGCTCTTATTAAATTAACCACTGAAAACGTCTGCTCATTTCAATAAAAAAATTATTAGACCCTCGGCAATTGCTTATTCTTTTATTCGAAATCACTTTTTTTATAAATAAACCGAACAAAGAGGCAGAAAGGCCGCGTGGTTAAGCGATCACTGTCGCCTATGGAAACGGGCAACCCCAGCGGAGCCACCCGAGCACTGCCGGCTTTCAAGAAGAGCTTTCTTTACAGCTTTCTTGAAGAACTTTACGTCAAAGTCCACTGGAAATGCCTCAGCTGGAAGGTTGTCCCATAACTTACACATCCGTTCAAATATCAAAAGGAGCGTGCAAAGCGGCCTGTGGAACTTTAACCTTCGACTGGTGGTGTAATCATGATATGGAGACGTAGCTATCATTTTGAAAAGAACACTCAGCATAGTAAAGTCGGTAGAACACTTTGATTTTTTTACGTTTCACACTGATAGCGCCAGAGTAGGGGAAAATATACACTGTGTAATGGGTACCATGCGACACACAGAGACAGAAATACAAACACTTAAACCGAGAACAGAAAATTAAACTCATCATTCAAATTTCTGCTTCGCCGGGAATCAAACTAGAGACCCTTCGATTGGCAGTCCGGCATGGTAACCATTGCGCCACGCGAGTCCAGGCGCGGTCGCAGCCTTCAATTTGCGGGGGGGGGGGGGGGTCGCCAAGAAATTTTGGTGGGGGGTCACTAAGAAGTGGGGGTTGAGGTGTCTCAAATTGGCTTGATTCGCCTTCCATCTACGCATGAGTGAGGGATTTTGGGGATTAGAGGGGGGGGGGGGTCATGTCCCCTGTGCTCTGTGTTGTTAATTTTTTATTAGATACTTTATTAAGTAAATATACTCGCAATTAATTATTTGAAATAATCTCCACCTATCCACTTTGTAATAGCGTTATTGGGTAAAATAATGATTATGTAACACCACCTGTAAATCTACCTGTAAAAAGCAATTAAATATGAATAAATGAATAACAACGACATCTATCGTATAGCATGTAAACTAAATTGTCGATATACCGAATTTGCAACAGATCACTAAATAGTTCTGAATGTGAACATAGATGTCGGCAGTAGCCTCGTGTATTGAGAATTTCTTTAAATATGTGGTGATATGATATGTATGGTTTTTTTTAAATATTTAGAGATGAAATCTAGCATAAGTGTTTGAAACCTTGCTATCAGAATATTAAGAGATGTTAGTAGTTATCGAAACTTGTGGTGTGACCGCTCGCATTAACTTTATTATAGCGTGAAGGTGTTCATCCATTTCATCATTCTTGAAATTGACGTAACTTTTTTGTTTGTGAACCGATTTAAATAAAACAAACCCTAAATGTTAATCCAAAAAAATACCAATACTTTAGTGAAAACCGCATCCTTCTACGTTAAGCCGTTCCTGAGATTAGCGCGCACAAACGAACAGATAAACAGACAAACAGACAATAATTCTAAAAATCATTGTTTTGGGTTCTATTACGCTAATAAATAGCCCTAGTGACAGTTTTTTTCAAATATCTTCAATGTACAGAAACGGACTTGTTACAGATTTATTATATGTATAGATATAGATAGTGTATCGTTCGTTCTGAATGGGGACTGACTTCAATATAGTTTTAACAGTCATTACCATAAGCAAGAAGATGTAAATACTGTCCCACTGTCTGTACTGTCGGTGCCCATTTAGAACAAATGGTACGACATTTTAGTAAGCGCCTGACTCCAAAAATAGTTTTAAGTTAATTACCATAAGCAAGAAGAAGTAGGTACTGAACAATTTTATTTTTTACAGTTTGAAGTCCGTTCTATTTTTTTGTTAAAAACTTAATTTTTAATATATGTATATAAATGTTGATCCACTCTTATTATAAATGTATATAAATGAATGAACTACCCACTATAGTATTACGACTTTACGAGTACCTATACCTCGAAAACAAAGCGTCGTACAGCAAAACCCAAAAACGCATAAACAGGTCTACTATGACTACTAGGAGAGGTCTACTATCGAACAGTGAAGAAAGTTCTCGAAAAGTCAGTGACAAGAAAACTTCTTGTTTCTTAGAAAAGAACGGTTCGGGATCATCGGCGAGTACGTGACGTACCTATATAAAGCGTACATGTATAGGTTTACATCGCGGGCCGCGGCTATTGTTTATGACTGTACATAACTATAAGTGCGCAGTAAGTAACATAAAGGAAGGTTCGGGACGGGCCTATTCGGTAGTTCGGGAATTCTAGAGATCCATGGGTAGCCGTATAGGCAAGCACCGGGCCGCGACAAGACGCAGTTTAGTTCCGAAATTGAAACCGAAGCGATTTCTACTAAGTGACAAGGAAGAATTATTTCGACTTCAGCGATGATATTGGACTATAGTGATTGTGCTTAGTGATTTGGACTCTGTTGAGTGGATTTTTGTAAAAATTATTTATTAGATTAAATATAAATTAATTAAAATTAATAGAATCATAAATTAGTTAAGTTTTAAAATTGTCAATAAAAAAATGCAGAAGTTCTGTTCGTTTAATTTATGGATTTTACATTCGGAAGTGGATGAACCAAAATCTTAGGAGATTTAGATGTAATCGCGCCACGTCTATGACATACTGAAGATAAAGAGCTCGCTGAAAACTGAGTCTGACGGTGACGAAAATGAAAATTCATTCGCAAGAAAAATGATTAGTCAAAACCGTTAAACTTTTGGATGGGACAAGGGACGATGCGGGCCACACGTAGCCAAAAGCCACAGCCAGGTACTCGTATCTACTTTGCATACTAGTATTGTAATTGTGCAGCGCGCACCTCTGACAAAGAAATTTATTATATGCACATTTATCGCTGATCCACGGTGATGGCAAATATTGTGACTTTTAATTGATTACAATGCTCTCCATCGCCATGCATGCCTGAGAGAAATTAAAAATTTCTTGAAAGCATGACATTCTCCAAAACGCACATGGCCAGCGTAGTGGACTACTGCCTAAATCCCTCACACTTGTGTGTAGGAAACCTGTGCCCAGCAGTAGGTCATTTTTGTCAGTGTTAGTTGTAATGCCAGAATCGGACAAAAAAATGGAAATTGTTCACCCTTAGGCCACTCCTCTCTGACGGGTGTCATACCTGTCATACCTTGATGCTCTAAGTTTAACACATCATTTTACTGGATATATGAAAAGATAACCCCCACTAGGTTCACAAGATCTATTGTAAGAATTATTAAGTATTATTTTACAAACTAAGAGTATAGAAGGTTCCACAAAATGACGAGGAAATTCTTTTAACAACAATTTTAAGTACCAGGTAAATTTTTTTTCTCTAATTATTCCTATTCTGAAGAATTTAAGCAATAGCACGTTGTAAGCATCGTAAGGTAAAATGAATTTCATATGTTAAAAAACAGCAGAAATGAAACTTACAGGATCCACAAAATCCATGTTGAGCCCATAGCAAAGTTTTTTGATCCTAGACGTAATTTTGTCTATATGCACCTCTTCCATTCTACCTCCTGTAAGTTTAAAAAAGTATAAATACATTGTATAGTACAAAGACAAATTGAGCTATCGAGATTTATTGTTTCAAAACTAAACTGTACCTCGTTTATAAACATACAGCTTGTTACTTTTCCCAACCATCTTGTTAACTAAGTTGAAAATAAGATAAAAAAGAAAAAAACAGAAATACAATACAAGTGAGCTATCTAGAAATGAAAACTATGAAAAAAAATATTAAAAAAGTCAAATCACAAAATTGCTGCTCTGGATTATTCGTTTTGCTTTCCGCAGAAGCAAAGCAGAGCAGAAATAAAAGAAGCAAGAAAGATGACACAAAATGTCAAAATTAGGCGGGAAACCGGGGCCGTGGAAATGGATTTTTTTTATTTGTTTTACGGCATTGGATAAAAATGATTACAGCCGTTCAATATTTTCATTTCATTATTAATTAATAATGACATTGCTAACTCTGTGCATATTGTCAGTGCCAAGCCAAGTATATTTTTTGCATTATACAACAGAGTACCTACCTCTACATTTGTATTCTTGTTGGGAGGAGTTTTGGCGGGAAGTCTGAAGGGACAAGTTGTGCTCCTGTTTTATTTTCATTTTCTTGGTGTATTTTTGAGTTATATCGGATAAAAGTTGATGGCATTTTTTTCGATATAGGTTAATGACAGTGCACGAGTGTTTTTAAATAGAATAACAGTGCGAAAACATGTTTTTTCGGCTTGCCTCCAAAATTCCATCGGACATGTTCTGGTAAAGTAGCCATCCCTTTACTTGAACAATTGACTGACTAGACTGACTGATACCTGACGACTAACTGACTTTTTTCTACGACTACAGTGATCCATTACTTGACGCTGGCCCACAGAACACATATACTCCTGGCGCTGGCCCTGGCAATATGCACGAGTTTGCGACGCCGTAAATATTGAATGGCTGAAAGGATTTTTATCCAATGCCGTAAAACGGAATTTCAAAAAAAAACCTTATTAGACAAGTTTAGACAACTTATTGTAAATAAAATAGCAGTTGATTACGAAATAAAATAAAAGGGTTAATACCTACAGTCCCTACAGCAGAAATATTTTTTTTCTCTTTCAATGAACAGTAGCTAAAGTTATTGATGAAATTTGGAAATATTCAAATGTGATGTTGAAGAAAATGAAGCTAATGTTTTTTAATTAATGTAATATGTAAGAGCATCCTAGTGGACGAATACATAAGAATGGTGCTTAGATATGATCAATCATAATAGGTACTTTGAAAGATGAGAAACTCTCCTGTAATTGTTAACAGGCCTGAATATGATCAAGTATCGTTCGTAATCGGATTATGTTTAGCTATGTCATCTAGTATTTTTATAGGCTCAAGCTTTATAATAAAAAAATTGGCACTTAAAAAGATAAATACTTTGGGAAGCATCAGAGCTTCTGCTGGTGGTTTTGCTTACTTGAAACAATGGATGTGGTGGCTGGGATTAGTAACAAGTAATGCCTATGTATTTTATCTTATTCCAATTCCAAGTATTGATTATTAAACAAATGTTTATAATATTTCATTATTTTTTTTCATTTTCACAGTGGGTGTTGGAGAAGCAGCCAATCTGTTGGCCTATGCTTTTTGTCCTGCTGCTCTGGTGACTCCACTTGGAGCTCTTAGTGTTCTTGTTGCTGCAGTTTTGGCATCTAGATTCCTCAATGAAAAATTAAATTTCATTGGCAAAGTAAGTGTTTCATAATTCTATCCTATACTTATTTCATAAGAGTTTTGATTCCACATACTACTTTAACATATATTTTTTTCCTTTTTAAATTTTTCCTTCTTCCTATTGTGACTCACTTTTACTATTAACTTTAATAAAGATGGTCATAAGCTGACAAAGAGAAATATGGTGTCACCGTCAGCCAAGACATGTATTATATAAGCAAAAAGTCATTAAAACTGAAATAGCTAAAAATCATGATTATGTTAATGAATGTTGTGCATGGATACATCAGTTCCATAACATGACCAAAAGAAAGAAAAAGAAAGAATTTGCTTGTTTGCTTGCTTGCTTGCAACGAATTTGCTCTCAACTTCTCACAGTCACAGTACCTTCCATTATCAGCTCAGCAACATGAGATGATGATTACTATGCACAAATATTTCTTATGCTTCAGATAGTATAAGAAAATCAATGTGTGTGCCTATAAAATTCGAGAGTTCCCCTCGATTTCCCTGGGATCCCATCATCAGATCCTGATTTGGTGACAATGGGACCACCTCGGGAGTATAAGCATACCAAAAAAAAAAGAATTTTGAAAATCGGTCCACAAATGGCGGAGTAATTGGTGAACACATATATATATATATATATAAATAACATACAGCCGAATACAGTACCTCCTCCTTTTGGAAGTCGGTAAAAATACGACGGAAAGTTTCACAGCGAAACAAGTAGCAACAAGAAAGACAACATTTATATGTGTGGGTTCACTGTGAAAGATGATTATTAATTGTTAGTTTTATTTTTGTTTCAACAATTAAATTAATTAGTTGCATTTTTTTAATTGTATCTTGCAATTAACATGAATAAATTTAAATAAATTAATTGCAATATGCAACTAATAGATTAATTGCACTAAGATGATTAAAATATTAATCAATTAATGCCCAACACTGTCAACCACCTATGCATATCTACATTATAAATTAATATAGTATACTTTTTTTTCAGATTGGATGTTTGTTGTGTGTCATTGGATCTATTATATTTGTTCTACACTCACCAAAGGCAGAAGAAATAAGCAGTTTCTCAGAATTAACAATCAAGTTTTGTGACTATACATTCTTGTCATATGTAGGAATAATTTTGTGCATGACTTCTCTCCTAAAGATTGTATTTGTGCCTAAATTTGGTAATTCCAATATAACTGTGTACTTGTTAATATGTTCAGGTATTGGAAGTCTCACAGTTGTTTTTTGTAAAGGTGTAGCCTTAGCTATTAAGGAAAGTATAACTGAAGATGTCAGCAATTTTTCAAGTGCCATGTTTTGGTTACTATTGGCAATGTCTATAGTTTGTGTAATGATACAAATGAATTATTTAAATAAGTCACTAGATATATTTAATACTAGTATTGTGACTCCAGTATACTATGTAATGTTTACAGTGTTAGTTATTATGGCGTCTGGTATCCTCTTCAGAGAATGGGAACATATGCCTGGATATGATATTGCAGGTTGCATTTGTGGTTTTTTTATACTAATGATTGCAGTATTTATGTTAAATGCATTCAAGGACATCCAGATATCTTTCAGAGATTTGAACTTGAATGTAAGACAAAGAGTAAATGATGTTGAAAGTAGAACAAGTGAGGATAGTTGTAACATGTTCAATTTGAATAGATCAAGACAGTTATGACTGCATTTAATCTGTCAAATATAATTTTATAATTTCCATATTATAAACTCAAGCATTGACAAGCTCTGGCACAAGGATACTGGTGATAAAACTCTCACTTATAGGGAGTATCACTGTGGATTTACTGTAAGTATATATATGTACCTATGTAATAGCTAGAGCACTAAATTTCTTTCCTGATTTCACAGTATTATATTAATAAATAATAGTGAATTTAATTAAAATCAAATCAAATCTTTAACATGTATTTAAGTAATAAGTGTGGTATTGAAACTGTTTAGTGCATATAATTTGATATCTTGCAACCATTGAAAAGAGAACATTGAATCATTAGAGTAAATACATATAATTTATTTAGGTATGTTTTTTTTATTACTAGTCTGATCTTTTTCATTTCTGTTACCATTGTCTTAAAATATATATGTATACTGATATCATAGATAATAAAGTTATAGAAATAAATACCTACACACATAAGGTATTGTTGTCTTATTACAGGTGAAACAAATCTTAAACTCTTATGTATTTGATATTATATTTAGTACAAAAACAAGTCAATTTTTGAGAAATGTATCTTTGTTATAAATAAACAGTGACAGAATGATATATAAATGTCCTGCAAATAGGACAGGTACGTTGATAGCCATAGAGCCTCACACAGCATTCAGTACACAAGCAAATATGTCGGCATGGTAGAGTTAATACACATTTCTGCCTCTCCTGGCATATGACACACAAACTATCTGCAGCATTTGCTGCTTCATCTACCTCTGCCAAACTTAGGTCAAGGTCTCTTTGTACTTGCTGACCAGTTGCTAAGCGAGCTATCATTCTTACTTCAGAATCAGTAAAATAGTTATACAAAGTATAATATAAATATAGAACCTTTCTTATTAATATCCAATAAACATTTATTACTTGGAATTGCACAGTTTCTCTAAAGTAAATACATAAGCGAGCTATTGCAATAGCCAATAAAATACCAATAAATGATTCTAAAGGCACATCAGATAGAAAATTTGTAAAACTCAACAATGACATGTAAGCATCTATAATGTTGTTCAGAATAGTATTACCTATTTGTTTAAAAATAGTCTTTATGATATATGGTAAGTGCACAGGCACAAATGTCAACACTAGCCAAAGAGATTCTCCCATGAATATTAACATCTTTTTCCAAAACAAAAGCACTTCACCACAAGCGATTAGCACCGAATCCAATGACCATTTAACAGCACCAACTAATAAATTGTACTTGTAATTAATTTCCATAAACACTGCTATGATTACATCCAGTAACTGGTGCCACTGATAATATATATAATCGAGTATATCCATCGCCGCTCCAGGTATGTCTTCAGTAAATATATAAACATTATCTTCGTAAACAATACGAAAAAATAGAAATATGTTCAGAATTACATTGAAAGCAAAAGTCGTTATCGAACTTATTAGGATAACTATTAACTGGCCTATTAATGACACGAAACTTAAAAAGTTTTGGAATAATACCGCCAGTAAATTTACAGTTTGGGCTAAATAAGCTATCATTTTCAGTCTTCATTCTCATCTGAACTCTTAATAAAATTGAAAATCTCTTTGCAAGTTGTAAAAGATGTAATTTTTTCCGTTGTTTGTTCTGTCGTTCTCAAATCAATCAATCATCACAGAGTATATTTGTTTCAAAGACCAATAATCCTAAAGACAGCGGGTCGGTGTAACCACTTTGTTGGCATCTCTTTTTCGCAGCCAGTGTTACCCACTTATCATATTTTCCCCTAAATTTGGTAATCTACAATATCAAGCAAGTAAACTATAAACATTGGCAGACCAAACTGTGAAAGGATTTATATGCTTGTGCATTATGGTTGGTTGTTTGTGAGTTTAGATTGGTTGACTGGCATAAAGTTAATTGGGTCAGCAAATTACAGGACATACATATAGGAGAAAATAAAAGACAAATACAAAGATTTTTAATGGCACCAATATGGGTGTTTACAAAAGCTGTTAATACATATTTAGTACGTCATATTTACCTTAATGAGCTATGCAAATATTACAAAGATAAAAGTAAACACTTAGTTATAACGCAATATATAAAAATGTACATTTGTATCAATTTTATTATTATTTTTCTTCTCTTTATCCTTTTGGTCAATAAATGGCTTTCAAAATAGACCGAACAAATTCGGAGTTAAATTGATGGTTGCCAGTCAATACGTCCAGTGGCCTGAATCCATTTATTTTCGGCAAGACCGTCAGTTGGAAAACTGAAAAAAATATGACAGCAACATGAGATGAAATTCGTCTGGTAAACTTCTCATAATGTCTAATACAAAATGTATGGAGTATCTTTTTATAGTCTGTGTGAGTGAAATTTAATATGTCGGGAAAATGCTCATAACGTGCACCCCAGGCGCGGTCCCAGGTGGGGGGGTCACAGGACATGACCCCCCCCCCCAATCCGTCAGTCATGCGTACATGGAAGGTAAAACAAGCGAATTTGAGACACTTCTTCCCTCAAATTTCTTGGCGACCCTCCCCCCAAAATTGAAGGCTGCGACCGCGCCTGGTGCACCCAGCCTATAACATTTTACTGGTCTCCACTTATATAGTTATATATAAACAGGGGGTATTTGAGCCTCCCGCTTGAAATGTAACTAACTACTAATGAGGTAACACATAATCTTTGATATTATTATTGTCACTGTTTTTGTTAAAAATAATTATATTTAAATAAGATGGTTAATTTTTTTCTAATACGGGGAGGATATTTTGATTCGAGATCTGACAACACAATTTCGAATTTGACAATGTTTGAAATAAACAAATATAAGTTTATTTTCACGAATTTCACTATATTTACGTTGAATGACTAGTTATAAGACAAAAGTAATTAAATATCTATATATAAACAATACATATTTAATACATTTTAAAGAGAAGTATTTAACTTACGCGTAAAATGTAATACCTTCCGGCAGCCTTCCTGTTTACGCTCACTGCGGCTCTTACAACCTAAAATACTGCAGCTCACCATATTATGGAACTAGAAAAATGTTATTTGCTTTTAATACAACACAATTTACAGCTGTAAGAATCGATTTTAACACATAAATATTATAAAACAACAATGTCACCCCAACTTCCACAGTTTGCCTGCCACATAATTAAAGGGCACTGTCAAAATATGTGGTTACACAGAAAAGGACAGAAAATCTCGCTCCCATCTCTTTTTAACAAGTTCTTTAAGTATATTTCGATCTCGCTTTAGCGTGCCGTAATGAAAATATGCCTCTGTCTATAGTACGTAAGTACATTATTCTTAGTCTAAGATTTGTTTATTAACTAATTGTCATTGTCACTGTCAGTATTGTCACTGGTAATCTGTCCCAGACTCAGAACCAAGAAGCGTAGATAGAGAAACTAATAGATCAAGTCACACGTTCCATCTCTTTTACCCCACGGCGAAATAGCCAGATCTAAATACAGCATGTGCAAAAGAAACATGAATACACGTTTCTTGTCCTTATCGCTGTAACCGGGTGACTCCAAAACGTAGACTCCAAAATGTCATTTCACAAAGTACTTCGAATGTCAAACTATGTTATTAACTAAGAAGTGCTGAAGAGTTTTTTGTGTTTTTTCGTAATATTTCCATGTATTCTTAATAAGGATGTGACTGAAAGTATATGTTGTGTATATTGGAGCCTCAATAAGGTGCAGTGCTTTAATTTAAGCTCTCAAAACCGACTTAAACTAGTGTCGTGTGATGTTACATTCAATAGGTGAGTTTAACTACTTTTTACTGGTTGTTTGATAGTAAAAACTAATCATTTTGTTGGTAAATGTTGTTCTACATCTGTATCAGTACCATTTAGTGTCTTTAAACCTCGAAATTATCTAAATTAAAATTTATATTACAACTGTCAGTGTTACCATATGAAGAAAACAATTTTTCCTCAATTTGGTATCTTAAATAAGGATTATAATGATTGAGGGCGCAGATGGGAATATGCACGTGTATTTTTCCTTCTATAGCATACAATTTTAATACCTTCGTGTCAATTTTTAGACCGTTTGTGGATTGTGATATTTTTTGTGAACTTGTTTCCGTTTTGACAATAAACCATTTGATAACCTTAAAAATAACCAATTTCATTATTACTCCTACATGTAAGCACTTTGTTTACACTTATATGTGAACCACTCATTATAAAATTACAATTTTAAAAATTTTGGTTACAGATTTCCCACATAAGAAGATTTAGTAAAGGTATTGAAACACATGCCAGTAATGGAATGAAAATGATTCGCTTACTAATATTATAATGCAAGTGAAATTCAAGTTACATGAATTAAGCGTTTTGTCAACTTGCATACCATACATGAAATAAAAAAGGCGCATTGATCCAATTATCTATTACTGCATGAAAAAAGGAAGAATATCTCTAAACAAATCTTATTTCCCATATTGAAATAAAATGGAACATGTTATCAGGTATAATAGATAAACACATTTAGTGCAAGTTTTTTTAACTCATCCATCATGACCAACTTTAGATATTTTTTTAGATATAGTAGATCATGAATATGTCTGCATCAAGTTCAAGTAAACGTTAAATTTTAATTCCACGGGCAAAAATAATACCCAAATCTGCTAATAAAAGAAATAAAGAATGTATAAAAAATATTTTTTTTAGTTTATCATTTTTATCAATCCCCAACGTAATTTCATATACTGTATATTATATAACACAGTACAACATAATGTATATTGGTATAGGTTACTGGATTACTGTATGTTGTTTAATATTTTAATTAAAGTATCAAAACTAAAGATAAGCAACGATGATGGGAAATTAAAAGTAGATGAATTATTTTGTGTTTTATTATAATAATATAATATACTTTAGTGTTATGGAACGCAGTACAAAGTAAAATAAATATTAATTATTTTTTTACTTTGTACTGCGTTTTAATAATTCTAGAGGATATTATATTATTATGTAACCTAATAATAACCGTCTTATACATAAAAAAAACTACGAAATGTTTTATACATGCCCTTTATAGCTAAAACATGCTTTGTCTTTTAACGCCGACGTTTTGACATAGACAAAAATGAAACAATTTAATCTTAGCCATGAGGTTTTTAAAACGATTGATCATTTTTATGAATAAGATGGAAAATTAGGTTTTGAGTGTGCTTTACTACTAAATTGTTTTGTATTCGGAATATGCAGCGTATTTTAAGTAACTTTTAATTTAGCATTGATCTGATGAACCCCATTTCGAAACTCTTGTGTGCAAAAGTTATCTTTTGTAAATATTTAAAAACAGAAAACACATCACAGTCAAATACCATATATCAAATTGTTATTCCCTGAAAATTCCGGAAAATGAAATAATGACAACACTGTGGGTAAATATATCTATCTCACACGCGGTTACGCGGTGGCTTAATCTATTGGTTTCTCTATCTACGCCAAGAAGCCTCCACCATAAGAATAAATAACGTAAGTACACCAAGAAAATGAAAATAAAACAAGAGCACAATATGTCTTTTCGACTTCCCGCCAAAACACCAAATCATGTACTTACGTACTATAGACAGAGGCCTATTTTCATTACGGCACGCTAAAGCGAGATTGAAATATACTTGATGAACTTGTTAGAAAGAGATGGGAGCGAGATTTTCTGTCCTTTTCGGTGTAACCACATATTTTGACACTGCCCTTTAAATAAGTGGCAGACAAACTGTGGAAGTCGGGGTGACATTGTTGTTTTATAATATTTCTGTGTAAAAATCGATTCTCACAGCTGTAAATTGTGTTGTATTATAAGCAAATAACATTCTGCGAGTTTCATAATATGGTGAGCTGCAGTATTTTAGGTTCTAAGAGCCGCAGTGAGCGTAAACAGGAAGGCTGCCGGAAGGCATTACATTTTACGCGTAAGTTAAATACTTCTCTTTAAAATAATGTAGTTTAAAAAACTAAAAAAACACGCTTTTGAGAAAATACGAACTAAAAACTAAAAAAATAAGAAGAAAATGTATATTACTGTAAATAAAGCGTGGGGTGCATGGTGTCTATAGTATCTTAAAAAAACCACCCCACGCTTTATTTACAGTAATATACATTTTCTTCTTTTTTTTTAGTTTTTAGTTCGTATTTTCTCAAAAGCGTGTTTTTTTAGTTTTTTAAACTACATTATTTATTTTTAATTTTTTAGTTGGATTTTTAAATGGAATAATTTTATCAAATTAGTGTATTGTCATCGGTCCTCAATAAATCTACAAAGTTTGAACGAAATCTGGCCATTTAAAGTGGGTCAAAATCGCGCCCAAAGAAGTCGGTTACAAACATACAAACATACAGGTGAAGCTAATAAAAAGCGTGTAAAAATGTACTAAATATGTATTATTTATATATAGATATTTAATTACTTTTGTCTTATTACTAGTCATTCAACGTAAATATAGTGAAATTCGTGAAAATAAACTTATAATTGTTCATTTCAAATATTGTCAAATTCGAAATTGTGTTGTCAGATCTCAAATAAAAATATCCTGCCCGTATTATTAAAAAATTAACCATCTTATTGAAATATATTTATTTTTAACAAAAACAGTGACCAGAAATAATAATATCAAAGATTATGTGTTACCTACCTCATTAGTAGTTAGTTACATTTCAAGCGGGCGGCTCAAATCCCACCTGTTTATATATAACTATTTAAGTGGAGACCAGTAAAATGTTATAGGCTGGGTGCACCAGGCGCGGTCGCAGCCTTCAATTTTTTGGGGAGGGTCACTAAGAAATTTGGGGGAAGAGGTGTCTCAAATTGGCTTGTTTCACCTTCCATCTACGCATGACTGATGGATTTTGGGGGGGGGGGGTCATGTCCCCTGTGACTAGGGTTGCCACCCGTACTTTATAATAAAGTATTATACGTTATCACAGGTAATTGTACTCTATACTTTATGAGAAGAATAAAGTACACGAAAATACTTTATTTCCTATGATTTGATTTCTTTGAGACGAGACTTCGAAAAGTTTAGTCGTAAGTATTTAAGTTATTTAATTTGTATTGTCAATTCCTGCCATGTCAACGTTTACAAAAAGGGTTTTTTCTGTAATGAACAGTAAATGGCGAGACGAAAGAAACCGAGCACCACTAAATTTGATATAATGAATTACTTATTTACTTTAATATAAAAGTAGACTACTTTTTTAGTAGTGATAGAAATTTGATACAAACTAATAAAAACAAAATGTGTACTTTATTTTCATACTGTGTACTTTATTTTTCTTACCTATAATAACCAATGTACTTTAGTTGCAAAAAAAAGGTGGCAACCCTACCTGTGACCCCCCCTGGGACCGCGCCTGGAGTGCACATTATGAGCATTTTCCCGACATATTAAATTTCACTCAGACAGACTATAAAAAGGTACTCCATACATTTTGTATTAGACATTATGAGAAATTTACCAGACGAATTTTATCTCACGTTGCTGTCATATTTTTTTCAGTTTTCCAACTGACGCTCTTGCCGAAAATAAATGGATTCAGGCCACTGGACGTATTGACTGGCAACCATCAATATAATTTCGAATTTGTTCGGTCTATTTTGAAAGCCATTTATTGACCAAAAGGATAAAGAGAAGATAAATAAAAATAATAATAAAATTGATATAAATGTACATTTTTATAAATTGCGTTATAACTGTTTACTTTTATCTTTGTAATATTTGCATACTTTATTAAGGTAAATATAACGTACTAAATATGTATTAACAGCTTTTTTAAACATCCATATTTGTGCAAATAAAAATCTTTGTATTTGTCTTTTATTTTCTCCTATATGTATGTCCTGTAATTTGCTTACCCAATTAACTTTATGGCAGTCAACCAATCTAAACTCACCAACAACCAACCATTATGCACGATCATATAAATTCTTTCACAGTTTGGCCTGCCAATCTTTATATTTTACTTGCTTGATATTGTAGATTACCAAATTTGGGGGAAAATATGATAAGTGGGTAACACTGGCTGCGAAAAAGAGAAGCCAACATAATGGTTACACCGACCCGCCGTCTTGAGGATTATTGGTCTAAGCATAATAATATGAAGGGTACAGGCAGTGTTGCCAACTGCACCGTAATTACGGTAAAAACACCGTAATCAGTATAGATCTACCACCTACGGTAGGAATATAATTACGGTAGCAAAAAGCACCGTAATACACATTGAAAATCGTAATCGTTTAAACATTTTGTAGATATGTTATGTATGATATAATTTCAAATATTTTTCCAAATTTGAATGTGGGAATGTGTTTATGTTGGGCATTTTGTCTCTACCACACTCGAATTCTGAGTGCGAAAGAATCTTCAGCAGAGTCAATGACATTAAAACAAAAAACGGAATAAATTCCTGACAAAATCCATCAATCGAAATCTTTTATCGCAGCAGGCCATACAGCGACAAGGAAACATGAAACCGATTACAGCGTTTACAAAACAACGGTTTGCACTCCGGGAGTGAAGTGAAAACTTGAATGTAAAGTTGTTATTTTTGATATTTTGGAATGGTTAGGGAATAATTTCGCACGAATTGCTTTAATTAGCAGTATTATTTTTCATTTAGTATTTTCAGTAGGTTTTCATCTAGGTACTATTTTTATAAAGTAGATACTCACTCATTTTCTTTCACTATTAGGTACTTCGTCACATTTTTCATTAATAGATGCACTTTGTTCAATGTCCATATTTTAAATACTTGATATTAACGAATTTTACAAGTATAGACAGTCGAGCCGTCATCAGCTGTCACCCCTCCGTCTTACGAATTTTCGATCAGGCCACGTGTCCTGACGCGCGTTTAACATTTGTTACCCATCTCGAAAAAGTGCACAACGCCGCTAAAGAAGATTTCACTTCAAAAACTGCGTTGATTTTAATCCCAGTGACGCTATGCATCAAAAAAATAATATAGATATGTATAAAAATATTGAAACTATTATATTATTGTCTGATTCTGATCAAAAATATAGTTTATTTTCACAACTCTGACCTATAGTTTGCTGCTAAATAAACAAGGTAATTTTACCGTAATTACAAATGAGGACTGCAACATAATTTTGTAAAATTTACCGTATTTTTAGAGGAATTCTACCATCCGCTAGATTTCAGAGTTGGCAACACTGGGTACAGGCAAAGAATAGGGAATGTCCTAATGAATTCATTTTTAGAAAAACACATTTTAAAGTTTGGAAGTCATATTTTTTTTATTGAGATCAAAGTTTGCAGTTCTGTTTAATTAGAACTAATCAATACTTATTATTTAATATAATTATTCTTAACATCAAACTTTTTAGTTATTAAAATATATGTAATTGTCAAATTATAGCAATTCAAACCTCTTACAGCAAGTAAAAAACAAGGAATGTCCTAAACAAAACAAACATAAACAAGGAATGTCCAATTCAATCCACAGCATCTATAGTTTTTGAATAATATTTAAGTGATACATAAAATACTTGTGTTTCCCTAGAACAAAATAGACACATCAAGTCTTTGTATTTTATATAGTTTGAAGATATAATTTTATTTATCTATATTCAAATCTTATCTTCAAACTTTCGAGAAGAAGAAGAAGATTCTTCTTCTGCTGAATGTTGTACACATTTATAAGCCCCGAAATTAAGTTCTGCTCAGTACCTAACACTCCCCAATGAATTAAAAAAAAAATATGTTTCTCTGATTACTTTAATTTATATTTTCGAAACATTTGAACCTTAAACAGTTACATGATTCGCCTTGTTCATGAGATGAAAACTGGAACTTTTTCTTCTTCAGTTCTAACAGTCTTCTTTGTTTTCTTTGTAGTTTTATGACCATTCTTTGCCACCGTGCCAATACGGGAACACTTAATTAATGAGGGTAGGTAACAAGAATGTTGACAATAGTTAACATCTTATTACGTTTTTTGTTAATATAAAGTGCAATCAAAATATACAATATAAAGCTGTTGTGCATTATTTCGTATTTTCTTAGTATCATCCAATTAATTTTCATGATCAAGTTAACTTCTGAGGTGAGTACACTTTTTTTATTATAATTAAATTTTGGTAAGTCACAATGTTATAAATTCTTGTGCTACGACTAATTCAGTAAGTAAACATATATAAGTAAACATTTAAGCCTACTTTTATCTTTTATTTTTCATTTTAGGGCTCCCAAAATATTAGTGTGCCATTTTGGGCACAACGGCTACAAGTGTACTAAATATATATCTTTTTTCCAGAGTACCAAGATGAACCGTAAACGTCATTTACAGGCAGTAACAACTTCCGTGGCTTAGAAGATGCCATCAGTACGATCAGAGAAAACAGTGACGATGGCTTGGAGTATGATTTGGCCATTATCCCTCCAGAACCGAGTATCATCAGTATCATCACTGATGAAGAAGAGGGTTTTGATTACAATATGGCTCCAACCAGCTTACCAAATGATGTGCCTGGAAACATTGTGGTGTTTGTTCATGCAGTCTGTACACTTTCAGATTCAGATATCGACTAGATAGTGACGATGAACCATTAGCTGTAAAAAGGTCACGACTACAATCCCATACTTTGGCGCAAACTTTAGCGCAAATAGAACAATCAGAACTGCCACAATCAAATTGAAGAACGCTGTTTTCTCCAAATTAGCGGAAGTGTTCTCCAAATTACACAAAGACTTATGAAGAAACCCCGAACCGAGCACAGAACGAGCACCGTGTAAAAGAAGAGTTGAAAGAATTGACACCAGTTCAAATCTTTGAGAAGCTTTTTGACGACGTAGTGTTCACAATCATCGATGCCTTCTCCAACTTATACGTCAGGCAAAATAACAGACACAATTTTAGTGTCACTGTTGTTGATCTAAAGACTTTCTTTGGGATATTGCTACTATCAGGCTATCACAAGTTGCCAAGAGAAGGGATATGTTGGTATCTAGATGAAGATACATACATACATACTGCGCGTCCTCATTCTTCAAACATTGATGGGTTATAGTTAGATGGCTCTGACCATAGTGACCATGCTCCTGAGAAGCTGCCTAAGCGTGTGTGATGTATTGTGTGTCATAACAAAAGCCGAAGGGAATGTAAAAAGTGCAAAAAAAACTTTGCATTGAAAAATCATGCTTTGTTACTTTTCACTCTTAAGTGACCACTGTACCAATTTGGGAACACCTCTGTAATTTCCTGAAAAAAATTATGCAATTTCTTTTTCATGTATTTTTGTTTATTTCCTTATACTAGCTACGCAATAATAAAGAAATTTATTAATTTTTGTTTATCTTTTATGTTTGGCCTCAAATGGGTTAATAATATTATGAGAATTCTCTTCATTTTCTGAGCAAGAATCCATCATTTACTTGTTTTATACGCAAAATAACAAAACACAGCAAGCTCGAAAAAATGTAATTTCAAAATGACAACTGTCGGTTTGGACAATCCTTCTTCTCAACCGGTATGTCATGGACATTCCCAGTTCTTATTGCAGTTCTTTGCACTTTGGGCATAAACAAAAACGTATTTTTAGCGATATCTGTCAAGTCGTAGTAAAAACTAGTGATTGAGAATGGTAATAACATAGACACTGATATGCTTTCTGTACAAAATTTAAAAAAGAAAAAATTGCGACATTCCCTGTTCTTTGCCTGTACCCTTCATATAATGAATAAAATAGGGCCGACAGAAAAGCGCGGGAAATTTTCAAAGTTGGCGGGTGTCCTTTTTCGGCGCTCTTTAAATTTTTTTAAGATTAATTAGTAAATTTATCATAAGAGTTGTAAAATTAACTTTCTCTTAAAGATTTATATATCTTTTCATATATATTTAATTAGTTCAGTGCTCTTTCGGTAAGTTTATACTTTTCTTCTCGATATGGAGGAGCCATACCATTTCTAATAACCTTATTTTATCTGAGCTAATAACGAGTTGAGCATGAATACAGACGTTTCAACCCAAATAAGCTATCGTAAGCGAATAAAATACAAAAAATTTGAAATAGCGGAAATAGCTCTTCATCTTCAAAATATGTCAGTAACTCTATATGTGACAGTGATGACGGACCCACTGAGCCAACAAATATTGTAAATATTCAGAATAATTAAAATAACTCTCAAAAACCACAAGAATATCGTAAAGTTTTTGTTAATACAGAATATACACTGTTCACGTACAAAGAGAACTTTCATCTCCTGATGATGCGACCACATTCCACCCACCCAGTACTTTTTGGTAGATTATTGCAGAAGTATTCCTTTAAAACATTATAAATGGTAGTATTAAAAAAAATTGAAGGAACAGAATCTCATTGGCTTTCTCTCATTTCACTGATGCCAATTGGTTCTTAACTCACCCTTGCCTTGTTTCTCATAAATTAAAAGCTTTTATACCAACCTTTAGAAAAACACGTATAGGTCTCATAAGAGACCTGTAGAGTGGACACCAGAGAAGATAAAAGAAAACATTTCTATTCCATTTGGGTGTGGTGAAATTATTAAAATAAGGCGCCTTAATTATAAATTGAGATTTGCAGTTGCTGCAGCAACTGCAGAAGTATAGTAAACAAGAAATGTGATCTTGATAACTTAATCAGATAACTTAATAAATATGACCCTCTTATTATCTCCCTTTCGGAGACATGGTTGTCCCTAGGTATTCCTTTATTTATTTATTTATTTATTTTAGACATACCAACAGCATAGTATACAAAACATTTAAAAGAACATTAAATACATTAGAAGCATATTATCAGGTATACATGCCAATTATAGGTACGTACAACATTTTACCAGAATATACATGAATACCAGGATATACATTATACATGTCTCCGAAAGGATAGTTCAGATGGATATGGTGGCATTGCCACATTAATCAAGAACTCTGTCCACTTCTCTGCTGTCTTCTCTCTTCTTCCTGAATTTGGTGACATTCCGCTTCTTGCTATATCTGTAGATGTCAGCTATGTGACAACATACATTGCTCATCCATCCCTAGAAGTATTTGAAAAAATTAAACAAATATTATATTCACTCCCACAGCAAACTTTATTAATGGGAGATTTTAATAGCAATCACCAGGTGTGGGGTAGTTCTGTTAACAGTTCATTATGGGGA
Organism: Pyrgus malvae; assembly: GCA_911387765.1. NCBI lineage: Eukaryota > Metazoa > Arthropoda > Insecta > Lepidoptera > Hesperiidae > Pyrgus > Pyrgus malvae. Next base: position 11,852,569 of record OU426954.1, on the reverse strand, counting down.
ATTGTTGCTTGATGCTTAGACAAGAACAACTTATCCAATCCAGTAATTATTCTAAAAGATTTAGCTTGTATGTTATTTATTTTTTCCATCCAGCTTTGTTACCTGGTTCCAATAAAAATGTCCCATAGTCAAGAATGCTCCTAATTAAAGCATTATCAAGCAGTTTTAATGAGAGCGGGTGGGCGCCCCAACATACACCTGATAAACATCTTAATATATTTATATTTCGTTCGCATTTTGAAACAATATAATCACAATGAGGAATGCCGGTTAGTCTAGAATCTAAAATAAGCCAAAGAAATTTCGTTTGAGTTTTAATAGGAATTATATTGTTAAACTTATTTTAACGACAGGTAGGTATATTTCGTTTTCTAGTAAAAATGACTGCAATACTTTTTTGAGTAGATATTTCTAAAGCATGCAAATTCATCCAACATTTTAATGAATTAAGGGAGATTGATAAAGGATTAAAAGCTATGGAAATAGAATCGTTGACTTTGTATAAGAGAAGGTCGTCAGCGTATTGCAATATTTTTATTGGTCTTTGGATGGACTGAGCTAAGTCGAATGTATAAATATTATATAATAGCGGACTTAGCACCGATCCTTGCGGCAAACCTTTCCAAACAAGTCTTTCGATTAACATTCCATTATCGAGAAGTAATTTAATTTTTCTTTCGGTTAAAATATTTATAACAAATTTTGTGATATATGGAATGTTAAGAGAGTTTATTTTATGAAACAGTAAAGGAAGTAAAACACTGTCGTATGCCGATTTTATATCGAGAAATGTAGCAGCAATGGATTCATTATTTGTAAAAGCAAGTTGAATATCAGAACAAAATATAGCAATGCTGTCTATTGTACTTTTTCCTTTTCTGAAGCCAAACTGTGAAGCCGGAATTATGTTATTGTGTTCAATAAACCATTCTAGGCGATTTTTAAGTAAATGTTCAGTTATTTTTACTAAAACCGAAGAAAGTGCTATTGGCCTGTACGATGATGGTTCTTCAGAAGGTTTATCAGGTTTTAATATTGGAATGATTACCTATTTGAGATTTCCACGAGTTAGGAACGGACCCAGTCAGCATAACTGAATCAATTATTTCTAAATAATAGTTAAGTAATAAATCGTTTAAATTAACAATGAAAGAATAAGGAATAGGATCTTCACCAGGAGCTGAGTCCTTTAGATGACTCAAAACACCTTTTAATTCATTCATTGTAAATGGGGAGCTAAGTCCGGTCTGATTAATATTAGAACTCAAAGCATGTGGGCAGAATAATTCCTCTTCTTTAGGCACGTATGAGGGCGCTAACATGTGCATGAACTTACAAGCAAGGTTGGGAGAAATAAGAGTTTTAGTGGGTTCTTTAAACACTGATCGAAATCTTACCCTTTACCGCATGTCGTTCCATATTTGGAACACTACCAATTCTGGTAAAAATATATTCGTTACGTCATCTATGTTACGTGATCAACACTACAACACTTGTTAGGTGTGTATCCAAACGTAAAATATCAATGGCGTGTCTCTAGCTTGTCTCTGGTTCGATATTTCAATGACAGGAGTTGTCATTCTGGCGTAATTGATGGTGAGCGAGTTTGATCTCAATTTTGTGCTATTTTCCACGTTATTTTGTGCAAATTAATAAGATTTTGGACTTTACTGTAAACTTATACACATCCCGAACGATCCTACAGAAAAACATGTAAGTAATTTCGATCATATCTTGATAAAATTTCGTATACAACTTTGTTCCAAGGATGGAACAACATGCAGTGCAGGTTTTATGGCCCGGGCACATATGGAACAACATGCAATAACGTTTAAATCCAAATATGGAACACCATGCACACGGTACCTCCATTGGTCATTAAAATATTGGCCACCGCCATTTTGTTTTTTGAAAATATGTTATTTAGATTATTCATATTATTTGGTTTTTTTATTATTCTTATTGCATAAGAAGACTTATTTTATTGTGAATTTGAATAAGTTGGTACTTAGGTATCATAAATAATATTCATAAAGTGACAGATTACCTACATTTATGTGACTTAAGATGTAAGGGTAAGTTTTGGGGGGAGGGGGTCTGATGCGAATTATGAGCCCCCTTTTTTTGCATGGCTATTGGAACCTGACATAACCTATAGTTTTGTATAGTTGTTACAGATAAAATGAAAACGCGTGGGCGTACTGTCACAATTCCTCCTGACTATAGTGAAGATGAAAATCTATCAGATGATAATGAATATACTTTACCATCGAAAAAGCCTTTAGTTGTGGAGGAATCTGAAGATGATGAAGACGATGATGATGAAGATGTTGCAGAGATAGAGGCCATATACTTAGATGAAGATTTCGGTGAAGATGGCCTGGTTGAAGACGTAGAACAGCCGTCTACGTCCACAGGTATAAAAAAGAAGATTAAAAAAACTCCAAACAGAATAACAAAAAAAGCCAGATACATATGGACCGAAAAGTCCATTGACTTTAACAACCAGAATATATCTTTTCTTGGATGTGAGGATCTGCCAGATGAAATACTAAAGTTAGAAACTCCCATGAACTTTTTTAAACTTTTATTTACGACAGAAGCTCTAGACTTGATATATGATCAGAGCAAGCTATATGCTGAACAGATAGACCCTGGAAAGGCAAATTCTATAACAAGGGATGATATTACCAAATTTATTGGTGTAATCATTTACATGTCTGTAGTTCAATTGCCGTCAACGCGCCACTACTGGCGGGAAGGCACATATATTGAAAAAGTGGCTTCAACTATGACATGTAATAAATTTGAAGAAATCAAGAGGTTCTTACATTTTTTTGACAAGACCAAAGAACTAAGTAGAAGCAATGAAAATTATGATAAACTTCAAAAAATCAGACCCTTTCTTGACGTTGTAAGAAAGCAGTTATTAAAAATACCCAAAGAAGAATATTTATCAATTGATAAATATGAAGTTGAACTAAGTGTCACCTCATGGGTGGACAATAAAGTAGTAAGCTTATGCTCTTCATATGTTGGCAAAGAACCTATGGATATTGCCAAAAGATATTCAAAGGAACAGAAAAAGAAGGTTGATGTTCCTCGTCCAAAATCGGTGGAAATCTATAATAAATATATGGGTGGAGTGGACTTATTAGATTCCATGTTGGGATTTTACAGAATCAAAATTCGAAGTAAGAAATGGTACATCCGCATCTTCTTTCACGTCATCGACATGATAACAGTGAACAGTTGGTTATTACAGCGACGAAGAAATAGACAAAAGGGGAATGACATGTACATGCCATTATTGGATTTCAAATTGTACATCGCTGATGTTCTTATGCGTGAAACGACCGCTGTCTTTACACCTACAACCAGAGGACGACCCCCACTAAATAAAAATATTGAAAACATACAAAAAATAAAACGGCGCCGTATCGAGCTGCCTCCAAGAGAAGTGGTAGAAGATGGCTTAGGTCACTGGCCTAATTGGGCAAAGGATAGGCAGCGCTGCAAAAATTGCAGCCAAAAGTCATATGTATATTGCAGCAAGTGTGCGTGTTATTTTTGCTTTAACAAAGATCGCAATTGTTTCAAAGAGTTCCACATGGTAACATTGGGATAACTGTAGCGCCTTTAAATAAAATACTTAATACGAAGAGTGATTTTTCATTACTTCGCGCCTTCGTTACTCGATCATACCCAGCAGCCTTATACACGGTTACATATTCTTCATTGCTTAATTCATTGTTAGACTTATTATACATTTTAGGTAGTTATATCAGAGTTTGGAAAAGGAATGTCCACAACTTGACTGATTCTAAATAAATAAGACAATTTGTTAAGACACTATTGCATGCTGTCCCATATTTGGAACATCAATAAATATGATCTTTACTGCATAGTGTTCCAGATATGGAACTTCATGTTTTTGCCGTTTTTCTCTATTTTCCGAAGACTTTTATTTTTCTTTATATTTTTCTGGCATAGCTACTAGGCCACAGAAGGCCAAAAATTAATTTCAGCAGATTTAAAAAATCCATGCGGTAAAGGGTTAATATTTTTCAATACTTCAGAAGGAAAACTATCAGGAGAGATTGAGGAACAATATTTTCTCCATCCGTTAGATTTCTTTTTTTTAAGAACTTATGGGTGCTCACAATTAGATCAGATAGAGACTTGAAATTTTCAGGAGACATTTCAGAACAATACTGTTTCAGCCTCTTTTCTCTTTTTAACAGCTTCTGTACACTCCTCATCCCACCACGGCGGTGATGGAATCTTATGATCATTATTATTATGTTTACATTTGAAGATGTTACGTTTTGCAACATGCTTACAAAAGCATCATTACAAATATCTACATTATTGTCAATTTTAGGGGGAGAATATGAATGTAGCTTTCTAATGGTGCTAGAATTTTTGAAATCGGAACAGTAGTTTTTGACTTTATTCATTACAAACATAAAATACAAATCTTTCCTCTTTATAATATTAGTAACGTACGCACAGCGTAGGGAGCCGACCTCACGTCTGAGCCGCGCGGGTACCTTACTCATAGCATAAGCATAAATAATTCTACATAGAACGGAATCTCCTTTGACCGCATTCGATACGCCGCAATTTATATACCTACTTCCCTCTTCACCCCGTTACGCCCCTCTGTCGCCCAGGCGTGTTGCCAGGGTTGTGAACTGTTAGTAATGCTTATGTCAAAAGATAATATCGCAAAAATATAAGTTTTTCTTTACTTAAAAATCATTATTTTAGTTTAGTATTACAAAATATGAGAATGATAAATACTTACCTACTCTATAAATACTTATAAATAATATTTCTTAATAAGTTATAAGTACCATACCAAATGAAGTCATTTAAGTAAGTATTACTTACATATATAGGTGTAAGTACTTACGTAGTGTAGGTTTAAAATAAACGAATTACATATTAAGTATAACGTGCGTGCGCCAGTGCCGCGGCGCCGCAATCGCGAGGCAAAGCAATCGAGAAAGGTTCAATGACCGATGGCGGGGGCTATTAAAAAATATTTTGGCGACATGTTAAAATGCTGTAGTTATCTAACATTTTTTTTATAATTGTGTGAAAGTGAAACAATTGGCTACACAAAAAGAACATATCCTTTTGATAAATTAGGTACGGAAAAGGAATAATATTTAAAACATATTACTTATCTCGCATCATCTTTGGGCAAACTAAAAAAACTTAAGTTTGGTATTGTTTTAGAATTGTTTGTACAACCAAACACACCACATTAACTTGGCGCCGTTATTGTAATTGACGCGCCCGTCCGAGACAGCCCGACTTCAGTATTCTGTTTAGCCGAAATTAACGTGTAGGCTAATATCGTGACCTTGAGCCCGTCCGGAGCGGGAGTTTCCGTTCTACGTAGTATTATTTATTCTTATGCTCATAGATCTAAACTCCCCTCCCGCACGCGCACCCCCGCCTTGGTGACGCCCACTTCACAACGGGCCTTGCAGCAGAAATCGTAATATTTTAATTTCACCATAACTTCAAAACCAAACGTCCAATTTTAATCATTCAAAGACCAAATATTATATACATAAACTGTACTTGGTAATGAAATAATTCATTTAAAATAAATGCGTTTAAATGTAGTCCAAAAAATATTTAAGATTTTTAAATAAAAAAATGGTTGTTGTGCCTCACTCGACATAGATAGGTAGAGTGTGTCGCGGACTTTTTTGTAGATATTTATAAGATTTACAATTAATTTGAACATTTTATGGTTCTATCTTTTATAATAAGTAACTTTTCTGGTAGATTTTTTACACCTTGTGTCCGATAAACCCAAATATCTTACGGAACCCTATTTTATTCCAAAATAAAATTTAGCCTATGTTACTCGTGGATAATGTAGCTTTCGAATGGTGAAAGATTTTTTAAATCGGTTCAGTAGTTTTTGAGCCTATTCATTACAAACAAACAAACAAATCTTTCCTCTTTATAATATTAGTGTAGATAATTGATTAACTAATAACTCATGTATATCCTAAATATTTAAGTAAGATGACTGTTTATTATTATTTCTTTACAGTAAATATAAGAAATAATTGCGTATCATGGTACGTATAAAATTCGTCAGCACGTTGGCCTGAGCCCGAGCCGGAGCAAACTGACTGAATGACCTTCCAACTTCCAACGTGTGGATGCCCGGATGGTGTCACAATCTCTTGGCCCACAATCTTCGCCACAATGTTGGCCAACTTGTTGAGGCGCTCTAACTCAAAACTTTTCTTCTTTCTTTTAATAATGGCATCGTACGTAATCTGTGCATATGCCTATATTAAATGAATATTTGCATCTGTGCTTGCTTGCACTTGGTAAAATAATAATTAATTAATTATTGTGATTCCATTCGTGTTATTTCAAATAAAGAACTGCTTTAGGGCTTGGGTTTTATTTTATGCGCTATCGATAAAAAGGTCTTGATTAAAGAATTTTCTTGAAAATTTAAGAATGACATAAGTGCTTAGAGTATCTAGGTATGACAGCTGGTATGACACCCGTCCAGTGCCGGATTTTTTTTATGAGTGTAGGCCACTTTATTTCTGCCGCCCCATGTACATACCTATACCTATATAATATACCATGCGCAGACGGCTCGCCCGGAGAGTGCGGGCGGAAAGCGGGGGTTGCTACGTTGCCACTAAGTTACTATAGGGATTTTTTTTTACCGACTTCCAAAAGAAGGAGGTACTGTATTCGGCTGTATGTATTTTTTTTTTTTATATATGTTCACCGATTACTCCGCCGTTTGTGGACCGATTTTCAAAATTCTTTTTTTGTTCGTATGCTTATACTCCCGAGGTGGTCCCATTGTCACCAAATCAGGATCTGATGATGGGATCCCAGGGAAATCGAGGGGAACTCTCAAATTTTATAGGCACACACATTGATTTTCTTATAGTTTCTGAAGCATAAGAAATATTTACGCATAGAAATCATCATCTCATGTTGCTGAGCTGATGATGGAAGGTACTGCGACAGTGAGGAGTTGAGAGCAAATTCTTTCAATAAATAGTTTTTTATTCGAAATCTTACATTCCTCAGGTGGTCCAACTGTCACCAAGTCAAAGTCTGATGAGGGGATCCCAGAGAAATCGAAGGGAACATTCAAATTTTAAAGCACAACAAATGATTTTCATATTTTTACAAAGCAAAACAGACATTTGTGTATAATTATCGTCATATCATGTTGCTGAACTGATGATGGAAGGTACTACGACGGTTAGGAGTTGAGAGCAAATTCTTTCAATAAATGGTTTTTTGTTCGAAATCTTACATTCCTGAGGTGGTCCAACTGTCACCATGTCAAAATCTGATGATGTGATATTAGGGAAATCGAGGGAAACACTGAAACGTAATAGGCACACGCATTCTTTTAGTCATATTTTTAACATAATACAAATATTTATGTCTGGTAATTATCACCTGCTGTTGCTTAACTGATGATTGAAGGTACAACTCCTCAACGGTTAGGAGTTGAGAGCAAATTCTTTCTTTAATTTATACGTTCAGGTGGACTGATAGTAGTTTTCTTTCAGACTTTTAGATGGCTATTAGATAAACATGATTATAAAAGGTAAATCTGTTTAAAGTTTAGAAATAAAGTGAAAATTTTTCCAATTATGCTAATACATACAGAATTATTAAAATTACTAAAAAGAGTGAAATAAATTAAGTTTTTAACAAAAAAAATAGAACCGACTTCAAACGGTAAAAAATAAAATTGTTCAGTACCTACTTCTTCTTGCTTATGGTAATGACTCTTAAAACTATTTTTGAAGTCGGGCCCTTAGTGAAATGTCCTGTCTTAGTAAATATAGTGTACCTTTCGTTCTGAATGGGCACCGACTCCAATATAGTTTTAACAGTCATTACCATAAGCAAGAAGAAGTAGGTACTGTCCCACTGTCTGTACTGTCGGTGCCAATTTAGAACGAATGGTACGACATTTACTAAGGGCCCGACTCCAGAAATAGTTTTAAGAGTCATTACCATAAGCAAGAAGAAGTAGGTACTGAACAATTTTATTTTTTACCGTTTGAAGTCGGTTCTATTTTTTTGTTAAAAACTTAATTAAGTATAAAAAACCATGAGAAAACCAGTGAACGTGTTTGAATTTCATCCTCTGAAATCGAGGGACCATCCTCTGGAATCTGCCGCCCCTAGGCCGCGGCCTGTATGGCCTATTTATAAATCCAGGACTGCACCCGTCAGAGGAGTAGCCTTTACGGGCGAACCCCTCGTGCCTACTCCCAACGTCCATGCACAATGTGCCTTCTCTAGTTATACAACTAGTGTGTCTGTGCATAGAAAATGACGTTGTTAATTGAAATTGACAGTTTTAGAAATGTATTCGTCTGTAGAGATGAAAGAATATTTTATGAATGTGTGACAAAGTTAAAATGTGTGCGTTCTTCCCCCGCACTAGATTTGGCACAAAAATTATGTATCGAAGCGAGGCGCTATGCCGACTCTACTGAAGGGTGAGTCAGTAACTTTGATGCTCTAAGCATAAGTGTCATAGTGTAATATGACTCAATTCTTTTGGCGGGAACACGCTATATTACGCTATTTTTCAGTTATCGGATGAGTTTGAAGTTGATGGCGTTTTGTTCGATATAGGTTAAATTACAGTGCTGTGTTGTGACATAAAATAACAGTGCGAAGACATGTTTTTTTCAGCTTGCCTCTAAAACGAAAACTCCATCGGACACTCACTGTTAAAGTAGCCATCGCTTTACCTGACGACGCGTCACGCGACATACTCATTTTTTCTATAACTATTAAACAAAGTGATGCACAAATTATATTTGATGCTGGCAATATACATAGAGTTTGCAATGCCACTATTGGAAATAAAAATTAAATTTACAAATTTTAAAAACCTCCGACCAAAAAAATAAACTTTAAAAACTAAAAAATAATATTTTAAACCTATTATAAATTATTATCATCGTCACACATATTATGTGAGTTCAAGTATTTTTATTTTTCTACTGTACATAATTTACAAGGAACCACAGTTGAAAAGGCTGTAGTATATATATTTGGGCAAAAAAACTTTTGTAATAGGCCAAGCCTACGTGGCTTTAAGCCGCGTAAAAAGTTTAGATGGGGTCGCTCGCTATATTATTATGCGATCTCGACCAAAGGAAGCTGTTTAACAATACTCATGACAAACTGGCTCTGGGAGAATTGCACAGATTGAGAAACAATAAAGATTAAACTTTGGTTCTTCTAGATTTTCAGCAAAAATATAAATCGGTTTATCCGTTTCATTCCGGCATTCCAGGGTTTCATCCGCCACATCTCATTTCCAGCAGTCCTCGTCAATTAAAAACATGAAGAGAACTAGTCAAGGCAAATTCAACGAGCCCAAACTCGATGGCTTTACTAAAAGGTAGACCAGGGTTACGTCTCCTACCTTCGAGCCCTATCATCAGACCAGCTCTGAGATTCTAGATTTCCAGCATCAGGTCCTCGTCAATTAGAAACATAAAGAGGACTAGTTAAGACAAATCCAACAGGTACAAACTCGATGGGTTTACTAAAAGGCAGTCCAGAGTTACGTCTCCTATCTTCGAGCCCTAACAGCAGACCAGCTCAGTGGTTCCAGAAGACATTAGTGTTTCAAATGTCAGATCCCACATATGCTTGCAAGTAAATTGAGCGTGTAACATTCCTATCACACCTAATAAACGACCTGATGACCTTGAAGACCTGAACCGATTTCCACCAAACATAGCTAAGAAAGAACACCCTCGACTGATATACCTTTCAATAAAAAAAAACTGCATTAAAATCGGATCATCCGTTTGGGACCTACGATGCCACAACAAACAGAGACATATACACATTTACACATACACACACAGACACATCAAACTTATAACACCCCGTCGTTTTTGCGTCGGGGCGGGGGGGTTAAAAAATAAAGTCTAGTCTAGTCTGTCCGTATAGAGCCTGTCATACATATACGGTCATATAGCAGATTCATAGTCTAGTCAGAGTTTTGGCGGGAAATCTGAAGGGACAAGTTGTGCTCTTGTTTTATTTTCATTTTATTTATTATGTATTTATTTATTTTTGAGTTATATCGGATAAATTTTATGGCGTTTTTTTCGATATAGGTTAATGACAGTGCACGAGTGTTGTGAAATAGAATAACAGTGCGAAAACATGTTTTTTCGGCTTGCCTCCAAAACTCCTTCGGACATGTTCTCGTAACGTAAAGTAGCCAGTAGTAGCCATCGCTTTATTATACTTGAACATCTGACTGACTAGACTGACTGATACCTGACGACTTACTGATTTATTCTATGATGCATAAATTATTCTTGACACTATTATTTAATAATGAAACGAAAATATTGAATGGCTGCAAGGATTTTATCCAATGCCGTAAAATGAATTTAAAAAAAAAACATGTCACGTCATCATTATCAAATAATGTCAGTGTCACTGCCGTCCGTCACGAGTGTCACGCGAAGTAAAGTTAGAGATTCAATTTACCCAAAACTATTTGTTTTTTTTAAATTTCGATTACAATTTATCTTAAAACAGTATATTACCAATTTACCAATAAGGCGTTAGTCATAAAAGTGCTAATGATACAGAATATAGATATATAACATTGAGTTCTTTGGCTTAGAATGCAATGCTACCTCGTCGTCGTAACGTTGGCGTTTCGGAACGGACGCCTTTATTGGAAGAGAACTTAAATTCTTATAGTAAGTTAGATAAAAAGGGTTCAGGGTATTTTGCTGCAGATCCTCCCGAAAGACGACACAATCATAATATTGAGTTTTTGACGCCGGATATAACATTTGATTTTTTGGACGAGTTTACATTTGAACCAGTGATGGCAGCGAGGGACAGGACGCAGGAATTTTCTTCAGCAGTTCGTGTTTTGCAAGGCAGAATGATGACCAGGCCGACCATCAGAGATGATCGAAAAGCCGCAGTTTTGGCAACATACTCACAATTTATGAGTATGGCCAAAGTGATTAGCAAGAACATAACAAGCACATATGCTAAACTGGAAAAACTTGCTCTATGTATGTAAACTTTCTAAATCATTATTTTTATGAAATCTGAATATTTACTATTTAGTTCAGTATAATTATGTTTACTATGAACAGGTAATAATGAAGGAAATATCTCAATAAAACGTAAAATTAAACTTATGTAACTGTACATATAATTTTTCCTTTTATGAAATTTTCAGTGGCCAAAAAGAAATCATTATTTGATGATCGTCCAGCTGAAATTCATGAGCTTACATATATTATAAAAGGAGATCTCAATTCATTAAATCAGCAAATAGCAAAGTTAGGTGAGATGCCCAGAGGAAGGAAAACAATGCACAGTCATTCCTCTGGGGTAGTGTTAGCTCTGCAGTCAAGACTAGCTTCAATGAGTAATCAGTTTAAACAGGTATTTATATGGAGGTCTTCTTTAAGATATTTTCATTATTGCATTTTTGTATTCCTGTATATGTTTAATAGTATCATATGAGTTATGGAAGAATGGGTGAATATGTAAATTATTGCAATTCCTCCAGGTCCTTGAGGTGCGATCAGAAAATCTTAAGCTACAAAACAACAGGAGGGAACAATTTTCAAGCGCAGCTCCACTTATTAAAGAGGTACCTTCTTTACTGCAACCAGATGAAGTCAGTATTGATTTAGGAGAAAGCTCAAATATGCAGTTACAGCAATTTGCTTTGCGAGATGACTCTGATATGTATGCACAGCAGAGAGCTGAGACTATGCATAACATTGAAAGCACAATAGTTGAACTTGGGGGCATATTCCAACAGCTGGCTCATATGGTAAAGGAACAAGATGAAGCTATCGGCCGGATAGATGCAAACATCCAAGAAGCTGAGATGAATGTTGAAGCTGGTCACAGAGAAATACTAAAATACTTTCAGAGAGTCACTGGCAATAGAGCTCTTATGTTTAAAGTGTTTGGGGTTTTAATATTCTTCTTTATATTCTTTGTTGTATTTATGGCTTAGCATTTTCATTACATACAAACAATATTATTAGTATTCTGGTGTTCTAATAGAATAAAATTTGTTTGAGGTTGAACAATTTTTATTTACAGGTTTATGAAAGAACTATATTAAATATATAGACATAATGCTGTCTGCTATAACTTTAGAATTTACTTACATTATAATTAGGTGGCAATAATAATTAAGGGCGACCTCAAATCAAATCTCATCAATTTTATATTTTACGCTCCTTTTTTCCTGTTCCTATGTTCTTAGTGCTATAAAAGAAGCTAAAAATCAGGTTGCTTATGAAGGCAAAATAAAGGTTGCTGAGATATTTAGGTGGCAAAAAAGGATTAATAAAGTAACAGTGGTTTCTGATATTAAATTTTCACACAATGTCACTTCTTTGAGCCTCTTCCCTGAGTGATGTTATACATATTTGGATAAACATTTATAGCTCAGAACCTATTTATAGATTAGCAGCATTATACTAATTAGGCATATGGACTACTACTATTGCATTCAAATTTTGTATATTAAGTTGCAGGGAATAATTGCAATAAGTACAGAATTTATGACACAACTTTTTCATTGACTCTTTGTAAAATGTTGTATAGTATTGCTTATAAATAACTAAGAGGATGTAATATAAATATTAGTGTATAAATAAATGATTATTCTGTTATACTTACTTTTGTTTTAATAAATTCTTTATTAACATCTAAACATACAATACCGGATTTTTTTACTTTGTTAAGTACATAAGCTTTTTTAAATAAGATTTTTGATAGTTCATTAACTTTTAGATCAGATTTTCAAATAAACTAAAATTAATTCAAGTAAATTTCATTTTAAATAAAATATTAATTTTACCTTTAAAATCTTGTATTTCTAAAAAGTCACATTTACTTGGTTCACATTTGTAAAAATAAAAAACATGCAGTGTGTCAAAATATTTTATTATTTTTAGACATACAAAATTGTATCTTGTATGAGTTTAATGTCAGGTAAATATTACAATTATTGTGAATTAGTACAAAATATAGATACATTAGAAACATACCTTTCTTAAATGCAAAAAATATCTGCTAATTTACATTCTCATAATATTTGTTGGTACTTACATGTAATTATTCTTAATTGACTTATACAATGCTGCTTAAATAAGAATGTCTAAGACACATAGTGTTACAGACAAATTTCAGTGAATTACATTATGTATAATATGCTTACTAATCTAATTTACTTTATGTGAAATAATTTCAATGTTACTGTAAAATCTGACCATGTCACAAGGTGTCCATTCGATACTGTTTTAATTTGAAGTGCATAGTAAATAATAGAAGTAGCAATTTAATTATTAAAATCAATCTGTATATAATTATTTACAAGAATTCATCACACCAGTCCTTTAAACACTGGTAACAATCAGCAGATTGTTTGGAATTTGCACTACAGGTCTCTTTCATCCATTCCTGAAATAATTCTCTATCTTTCTTCAGTACCAAAAACTGTCCAAGAACTACATAGGCCTGAAAATTAAACAAAAAATATGGTAAGTGTATCTATCATATTTAAATTTTAAATGACCCTTATAATGAACTAATTCAACTAATTTGGGTGACACTGTCTAAATGAATATACTGTCTACAGCTTACATTTTTTTTTAAATTTCCCTTACAATTTGGAAATAAAAAGTGTTTCAAAACTGGTAATACTTTTTTTAAATTATTTTTTTCGTAATTCTGAGTGGCATTTAAAATTGGACTTCACTTAATTCTAGCATAAGAATTACTGAAGTTTGGCTAATAGCAAAAAATTAAAAACCTCTAAAAATGAATTTCACAATAGCACATTTTAAAGTCACCTGTGGCAACTGAAACAGAAGCAGGATAAGTTGCCTACTTTTGCCAGACTCACAAATATTGGATATTATTATCATCTTTAGTAATCCAGTATCAGTAATTTTAATGTAAGTATTTTTGACATTAGCCAAGTGCACTATAATATATTCTGAGGAGATGCTGTCAGTTAATTATTGCATCTATGCCCAGTAGCTGATTAAGGGCAGGGGCTACAGAGCTCATGCTTTTACCAAAACTTTGCTTTCACCCTTGCCTCAAATATATGCATCTCGACAAACTATTAAAATAATTTGTATGTATTTAAGGTTATTATTATATATATATCTAAGAAGAGAAGTAAAGTTATTATAATTATGTGGAATGTGAATATAACATTGTGTATTCACATTCCACATAATAATATATTATAATTAACAAATTCATAAGAAAACAATAATCTAGTGACCTTGTCGAAGCCAGCAGTCTCAAGACGCTTTCCTAAAACTTCGCCGACGCCCGCCAAATCAGTAACGGGCTTTTCCCCCATAGGCTCCGCCACAAAATTTCTGTGCTTTTGAGAAGTGCTCGACATTTTTACGAATTGTGACGCTTTTCTTTAGTATTGGGGTATGAAATGGAAACACAAAAAAATTAAAAATTATGGTGTTTGCCAATAATTTAGCGAAAATTAAATACAATACAAGATGATTCAAAAGCAAGTCCAAGTTTGACAAATACAATAATTTCATTATTAGTCAATGACATGACAGTCAACGCGCTCAAATTTAAAAGTGTCATTCCTTTTTTTAACAGTTTTACGGCATTGGATAAAATCCTTACAGCCGTACAATAGCACATTTTTGTGTACAATAGCACATTTTTGTCTATGTTGCTTGTACTGTACACTGTCTGTAGCACTTGTAGCAGTTAGCACAGCCTTAAAGCATCAAAGTTACTGACTCACCCTTCAGTAGAGACGGCACAGCACCTCGCTTCGATACATAATTTTTGTGCCAAATCTAGTGCGGGGGAAGAACGCACACATTTTAATTTTGTCACACATTCACAAATATTCTTTCATCGCTACAGACGAATACATTTCTAAAACTGTCAATTTCAATTAACAACGTCATTTTCTATGCACCATTAACACCGACAGACACAGACACAGTAGTTGTATGAGAAGGCACATTGTGCATGGACGTTGGGAGTTGGGACGAGAAGTTCGCCCGTAAAGGCCACTCTTCTGACGGGTGTCATACCTGTCATACCTTGATGCTCTAAGCACTTATGTCATTCTTAAATGTTCAAGAAAATTCTTTAATCAAGACTTTTATTATCGATAGCGCATAAAATAAAACCCAAGACTTAGTCTTACTTCGACTGGCTACAGAAATCAAAACTCGTTGTTTCATTACATGTGATATGAAAAATACAGTGTGTGGCTCGGGATGAAACAAGACGATTTCAGAGGGCGATGACAGCCCGAGCGAAGCGAGGCAACTTTCGCCCTCGTCAGACATGGTCTTGTTTCATTCATCCCTTGCTACACAGTATACTATTTTCAGCTTGCTTTTTACCTTACCATTTTACCATTACCTACAGTTTAAATGAAACTGGCATTACTGGCATAAAATTAATGCAAATATAATACTTGACGCTGGCAGTAATTTGCGATGCCAAAATTGAAAAAAAGAAAAATTGTCTGGGGTGCACAGTGCGTGCCGTAGTCATAATATGAACAAATAATAGGAGTTTTGGCGGGAAGTCCAAAAAGACATATTGTGATATTGTGCTCTTATTTTATTTTCATTTTCTTTGTGTATTTTTGAGTTATATCGGATAAAGTTGATGGCATTTTGTTTGATATAGGTTAATTACAGTGCACGTGTGTTTGTGAAATGGTATAACAGTGCTAAAATATGTTTTTTCTGCTTGCCTCCAAAATTCCATCAGACACGTTCTAGTAAAGTAGCCATCGCTTTACTTGAATGTTGGACTGACTAGACTGACTGATTACTGACGACTTACTTACTGACTTTGTTATTACTTCGTCCAGTTTCATTTAAACTGGCAAAAATTGATGCAAAAATAATACTTGATGCTGGCAGTATGCACAGAGTTTGCGATGCCATAATTGAAAAAAAATAAAAATAATACATGATAATATTATTTATTCTTATGATAATACTACGCCGGAGGTTTTTGGCGGGAAGTCTGAAGGGACAAGTTGTGCTCTTGTTTTATTTTCATTTTCTTGGTGTATTTTTGAGTTATATCGGATAAAGTTTGATGGCATTTTTTACGATATAGGTTAATGACAGTGCACGAGTGTTGTGAAATAGAATAACAGTGCGAAAACATGTTTTTTCGGCTTGCCTCCAAAACTCCTTCGGACATGTTCTCATAAAGAAGCCATCGCTTTACTTGAACATCTGACTGACTAGACTGACCGATACTTGACGATTTACTGATTATTCTATGGCGCAGAAATTATACTTGACGCTGGCAATATGCACGGAGTGCGATGCCAACCCATTATTTAATAATGAAACGAAAATATTGAATGGCTGCAAGGATTTTATCCAATGCCGTAAAATGAATTTAAAAAAAAAATACTACGTCGTAGACCACAGAGTACTATACAAGAACGTAGACCTTGGTCATCCTTGGTCTTATAGGTCTGTGCCGTAGACGCACGCCGTAGTAACTATTCCTTCCTCTGAGAGTAACTAATACTCAAAAGTCAAAAGTACTCGTGCTAATTACTGCTAATACTTCAGTGTATCCAACCACGCCGTAATTACGGTAGACCTACCGTAATTTTTCTAGATCTACCACCTACCGTAGACATGTTATTACGGTGCCACATTCTACCGTAATTTCGTCCGTGTCATTTTTCATTTTTTTTTATTTATTTCAAGTATAATAGGCGGACTTAAAGCCAAGGTTTTATCTATATTTCATTTTTTAATTTATTTATGAAATGGCAACAGTTGATTTATATCTATTTTATTACGGCAACACTGCAGTGGGAAATAGTAGAGTCCGCCGGAGTCCCCAAGATTCTCAGAGGATGCCAAGATTTGACTCGTGTACGTACATACATAGACAAGATGACAAAGCTAATACGACCAAATTACGAAGTTATACGTATCTACGTTTATAAATATCTACGATATACACTGTAACTGTATGGTTATTAAATTAAGCCATACTACCATACACAAGCTATATACTCTGCGTTCGATGTTTTTATTTTGAAATAGTTTGTTGCGGTTTTTCTGCTATTAAAATGAGTGATTCCAGTTATTCAGATTCCAGTTATTCAAGTGACGCAAGTGGTGGAGGTCCGTCAAAAAAAGTAAGGTCGCTAAAAAAACCTCCTACAAACAAAAATTTAGAGCAGAGTGGCTAAAAACCCTTAAAGAAAAAGAAATACCTTTATTTAGAATACAAACAATTGAGTTTTGAACAATTTTATTTAATTAAAAAGTTACCGTAAATTTACCGTATTTTTAATTTTTGATCTGCCGTAATTTACCGCCATATACCGTGACTGGCAACACCGTAATTTTGACAAATAGAGTTGGTGGTTATCTTATATCCTCTTTGACAGACACTGTTGTAATCATACTAGTATCTTATGAATAAATAATAATTACATAGAACGGAATCTCCTTTGACCGGGTGGAAAACGCCGCTATTTTTATACCTACTTCCCCCTTCACCTCGTTACGCCCCTCTGTCGCCCAGGCGTGTTGACAGGGTTGTCAACTGTTAATACTGCTTTTTTATAGATAATAAAGGTAGCTAAAATATAAGTTTTCCTTTACTTAAAAATCATTATTTTAGTTTAGTATTACAAAGTATGAGAATTATAAATACTTACCTACACTATAAATACCTGCTCATGAATAATAAATTATTATGAGTACCATACCAAATGAAGCCATTTAAGTAAGTATTACTTACCTACATAGGTGTAAGTACTTACGTAGTGTAGGTTTAAAATAAACGAATTACATATTAAGTATAACGTGCGTGCGCCAGTGCCGCGGCGCCGCAATCGCGAGGCAAAACAATCGAGAAAGGTTCAATGACCGATGGCGGGGGCTATTAAAAAATATTTTGGCGAAATGTTAAAATGCTGTAGTTATCTAACATTTTTTTTTATAATTGAGTGAAAGTGAAACAATTGGCTACACAAAAAGAACTGGTCACATCCTTTTGATAAATTAGGTACGGAAAAGGAATAATATTTAAAAAATATTACTTATCTCGCATCATCTTTGGGCAAACTAAAAAAACTTAAGTTTGGCATTGTTTTAGAATTGTTTGTACAACCAAACACACCACATTAACTTGGCGCCGTTATTGTAATTGACGCGCCCGTCCGTGACAGCCCGTCTTCAGTAGTCGGTTTAGCCGAAATTAAAGTGTAGGCTAATATCGTGACCTTGAGCCCGTTTTGAGCGGGAGTTTCCGTTCTACGTAGTATTATTTATTCTTATGCTAGTATCATTAGTATACCGTTAGGTTTTACTTTACATACTCTTTGGATTAGTATGAATATACCTGTAAACTGTAATACTTGATCTGTTCTGTGGTGCGGACTGGTGCGTGCACCCAGTGGTCTCGAACCTACCGATTTTTCGGTATTTCTACCGATATGGGCTCTGTTCTACCGAAATACCGAAACATAACGATTTTTCTACGATTTCAGAGTCTACATGGAAAATCTCCCGATTCGATTTCATTCTACCGATTTTACATTTTTAAGTTGGTTACCCTTTCATTTATGTTTAATGTTAGGGGAAAGCCCTCAATAATAAGTGTGGATGGACTTAGTGCTAAATGTTCCATATATTTTCGGGAATACCCTTTCTACTACAACTTGATGTTATAAGGGGCTTCTCGCTCGGGAATTTACCTATCTAAATAGGAATTCGAGTTTATTAATTTTCTTACCTTTGAAAAGAGAGTAACTTAACTAAAGAGTGACTACAAAATAAGATGCCTAGATTTTTATGTCGAAGCTTGTAACCAAATAACCACGCAGTTACTATTGAAAATTAATCCAATAAAAGGTTTAGACATACCTAATTGATCCAAAAAAATGTTAAAATTTGCAAAACTGCTTCGATAGTTCTTATGAGTAGACTCTTTCCCAATATTGTTCAGTTCAAAAGCAATGATTTCCAGGAAATTATTACAAAGTGGCGCATTTTAAGAAATTGTGAACAAATCAAAACATTTCAAGTAAGTTTACTAAAGCGTGGCGATGAAAATTAAATGTTTGTTGTTTCATTTTTAATATTTTATCACCTCCCCATTCATCCGCTAACGTTGAAAGCATATTTTCACATACATATTAATCTTTTGAAAACAAAACAGCGAAATAGGCTGTCTACTGAATCAATCACTGGTCCATTTGATAGAAAACGTCTGTTTAATACAGCTAATTGTTATGATTTTGAAATTCATTCGAAGATGGCCGCAGCTATGCCCAATGAATATTGATAAAAATAATTATACTTAAGTATGATTGTTATAAATAAGTCGGTAATTTTTTTTCAATAAATAAACAATTGACTGTTTTTTTTTTGTCAAATACCGATTTTGGGTTCAAATATACCGATTTTAGCTGGCAACTCTACCGATTCTGCTCTTTGACGTTCGCGACCACTGCGTGCACCGTCCAACAATTTTGGTTTTACTCGAAATCCTAGACATCAAGATTCAAGATGGTTTAAAGTTAAATAAAACAAAGTTGCATGTCCTTATTCAATTTTATTTTGAAAGCGTGATAATTTCTTATAGTGAAGAAAACAAAAATTACAAGCCTTCAAACTTATTTTAAGGGCAACCACAAATAAATTATCGCCGGCAATGGTTTGCAATCCTAATTTTATTATATATTTTCGTCTATTGCTGCAAATTTCTTTAAACAGTAGGCGTGTGTTATGCTTATTAACAATTTTTAACAAGCTTCTCATTTATCTTATTTAGGTTACCAAATTGATTTTATAAAAGGCATCATCTTCCAGTTACGTTAATTAAGGATCAAAAATTTTCAGGATACACCAACTAGCAGGACCAGTTCACCAGGTGTCATAGGCACAACACCATTACTGCCTCCACCCATGCTAACTGGGTTGCCACCACCTATGCCACCACCTGTGGCAATGCCTCCAGTACCTGGTATGCCTCCTAACATGGCCTTACAGCCCCCAATGGGATTTCCTCCCCTTTTGGCACCATTCTCCATGCCTCCACCAGGTTTTCCACCATTTAAACCAGTAAGTTATCTGTGTAATTATTTTTCAAGATAAATATTTGTAAGTAGGAAATTAATACTGCATTTCCAAAACCAGACCATACCAATACTATTTTACAGGAACTAACTGCACCTGCACCAGAAATATCACCACTGGCCAACCAAACCAGTCCGTGGTCAGAGCATAAGGCACCGGATGGTCGCACATACTACTATAACTCTGTAACAAAGCAAAGTCTCTGGGAAAAGCCAGATGACTTAAAGACTCCAGCTGAGGTATGTACACTTAGTATTTATTAAAGGCTGAATGAAATGAAACATAGCTCCATTTCCATATAAGAAAACCTGAAAGTTTGGGTCATGGTGCCGCCACAAAATAAAAAATATCCAGAAAGTCCACTCCCGCCGTTTTCGAAATTAACTACCTAAACTGGGTTGACTCCCTAGGGTTGCTACTTTACTAATTATTTCTTAATTTTGAAATAGTCTAGTATTGGTGCTTTATATTGACAGCGATACATTGATTCATTTACACATTCATCTTATACGTGCATACCTAAATGGGTAGACCATCATCTTATAATCATTTATCTAAAAGCATGACTACATATTATGTATACAAAACATCTCACACGATAACGACTTTAACTATGTTATGGTGGTTTGCCGCCATTTTATGTAGTGATCCCGCCAAAAACATAATAATGTAAACTCAGATAAAATAAAAAAAGAAAATGTAAACAAGTGCACTAAGTTCGAACAAAACCGAAATATAGAATGGCGCCAAGTTTAGTTAAAAAGAGAGAGAAAGAGAGATCGGTAAATAAACGAAGTGATCCTCTAAAAGGGTTCCTTTGTCCTTTTGAGGTACGGAATCCTAAAAATGAACCTATTTTTATTGTTTTTGAAACATACTTATGAAACAGAAAACAAGTATCTAATACCTATTTGATAATAATAATAATTTTTACAAATTAGTAACTAAAAAATATTTTCTTCCATTTTTACATTGCTTGAAAGCACAATTATTATTGCATATTAAAGTGTTAATAAAACATTTGCATTTTCAGATATATTTTTTAATAATCTATGGGAAAATATTAAATATTACAATTTATGTGCTTATTTTTAAAATTTTGTGTTGTTTTAAAACATCCGAATACACTGGAACAGTAATAAAAACGCTCATCCATTTTTTAGCACGTCAAATTTTAAACACTCGCGAGCGACAGTTCGGCTACAGTTCTGTCCCAGATTGTCCGAGATGGCCTGTAAACGCAAAGTCAATGTGTGCGTAACAATATTGCGCTTTAGTTCCGAGTGAACCATCTGTCTCGGCGCGCCGCCGCCGATACGTAATTTGTGGTGCCGCCTAAGTACCCAAATACAAACTTTAAAGAAAAAAACAACAGATTGCACTCCGGTAGTGCCTTAACATTAACGTTGTGCATTTTGATATTTTGGAATGGTTAGAGAATAATTTTGCACGAATTGCTTTTATTATCAGTATTATTTTTCATCTAATATTTTCAGTAGGTTTTCATCTACTATTTTTATAAAGTAGTTGTGGGTTGGTAGAACGATGTGAGTGTGTGTGTTCCAACTAACCAACCTCACAAAAGTATGTATTTAGAAGAACTTAATGCAGCGGTAGAGAAGAGGAAGTACATATAAGGAAAGATACAACTTAGTCAGAAATGAAGAACGTTAATTTTAAAGAGTTAATAAAAGATTTTTATTTGAGTAGCAGCTAGTACAATAAGAGAATTTTTCCAATTGACATAGAATTAAAAAGTCAGAAAACAAAAACGCAAAAACAAAAGAAATAAAATAATTACAAAAAAGTTGTCATAAAAAAATTCAAATATAAAATAGAGGTTCGCTACATACCCACTCATTTTTTTACACTATTTCTTCATCCCTTTTTTCATTAATAGATGCACTTTGTTCAATGTCCATCATATTTTAAATACTTGATATTAACAAATTTTACAAGTATAGATAGTAGAGCCATCATCTGCTGTCACCCCTCCGTCTTGGTCTAAGAGCTGGTGAAGATCGGCCTTCACCGATCTGATAACTCGATGAAACATATTTTTTATCATATATACTTTACAAACATACATGCCTATGATAACTTGCCTATCGAAAAGTATTCATAGCTATTTTTAATATAATTAATTTAAATCAATTTTCTTTCATCACCTCACTCTTGCCATAACCGAATGAGTTTTATCTCAATTGATAGTTTATGCATGACACAGAATATGCCTAGGTATCTATGTTGTATGCCTAGGTACTTATATTGACTTACCTGTTCACATCTACTTGCCAGGTAGCCATGCACGGAAATAAGTAGGCAAGCCTACCTAAGCAAATTCTGTGTGTTGAAAACTATCAATTGAGATAAAACTTATTTGGTTATCACAAGATTGAAGGTGATATGAAAGAAAAGTGATTAAAATTAATTAAATTAAAAATAGCTATTAACACTTTTCGATAGGCAAGTTATCATATGTTTATAAATTATATTTGATAAAAAATATGTCTCGTTGAGTTATCAGATCGGTGAAGGTCGATCTTCCACGTCTCGTCACCTATCTTACGAATTTTCGATCAGGCCACGTGTCCTGACGCGAGTTTAACATTTTTACCCATCCCAAAAAAAGTGCACAACGCCGCTAAAGAAGTTTTCACTTCAAAATATAAAATTTACAAAACATATATGCCATCCAATAACCCATCCTGCGGCGTAGTTCCCAGAACGCTGGCAGCATTACCTTGCTGAACTGCTAAGCTAAGTCTTTGTGCAAGGTAGCTGCCAGCCGTCTGGTCACCTTAAGCGAGGATCAGTTTGGTCGACATGTCTCTCGTGAAACCTTTCATGCATTTGAAGCCGACCATGGACCCATTGTTTCTATTGTAAGCGCCGCAAATTCATAATTTATAGCTATAGATGAATATTTGCGGCGCTTCAAAACAGGGCATGATCGGCTGCGGCCCCAACCTCATTAAGATGTCTTATAAAGGCACAAAATTCAGATTTTTCCATAGTTTTTGAAAATTTACTAGTGATCACAGTTAAATAATGGTTAAACTGACAAAAACTTGTTTATTTTTTATGCTGAATTTCTGACAGTCTTCATTTGTAAGATTGTTCCTGCCAGTGTTAATGCTGTGCCGTAACGATGTTTTACCATAAACAAGGTTTTTATAGATAGTTTTTAAAAGGACTTACGAGTATCAAACAGCCCTCGTATAAATATGTACTGAAAAGTATTTAATTACAACAGAAATTGCTGTCATCATGTGTTTGGAAAGAATACACTACAGACGCAGGAAGGGTGTATTACCATAACATAGAAACAAAGGAATCAAGCTGGGTAATACCTAAAGATCTTCAAGAAATAAAAGACAAAATTGCTGCTGAAGAAGCTGCACAGTAAGTTCCAGATTCATTTTAGAAATTGTTTTTTTTTATATCACCTAGTTAGTTAAAATCTCTTGATTTAGTTTATTAACTACAAGCGGCTGCCCGCGACTTCATTGGGACTTTAGATATGGACTTAAGTTTTTTCCCCTATAGCCTTCCTCAATAAATGGACTATTCAACACAAAAATAATTTTTCTATCACTATCAACCAGTAGAATCAATCGAACCAGTAGTTCCTGAGATGAGCGAGTTCAAACAAACAAATTCTTCAGCTTTATATTATTACTTAGTATGGATTGACTATTATTAAGTTTTTGGTTATTTCTGTGACTACTACACCACATTTACATTCAGCCCATAGGGAGATGGGAATGCAATGGGGTGAATGTAAACATGATATTAGGTTTTTTATTTGCTGTACCTGATGAAAATAAACTTGCCATGTTTGTACTACTAATATTCCATCCATCCATCCATCCATCAGCCTTTTAAAGACCACTGCTGGACATAGGCCTCCCCTAATGTTCGCCACTCCGTCCGGTCCTGCGCCCTCGGAATCCAGCGGTTTCCCGCTATCTTCTTCAGGTCGTCAGTCCACCTGGTTGGAGGGCGGCCTGTGCTCCTTTTGCCGAGACGTGGTCGCCATTCGAGGACCTTACTTTCCCATCGGTTGTCAGTCCTCCTAACTATGTGGCCTGCCCATTGCCACTTCAGCTTGCAAATTTTGAGAGCTATGTCGGTAATCTTCGTTCGTCTACGGATTTCATCGTTACGGATTCTGTCGCGTAGAGAAATACCAAGCATAGCCCTCTCCATCGCTCGCTGAGCGACCTTGAGCCTGTGGAAAAGGCTAACTGTAAAAGACCACGTCTCAGCGCCGTAGGTCATCACTGGCAACACACACTGCTCGAAAACTTTCGACTTCAGGCACTGCGGTATTCTGGACGAGAAGACTTTGTAATTTCCCGAACGCTGCCCAACCGAGTTGGATTATACGAGTTACCTCTCTCTCGAAGTTGGACTTACCCATACGGATCGCTTGACCCAGGTAAATATACTCGTCGACAACTTCGAGAGTAGCGCCATCAACAACGACCGGTATGGGTGTGACATGGACATTAGACATGATCTTCGTCTTGTCCATGTTCATCTTAAGACCCACCCGTTGGGAGGCGCTATGGAGGTCACCCAGCATTGTGCGGAGTTCTTCCAGGGACTCCGCCAAGATGACTATATCATCGGCAAATCGAAGGTGTGTGAGGTGTTCGCCATTGATGTTAATACCAAGCCCTTTCCACTCCATCAGCTTAAACACGTCTTCCAGTGCAGCGGTAAACAGTTTCGGGGATATAACATCCCCTTGTAAAGTATTTAATACTACTCTACTAATATTACCTTGTCTATATTAAACAAGAATCTTTCTTTACATCTCATGTATGTGTGATTAGTGATTAGATTACATAAATTATTTTCTATTTAACCACATTTCATTTAACTTTGCTGCCTGTGTATTTAACGTACCTAACAAAAATTGTAGTACATTTAGTGTAAAGTGTATTCTCATATAAGTGAATTATTGTATTCTTATGGGAATAAAGATATCTCAAACCTCAAATTATATTTATCATGCTAATTTATATGAGTTTTTGTATAATTATATAGGTACTTACTTAAATCCTTTTTTTTATCAGAGCTGCAGCTATTATAGATGTAACACCAAGCGAAGTTCCAATGCCAGCATCGCCCGCAGTCAGCACTCCTGGAAGCTCAGCATTGGATCAAGCAATGGCAAAAACTTTGGCTGCCATAGACCCTGCACTTACCAACTCCATACCCATACCAGATGAGAGTATGATATATCTAATACTATATATTATATATAAGTACCTGGACGCCCGAGCGTTGCTCGGATAAAAACAATTTATTTACTTGGTTTATTTTTAAGCAAAGCATTCATTGACTTAGACAAATTCTTTTGAAATACCTAGCTCCCAATTAAAAAAAAATTGTCACAAAAAAATAAAAAACGCAACTTGCCTACTTGAGATTTGAACCCGGGTCTCTAGCTACGTAGTCTGCTTTCGTAACCATTCGACCAAGAAAGCTTTAATTCCCTTGACGAAATTTTTATAGAGGTCTTTCATAATTATCGACATTGTCATTTGTTTGAAGGGTGGATTGTCAAATGTTGACCATTTTGATGGCTTTCTACGCCACAATATTATTATTATTTTCCAATAGATGTCGGTAAAAGTAATTTTATATTTAACTGCATAAACATTTAAAAAAAACGCCAAATTTTATCAATAAAAATTTGTGGATCGATTTATCATCCCCGCAACCAGTGTACTAAATTTCATCAAAATCTTTGGAGCCGTTTCCGAGATTCCAAAAATATATTTAGATACATACAAGAATGCTCGTTTAAAAGTATTAGATACAGTTGCTCAAAAAGTGACGTATTGCAGGGACGTATAGCGTGCGGGAGGTGGGCTATTACACACTCGTGCTTTTGTTCTACCTTTTCCGCACTCGTGCGTTCTTTCCCAACTGTCAAAATAATGTCTATTAAAAAGAAAAAAAACCAACCTCGAAGTTTTAGAAGTTTTTATGATTCATGCAAATATTTCTAAAAAGAAGCTACTAATTTGTTTCAATATCAGATTTAAAGATTTGATTCAATGAGTTAGGCTAGGTTTCATTTCATTTCATCTCATTAACATTTTCATTTTATATCAATACTGAATATCAACTACTGAAGACTTGGCTGTATGGGCATAGTTCCCTTTGCCTACCCAGATTGGCTGAAGAAAACAAAAAAAAAATCTTTTTTCAATTATGGCATCGCAAACTCTGCATACTGCCAGCGTCAAGTATAATTTCTGCATCAATTTTTTGCCAGTTTCAATGAAACGACGAAGTAATAACAAAGTCAGTAAGTCGTAAGTAATCAAGTCAGTCAAGTCAGTCCAACATTCAAGTAAAGCGATGGCTACTTTACTAGAACGTGTCCGATGGAATTTTGGAGGCAAGCAGAAAAAACATATTTTAGCACTGTTATTCTATTTCATAAACACTCGTGCACTGTAATTAACCTATATCAAACAAAATGCCATCTACATTATCCGATATAACTCAAAAATACACCAAGAAAATGAAATTAAAACAAGAGCACAATACATCTTTTTCGACTTCCCGCCAAAACTCCCAAAAATATCTTGTAGGTATTCCTTTACGGTTGGCGCCATTTTTCAAAAATGTTCTTGCGAGTTTTTATTATTTTATTAAATTGCTTCATTTTTTCGCAACTGTATTAAAAATAGTTGTTCAGTACACGTGCGGAACCGTCATTGCTAAGAGTTCCGACTGTCAGGAACTCATTGGAATGACAGCCTTTCCGCACTTGTAATGAAATATACTATAATCGAATCCTTCTTAATTAAAGTCACATTTCGACATTTTAAAGATTTTATGTTAAAAGTCGAGCAGCGATGGCCGAGTGGTAAAAGCCGCGGTCTTCTACGCGACCGATCCCGAGTTCAAATCCTCGGTGCGCACCTCTGACAAAGAAATTTGTAATGTGCGCATTTATCGCTGCTCCACGGTGATGGAAAATATCGTGATATTTAATTGATTACGATGTTCTTCATCGCCGTGCATGCCTTAGAGAAATGTATAATTTCTCGAAAGCATGACGTCCACCAATCCGCACTTGGCCAGCGTGGTGGACTATGGCCTAAATCCCTCTCACTTGTGAGAAGGAGACCTCTGTGCCCAGCAGTGGGACATAAAAAAATAGAAAAAAAAATGTTAAAAGTATGAAGAATGAAGCGAGTATGGCCCGGCGGCTAGCGTAGAACGCAAGCGATCTATGCAGCTAAGCCAAACGAGTGCGGTCGGGTGTGAGATGGGTAACCGCTAGTGGCAAAAAATTCATGCGCGTTTCCTTGCTTTGGAGGGCACGTTAAGCTGTCGGTCCCGGTTGTTGTCGATAGAGAACAGTCGTTAAACCTTGTTAGAGGCCTTATGGGCGTTATTGATTTTCTCCTGTACCACACAACAGCTCTAATGCAGCTATTAAACAACTTATCTTGTTCTTGTACAGCTATTATACAGCTGTACTGACGCGATAAGCTGTATGATTTGGGGCCCTTTTTACGGTTATAACGGCTTTATAAGCGCTTAAATAGCCTTTGTACAGCCTGACTGTAGGTACAGCTTGACTGTAGGTACAGCTTGACTGTAGGTACAGCTTTTAGTTTAAGGGGAAACTCAAATACAGCTCTTATGTAGCCTGTCTGTGCTAGTTGGGATGTAGGTATCTATTTCTAATCAGTGCCTGGTGTAGAAATTTTGATTTCTAGCATGGTGGCTGTAATTAGGTAGAAAATCCCAAACGAAAGTAAGTGAATATTGCTGACATAATCTGAATACAAACAAATCCGAATACAATATTACCTACTCAAATAGCATCATTTTTATCTGAATTTTAAAATATTATTTTACAGTTCAGCCTGAAGAAATAGCAGCACCTCCACAGTCCAATGGCACAGAAAACTCCGATGTAGCTCCTGAAATGCAGTACAAGGATAAAAAAGAAGCCATTGAGGCCTTTAAAGAACTTTTAAAGGACAGGGTAAAAAGACATCATTACTATGTTTTAAGTGCAGCAGCAGGTTGGGCCACTAACTCACATTAAGCTCCAGTCTTTCCCAATGTTGGGGAGAGACCCATACCCAGCAGTGGGACATGAAAAGGGGTTGCAGCCAATGCAATTTTTTAATTAATACTATATTATTTTATAATTATTTATAATCTCACATTGTAACATTGTTCATCTAGTCATCTAAATAACTACAATCTTAAATTACGAAATACTTTGAACTAATGGGGAATCTAGTTTGTATTTTTTGAGCATGTAGACATAATATTAAGAGGAGGAGGGAGGAGGAGAGGGGGGGGGGGAGTAGGATAACTCCGGCCCAATCTGCGATATAATTGCCTACTGTCTCAGGGTTGTCACTTTTAGCTAAATTTATATCCCCGGGCGAACCATATTAGTTCTACCACCTACAATCAAGTGGGTGATAAATAACTTCACGTTACACATTAGTCAATTACTAGTCTCGTTGCGAGCCAATTTTTTTTAATACGCCCTGTCTACAAATTTATAGCTCCTACACCACCTGTACCAGCGTGACCTTGAGTCAAAAAATATTTATAAACATTAAACACTATGCGAAATTGAGTCGAGTCGAATATTTCCGAGTATCACCGAGTGGTGACGGAACATGACGAATAATCCCGATCGGCCGATTGACGCGGCACAACACAGCGCGATTGTAATGAAGGAATTACCTACCTATGTTACATTGGAACGTAGATATTTCGTGACAGATTACAGTGACTGAACAGAGACAATTCTGGATTCAGTGAATTATTAAGACACCCAAACACACAGTAATACTTTCTCCTGCGATAATCACTCATTTTTTAGCTGTGCCGAAAAGCCATGACGTGCGAACCATTTAACCACGTGCGGTGTTAGCCCCGCGACTGGCGCAGTGAGAAATGAGTCGAGATTTTGGTGTGGGTGCGGCGACGCATAGATACTATGGCGCACACGTACAAGCCACGCGCGGTGCGTTTGTATGAAGATAACTTATTAAGTTATTCATTGTCTTTATATTCTGGTGTAGATGTGTAGAGTGTGTGTGTGTGTGTGTGCGTGTGCGTGTGCGTGCGCCTGCGAATGCGCGTGTGCGTGCGCGCTACATGTATTATAATATAATGTATAATTTGTATACATAACTTTAACTGTATTGTTACAAAACTATAAAATAAATAAAAGATAATGTATGTATTCGTTTTATATGTATAATATGTATATTATATTAGTTCCTAAGTATTTCAGTTTAGAGATTATGACAGTAATAATATCTATATCTATATATTATATCTATATCTCTATTTATAAAAACGAATCCCTATTTTCCTTGGTCGCATCGCGCGGGACCGGCTGGACTAATTTCGCTAATTCTTTTTATGTTATGTTTGTTAGGAGGTTCTTATGAAGGAAAGAAATTAAGAAAGCTGGGCGCTAAATTAGAAAATTTAAGAATACTTTAACCACCATATTATTATTTTTATCCTTTAAATTTCGAATTCAATATTCAAAGATACGACAGGACAACGTCTGTCGGGTCAGCTAGTAATTTATGTTTGTCTTACATAGAATGTACCATCAAATGCAACGTGGGAGCAGTGTGTCAAAATCATATCAAAAGACCCTCGCTATGCAACATTCAAGAAACTCAATGAAAAGAAACAGGCATTCAACGCCTACAAGACGCAGAAGCTCAAAGATGAAAGAGAAGAACAGAGGTAAAATAAAAAATATTGCCCATAAGATTATTAACTTTTTAATAGATACATTTTCAATTATTCTTATTTGATTTTTTTTCTAGGTTAAAGACAAAGAAGAACAGAGAGAATTTAGAAGAATTTCTTTTGACTTGTGATCGTGTGACTTCACTTACCAAGTATTACAAATGTGAGGAAATGTTTAGCAATCTTGAGGTATATACAGACCAAATTCAATTTATTGGCATCAATTAATAGAAGTAATAGGCCTTCTTATATTTAATATGTTAATAATAATAATAGTTTATTATGGGCCAGAATAGGAATATCTGCCTTTTGCTTTAGTTTGCACTGTGTTGCAAAAGTCAGTGTCTTCCCCAGACCCCAGATAATGTACTTAGGTTAATAGGTATACATATAACAGAATAGAACATTGAGTAAACAAAACAATAGCAAAGGTTTACAGGCGTAACAATGATTTGTATACAAAAGCAAAAAGAAAAATAAAAAGGGAAAAAAATGTGAAAGACCAAAATTACGTACTCAGGAAAAACAACAAGAAACATTATGATCATTGGAATTGTAAATATCTGTCTACGCGGAAATATTGGTAAAGCTATTTACGAACTTACTTGCGTATTAACCTGGTTGTATTTTTTAAAGGGTCTCTGCGGGAAATTCGTAAACTAGGTCGGACAAAACTGTATTAACCTTTAACCTTACACATATATTTTTGTGACACTAGGAACAGTTTCGCAGACTCCTGCTATGGTTGGGTCAAGTTTACATGAAATAAAAACATTACAGTCATTTTGGGTAACTTTGAACTGACGTTCAACTTTGAACAAAGTTGATTTTGAAGCAGATTTCTGCTTCAAAATTGAGTAGCAAGATTCCACCCGAACAAACATGCATTGCAAGTTAAATAAAAGCTTTTAAAAACAGTGAAATTAGATAAGTTTTTAAGAAAAAAATAAAACCGACGTCACAAAGACGGCAGAGTACCTCTTATTGTTTCAAAACTTCCATACAAATCTATTTAGAAAGGCCACCAGTTTTGTAACAGACAAGTACCATAAAATTCACTGTACTTTCCATGTTCAGATCAGATTAATTCTTAAAATATAAAACAAAGTCAAATGACATGGAAAGCCCAAAGGCTTCTACGACCTTTACTGTACCTAGTTGTCATAGCTTCAGATTTCCTCATACCGGGCTATTCCCCAGAGATCTATTTGAAAACAACATGCAGTGTGCGCTGCTGAGCTGTTATTTGTTTACCAAGTATACATATTATTTTTATAATAATTTATAGCTATGGCGGTGTGTTCCTGAATCTGATCGGCGAGATATTTATGAAGATTGTATATTTACAATCGCTAAACGTGAAAAAGAAGAAGCAAAAGTTTTGAAAAAGCGAAACATGAAAATGTTAGCCCAAGTAAGTATATAAATGATTTTTTAATTTATGTAAAAAATCAAGTAAAATATATATTTTTTTTAGTTCATTCAGTGCTATATCGCTTTTATTTCTAACATGCAACTATTTATAATCGTGTTTTAAAAATGTCATAAGTAGAAAACAAATATCAAACAGACGCTTATACTATGTTATTTTCAAAACAGGTACTGGAAAATATGAGTGAAATAACATACAGTAGCACGTGGAGTGAAGCTCAAGTATTGCTGCTTGAGAACTCATCGTTTAAAAATGATGTGAATTTACTTGGTATGGACAAAGAAGATGCCCTTATTGGTATGTCATAGTTTTAGTAGGATTTATTACTTTAGAACACCATGGAAAATAAAGATATAAATATTTGTTCTATACTTATTAGTAAACATGTATTATATTAATAAATATTTTTAGTGTTTGAACAACACATAAGAAACTTGGAGGCAGAATATTTGCAAGAGAGGGAGCAAATAAAAAAGAGAAATAAGCGACAGCAAAGAAAAAACAGAGACAACTTCCTGGTAAGAATTTACATTTATTTACTCTACTGTGAATTTATACTTCTCATATACTCGCAAATATCATTGTGTTACTACCCGGTCAACTTAACATGACACCTGGCTTTGTACTCTACACTTCTCCCGCTTCACCGCGCACACACAGTCAACAGCACAGTTAACGTTGCATGATAATTTTAATGATAATGAAGCGCTTCAAAAGTATCCAGTTATTCTTTTTCTACTATTAGTTATTGATTGGATTTTTGTTACGTTTATTTTAAATGTTTACACCTTTTTGTAAACATAATTTACAACTTTTAGAAAGTACTTATCTCATTTATTTATTCATGCCTACAGTTACCCAGGAAATGGTTTGTGACGCCACAAACCATTTAAGTCAATTGACTAACTTTTGATTGATTTAAGCGGCTGTAGAAATCATGTATGTATCTGAAATAACAATGATCCTGCTTTTCAAGCGTTAAAAATGTTGCAGTTTTATGCATTTTGATATTTTTTTTGTGAATAGTGTCCAAGACCCTATTTCGAATGTGAAATTGGTCTGTGCATGTATCCCATAATGTATCCCGCAGGGAAAAAGCCTGGATTCTCTTGTAATTTGGCCATTTTTATATAAAATTGACTTATTAACATTCTTTAGTTTAAATCGCAATTAAAACATCATCATCAATTATTTATAAACAGGCTTTACTGGATAGTCTGCATGAAGAAGGCAAACTGACGTCAATGTCCCTGTGGGTGGAGCTCTACCCAGTGATTTCTGCCGATATGCGCTTTTC
The DNA here is from genome assembly GCA_911387765.1 of Pyrgus malvae. Taxonomy (NCBI): domain Eukaryota; kingdom Metazoa; phylum Arthropoda; class Insecta; order Lepidoptera; family Hesperiidae; genus Pyrgus; species Pyrgus malvae. Next base: position 11,819,835 of record OU426954.1, on the reverse strand, counting down.
AGCCATGTTAGGTAAGGATTATGGTCTTTATCATTACGTGCTATGACGTAAGTTAAGAACAGGCATTCATATTATAATAAATTTTCAGGACAAAGCGGTTCAACTCCATTAGACTTATTTAAATTTTATGTAGAGAACCTAAAGGCACGCTTCCACGACGAGAAGAAAGTAATAAAGGAGATATTAAAGGAGAAGGAGTTTGAAGTGAAGCCTGACACAACGTTTGAGGAGTTTGCGACTGTTGTTTGCGAAGACAGCAAGTCTGCCTCGCTTGACGCCGGCAATGTGAAGCTTACCTATAATTCTCTGCTTGAAAAGGTATGTTTGAATTTCATAAAAATAAAACATACAAAACAACGCATCACTCTATAAATGGGAAAAGCTAAATTGGCCAATCAGGATTCTTATTCTAAATCAAGGAAAGCAATTGATTTTTAGGTAATTTGTCAAATCTTTTCTTTAATTTCTGTAGTTGTATGTTAATCCGTTTGTTTATTCATATACTTATATTACCACAATACTGATGTTTATTGCTACTTAAATTATAGAAACACAGAAGAGCTTGCACAATGATTCTGAAATAAACGACATTAATAAAACAAACCTGCCCCATGTAAACAGAAATAAAACATCTTATTGAACTATGTACCTACATATATTCTATCCAACATAGCTCCAGAATTTTTGGCAGATCGCTTATGAGATGTTACACGTTCACTCTTACTAATTATCGTGAAATTATTTATTACAAAACGTACGAAATTTTAGTACACACGGTGAGCACAGTTTTCGTTGCCTTCTTAGGCATGCTAAGCACAAAATACATAAAAATAATAAAGATCGAAAGTGACAACAGAAACGGGTGACCGGTGCATTAGATTCACAGAATAAATAGGTTTTTCTTTCTTAGACCATAGAGATTTTATATTTCCTATATATGTATATTGTGATTGTTTTTAGTTTGTTGACATGAATAAAAGTACCCGGACGATCGAGCGTTGCTCGAATTAAAAACGATTGATTTTCTCAGTTTAATTTAAAAAAAAAACACTTATGGCTTAAGTGTTACTTAACAACGCCATCTGAAATATCTCCCAATAAAAAATATGTATTGTTATAAAAAATAAACGCTACTACGCGTCTGCCTACGTAACCATTAGGCCAAGGAAGTATTATCCGTTTCGACGAAATTCTTATAGAAGTCTTTCAAATCGACATTATCAATTTTTTGAACGGCGGATGACGTTTGACGGCTTTCTACGCCACAATTTTAATAATACTCTCCAATAGATGTCAGGAGTAATTTTTGACGTGATAACGTCTTTAAAATCGTTTTAGTCGGGTGACATGTTCAGAAACTTGTGTCACACCAAAACCTCACGAGCGCGATCGCAGGTATAACGAGAGAGAGACGGACCGATCTCCCGTCTCATCTCGAGCGCTGCCAGTCATTCCGTGAAACTTGTCACGCGGAATCCTCACGAGCGGAAGCTGGCATAGCGTTCGAGTGAGTGGACCGATCTTCCGTCTCTCTCACTCTAGCGGCATACAAACGAATGGAGATTTTCTCGTGCGGACGTTATCACGTAAACATCTCGATCGTAAACCTACTTTAAAAACAATTTGCCGTTTTTTTTAATTTATATTTAGGTTGATTATCGCTAAATAACAGGTGGGCTGAAAAGTTCGTAGGCTAGCTAGGCTATATTTTTTTTTGATAGAGTTTGATTTTATTATTCAATATAGTTCCCTTCGGGTGCGACAACGATTATAGTGGTCACACAATTTTTCAATACCATTTTTGTAATACGATTTGTCTTTAGCCTCAAAATAGGCTTCAGTTTCGGCGATTACCTCTTCATCGGAGCAAAATTTCCGTCCAGCGAGCATCCTCTTGAGGTCTGAGAACAGAAAAAAGTCGCTGGGGGCCAGATCTGGAGAGTAGAGTTTCGAAGCCTAATTCTTGCAATTTCGCCATCGATTTCATTGATTTGTGGCACGGTGCATTGTCTTGATGAAACAGCACTTTCTTCTCCTTCAAATGAGGCCGGATTTTGTCTTTAAAACGTTCCAATAACGCTAAGCAATAATAATAGTCGCTGTTTATGGTTTTTCCCTTTTTATGATAGTCTTGCCAGACACTTTTGCGACTTTCCATGCTTTGGAGTCGATTCATCACGTGCAGTCCACTCGGCTGACTGTCGCTTGGACTCCGGTGTGAAGTGATGGAGCCATGTTTCATCCATCGTCACATATCGACGCAAAAATTCGGATTTATTACGATTAAACATCTCTAAACTCTTTAGAATCATCGATTCGTTGTTGTATTTGGTCGATTTTAACCGTTTAGTTTAGCAAAGAATTGAGTAAAATAAACCATTGGTTACGGAAAGTAATACAAACAGAGTTGGGCATTATTCGAATAAATTGTTATAATATAAACACATCAACACTGTCTAGGGATATTTCGTTTAGAGTTCTTTAATTCAAAAAATACTGGCTGGATTTTAAATCTTTTTTACAAGCATATTTTTTAGGTCATTTATAATGATTCCAAATTTGAATTTACGAAAATTAATTTAAAACAAAAGATATGCGCGGCAAACCTAGTGCAAGAGTCGAAAGGTTAAATTTATTAATCATGGTTTTTGATATTTTTTTGTGAAAAATTAAAGTTTTATCACGAAAAAGTGATTAATTTTAAATTTATTAGCACTGTTTGCATAATGCAGCGCCACCATTTGACGAGAGACGAAATGTTAAGGGCAGTAGGCATGCTCCAAGCTGGAGCAACTCAACAGAGAACTGCTGATGAGATTGGGACAAAGCAAAACGTTATATCGAGGTTGTGGTCACGATATCGTTCTACCGGTGAAGTGGCCGAAAGACACCCAGGCGGTAAGCGCAAGACCACCCAACGACAAGACCGATTTTTGCAAGTTGCTGCAAGAAGGCAACCAAATGTTACGGCCATGCAGTTGGTTCAAAGGCTTCAGTCTGAACACCAGTTGCTGGTGAGTGATCAAACTGTGAGGAGAAGACTGCATGAAGCAAACCTTTATGCTTGCAAACCACTTCGTACTCCAACACTACGCCGAGGAAATCGGGGAATAAGATTGCAGTGGGCTCGTGAACATTTGTTGTGGGAAGATAACCAGTGGTTTGAAGTGCTGTTTACTGATGAGTCCAGATTCGGTTTCCATCCTGATTCACGAAGAGGTCGCGTATGGCGAGTTCCTGGTCGTGAAAGCCGTCTGCAACACCCTCAGGAAGTCCATCCATACCATGGCGGCACAATTATGGTCTAGGCGGGAATACGTGCTGGTGGACGAACGGATCTCGTTTGGATCAGAAACACCACGACGGCTGAAAAATACCGTGACCAGGTGCTAGCACCAATAATCTACCCCCATCGAGTGCAAATGGGCCAAGGATTCACGCTCATGCATGATAACACTCGTCCGCACACAGCGCAAGTGGTGACCAGGTGGCTGCAGCAGCACGACATATCGGTTTTAGACTGGCCAATCGCCGGACCTAAACCCCATAGAGCATGCGTGGGACATGCTCCAAAGAAGGGCTATGAAGAATTTTCCTGCAAACCTTGCTACTGAAGAGCAACTTTTTTTGCATCTTAGCAGGACCTGGGACAATCCCACAGCATGACTTTGACAACCCCATTCATAGCATGAAAAACCGTTGCAGGACGGTTGTTAATATCATGGGTGGTTTTACTGACTAGGGATTTTTTTGCATAATTGCAAAAATAATGGAATTTTCTCCTTTATTTTCACTTTTTTTAAAAAACACATTTATCGTTACTTTTAATTCACTTTTTGTATTTATATGAATAAAATTTTATTGTCACATAAAAAATCTTTTTGTTGTATTCTAAACTATAGTCTGATAAATAGGCTTGATAAAAATATATACATGTTGCAGGCTATTCACAAAGAATTTTGATAAAATTGAGAAAATTCGAAATATCCCTAGACAGTGTTGATGTGTGTATTTATTTAGGTACATAATTATAATTTTTACAGTTTACACATTTGTATCACTTACTTATGTATATTTGGAGACACGTGTAATAGTTACTTTGTTTTTGTAAATTGCAAAATTTTCTGACTAGTCATTTGTAATTTGTTGACCAGTGCGCAACGCCTTCTCAATTACTCGTATATGTATATTGTGGTGTTGTTATTTCGAAAGGCTGAAAGTTTTTGACTTTGAGTCAGACTCAGGGAGCGAAGCTGATTTTCAAAAGCAATCAACAATAACCAGAGCTGATGTGATTGTGTCGCAATATTTTTCTGAAGAAGACTATTCTTTCAACGTTTTAGATCGTTATCCTAAAACTAAAACTTTGTAAAACACAACACACCATTGCCTTGATATGCATCCGTAGAACGCGTTTTTTCTTATGCCACCATGATAAACTTACCTGAGTCAAGTAAATTATCTGATAACACGTTCAAAGAAAGAGTAATGATGAAGACATAAAATAAGAAATAATGACATATAAATACTCTACAGTTATAAATGAACAATATTTGATTTGGAAACTCATTATTCTTTGTTTTATTTCCATTCATTATTCGACTAACAAATAAAAAATTCCATGTCCAGGTCTTTTAAAAGTCGAATTTATCCGAAATTCCCACCCAAAAATCCTCAGAGAAGGAGACTTGGTTTCCTCAGCAAATATACTGTTTCCTAAAACTTTACTTAATACTGTAGTCGTATGTATAGCTGCTTGTTTTTGGTATATATTTAAGTTTATATTCGAATCTAATCTTTTGCAGTATTTATGCAAATATGTATTCCTGTTTCTGTAATTTAGCTATTATTCCTGTTCCTCCTAGTACTATTGGTATGACGTTGGTGGGTATTTTCCATAGCCTAATAATTTTGGTTTTCAGTAGGTGATATTTACCTAGTTTTTCAATTTCCTTGGCGCCTATGTTGTAGTCAGATGGTATGGTAATGTCGATTAAATAAGTTTGTTTTTCTTCTTTATTTATGTTGTAAAATTATAATGAATAAAAATATAGTCAATGGAATTATAATATTTAATATTTTAAGTGTATTTTCAACATTTGCAATATCGGCGTTATTTAGCCGTCGTGTCAAAGTCACACGTCATCCGACAAGACAACATCTACCAAAATTCTGGAGCTATGTTGAACGGAGTACCTATAGAGTAAATTTCTAACCTCTGACTTTATTTTTAATACACATGTTTTTAAATTAAACAAGGCGGAAGCGAAAAACAAGGAGAAGATGAAAGAGGAGTCGAAGGCGCAGAAGAAGATCGAGAGCGCATTCAAGTGGGCGCTGGCGGATGCCAACGTGGACCACACGTTGCCTTGGAGCGAGGTGCGCGCCAAGCTCGACCTCAGCGCGCCCGAGTTCGCCGCCGTGCCCGGCGAGGACGAACGCGTCCGCATATATAAGGTATGCTCGAGTGGGCGCTGGCGGACACAGCGTGGACCATCTCTGCCGTGGAGCGAGGTGCGCGGCAGAACCAAGTAAGTTTAATGAATACAAAACAGAGCGCACTCTTGGCGCTGCGTAATATTGGCAAACAACTGTTTTCCTGATACTCCTGTAGCCTGCGGGGTACGGGGGTGGAATGACTTCTGATGACGGCAGGATTTCTGTTTGAGAACAGGTTAGTCACGTCGCGCACATTCATGTCTTACGGTAAACCGTATGTTTTTTTTCTAGTCAGCATTTTATGTTATTTAAATATAAAAATATGCAGTTCATAAATAGTAATACTACAATTAGCATCAATACCCATGTCCAGGGAATTAAGAAAGCGTGATCTTTTAGTACTTTCATGCCTAATTATGATACAGTACATAAGCAATATGTTTAACTATTTTTCGGCTTGCGGAAAGTTAAATTAAGTATAAGGAAGAAATAATAAAAGTAATCAACGGCTTGAAAAACACAAATAGTACAGGATATGATGGTATATGCACAAAAATAATCAAGCGGGTATCAAATATAATAGCGCCTGGTTTAGCCTTTACTGTTAATTTAAGCATAGAAACTGGTACATTTCCAGATAAATTAAAATTAACTGTCATTAAGCCTATTTTCAAAAAACAAGACAAAGAGGATATAACTTGTTATCGACCTATAGCACTCATACCAATCTTTTCTAAAATATTTGAGAAAGTCCTTTATAACAATCTGTACACTTATTTTGAAAAGTTTTCAATTTTAGCGGAAGAGCAAGTAGGTTTTCGTAGGAATAAGTCCATTAATTCAGCTGTGTATAATTTTTTACAAAAGGTAATGATGAGTCTAGATAATAAAAAACAAATTACAGCGCTTTATATGGATATGACTAGGGCGTTTGACTTTGTAGACCACGCATTATTAATAAATAAATTAGAGAAATACGGCGTAAGAGATAATGCTTTAAATTGGATAATGTCTTATTTAAGTAATAGAAAACAGGTAACTGAAATAACAAAAGTAAATGAAAAAATGAAAATAGAGGAGAAACACGTATCTCATCCCAAAGAAGTTAAATACGGAGTACCTCAAGGAAGTATTCTTGGTCCGTTGCTATTTTTAATTTATATAAATGACTTCCCGAAAGTTATTGAACATCCCATGGTTCTTTTTGCCGATGATAGCACGGTAATATTTAGAAATGATAATCCTGATACCTATGAGGCTGATATTAATAATTCCATTGAATCATTAGTAGACTGGCTAAATAAAAACAATCTTAAAATTAACCTTGATAAGACAAATATAATGACTTTTAAAAATCGAGTATCTTACGGAAAATCAATAAATATAAACTATAGAGGAAGAACCATAAGTGAAACTGAAACAACAAAATTCTTAGGTTTATACATAGATCACAAATTAACATGGAGAACACATATTGAGCACGTATGTAAAAAGCTCAGTAAATTTTCATTCGCTCTCTATAAATTATCAAAAGTGGTAAATATATCGGCGGTATCAAGCGCCTATCATGCGTATGTTGGCGCAACCTTAAGATACGGACTCATATTTTGGGGTAATGCAACGGAAATACAAACAGTTTTCAAAGCGCAAAAGAAATGCATACGGTCAATCTGTCAACTACGGCAGATAGATACATGTAAACCACACTTTCAAAATCTTAATATAATGACACTCCCTTCGCTATATATCTATGAAATATCTGTAATGGTCAAATGTGACATCTCTAAGTATGATACCTTAAACTCTAAAAGACACAACAATAAGTTGTGCTCAATACCTTCCAAAACTAAACAATATCATAATAGTGTATTTTGCATGGGACCAAAAATATACAATAATCTACCAGACTCCCTAAAAACTAAAACTATTAATGAATTTAAAAAAGAACTTAAAATGTATTTAATTAAAAAAGCGTACTATTCGGTCACTGAGTTCCTAAACGATAAATAATAATATATATAATAAAATATTAACTAAAATAAATAATAAACTAAAATAAATGACATAAATAAGATATTTCGCGGGATAAAAACCTGGGAGGTTTTTTTTCCGCCAGCTTTTTTTCCTCTCAGCGTACAAAAACCCATCATGGTGGGTGCCCAAAGCTGATGACGGTCAACCACGTATGGTTCAAATAAAATAAAATAAATTTGTATAAAAAGCACAAACTTGGGTTAAATTGAATTTAAGTAGCTAAAGTGATAATAATGTAAAATTATTTAAGTATACTGTGTATTTTAGTGTTTACTGTACATAATTAGTTTATAATTTAACTTGTAATTTTATTATATAACTTTTACAATAAAATTTGTACACCCTAAAGGGTAAATATGGCGATCTAAATATTTTTGTAAAACCTTTTTTGCTACCCATATTTGTGCAAATAAAATATTTTCTTTTCTTTTCTTTTCTTTTCTTTTCTATAAAAATTAATGAGGTAAGTCGAAAAATAGCACAATGAATAAAGATAAGCACTAAAAGAATAAAGTAAAAATGAATAAATTAAAGAATAAAACAAGTGCAACTCGCTAAGTAACTTATAAGAAATTAATGAAATTAAATGGAATATTTTAATATAATTTAAATGGAAATCTCATAGTTAAAGCATAGTTTAAAAAGTTTATTATTTTTTAGGACTTCCAACACGAACAAGAAGAGAGTTGTATGCACTACCACCACCCAAAACCAAGGAAGTCGAAGAGATCAAAGAAGAAGAAGCGCTCTCATTCAGCTTCTCCGGTATTTTATTTTCTATTTTTTTAATATTAGATCCTTCATATGAAATTACCGTTCACTATCTAAAAAGTGATGTAAGTTTTTTAAATGAAATTATTATGTAATCCGCCACTTTATAGGCAGATCATTGATCTCTTTGGAAAAAAGTCCTGGGAGTGAGAGTCTGTGAACTGTTTGTCGGGGGTTTTGACTGCCGCATCTGATCTGGATTTTTTTCCTTACAAAAAGTTATCCAAATTGTGAAAAATGTGGTAATCGGTTGGGCAAGATCTGGAGAGTATGGTGGGTGACGCGGAGGTTCCAGTCGCAGCTCCTCTAAATTGGCTTGTTTGCTGTACAGTGTGTGGTCTAGCGCTATCCTTAAGGAGCAGTAGGCTAGAGCAATTAAGCAGTCTCGGTTGTTTAATGGCGAGCTTTTCAATCATTGTTTGCAATTGTTGGCAATATAAGTCTGCAGTAATCGTCTGGCCTGAACTCAGGAAGCTGTAGTGGATAACACCAGCACTGGTCCCCCAAACACTAGCCAGAATCTTTTTAGTCAGTTTTCATTTAGGGCAAAGTTTTGCCGGTTCTTTAGGGTTAAGCAAAATTGCTTTCGATTTTTGTACAGGATCCATTTCTCATCACTAGTCATCACTAGTTGGTTTGCTTCAGTCAATTTGTGCGGTATCCACTTTTCGAGTTTTTTTACTTTTCCGATTTGGCGCAAATGGATAAGTGTCGTTTTGTCACTTACGTCGAAGGCTGCTGCTAGTTCAGAAGTCATTTGATATGAATCTGCTTCCACTATCGCCTTCAATTCTTAATTTTTTTTTGCACTTGAGTATATGGTCGTCCACGAGGCTCATTGCGTAAATCGAAATTTCCGGAACGGAAACGTTGAAACCAAAAATGCACCGTTCGTTCGTTAGCGGCACCTAATCCGTACAATTCGTTAATTTTTCGAGTCGTTTCTGCAGCACTGGTGCCACGGTGGAATTCGTATTCGTAAATACCGCGAATTTTCAATTTGTCCATAATTTTTGTTATAGCAATGTTTAAGCTCAAACATATGATGTGAAAACAAACGAGATACGAATTTTAAAACTTACGCACATATTTGCAATTTCATATCTAGCCACCTAATCCTAATCACACCTAAAGCACGCACACAAGCACGCATATCATAGCACGATCGCGTGTTTCTGTAGAGATACAAGTGTTTGCTTATACCTATTCTTGGCGCGTCTGCCCCGCCCACATTTCCATTCTAACCTCTTAATATGTTCTGTGGGTTAAACAATGCAGTTAATTATAATGTACACGTACTTTGACTTGGATTAGCTTCCACAATCTTCTTCAATTCAGTGTTTTTCACCTGTGTCTTTCACGTGGTTGATTCTTAAAGCGAGGGTTTCCGTTAGACGCAAAGTGCCACTGTTCAACTGTACCGTACGCCACTGGTCGAAACGCGATAAGCGCGACTCACAACGTAGGATAAAAACTTTTTTTCATCTTCGGAAGCGTTCAAAACCGATGCGTTCATTAACAGCCCTCTCTTCAAACTGAATCAACGGAATTAGCGCAGCAGAAACAGTTCGTTTCTACTCGTATTTAAATGTTACTCTGAATTTCAAAGTAGGTATCCCATCTTTTTTCAAAAAGAAGATTTTCATAGGTATTATGTGAAAAATTATCACTCAAAAACCTCAAACTATGAGGTTTTATATCAATTCAAAGTATCTATTAGCATAAAACGGCGATTTCATTCTTTAATCTTTATTATAATAATACATAAACGTACTTATTTACGAGTATGTCAATATTGATTCAAATTGCTATGTGTATTGTATTTTGATATTTACTACTGCAAAATAAATCATATGACATAATATTCTACTGCAAAATCATAGCTTCGAAAAAATATATACATAACATGTAAAACATGTAAAATTACACTATTGAAAAACATACGACATTATAAATCGACTTTCTCTTCATCTTTAAGTCAATTGAAAGATTATGATTTTCCATGATTCGCGATTAAAATTTTTGAATTCTGGTAAAAAAAACTTGCTCGGGAATATGAACCTTGTTTTTCACATCACAACGTGTTAATTTATTTAATAGTGAATACATGTGTAAAGAGCGGCATCTAGCGACTAGTAGCAGTACTAGTGGAATTTATTTAATTGAAGAAAAGATGTCGTACTTAATTGAAATTGTCGTTACTCTTCGTTCTTCGTTATTGAATGTCAATAAAAGTGTTACACTGCCAAGGCCGCAAGGTAATGCCAAGCCGATAAAAAAATCGTAGCCAATTATATTATCTATTGTTATATGTAACTGATATTTGAAATTTATGTGTTTGGCTATACTAATTTTGGTACAAATAGTAGGTTAGGGCACCTCTTGTCATTCGTTTTCTCTGTGGGAATTCTTAATCAAACGCAAGATATTTGATTTTAAAGTTGCCAGTATTGAGTATCGGCAGTTTCAGAAATATGAAATTGCGATACGAAAGGACATATATATATATATATATATATATATATATATATATATATATATAGATATACCCATACGGCAAATGTTGATCAGACGGGTTGTAGCATCAGTTAATTGTTGATCAGTTAGCCATTGTTGATCAAAATAGTTTTTGTTGATCGAATGTATGATTCGGCATACAAATGTGGCTCCAATTTGATCAACAATTGCTGACCCTCTAGCGGCACAAATAAGAACTATTCATTGCATTACTTATACAAATCCGCTCCATCAATTGTTGATCTCATTTTCAAATGGACCAATCAGAGGTCACCTTTGCTGATGATTGGTTGGTTTTGTTATGCGCTGTTGCCAATTCGCTTCGCAATCTGTGGTTATAGAGATATAGATGTGTATGCAATAGTTCGGTTTTACTCCCGCTTAGCTTTGTCCGATACGTTATAGTAACAAATTCTCAATAGGAAGCTATAACATGCTATAACCTTAGAGTTAGTTTGTATTAGTTATTTAGGATGGTAAGGCGAAACAAAAATACCCAGTTACAATTAACATTTTTATTTTATTTAATCTTTTATTAATAAAATATGAACAGCTATAAATATTTTATGCACCTATTTATGAGGTATGTTTTGTTAAAGGTGTGATTATATAATATAACCTTATAATAATACGAATATGTATAAATTAATGTTAATGTTTACACACTAAAAAGGCAATAAAATACATAAAAGTTTTTCTATTTGTTACCATCGATTAGGTCGACGCCATTGTTTCAACTTATTAGATGTTTTGCTACTTGGAACTGGGAAGTAATCCTAGCAATAACGAATTAATCAAACCATATTAAATATAAAGGTTGATTGTTTATCAATTTAGAATAATCCAATGTATTTTCTTAACGAATCTAGGTTGGTACTATTTATAATCTCTATTTTTACATTATGACTTAGTTTTGTTGTAACTGATTTTTGTGAAATAATGTATGCAGATAGTGTTGGTCTTAGGATTTTGTAAATCCAGGTGTTTCACTAACGTTTACATAACTTAAGAAGTCATTACTATTGTAAGATTGCATGATTTAGATCAGTGGCGGCTCATCCTAAAGAGCGCTGGTGCAGTGCACTCCCACTTTAAAATTTAAATATTACATAGGAAAATTACATAGGTAATCTATATTCCTTCATAATACATACTATCCTTACATTACATCTATCATCTATCCTTACTTACATTATATCTACGCGTACATTTATCGTCATATTGTACAAGTGGAGCGCCAGCGATTGCGCTCCTAATGAAACGAAGTTTAGTACGATTCCTAGCGCTGTATTCAATGAGTGCGAAAGAGAAACATCGCAGCACAGAGCCGACGCGTGAAACAAAAGATTTAGTATGAGAAATTAACTTAATCTGGAGCGCCGCTCACGCGCGACGTTGCCAAACCGTGGGTTCGGCCGTGACGCGTGCCGTGGGGCGTGGCCTCAACCTGCTTATGCGATGTTGCCGTTCTTATGTATACAAACAAACGTGTCGTCGGCTTTGACAGTTATATCGCAGTTTTTCTTTAAATTAAAATTAAAAAATAGTTTATGCGCGACATTTTGTTTTAAAAATGGAACAATACAGTGTATCTTTTATTAAAAAGTGTTAAAAACTATAGAAATACGCCTTGAACTAAAAGCTAAAGGGTCCTCAAATTGCACTTACACAAAAATGTAATACAAAAACTAAATCTTTTACGCGTGTTTTTAAGTTTGAACAATATTTTAAAACTCCTTGGTTGTGTGGTTGTAAAGAGACCAATAAATTATTTTGTTTTCCGTGTCTGGTGTTTGGAAACTGACACCGGCAGTGGAGGTGAATCTGCATGGATCACAACGGGTGTTGACGATTTAGCGCATCTTTCAATAAAACTGAAAAAACATTCGCAATCTCGATTTCATATGTTATGTGAAGTGCAATTATTGGCATCGATTGGCCGACAAGATATTCATAAAGCGCTCGATTCTGCGTATCGAAAATCTATTCGAGAGTTCAATGAACGCGTTGATGAAAATCGATATATTTTACGGCGTTTGATAGATTGTGTGGTATTTTGTGGTGCATTTCAAGTTGCTTTACGAGGGCATGATGAATCTACGGAATCCCTGAATCCCGGAATCTATAGAGGTTTGGTTAATTGTGTATTATTTTATTTTTAATTTTATCTGTTGTGAAATGTGTATTATTATATTGAATTTATCTGATTATGACACGAAACAACATGATATTCTGACATGACATAAATTTAATTAGCTATTTAATAATTTTGACATTTTGACACGAAAAACTATGGCGCAAGAACGTCTCAATGCATTATGTATGATAAGCATTGAAAAACGATTAATTAATTCTATATCTGATTTTCACAAAAAAGTCATAGATGTCTTCGCTCGTCAAAAAGACCGGCGAATGAATTTTCTGTATAAATAAAATAAATGGTAAGCTCTAAGTTTTTTTTTTGTGAACCCCCATCAAAAAATGTCACGAGCCGCCTCTGATTTAGATCATGGTTTGTGAAACGTGTAAAATAACGTGTGAAATAAATAAATAAATATATTAATAAATCTATACGCTATGATGAAAGCAAGTCAGTGTTAAGTTAGGACATGTAGATTAGGAGCTTGGTTCTCCATAAGATTCGAAAACTTTTTTATTATCACCTTTTATTTTTTTCTTTCACCTGTCCCTTTGTCTGTAATCAAATCTTGCAAGTTAAATTTGACACACTTCCTAGTTTCCGATTGAGTAAAATTTTTGCACGCGTATGTATATCGCGTAACAATGCAATATTATGATGAGATGGAGCTGATCTAATGATGGAGCTGGAAGGTGGCCATAGAAACTCCGTTATAATACGACATAACCCTATCGAGTTTGGGCTCGTATGATTCGTCTCGATGAGTACTTTGTCTGCAGATGATATCCAGGGTCTGATGATGGAGTTGGAAGGTGGCCATAGGAAGTCCGTAATAAAACGACACAATCCCATCGAGTTTGGGCTCGTTTGATTCGTCTTGACGAGTACTTTCGTCCTAGATAATATCCATATGATATGCAACTCCATCAGATTTAATAAAATAAGTTCGTTCCATTTGTTATGAATGTAAATTCTATTTGATTAGATGGATGGATGGTATGAGGGTGTATAAACATATCACTAATGTTACGCCTCAGTGTACCAGGGCGAACCCTGTTGTACTGAAGCCCTCTTCCCCCTACAATGGATCTCTGGAGGATACTACGCCGTAGTAAATCCCGAATCATAAATACTGAAAAGTAAAAATAGAAAATGTTTTTTTTAATACAGTTGCTCAAAAAGTGGCGTATTGCAGGGACGTCTAGCGTTCGGGATGTGGGCTATATTACGCACTCGTGCTTTTTCTTTACCTTTTCCTAACTTGTGCATTTTCTTTTCCGACTGTCAAAATAATGTCTATTAAAAAGAAAAAAACCAACCACGAAGTTTTAGAAGTTTTTATGATTCATGCAAATATTTCTAAAAAGAAGCTACTAATTTGTTTCAATATCAGATTTAATGATTTGATTCAATGAGATAGGTTAGGTTTCATTTCATTTCATCTCATTAACATTTTCATTTCAAATCAATAAAAAAATTCTACTGAAGACTTGGCTGTATCGGCATAGTTCCCTTTGCCAACTCAGAATGGGTGAAGAAAACAAAAAAAAAATCTCCGCATATAGGTATTCTTTTACGGTTGGCACCATTTTTCAAAAATGTTCTTTGCGAGTTTTTATTAAATTGCTTCAGTTTTTCGCAACTGTATTAAAAATAGTTGTTCAGTACACGTGCGGAACCGTCATTGCTAAGAGTTCCGACTCACCTTCGGCTACGCCTTGGCTCGGGTAGACATTTGTCGGAACTCATTGCAATGACAGTCTTTCCGTACTTGTAATGAAATATACTATTTTTTAATTAGCTTTTGTTACTTGTTCATAAAAGGAACTAAAAGGTTCATCATCATCATCAGCCTATATCAGTCCACTGCTGGACATAGCTCCCAAGGCGTGCCACTGAGCCCGATCTTCGGCTCAACGCATCCAGTTACCTCCCGCCACCCGGCGCAGATCGTCGCGCCACCTTGCAGGGGGCGTCCTACACTACGTTTGCCTAAGCGCGGTCTCTACTCTAAAAGTCGTCTTGTCCACCGATTGTCAGCTCTACGACAGATGTGACCAGCCCACTGCCACTTCAGCTTGCTGGCTCTTAAAGCTATGTCGGTGACCTTAGTCCGTCTCCGGATTTCCTGATTTAGGATCTTATCTCGGAGAGACACACCGAGCATAGCCCTCTCCATTGCTCGCTGCGCAACCTTGAGCTTGTGAACCAGTCCCACCGTCAGTGTCCACGTTTCGGCTCCGTATGACCTACGGAGCCGAAACGTGGACACTCGTGGACAACGGGTAGGACGCACTGGTCGAAGACTTTCGTCTTGAGGCTTTGCGGTATATATGACTACCCAGCCCAACTGAATCCTCCTATCGGATTCCTTCTCGAAGCTGTTTTTTATGAAGCTGGATGGACTGCCCAAGGTAAACGTATTCTTGAACAGCTTCGAGTGTCGTTCCTTCGACGATGATGGGGATAGGAATTATGTATGCGTTGAACATGACCTTGGTCTTGTCCAAGTTTATTCCTAGCCCCACCCGGGAGGCTTCATTTAGGCTGGACAACATTTCCTGCAACTCCTGCAGACTTTCTGCCATAAGGACTATGTCATCGGCAAAACGCAAATGTGAGAGATATTCGCCGTCTATGTGTATGCCACGTCCCTTCCAGTCCAATAACTTGAAGACATCTTCCAGTGCACAGGTAAATAGTTTCGGTGACAAAATGTCACCTTGTCTCACACCTCTGTGCAGCTGGATAGGTCTTGTTTGGGAGTTCTGAATTTGGACGGAAATAGTGGCTGAGTTATATAAGTTTCTCAACACATCGATGTATCGATAGTCAACTTGGCACCGCTGCAGGGATTCCAGAACAGCCCAGGTTTCAATCGAGTCAAAAGCTTTTTCATAGTCCACAAACGCTAGGCACAGGGGCTGATTATACTCGTGCGTCTTTTGTATAATCTGCCTCACTGTGAGAATGTGGTCTATGGTGCTAAAGTCTCGTCGGAACCCGGCCTGGTCCGGTGGCTGGAATTCGTCTAGTCGTCTAGCGAGTCGATTCGTTATGACCCTCGAAAACAACTTATAGACGTGGCTCTGAAGCGAGATTGGGCGGTAGTTTTTCAGCAGTTTTGTCTCCCTTTTTATGGAACAAAACTACAATGCTCCTGTTCCACGCCTGCGGAGTTCTCCCTGTTTGCAATACGGATAAAAAAATTTGGGCTAGAAAAGGGCTTTAAGAAGTTCTGTTGTTATTCCGTCCGCACCAGGGGCTTTTCCGTTTTTAAGTTGTTTGAGGGCTAACGCGATCTCCTCACGACTGACTTCGGGAAGCTCGTCAGTATAGTGGCGTGTTAATGTGGCTCTGGGATCTGTGGATTGGTTATCAGGCTGTGGTACACGTGAGGCATATAATCGGCTATAGAAGTCCTCAATCTCGAAGAGTGCCTCTGGCTTAGTAGCTACCGTTTTGCCGTTCTGCGTCTGGAGTTTAGAGAGATGACTTACACCCAGACGATGCGTGAATACCTTAGATCCCCGGTTCTTCTCAATTGCCTGTTTTACAATAAGTGTATTGGAGCGCCGGAGGTCTTTGCGTATATGCTTTCGGATGTATTTTGTAAGACATCGGAGTTCTGATGGCGTGGCATTTTGGTCTTCACGTCTTTGCTTCATAAGCGCGAGAGTCTCATCCGTGAGCTTAGACTTCCGGCCCATATGCCTTGTCCGACAGAACCTGTTACCTTCGTCCCTTAAGATATTTACCACATTTTCATATTCCTCGTCAATATCCACGGTGGGTTCCAAGGCCTCAAGCCAGTTTTTCAGTTCCAGCTGAAATTGATTGGACCCCGTTTAGATTTGGAGGAGATTTGGTCGGAGCGTAGACTTCAACATACGGCGTCGCTCGAGCTGAAGATCTATATTTAAAGAGCCTCTTACAAGCCTGTGATCACTACAGGTGTTAAACCTATTGATCACGGAGACGTCTTTAAATATCCGCTTGTAGTCCGTAATGATGAAGTCTATCTCGTTTTTGGACTTATCATCAGGGCTTCGCCAGGTCCACTTCCTCTGAGGCTTTTTCTTGTAGAAGGAATTCATCAAGAACAGCCTCTGGCTTTCGAGGAAATCAACCAGCATTTGCCCTTGATGGTTTCTCCTTCCATAACCGTGAGGTCCAATACAAGATTCAATGCCAGTCTGTATACCCACCTTGGCGTTGAAATCCCCCATGACAATGTTGAAGTGTGCCTTTGTGGTGTTGTTTAAGGCCCGAACAATGTTTTCATACATTGTTTCAACCTCCTCGTCCATATGTGTCAAGGTTGGCGCGTAAACTTGTACTATCTTAAGAGAATATCGTTTGGATAGTCTCAGTACAAGGTAAGCAACCCGGCTCGACACACTGGATATTTCTACAACGTTGTCAGTGAGGATTTTGTTGACGAGGAATCCTACTCCGCCTTGGGATTGTTGGTCTCCCTCCCGGAAGTAGAGGAGATGGCCAGATTTAAGAGTTATCGTGTCCTCGCCCTGTCTTCGGACTTCAGATAATCCTAAAATCTGCCAATTTATATTCTCTAACTCTACCTCGAGCTCAGCCAAGTTCTCGTCCAGCCTTAACGTTCGTCCGTTGTACGTCGCCAGTGTCAGATGTTTATGGTAGCCTGCCGTAGCCCGGGGATTCTTCGCACCCCCTGCCCCACCGATACCATAACCGCTACCTTGGCCCGGCCTGGTGGGGCGGCCGGGAACTGGGGGCCCTTTATATTTGGCACGATCCATGTGAAGGTTTTGCCCTAATCGCCACGCTGGGCAAGCGGGTTGGCGATCGCAGACACCTGGGCATTATCAAACGATGACGCTGCTGCCCGTCACCGTACACTGCACTTAGTGCCCGGTGTTGATGTGTGCTGGTTATCCCGCCATTAGTCGGTCGTCAGAGCCTCGTCGGTTTTTTAGCAGGGTGTACCGCGTGCAGGTGAGGTTGACTTTTGGAACTTAAGATCTTATGCTCCCTTACACCTAAAAGGTTAAAAATAATTTAATTCTGATAAGAAATATGAGTATACTATTTTATAGGTACATTATCAACAAATTTATTTTTTAATAGAAGCGTGTTATGTAGGTATTTTGCCGGCAAGACAAATAATAAAGGTTAATAAAAAGAAAAGCTTTTATTTTTATTAACCTTTTACAAACTTTAAGATTTATCCAAGATAAAACTAACAAATAAACATAAACAATAACAACAAGAAAACTTCTTCTTAGTACTTTACTTTTAAGTATTATTTTCTTCGATTAAATTAAGTATCAGTTTTATTTATCAAGTAATTAGGTACCCACAGCCTAAAAAAATAAAAATAAACCTTGTACTAACTTAAGGAAGTAACTTAGCGATTTCTTCAGAAACATGTTGAGGATACTTAGGCTCTCCTAGACGTTGGGACTTATAGTACCTTCTAAGTACAACACAAACATGTTTCTGAAGAAATTGTTGAGTTACTCCTTAGCGCACTCTACAACTTTCTTATTAACAAAAACATCAAAATTGTATTCATCACAAAAGCATCAAAAAAGTGTCGAGATCGTAAGTTTGGTCATTTCTGACATAAGTCAAGTAACTTACGATTGGGTTACTCTACACTTACTTGTAAATTGTGAAACAGGCCCTTAGAATTCTTTTCTTTAACCACGAATTCAGTATTATTTTGGTATCCGCTAAATGAGTACCTACTATTAATTTTTAATTATCCACAGTCTCAAAATAAAATATAAACATTTAACAAAATTTATGAACTTAAACATTTATCCAAGAAAAAGGTAATAAAAAACATAATTACCGTAATTATGCACTATTTTTTTTACTTAAAACTAAACTTTGATTTTTGTCTTCGTTGACATTTCCTTTATAAGATCAAAATTCACTGGATGTCAAAACTAAGTAGGTACCTACCACACGTTAATCCTTACTATAGTCTTGAAATAAAAAACGTCTTGTAGCGAATTTCAACAATTTTCTATGAAACTATAGTTAAATAATTAAATTGTTTTTCTGGCACTTTTTATTTCGAACTTATTATCTTGTGTACTTTAAAAGTTACTGCAATTTTCAAAGTGTGGTACTTAGTTTTGACGGCCAGTGTACCTCCATCCATCTATCAGCCTTTTAAAGTCCACTGCTGGACATAGGCCTCCCCTACTGTTCGCCACTCCATCCGGTCCTGCGCCCTCTGAATAAAGATGTTTCCCGCTATCTTCTTCAGGTCGTCAGTCCACCTGGTTGGAGGGCGGCCTGTGCTCCTTTTGCCGAGACGTGGTCGCCATTCGAGGACCTTTTTTCCCCACCGGTTGTCAGTCCTCCTAACTATATGGCCTGCCCATTGCCACTTCAGCTTAGAGATTTTGAGAGCTATGTCGGTAACCTTCGTTCGTCTACGGATTTCATCGTTACGGATTCTGTCGTGTAGAGAAATACCAAGCATAGGTCTCTCCATCGCTCGCTGAGCGACCTTGAGCCTGTGGAAAAGGCTAACTGTAAAAGACCACGTCCCAGCGCCGTAGGTCATCACTGGCAACACACACTGCTCGAAAAATTTCTACTTCAGGCATTTCGGTATTCTGGACGAGAAGATACTTTGTAATTTCCCGAATGCTGCCCAACCGATTTCTCTCGAAGTTGGTTTTACCCATGCGGATCGCTTGTCCCAGGTAATTTTTTTTTCAACCTTTTTTTGTGTATCACTGCTGGGCACAGGTCTCCTTCTCACACAATTGAGAGGGATTTAGGCCATAGTCACCACGCTGACCAAGTGCGGATTGGTGGACGTCATGCTTTCGAGAAATTATGAATTTCTCTCAGGCATGCACGGCGATGGAGAACCTCGTAATCAATGAAATACCACGATATTTTCCATCAATGTGGAGCAGCGATAAAATCGCACATTACACATTTCTTTGTCAGAGGTGCGAGCCGAGGATTTGAACCTGGGATCGGTCGCGTCGAAGACCGCGATTTTTTACCACTCGGCCATCGCTGCTCTGAAACATCGCTGCGCAGGTAAATATACTCATCGACAACTTCGAGAGTAGCGCCATCAACAACGACCGGTATGGGTGTGACATGGACATTTGACATGATCTTCGTCTTGTCCATGATCATTTTAAGACCCACCCGTTGGGAGGCGCTATGGAGGTCACCTAGCATTGTGCTGAGTTCTTCCAGGGACTCCGCCAAGATGACTCTATCATCGGCAAATAGATGGTGCGTGAGGTACTCAAACGTAAGGGACTACGGGAGCGAGGAACAACCTCTTTACCCGGGCAGACTCATGAGGATCACTGCCTCATGGTGATTTCACTCCGCCGTTAGGCGGTAGGCATTTTTGCCAAGGTTTGGTTTTTTGCTAAGGTTTGGTAAGTGCGTGAGGTGTTCGCCATTGATGATAATACCAAGCCCTTTCCACTCCATCAGCTTAAACATGTCTTCCAATGCAGCGGTAACAGTTTCGGGGATATAACATCTCCTTGTCATACTCCGCGCTGCAGTGGAATAGGTTCAGTGCTTCCGTCGTGGACTCGGACTGACATGGTTGCGGCTTTGCATAAACACTTCAACACCTCGATGTACCGATAGGCATCGTTGGAGAAACTCTAGCACCGCCCAGGTCTCAATAGAATCGAAGGCTTTCTCATAGTCCACATACGCAACACATAGGGGCAGATTATACTTTATCGGTCTTTTGTATAACGTGATTTGTATGACGTGGCTCAGAAGCGCGATGTGTCTATAGTTCTTCAAAAGGGCTCTTAGGCTAGGGCTCAAAGGGTGATTCTTGAAGAACAGAACTACCACGCTTCTGCTCCACGCCTCCAGGGTAGTTCCGTTACTGATGATGGTATCAAAAAGTTTTTGGAGCGCCACTAGGAGGGGTTTTCCTCCAGCCTTCAGCAGCTCTGATGTGATACCGTCATCTCCCGGTGCTTTGTTGTTTTTTAGCTGACTGAGGTCCCCCTCTAATTTCGTACAGGCTGACGTCCGGGATATCTTCGGTATAGTGTTAGGTCGATACTCGGTCATGTCGGGAGATAGATTGGAAGCCCACGGTTAAGTACCTGCAACATCGCTCCGTATGCACAGTCAGGTGAATCATGTGATTAAAAAAACACGTGCGGCCCGGGCGATTCCAACCCATATGAAACTAAGGGTGTACCAAACCTACATCTGGTCAAGGACCACCTACGCGGCGCCGGCATGGTTTGCGTCGGTAAGTGCGTCGCTGCGCAAGCGTTTTGAAGCGATCAACATTTAATGCATATTTCGGCCTGATCAACATTTGCCGTAAAGAGGACAATATATATATATTTAAAACTGGCCAAGTCAAATCTAACCTATTTTAAGATCTCACATTTTTAAAGAGTCTAGATCGCTTTTGTATCGTTTTTAATATCGTATTTATAATCGATTTTCATATTAAATTTTAAATATTGTACAAATTCAAAAAATTGTCTTCATGCAATTATTCTAATAGGTACTTTATGGAACAAAGCAAATTCGCGAAGTTTCAGGCCCATTTAATCAACAAGCTAAATAGATAATTTCAAGGCGAGTACACAAAGTTGGTTAGTACCTTAGAGCATCAAGGTATGATAGGTATGACACCCGTCATAGGAGTGGCCTTTATGGGCGAACCCCTCGTCCCAACGTCCGTGTACAATGTGCCTTCTAGTTATATACAACTGGTGTGTCTGTGTGTGTCGGTGTCAGTGTTGTCGGTGTATGGAAAATGACGTTGTTAATTGAAATTGACATATCGTCGCATGTAATCTCAATTGGCGTAAGGGACAAAACCTGTTTTTTGGATATGAGCAAAAAACGATTTTTTTTAAAGCGTTATATTTTTAATGTCGTTGTAGCTAATTAAAATTTCTCCAAGAAGACTATACCTATTTTTTAATGCTCTTTGCAGCTGAATTTTCATAAACAGCCTACCTAGCGTAATAAAAAAGTTGAGTGTCCTTTACGCCCTGATTTTTTTGTTCATTTGACACTTACGCAATATAAAATTTAAGAAATTTTATGAAATTACGTCGTAAAGGAATTGTTTACAAACAATACATAACAATTTAAGCCGTAAGGCTAGACAAAATATAAAAGTCAGGGCGTAAGTGACTGAGTAAACTACTGATATTATTCAGTTTCGTTCAATTTCATTGTTATTTTCTTTGCCTAATGCTTACTTTGATAAGAGAATTAACTCTGTTCATCAAAGTAATAAAAATGATATCTAAAAATTGTATTTCAAGACATTTATATAATAAAATTAGTATTTTTTTGTAGAAAAAGATGTTTTATTGGTTTCACCACTTACAAAATCATTGTTATTTGTAAGAAGATTACTAGTAAGAAGTACCTATTATGAAAACAAACAACTTAAATTCTTTTTTTTCAAACCTCAACTAATCGTAACTAATCGTTAGTGCTTGTTTGGCCTATCTACCTACCACTGGTTGTGTTTTACAGTAGAAAAGTTTCGTTTTGCTTTTTTTTTAGTCAGTCAGTGGTAGATATTACAAATAAGTACTAACAAGCCCTTTTTTAAAAAAAAAATAGAGAAAAAAAGAACTCCTCTACTGATATTGATCAAATTCTTTATAGGGTTGTAACTGTAGCTTAGGTGTCTAACATCTCAAATACAGACTCATACAACCAATTTTATTGTACGTTTTTGCAAGAAAAGTCCCTTACGAATTTTTTTTAACGAAAATTGTGTTTAGGCGTGTAAAATTGTTAGGGCGCAACGGACATTTTTTTAAAGATAGAATTATTTCAAATATACCATTCGATAGAGCTCGACGAGCTGAGTATGGTGGCATTGATAGTTCATTTTCGCACTTTTGTCCCTTACGCCAATTGAGATTACGTGCGACGATATTTAGAAATGTATGCGTCTGTAGCAATGAAAGAATATTTGTGGACTCTTAAAACTATTTTTGGAGTCGGGCCCTTACTAAAATGTCGTACCATTCGTTCTAAATGGGCACCGACAGTACAGACCGTGGGACAGTACCTACTTCTTCTTACTTATGGTAATGACTCTTAAAACTATATTGGAGTCGAAAGTCGAACGAAAGGTACACTATATTTACTAAGACATGACATTTTACTAAGGGCCCGACTCCAAAAATAGTTTTAAGAGTCATTACCATAAGCAAGAAGAAGTAGGTACTGAACAATTTTATTTTTTACCGTTTGAAGTCGGTTCTATTTTTTTGTTAAAAACTTAATTAATTTCACCCTTTTTAGTAATTTTAACAATTCTGTAAATACATGTATAAGCATAATTGGAAAAAATTAATTAACTTAACTTAACTTCTAAACGTTACGGAGATTTACCTTTTATAATCATGTTTATCTAATAGCCATCTTATGGCCTGAAAGGATACTACTGTCAGTCCATCTGAACGTATAAATTAATAAAAGAGTTTGCTCTCAGCTCCGTTGAGGAGTTCTACCTTCAATCATCAGCTTAGCAACATCAGGTGATAATTACCGGACATAAATATTTGTATTATGTTAAAGAATATGACCAAAAGAATGTGTGTGCCTATTAAGTTTCAGTGTTTCCCTCGATTTCCCTAGTATCATATCATCAGATTTTGACATGGTGACAGTTGGACCACCACAGGAATGTAAGATTTCGAACAAAACTCCATTTATTGAAAGAATTTGCTCTCAATTCCTAACCATCGTAGTACCTTCCATCATCAGCTCAGCAACATCACATGATGATGATTAAACACAAATGTCTTTTTTGCTTTAGTTAGAATATAAAAGTCAATTGATGTGCTATAAAATTTAAATATTCCCCTCGATTTCTCTGGGATTCTATCATCAGGCTTTGACTTGGTGACAGTTGGACCACCTCGGGAGCGTAAGTTTTTGAACAAAAAAATATTTATTGAAAGAATTTTCTCTAAACTCCTAACCATTGTAGTACCTTCCATCATCAGCTCAGCAACGTGATATGATGATATTTATACACAAATGCCTGTTTTGCTTTAATAAAAATATGAAAATCTATTGTTGTGCTATAAAATTTGTATGTTCCCTTCGATTTCTCTGGGATCCCATCATCAGACTTTCACTTGGTGACAGTTGGACCACCTCAGGAATGTAAGATTTCGAACAAAAACCCATTTATTGGAAGAATTTGCTCTCAAATCCTCACTGTTGCAGTACCTTCCATCATCAGCTCAGCAACATGAGATGATGATTACTATGCACAAATATCTCTTATGCTTTAGAAAGTATAAGAAAATCAATGTGTGTGCCAATAAAATTTGAGAGTTCTCCTCGATTTCCCTAGGATCCCATCATCAGATCCTGATTTGGTGACAATGGGACCACTTCGGAAGTATAAGCATACGAACAAAAAAAGAATTTTGAGAATCGGTTCACAAACGGCGGAGTAATCGGTGAACATATATAAAAAATACATACAGCCGAATACATTAGGTACCTTCTCCTTTTGGAAGTCGGTAAAAATCAACTAAATTATCTCCCTGAAGATAGTGTTTAGCATTTTTTTAAACATTATCAATGAAGTACATCTATTTTTATGACATTTACAATCATACTTTATTATTTTTTTCATTATAATTAGATGTTTGCGGGTAAGATTAGGTAATGTAATTTAGTTACATAATTTTTTGTCAAACTTTTAAATCATCATTGCCACAAGTTCTGTTTTCGGTAAATAATCGGTTTTACCCATAAAGGGGCTATATATAAAAAGGACTGAACCGGCAATCTTGCGTCTATCTCATCTAGCATGCATCTAGCGTCTATCTTTTGTTTCGTTTGCGATGTTGCCGCTCCGCAGCATCGGTGTACATTTCCGCGGTATTTGTTGATCTCCCAACGTTTATATTGATCAACAAAGGCACACAAAGTGTAAAATAAATGGCGGTTACAGAATCAACAATTGCCGTGTGATTTGGTGACGAGCTAGAGTGTTTGCAGCATAGCTAGGCACTGGGTCGCAATGAGGAGAATTGTTATATTCGAAGTTTGACACGATATCACCTAAATTATCTAAGCTAAAAGCCGCTAAAGGTGGATCAACAATTAATGCATATTTTGGCCTGATCAACTTTTGCCGTAGGGAGGACAATATATATATATATATATATATATATGTTATCAAATTATTATTTTTTATATTTTCGATATTTGGTGATAATATTGAGTCTTGCGTGGGATGCCAGCAAGGCGAACCTCTTGGCCCTGTTATTTTTAGTTTGTCAATACAACCGATTATCGATCATATACATTCAAAATTTTAAGTATGGTAAATTTATTTAAATTTAAATTGGACTGAGTTTAAATTTTAATAAATGCGAAATTTTGCTTTCGTGTATTTTATCTAAGTACAGACAAAATTTCTTCTATCACAATAGTTTAATATAATAACACCAAACATATCTATCATGAAAAAAGAAAATTTATTATTATTGGGTGCCCCAATATTTGATGAAGCTTTTTCTTCCTAAATATAAATGTGTGTACGCTTGTGTGCGGCAGTCGAAGTCGCGGTCGGCGTCGCCCGCGCGCTCGCCGTCGCCCGCGCCGAGCCACGCCTCCTGGTCGTCGGAGGAGGGCCGCAAGCCCAAGAAATCCAAGAAGAAACACCGCAAGCACTCTCCTGTACCGGTAAAAGACACTTTTTGCATTTTTCTTATTTTCCTCATTTCTTAGCTCTCCCATCATATTGTTTTCATACTTAGACTCAAAATTATCTATTTTTTTACTTTTTTGTTGTTGACAAACTGTTGCACGAGTTCGACCATTATAGACAATTTTTTATAACATTGCGATGCAGCGATCCACGTACGGTTCCAATATATTATAATAAAATAATTTTGTATAAAAACATAACCCTCCTGTCGCAGTCGGGTAAAAAGCACAAAATTTAATCCTAAAAAGGAGTTTTCTAACTAGTTTTAGCTTAAAACTACTAAACGCGAACTTATCAGGCGCCCCTCGTAAGTTTACTGTATTTTAGTGCGTGCGTCCTTATTTTTGAGTTTATTGTAAATAATTAATTTATAATTTATTTTAAACTCTTAACTGAATGTAATCTACTATATAAAAATAGCGCGCATGGCCTGGCGGCTAGCGTAGAACGCAAGCGATCTATGCAGCTGAGCCAAACGGGCGCGGTCGGGTGTGAGATGGCTGACCGCTAGTGGCAAACAATTTCATGCGCGTTTCCGTGCTTCGGAGGGCACGTTAAGCCGTCGGTCCCGGTTGTTGTCGATAGATAACAGTCGTCAAACCTTGTCGGAGGCCTTATGGGCAGTTTGAAAACATCCGACAGCGGGTTGGCCACTAACCCGCATCTCCACCAACCCGCATTGGAGCAGCCTGGTGGAGTAAGCTCCAGGCCTCCCCAATACGGGGGAGAGACCCGTGCCCAGCAGTGGGACGCAAAAGGGTTGCAGCCATATAAAAATAAGTCGGGTTTTCCTTCCTGACGCTATAACTCCAGAACGCACGAACCGATTTCCACGGTTTTGCATTCGTTGGAAAGGTCTCGGGCTGCGTGAGGTTTATAGTAAAGAAAATTCAGGAAAAATTTCATACCAAAGTTCACGCGGACGAAGTCGCGGGCGGCCGCTAGTTTGTACATATAAAGGGAAAATATGGCGATCTTAATAGGTTTGTAAAACCTTTTTTGCTACCCATATTTGTGCAAATAAAATATTTTCTTTTCTTTAAAATAGTATGGTAAATTGAATTAATTATTATTGATTTAGGGCCATTTTTTTATCCCCAGGTGACTTATATTATCGCTGTACTTTTTATGTCATATGAGTAGAGTTGTCAGCGCTAACATTTATTCGACTATTAGATTTATTCAAGATTAAAAAATTCAAGATTTAAATAATTTGTGTGAGATGGGTGACCGCTAGTGGCATAAATTTCTTGCGTGTTTCCGTGCTTCGGAGGGCACGTTAAGCCATCGATTCCGGTTGTAATCGATAGATAATAGTCGTTAAACCTAGTCGAGGGCCGTATGTGCGGTTTGAAAACACCCGACAGCGGGTTGGCCACTAACCCGGCATCATCAGGAGCGGGACGCTAAAAGGGTTGCAGCCAGTTAAAAGTTGTGGAGGAAAAGAGGAGATCTCCCGCCAGGCGATGAAACTGCCTGGGGCTAGCTCAGTATGAGGCGAGTGACGCAGGAATTGTATTGTTTTACATTAAGAACATTTTTGGCTATTGCACAGCTACTCGCACGAAGTTCCGAGAGACAAAGATCCGTTGTGAGTGCTGTATTATTAGAAAGAAAGAAAGAAAAAATATTTATTTCATATTAGGAATACAAAATATTCGCTTAATGAATGTCATTTTTTCCCGGTCATCGCCTTTAAGTGCCCGTTTGGGCTAGATGTTGAGCTGAGAGAAAAAAGGCGGCGGAAAAAAACTCCCAGCACTCTTTTAAAAAAAAAGTACATAATAATATATTTCAGATGACAGAATGGCTATGGGTTGATAATGGTCACACGTTAAAAAGTAATGTAACATTGCAGAAGTCGCCCAGCCCGGAGGACGGCGCGTCGGAGGCGGAGGGGCTCTCGCGACGTTCGCGCCGCAAGCGCTCGGCGCCCAGCAGCCCCGACGATCAGGTCGCCGACCTCGCGCACAAGCCCAAGAAGAAGAAGGACAAGCGCGACAAGAAGGACAGGTAATGCCTCGCACTCGCATCATCATCCAACCACATGTAGCTGAGAATTAAATATTGTTTCCATTGTGATTTACGCCGATTCCTGTGTATAAGATTACGGCCCAGCTACGTTAGCTACCTTTAGCGTCGGCGATCCGGCGATTTAACAGTGGTTTCAGCTATATTATCGTATTTTTCAGAGCGTTCGCGCGTCTTTTGTTTGCTTTTAGTAGCGCGTATAAACTAACTATAAAAATAACAATATAAACCATAACAAGCGATTGTTTTATTTTTTCCTTATGTTGGTTCAACCGAGCTTCAACCCATTGATGCACTGATGCACTCTTCAACCTATCTATTTGACAGTATACAAATTGAAAATTAATGGTTTGGGAATGAAACCCCTATTGATCTCCTTGTCATTCATAACAACTTTCATTATGGCACTAACCCTGACATTGCGAAATAACTAAAGAACATATTAAAGAGGTTAGAATGGAATTGTGGGTGCGGCAGACGCGCTAAGGATATTCTTATTTGTTATCCTTAGTTGCTCATATGAGCAACGCTCATATCTCTACAGAAACACGTGATCGCGCAGCGATATTGTGTGCTTGTGTGCGTGCTTGGGTGTGATTCGTTAATTTGAAATCGCGTGATTATGCGGCGCTAAGATTGGCTAGATTTGAAATATGTTCGTAAGCTTCATATTTAAGTACAGTGATGTAGTGGAGGTGAAAGGTGGGACTGGATCGACGACACCAGTTTTTATACGAACGGCGCATTATTGCCATTTTACCTCTTTTAATATGTTATGTGGAAATAACAACTATTTTATAAATTTTGATCGAGGACCTAATTAAGGCGAAGCTTTCAGAATAATTATATTTTTGTATTGATTTATAAATGTTACTGTATATCAAAATTCTGTTATTTTAATTTAAAATTTTTTGATGTCAATAAATTCTTTCTTCTCTAGCTAAGTTTTGTCCTTATTTCATCGCACGTTGCGCTTTCTCGAATGTCACGCTTGTAACGTTTTGTATACAGAACAGTTGTTTTGCGTCTCAAGGAAACTTTTGCCTTAATGCACTTTTTATAGCTATGTAGATAATTAATATTATTTTTATTAAAGTTGTACATTTATAAAAGTAGTTTTCGCTGTAAAATAATTAATAATTCACCTGGGGTATTTTACAACGATGTATGTAGATGTGACATTAATCTAACTGTTCATTAAAGTGACTATTTAATGGAACTCGATGATACATTAAGATTGTAAATTCATCAAAAGAAAATTAATGCAAGTGGAAAAAACAGTTCTGGACAAACAACAATTAATACAACATTCACAATTGGTACCTACTTTTTGGTCACCCTCATTAGAAAGAGATAGAGGGGTAACGAAAAGTTTAATTTTTTCTTAATATCAATCCTTATATCTTTATATCAAGTTAAAACTAGAGAACATGGGTGCTACTTTGTACGAAGTACATGTATTTGTATGGTATGGGCTAACGAAGTTCCGTTGGCGCGCACAGGAGCAGCAGCTCGGCGGTGTGGAGCGACGCGGAGCTGGAGTCGCGGCGCGCGGCGCTGTTGGCTCAGCTGCACGAGCACGAGGCGGACTGACGCCGCGTCACGCACATCCACATCTTCAACGACTACCCGCGCCGCGCCCCGCACCCTCTACCCCTCCCGCCCCGCAACCCGCCCGACGACTCCTCGCTCGACCTCTCCGACTAGGGTAGCCAACATTTTTTTTGTCTGTCTTCAAAAAATATAGTGTTTTAGTAGAGAAGTATAAAAATTGACTAAGTTATATTTTTAAAACATTCATTTTGTATTCAACTATATTTTTTGTCCTGTTGGCAGTCTTTAACAATATTTTACGGGCGGTTACATACACACCAGCATTACGTCGAACGATAGACGCGTTTAAAAATTGCGGGATATGTTTTTTCATCTATTGTACAGAAATAATATTTTCGCGTACTATATGTTTCCTCAACAATATATATTACAAAGTCCCGACATATATGTATATACATAATAAGGCTGGCAACCATATCAAATAAAATCATAAAATAGTGTGTAATTTCGTTTATAATCAACGTTATTATTTAAAGATGTATAAAATATGAAAAAATCATTGAGTTCGTACTCCGACTCGCACTTGACCAATTTTTGAGGGCTGGGTCCGTGCCTGATGTGATATAGGCATTCCAGGCTACAATACGACTGCTAGTAGCTACTGTGGTCAGGTCACCCCCTCCCCTCCTTAACTACATTCCTAGTATACTTTAGTCTTACTTTTAGTATAAACACATGTAATTGTGTTTATCCTAGAAGTAAGACTTATCTGACATTGGTGAAATTTACCAATTGGAAACCATTCTACAATCTATCTATAGATAGTGAAACATGTATCCGCAAAATCTGTTATCGCAGTTCCGAATTCTTTGACCCTGTGTCTACAACTTTAAAAACATAAAATGGCGCCAAATAAACTAACTAAAACTTATTAACAAAAGGTTATTAATATAATATTAATATAATCGTATCTTATTAATATAATCGTACCTACTGAGCATAGAGGCTACGTGAGGGGCGCATCGGGTCCCTTTTTTTGGCGGACGTAGCTTAGCTTGAGTGTAAATGTTTTATTATAAACAAGGAAATTATATTTACTTAGAATAAGTTGACTTTAACATACTACAAAATGTAATTACGTCCGTTCCTGATTACATGTTTTTTTTTGTAATTTTAGAAAGTGCAAGTTAATAAACGTTGGTTTGGTATTACAAACTTTGCAATAAAGTTTTTCAACAATAATGCGATTTTCATTAAGCCATTTTCAGTAAGTAAACATAGGAATTCATTAAAATCCTTTACCATTTTATTTTTACTGCAAATTTAAATTAGAAAAATAAAATTCAAATATGTGCAAAGAGTTGTAGCAGCTAACTGGAGTTACGACCGCGACTGGTTTCAACAAAAACATCAACAAAAATCCTATCGTAACATCCTATACCTAGGTATTTTTTCGATAGCCTTTTCCGTGAGCATTATCCCTATTCTATGAGCCTTTCAGTTCAACAATTTACTGTCCCCCAAATGTGTGCATAGGACAGCTCCTGTTTAAGAAGAGCAGTATCCACTATGATATGAGGTCATACAACTATGTAAACCAAAAGGTGTTTACTGTGTATATTCAACATAAATACCAACCTCAATGCATTTGGTTTTTTTTTTGTTTATATGACCGAGTGAAGTTACCATAGAGTAAAGATGATATAAAAATATATGATATGATTAAATTGTAATATGCACAAACTGTATGAAGCTACCTACTTTTGAAAGAAAAAAATTAAATATATTTTTATCCATACTTCCATACTTTTTAACATTATAAATTCGAAGGTAACTCTGTCTGTCTGCTACGCTTTCCCGTTTAACCCTTAAATTGTTTCAGTCCGTTCTATGGGACATATCATAAAAATGCACACAAGTTTGAATTACATTACGTACGGTTCGGGTAACTTTGAACATTTTTTACATTATTTGTATTATTAAAACTGATTTCTATTTATGACACCATTATTTTGTCCTTTTGAGTTGGTTTTTCTGTCTAACAAAATAAATTTGCGGAAGAAACAACAGAACTACCCATAATTTCCCCTAAAACTCGAATTCAAAGTTATCATGAGTTTTGGGTAACTTTGAATAATTTTTTTTAGAATGTAAAAATCCTTAATACTTACTTTAAAGTTTAGGTAAAACAAAAAGAAGGTTCATCTATAAAAATGACATCTACACTGACGTAAAAAAGGCAACAAATAGCTTGGTTTTGCCATATGAATCAAAGTTTACGATTCCAAATCAGAGCTCAAAAACTACCAGAAACTTAACCACGAAAAAAGAGGGAATTTTCAGAATTATGGCATTGACAGGTTATTTCTTAATTTTCATTTGATACAAAAACATTTAGGCAATCCATTTAAGACAGTTATTATATTGAAATATCAAAAAGTTTCGATGTAATAAATTGTTAAATCTTTTTTCCAACTTTGTTCAAAGTTAAACGTCATTTCAAAGTTACCCGTAATGATCTCTCCTGATTGACAAAGCTGTCAAACAGGTTAAAATACGCTCTCGTGTAAAATTCAATTTAAAAATATAAAAATCCATTTTTAAACAAATAATACGTGCTAACATCGAAATTTACCTCAAGTTATACGTGTAAAAGTGTAATCAGACGTGAACATTGCGTAAAACCATAGAAAACTATGCGTTAAATCGGTGACTATAAAGTGTGGTAAAACTTTTTTGAATTGGACTTTAACACAGTGCTACGTTATTTGCGGACATTGAATAGCAATATTAGAGAGTATATTACGTATTTCATCTCGGTTTTAACAAATTAAGTAGAATATTAACTAACAATATTGTAAACAATAATCTATTTTATTGCGTAAGTGATTGTGTGCGTATAATAATAACCGTTAGTAGGTACACGTTAATTTCTTAGGTGTCGTAGAATACCTAATATTGTTTGCGTAGTGTCAAGGTTAAGTTTCTATCACAACGACCAGCTGACGCGAGTTCGATCCTTACAATAGGTCATTTATTATAAGTTTTATTTTTCCTGTTTAATATTATTCTTTTTCTCTCTTTTTTCTTTAAAATTATATAATAATAGTAAAATAATAGAAAAGCGCACTCTAATGATAGACGTTTTTGTGATTAAAATTTGATAAACACGAAAAACAGTAAAATAATAATAATATTGTTAGTATAATTTCATAAATGCACCAATTAAACAACAAAATAATGTCTTAATATTAGCCGACGAAGAGGGAAAAGGGATGTCGAAAATACTGCAATCTTTGTTAGGATTAGAATTTTTTGTAACCTTGACGACTATGCCTGGTGCAAGAATTAATAATATACTGTCATCAGTTTAAAGTAGCTGCAAAAAATTTACAAAATCAGACTATATTATAATAATAGGTGGCACTAATGATATATCTCCTAGCTGCTTATATTCTAATCTTTATTATTATTTACAAAACTTAAACAATACTAATGTAATTCTCTGTCAAACAGCTAACAACCTAAATATGAACCTTAAAAAATAACAGATATGTATGTACACTAATCAATGCAATTTAAGTGGGTAACATTTACTAGATACTCACAAGACCTAAACAAGCGTTACTACTCGAGGCGTCGCTTAGTTGATTTATCTAGAAATACATTAAGAGACATTTTGCGTATGCAATATAGTTACAAATATGATAATTATTACAATAACATCATTTCTTTCAAAAATAAAAATACTTCAAATGCTTCTACACAAACTTTTAACTAAATAACCATGAGAGGTAATGATATAGGTGTACAGACAGATGATATACCTAATACGCAATTTTTTGTTAAAAAGTAGTATTAATATATTTCACCAAAATATACAGAGTATTAAATGAACAAAAGATGATGTTGACGTTTACCTCAAAACTTTAAGACTGACGTTCTCTGCTTTACTGAAAGCTATTTTAGGGAATTAGAGTTCAAACTGTAAAGTTACAAGATTATATCTTAGCATCACATTTCTCAAGACAGAATTTTAAAGGAGGTGGCACTTGTATTTATGTTAAAAAATCTTTAAATTATAATAAATTAGACGATTGAAATATCATTTGAAAAAAGTTTTGAATGTTGTGGAATTTATTTACCTGACCTCGATTACACAGTGATATGTTTGTATAGACCTCCTTAGAGCAATATCCAAGTATTTTTTCATAAACTCCAAATAATTTTTCAAAAACTTACCAGAATAATTAGAAGATTTCGTAAAAACTTTATACTACTAAGCGATTTTAATATAGATTTACTAAGTGAAAGTGGTTACACTAGAGACTTTGGTGAGTTATTAAATACCTACAAAATGCGTTTTTCTATTGTAGAGCCAATACGGATAACTAGCCACTCAAAAACATGTATGTATTGACAATATAATAACAAATATAAAAACATTTACAACGCAAGTATTACACAACGGATTATCGGATCATTCGGGATAGGTTATAAAAATCCCATGTAAATTCAACACTGATATTAAACATAGGTACATGTATAAAAGGGAAGTAGATAAAAATTTGCCTATTTTAGTAAAGTACATGTCTCAAGTAAGTTTTGCTAACTTTAGTTTGTACATATACTTGTACAAACTAAAGTTAGCACTTATAAACGTTTCTTACTATTTTCAAAAGTATATTTGATTGTTGCATGCCAATTAAAGGGTAAGGGTTAACGTTTCTAGGAAGTCCAATTGGAAATCGAAAGGCATTAGAAGGTCAAGTAAGAAAAAAAGGCACCTTTATCTTAACTTAATGAAAAACAGGTCCAGTAAGTCCGAGTCACATTATAAATCTTATAAGAAAATTTTAAAAGCTGTAATAAGATCATCTAAAAGGATGTCCAACTCAAGATATATATTATGTAATAGTTCTAATAAAATTAAAGCTACATGGGGGCTTATTAGATACCTAACTCAACCGTGCAACCAATTTAGGGAGTCCATCAAGGACATAAAAATCGGAGTATCAAAAATTACCAGCATACCAGAGATAGCACAGCAATTTAATAACCTTTATATAACACAAAATATCAATAACTCATTTGAAGATAAATATGTCCCTCAATTTGATAGTGTATGTCAAAGTATATATCTTAAACCGGTTGACGAACAAGAACTAGTTACGATAGTTTGGCAACTTAAAAAATAAAAAAAGTTGTGGTTACGATGGGAGCTCCACACAAGTAATTAAGTCTTGTATTAATGCAATTGTAAAACCTCTAGTGTATATTATCAACATCATGTTAGAAACGGGTTGCCTTCACAAAAAAGGCACAAAAGACATAATTAATAACTATAGTATAGACCAATAGCGTTACTGCCTAGCTTCTCAATAATTTTCAAGAAAGTAATTTTTTTTTTGCAGACTAGTTAGTTACATGAATAGAAATGAAATATTAAGTGATTTTCAATGTGGATTTAGGCAAAATAGATCTACCTCTTGTGCTATATACAAGATGCTTTCTCAAGTTTGGACACATATTAATAATAAAGAAAAATGCGCCGCTCTGTTTGTTGATATGACCAGGGCGTTTGACTGTGTCGTGCATAACATACTTCTAAGACAGTTGGAAAGAATTGCTGTTCGAGGTATCGCTTATAAGCTATTACAATCTTACCTTAATGATAGGAAACAATCGACGGTACTTACATCATTTATAAATCGAACAATACTTTAGAATAGGTTCAATCTAAATTCGAGATTTGTAAAATAGGTGTTCCTCAGGTTAGTGTTCTTGGTCCACTATTATTTTTAATGTATATAAATGAACTACCCACTATAGCAAAATACCTATGTGTCATGTTCGCTGATGATGCAACAATTTTATTTTACAATGAAAATATTTCAATTGAGGATTATAGGAATGAAATAAGAAGTACACTAGTAGGTAAGTATAAAAACATGACTAGACACAATTAACCTCACGGTCAATTTGAATAAAACTAAAATTATGCAATTTAAAAATTATAAACAGAACTTAGAAAATCTAAATATACATTTAAATGTAGTTGAAATAGAAGAAGTAGAGCAAACGAATTTCTTAGGGGTTTCCTTAGATACCCACTTAAATTGGAAGAGTCATATTGATAAAATTAATAATAAAATATCGGCTAATTGTTATGCTGTTTCAGTATTAGTCGATGCGTCAACTCTTGAAGTAGCTAAATATTACGCCAATATTTACCCCCTTCTAACATATGGTATATACTGGGGAAATTCAGTTAATGTTAATAGAACATTTATATTGCAAAAACGTAGTCTCAGAATATTGTATGGTAAAGCGGGTGATGAATCTATTCGCTTACTATTTTCAGAAAAGAAATTGCTTACATTAACTGGAAATATATATATTACAAATCTCTAATATATATATTCCAGTTTTTTTTATAATGAAAACTTGTTTGAAAAGCAAATAAACATGCGCATAAGAGATGTGCCCACGAGACTAAAAGATATTGACGCTTTATATTTACCTCGAGTAAAATGTCAGATTTTCAGAAATAGTACATACATATTTGCTATTAGAATATATAATAAATTACCCATAGATATAGAACAGTTATCAAATACTAAATTTAAAAAACAACTAAAACATTGGCTTATAAAAAAGAATATTACGATAGGACATCGTAATACGTGCAATAAAAACAGTTTGGGGAACTTCCGCGTAAAATACAGTATAAAATAAGTATAACTCTAAACAATGCCTGTGAGTTTTTTTTTCGCCGTTTTTTTCTCTCTTTGACTCATTGACGACCCGCGTGGCGCAATGGTTACCATACCGGACTGTCAATCGAGGGGTCCCGGGTTCGATTCCCGGCGAAACAGAAATTTGAATGATGAATTTAAATTTCTGTTCTCGGTCTGGGTGTTTGTGTTCCTGTCTTTGTGTGTGTCCATGGTACCCACGACACAGGGTATTAATTACCTTACTGTGGGGCTATGAGCGTGTAACGTTTATTTTTTTTATTTTCGACGTGATAACGTCTTTAAAATCGTTTTAGTCGGGTGACATGTTCAGAAACTTGTGTCACACCAAAACCTCACGAGCGCGATCGCAGGTATAACGAGAGAGAGACGGACCGATCTCCCGTCTCATCTCGAGCGCTGCCAGTCATTCCGTGAAACTTGTTGAACGCGGAATCCTCACGAGCGGAGGCTGGCATAGCGTTCGAGTGAGTGGACCGATCTTCCGTCTCTCTCACTCTAGCGGCATACAAACGAATGGAGATTTTCTCGTGCGGACGTTATCACGTAAACATCTCGATCGTAAACCTACTTTACAAACAATTTGCCGTTTTTGACGTGATAACGTCTTTAAAATCGTTTTAGTCCGGTGACATTTCAGAAACTTGTGTCACACCAAAACCTCACGAGCGCGATCGCAGGTATAACGAGAGAGAGACGGACCGATCTCCCGTCTCATCTCGAGCGCTGCCAGTCATTCCGTGAAATTTCACGCGGAATCCTCACGAGCGGAGGCTGGCATAGCGTTCGAGTGAGTGGACCGATCTTCCGTCTCTCTCACTCTAGCGGCATACAAACGAATGGAGATTTTCTCGTGCGGACGTTATCACGTAAACATCTCGATCGTAAACCTACTTTACAAACAATTTGCCGTTTTTTTTTTAAATATTTATTGACCCAGCGGTGGGTAGGCATCAAAAGCCGATGATCCGTTAAGATTATTCTTATCGGTACTTAAAACAAAATATTTTTAGTTAATTTTAATTAATACCTTATATTGTATGCCAGAATATGGTGGACTGTTTAAAACTTCAATTATAATTTTAAACATCTTATTCTATGTATGTAAACAGTCAACAATAAAGTATTTTCGTTTCATTTCATTTCGCCTGTCAAGTGTATTGTCACGACAAATAGGCTATCCATGCCACACTCATGCATTTGAATTGCTCTCTCGCTCTACAGAAACTTTGTGTCGAGCATTTGAAATATTGCAACGGTAGACTGATTTTGCACTGGCCAAAAATATTGTAATTAGGCAAGATGTTCTTTTCTTTTACGTTATTTTTAGGTCTAATTTAGTAAGATTAATAATAAATCAATAGTCTTCAATTGTTTCAAAAGGCGGAAACAGTTTACATTTAAACTGGCTAAAACTCCCAAAAATATCAATAAAGATTTCAAGAAAGACTTGAAGTCAGTGAGGGTTCACGCATCTTGTCGAAAAGAATACACGAGCCGAAATTTGACTTCAACACTCGATGCCTTTTTGTGCATGCGAATTCAAAGGTGAAAAGAAAACACGTGTTGAAAAGCGACAGACAGTATACTCTGTTATAAATCTAGCCTTTAAAGACTCGTGCATTGAGGCTGGGCATGCAAGACGAGATGATTGGGGCAAAGAAGTAGTAGTCAATAATTGATCTGGTTGCAGTGGAAGCCTTATACCACGATGAATGCCGCAAATCATTTTCAGGCCATTGTACAAAACCCAGATGGACTTAGACCGCTCAGACGAAACTGCACATTACATAACTAAAGCCATGAATGAAATTTACAAGCACATGGAGACTAACACTGACTGTCAGTTCTCCATTATAGAATTACGGGCTGCAGTATCAGGGCAAGTGCCAAATGACAAAACGATCAAAGCTGAGCGATACTCACCCAATTAAAAACACCCACAACCACACGATTATGTAATTGAATTTAATTTATGATTATTAAACTTTGTGTTGATTAATTCCTGGCGATATTGTTATACGATCTCCAAATTCTTCTAAAAGCTTAGTTTTGATCGTTTTGTTATTTGGCACTTGCCCTGATACTGCAGCCCGTAATTCTATAATGGAGAACTGACAGTCAGTGTTAGTCTCCATGTGCTTGTAAATTTCATTCATGGCTTTAGTTATGTATTGTGCAGTTTCGTCTGAGCGGTCTGAGTAAATCTGGGTTTTGTCAATGGCCAGAAAAACGATTTGCGGCATTCATCGTGGTATAAGGCTTCCACTGCAACCAGATCAATTATTAACTACTACTTCTTCGCCCCAATCATCACGTCTTGCATGCCCAGCCTCAATGCACGAGTCTTTAAAGGCTAGATTTGTAAGAGAGTATACTGTCTGTCGCTTTTCAACATGTGTTTTCTTTTCACCTTTGAATTCGCATGCACAAAAAGGCATCGAGTGTTGAAGTCAAATTTCGGCTTTGATGACCTCAAGTATGAGTTCCGGTAGGCCCAGCGGATAGAACACATTTTCTCAGATCAGCTTTAATGCTGTCGGGTCTCGTGTATTCTTTTCGACAAAATGCGTGAACCCTCACTGACTTCAAGTCTTTCTTGAAATCTTTATTGATATTTTTGGGAGTTTTAGCCAGTTTAAATGTAAACTGTTTCCGCCTTCACCACGTGGAGGTACTCCCAGCTTATGTTATTTTTTAATAGTGTGTGGCTGTGAGTGTTTTTAATAGTGTGGGTGAGCAATAACAAATGATTTTGGCAAATTTTACAATGAGCTACAGAGAATTTAACACATTTTTGAAAATCGGCCGTTTTTTAGAGCTCATAGCTAGGCAATGATTGGAGATAGATAAAAAGTGTAAGAGCCAAAGTTGTAGAGAATTTTATCAGTTTCCATTATGTAGTACAACAAAATTTCGTATGATGCACCGTTTTCGAGATGTAAGCAAAAAAACAAAAAACGGGACCTTCTTTCCCCTCCCCCCCCTCGAGCGGACCTCGGAGGGGTAAGGACTTTTAGTATGTTTATCTCCTAACTAGTCCAAACAAAGTTCCTAAGTCAAATTTTCTGCTTTCGACTTTTCCATCCACAATTATTCATTGCCTGAGCTATTACTTAGGCTGGTTTTAGTGTCACGCGGACCGACGGGCGCGGATCGCTCCGCGCGGAGCAATATGTATAGAATTTAAGTTACTCATTTACATTATATAGAAGACCCGCGTGGCGCAATAGTTTACCATGCTGGACTTCTCGAGTTTGACTCCCGGTGAAGCAGAAATTTTAATGATGAGTTTAAATTATCTGTTCTCGGTCTCGATGTTTATGTTTGTCTTTGTATGTGTCCATGGTACCTAAGACACAGGGTATATCTACCCTACTGTGGGGGTATGTGTACGAAATGTTATTTCAACATTAATAAGTTCAATTTACAGAATGGAAACTTAAGTATTCGGAATGTTGGGGGTAAAACAGTTGTCAGACTATGCAAAACTATATCCAACCCTATTCTTTCCTCGGCTTACTTCGACAACCATCTGGACAAGTGAACTGAACGTGAGTGAAGTGAAGTGAGTAACTCCAAGGGAGCGAAGTGAACCATCACTCCCTTGGAGTTACTTTATTATTTACACGATGTGATGGGGTTATATTTCTCGGGGACTATCCGAAAAGATAGATTGCGCAATTGTTGCCTGAAGTGACAAAGATATGAAGAAGAAAGTTCGTGGGACTTTCGAAGTTGTATGCAATAATGAAAAGAGATTGGCTGTTACAAAGTGGGTTGATTAGCAATGTATTCTTATGGTTCTTAGGCACTATCTGAAAGGTGTTGTAGTGTTTGTAGTAAACTATAACTATTGAAATAGCTATAAACACTGTCTTGTGCTCATGGTGTGGCGGGGCGTGCAGCGTTAGTACCGTGCGAACCGGGGGTGAGAGCGGACGTGCCGCCTGCGCACATCGAGTGACCGAGCCAGTGCCATCGAATGTAGATTCATTTGAACGTTACAAATGGCGACGAGTATAAATCGTACCAGTATATTTTTTTTTTCCCTCCTGGACATTGAAATAATAAAAAGGGGAAGGAAACAAGGAAGTGGAAAAAATTGTAAGTAAACATAAAATACAGTCATTGGATTGTTGGTTTATAACTGGAAGAATCATAACGGGAGTAAGTCCATTAATTACATTATATTCAAAAAATTTAACTAAAAAAGCTTATTTATCTAAAACTAAAAGACAATTTCAATTTCAATACATAATTGTCGTGACATAATTAACTTTCTTTTTGTTATACACTGTCATTATGTATTAAGTATAAAACCGGTGTACGTTACCCATAAAATATTAACTTTAAAATGACGATTTGTTTACAATATTTATTTTTAAAGTGTTTGGATTTGAAAATTTACCAATTTGTTAAAAGAATTTCAGTGTATGGCTCACAAAAGAAACCCACATAGTTACTATTCAAGAGAATGACCTTATTTCTAACCGGTATAAAAAGTATTTCAGGAATTGTATGGAATAACACCTGACAAGTTTAATTATATGAATATTGCAAGTAAGTAAGTAAATCTATGTATTTTCTTCTGGTTGGTTGGATATAAAAATAATTACATATATCGTTCAAGTTACTGGTATCATCATGAGTTGGTTTCGTGAGTGTGTTAATAATTAATTTACATGAATGTCGTACTACTAACTAAATACCTAAAACATTCATGAGAGATCTAATTCGTCTTACAGCTATTTTGTGGGATATTTGTACAGTACACAGTACAGCAGCAGTGAATATAGGTCGTAAATATAAAATATATATTGTTTGATTCAATCAGTAAGACTAGACGAATACATTCTAACCTTTAACTGGTACGTAAGTCGATGTACCTTTGAGTGAATAAATGATGTAAATAATCTTTTAGAATCACTATAATTATTCATCATTAATTATCACCAATCAATATGGTAATGCGTTATATATAAGCTTACAAATTACACATACCTAACTCATAAAGAAACAATATAATTTTATAACGATCTATATACAAATTAGATTGTGGTTTTTGGTTAAACGTGAATTCATAACATTCATAACATGTAGGTATAACAATATTAAAGTATCGTTTACGATATTATATATAATTAATATTCGATATCACGGGTAAGAAACGGTATGGTGACTAGCTTTTGAACATTAAACACCTGCTAAAA
The DNA here is from genome assembly GCA_911387765.1 of Pyrgus malvae. NCBI lineage: Eukaryota > Metazoa > Arthropoda > Insecta > Lepidoptera > Hesperiidae > Pyrgus > Pyrgus malvae. The sequence goes on along the minus strand of OU426954.1, from coordinate 11,778,642 downwards.
TAAATATTAGGGTGTACGAAATTACAAAATTTTAATGATCAGCAATAAGAAATGGAGAATCATTCTTCATACTAATATTGCAGGCGCGAAAGATTGTAGGTATGGATGTTTGTTGCTCTTTCATGTAGGAGCGACTGATTGGATTTAAGTGAAACTTTACAATAATATAGCTTATGCAACGGAATAAAATATAAGCTACAATTTATAAAGATGTTTTGTGAATTGTCCAAAGTATAACAATGGGTGACAGGAGGGTAAGAAAAGTCTACCATCTATTCTGGTGTGCGCTGCCAAAGCCGCTGGAGTTGTACATGTGTGGTGTGTGATGGATGTGTTGTCTTGGATGGTCCTGCAAGGAAGCCCGCACAGTGTATCTCATGTGTAGGCCAATGTGGCCAAAGTGTGTAAGCCATTATAGCCAAAATAGTGAACCAACACTAAATAAAAAATTGATAATTTACTAACCTTTTCTAACGCGGGTGAAATCTCTAGTTAAATTATAATCAGAGAAACCTTTGAGGCAGGTTTTAAAATAACTACTCATACTATTATTGTATTCGTATTAAAGAATAAAGCTAAATCGTGAAATGCAATTAGAAATTTAATAGAATGAAAGATGTACAGAGTTCATATACATGTTCATATACAAAGCATACGCTTTAATAAATTAAACTTAACAAAAGTTCATATCAGTTAAAGTTTCATATTACTATAAAGTTTTTATATTAACTATGATGAGTCTTTACAGGCACTAAATAGGCTATAATGCACCTACGTATACGTGAGTAGATTGGTGAAAGATAATATCTCAAAAGGCACCTTGAAGATTGTCAGCGGAGATCGGTGGTTATTAAAATCTTAATACCTATACTGACTGTCAAGGGCGGTAAGTGGAAATCTGTAATGAATACCATTTATCACAAGGTAATATGATAAAAACATTTCCCTTAGTGGTGGAGACGGTGATGGTGTCCATGGTATTTTACTGTATGTCTTAAGCGGACATAGCAACAATGTCATAAATCAAAACTGGTTTTCGGAAAAGATGAAAGCGGACAGTGCTGAGTGAGTGAGTGTTCTGTTAGCTCGTACTGATTAGGTGCTAATCACAAGAAGCTATTAAGTAAAGGATAATAGCAGGGAACTGTATTGTCAGTTGATTAACTCTTTAAATTAGTGCAATGGTTATTGACAAATGTCTTCAAACTCATAATCTAATGTGGGTATAAAATTCTTCTGTCACAGTTTGTGTTTATTAAGTACTCCTCCGGAACGGTTTGACGGATTTTGGTGAGGTTTAATATGTAATATATACCTATATTCAGTAGGTATGAGAATATGTTTATAACAGATTTTATACCCCTAAGTGTTGAGGGTAGCCCGCCCCAGACATTTTGACGTGGTGCGGGGTCAGCTGGTAAATAAATAAATAAATAACTACACCTTTATTCAAATGATTTATTCATAACATAATATACCTAGCTGAAATTCTAAAAAGATATCTGTTAACAAACAATAAAAAATTTTGAATAGTTTATTGATTTTATTTGTATTAAATCAATCAAATTTTCGGAAATATGTATAAAATACAAAATTTGTCTAGAAACAAATGATTTGTATAATGTTACCCAAGGCAATAATAGTACAAAGTATTCTCAAACTAAATAAATGTATGAGATTCAAGGTAATACCTATTTATCAATAGCGCATTAGATAAAACACTCTCAAAATATTTAAAGCTTGTTCATAAAAAATAAAAATAAAATAGTACAAAGTATTCTCATAACTAAATAAATGTATGAGATTCAAGGTAACAAAGGTAATACCTATTTACATATCAATAGGGCATTAGATAAGGCACAGTCAAAATATTTAAATCTTGTTAGAAATTCTGGAATTTAAGCGAAAAACTAATTTACGTTTTGGTTATGATGTTACGAGTTTGATACAGTATGCGAGTTAAGTGTTTACATTTGTTACTAGTTGGTTAAGCTAGGTAGCTTAACTCGTTAGGTACTCGCACACGGCAAAGTAACGACAGTCAATAAGCCGTTTATTCTTCGCGTGCAGTTTGGTATACGCCGTACAGTGTCTTGTTGTTGAGAATTGTGGTTCGGAAATTGAATGGAGATTGAATGGAAGGATTTGAAAACAACTCATTTTAGAATAGAATAGAATAGAAAAATGTTTCTTTCTTCTTAAAACTACAAAATGCATACAATAAAAATATAATATAGGGTCACAAACATAACAGTGGCATTGTTGTAGTCTATTTGAGAAAAAGGACTGCACTCAGCCTGCTTGCAGCCAAAGACTACAACACTGATTTTCAGTGTAGCCTGTTGGTATTCACGTAGTTCAAACAGCGAGTGAGCATTATGACTGTAAATAACTTAATTATACAGAATCAATTACAGTTTACTATATGCTTAAATTTAATATCTGATAAGTCTAAATAAAATATATTTATTATTTATCTGAAACAAACAGGGCAGTTTAGTTATGGGGTACAGGGTTTTTTTATTGCTTTTAGTTTGTAAACCACTATTGTAGTTTATTTTGGGTATACAGTAAATAAAGTTTAAGTCTTGTTCCACTAAAGGTACAATATACTAATGATTGATTTGGAACTTATATTCCAATGTAGCAGTGTCGGGATCATTGCCGGAGCCACCGCCAGGGGGCCAAACGGAGTATACCCGTAAAAATAAAATAATATGGGGTCGATTCTACAAAATTAAAGATTATCTAAATGCTAATATGTAATATTGTGCGTAGTTTTCTTACACGTAGTATTGTGGTGAATATCTCTGTGCTGCCTATGGTTGTGTAAGTAGGCAAGTATTTAAAGAAATATCTGAGAAAGAACAAAGTGCGCATACAGTTGCGCGCATGGGTGTTATAATACCGTTGTAATTAGTAGAGTGCGTTTGTTGTCCCCTTTTGCAAGGGTCCACTTAGCGGAATCCAAATCGCCAAGCGCAGTCGCTATGGCCCAGTTTATTTGCTGTAGTTGTAGAAGTATTTCTTCTTGTCGCTGGGCAGAGACCGTTTCGATTTCACTTGTGGAGCTGGGCTGCGTGCCTTGGTTGCGGCTGCCCATGGTTCTCTACAGTTTTCCCGAACTGTTTGATACGGTAGGCCCGTTCCGAACCTACTGCTTGCGTTGTGTGCACGTGTGGTTATGTAAGTCGTGAACAAAAGCCGCGATCTTGTCACCGATGGTGGACTTGGTACCTGTTTACGCGTTTTGAGGTTTGCTGTGCGACGCTTGGTTGGCGGGATCTGGGTGTACGAAGTCGTAACAACAACATTGTTGTTTATAATAAAACACCCCCCATTAAATTTGAAAACATTGCTTGGTACAAAGGTGCCCCCATTAAATTGGAAAACTTGGTACAAAGATACCTCCATTAAATTGGAAATTTGTGGTACAAAGGTACCTCCATTAAATTGGAAATTTGTGGTACAAAGGTACCTCCATTAAATTGGAAATATGTGGTACAAAGGTACCTCCATTAAATTGGAAATATGTGGTACAAAGGTACCTCCATTAAATTGGAAATATGTGGTACAAAGGTACCTCCATTAAATTGGAAATATTTGGTACAAAGGTACCTCCATTAAATTGGAAATGCATGGTACAAAAGTACCCCCATTAAATTGGAAATATTCTGTACAAATTTACCCCATTAAGAATTAAGAAAAAAAAGAAGAATTAAGAAAGTAAGATTACAGAAGACGTAAGGCGTGGGACTCGGATTAGAATGAAGAAGACAAAGGATTATGGAGGTAGAAGACGTAAGGCGTGGGACTCGGATTTGAATGAAAAAGACAAGGGATTATGGAGGTAGAAGATGTAAGACATGAGACTCGGATTTGAATGAAGAAGACAAGGGGTATATAAAAAGAATAGAAGGCTAATGGGAAGCTGTAGGTGAAGACTGAGTGAAACTGGAAATCTTGAAAACAATTTAATGAGATTTTGAACGGATCAAACAAATTTAATAATTATTCATTGGGAGTATGTTTACTTACAAAGTAAAAATAATAAAGTTTTTGATAAGAAAGGGATGTAGTGTTTGTAGTAAACTATAACTATTGAAATAGCTATAAACACTGTCTTGTGCTCATGGTGTGGCGGGGCGTGCAGCGTTAGTACCGTGCGAACCGGGGGTGAGAGCGGACGTGCCGCCTGCGCACATCGAGTGACCGAGCCAGTGCCATCGAATGTAGATTCATTTGAACGTTACAGGTGTGATTGCACGATTGTCGCCTAAGTAGTGACAAAGTTACGAAGTGTAAAGTTCGTGGTACTTTCAAAGTTGTATGCAATAATGAGAAGAGATTGGATGTTACAAAGTGGGTAGATTAGCAATGTATTCTTATGGTTCTTAGGCACTATCTGAAAGGTTTGATTGCGCGATTGTCGCCTAAGTAGTGACAAAAATATGAAGAAGAAAGTTCGTGGGACTTTCTAAGTTGTATGCAATAATGAGAAGAGATTAGCTGTTATGAATAGCAATGTATTCACACTGCGAATTCCTTCTGTGCCCAAGATCCAGTCGGAATAATACAATACGACAAGAAAGAAAGAAAGAAAGAGAGTTTCTTTACCATGCCCATGTGTAATCAAAATATATAATACACACATGGGCGGTGTTGACATAGCTTATACTATATGTTAACTGCGCAATATAGAATACATAATGAAGACCTTATCGCCTTGATGGTATAAGTCAATTTTTACTCAAATTATGGATAATGCACTCAATAGCCGGCTATTGCACCGTCATGACTGTTTACAGCTTGAGCTTTATTTTCGTAGGTAACTTATTTTTTTTTATAACCAAAGGTGGATTAGTTAATTTTTGTTGCAAGTTATAAGTTTTAAATATTTTATATAGTTATTATACAGTTATTCTTATATAGTTATTCCATGGTTCCCGAATTGTGACTTGATCTCAACATTATCTATATTATAAGTATAATATTATTTAATAATTTTATGTTAATTTGTATTTTTTTGTTATCTAGTTAAACTGGCAATGCCCGTTTTATGTGACACATAGGCTGCACTCAATTTTATAGACTACTTGTTGGCAATGTCACTTATAAGTGACATTAATAAAAGAAAAAAGTCAAGATAAAATAAATTTGTTTAATTTTCATACATGTTTTCTTTATTTGTTCCTAACAACATACATAATTGAAAAAAAATTCCAATAATTCGTCAGTATAAGGTACTGCCAATTTAAACGAAACGACTGAACCGATTTTGATAAAATTTGACATAAACATACATAGATAAGACGTTAAGAAAGGACATAGGCTACTTTTGACCTCTGTAAAATATCTCATTCCCACGGGAAACAAAGTAAATCGGAAAAAACATAGATTTTTTATATAATATACTACGTAGGATATTGGAAGAAGCGTAACTAGGCGAGACAAAAAACCGAATACCTCAGTATGCATGTGAAGCGCATGTGTACTTGACAAATAGTGTTGCGCATGACTATTTCGAATTTAGTTGTCAATATATATTAAAGCTTATCGATAGTTGTATCTGTCTTGATTAGACATAGATCTAACATTAAAGTAAATAAAATAAAACACACAAAACAATTTTTATTTTTAGGTATTCACGTATTTAAAATTATCATATAGGTATATAATTATTATGCATTTAAAGCATTCATATGATAAAAATGCATAATTTTTCCCATCCGTTCATATATAACATTTTTGGTATCAGATCCAAAACATTGCATTTAGACTGCTAAATATTTCATTCGTTCTTAATGTGAAATGAATAATTATTTGGGTTTTCTTTCTTAGATGAGTTACATCCAGACACTTCACACGTACCTAACCACAGAACGTGTACCTACCTAACCATATGTCCAAAGCTGAGAATTTAGGAAAATAAGCTGAATTTATTTCGTTCACGAATTACGCTAGGCCGATAAAATGTTCTAACAAAATGTTTTTCTTTAGTAGACCTAAGAAAAAGTCAGTGACATTATTATTATATTTTTTGGTAGGTAAGCTAAAATAAAGCGAGTGTGAAAATAATTAAAAAAAGATGAATAGTTACTTATTCTCAAACAATATAATTTAGCAAGGTATATCGACATATCTGAAAGTACTATCTTAAAGAAACATTTTTTACAAGAAATTTTTTTAAGAAACATTTTTTAGGTTTAATTTGTAAAGAGAAACTGATTACCTATAGTGAAAGAAAAATAGATAGTAACAATGGAATACACGAAGGACTGTAAGGATTTAAGGAGAATAAATAAGGTGTTTTTTGATTCAGAAGTTCTGAATCTAATAATATACTTATGAACATTGTATTGTATAAGCGATTGCACAATAAGTAACAATAATCCCTTTATTTTCTACAATATCCACGCGAACGACGTCGCGGGCACAGATAGTTTAGATTAGTTTAATAATTCTAATTATCAAGTTTGATACCTATCCTGTATTTCTTTTACATATGTGTAGTCTGGGAAAAGCAAAAATAGACCTAATGTTATAAACATGCAACTTCTGGCAAGGGAATCAAACATCTTATCTGAAAAATATTCTTGCACTTGTAAGGCTGTAATATAGTAATTTGAATTCTTCTTCAAGAGTTTTAATTTTTTTCTCTGTGAGTGCCAAAGCTTGCTGTAACTGAGTTGATCCTTTGTTTTTCTGCTCTTCAATAAGTAGCTTTTCATTTTTAATGTGGCTCCAAACTGAATCAAACCAATGCAATGCTTCAAAATTGCTATCCTATAAAAGAAATAAAATAAGCATGTTATTATAGTCTTCAAACCAAATTATAATTAATTAAATATCAATTAACTTTTTATTGTTTGGGGTAGTTTGGGGTAAGTAAACATTATTTCTAATTAACTAACCTGATCTAAAAGCTTCAATATGTAAGCAATACCCATGGCAAATCCATCGTCTGTGAAAGATGCACCCACTTTGTTCTTTTTATACATCTTATCCTTTGATAATATCATATGTTCAACGAAATTTAAAGTCAGTGGTGGCACAATAATGGAGAAATTTTTAAGGTGTACATTTTTTGGGTTACGAAATACTGGAGCAAATACATCAACAAGCAATTTGAAATATTCTGTTCCTTGAATAAAATTTGAAATGAGACCATTAATATTATCGTCAAAGTTTTCTGCAGATTCAATCACCATATTTCCGAGATTATATTCTTCGCTGGACTCTTTGACTTTAGTGACTTCGAGATTCGGCAAAAACGCCGTTGCTTCGGCGCAGCAATGTCGTCCCCCGGAACGTATCATTCGTACATATCCCATTGCATTTCCAATTTGAGTAATTAAGTCTCTGAATAAGTCTAAATAACTCTGACCATCTTCAGCTAGCCCCAAAACTTTTATGCCTTTATTGAACTTTTCTGCATTTTTGTATGAATACATGTTCCCGAGCGAGTTCGCGTTTTCTTTGAAGTTTCTCATATCTTTGATTAACCTTGATTTTATTTGCTCATCATACATGAATTGAGAAAAAGTGTAAAATTTGTTTTTTAGAAATTGGTACGTAAAGTTAACTGTAGTATTCATTACGCCGGTTCCATGTGTTCTTATCGAATTAGCAATATGCCGTATGTTTATAGAGTTTAAATGCTTATTGTTGCTACTTTTTTCGATGAAAATCTGATTGTTTAGATTGTACTGATATTTGGCTACAAACACGTGTATGTTACGCATGATTTCTAACACATCCAAACCTTGTTCTAATGTCTGTGTAGGCAAATTATCTTTGATCGTATTTAGATTAAATTTTAGTTTTGCCATTTGGCGCATTTCACCATACGTTTTCCAATCAGATAAAACTACTGTAGTTAAATTATAGTACGTTTTTGATAAGTAGTGTTCAACAGATGGCACAACACCTACGTAAATGCGATGAATTCTTAGGATGTCTACGGCTAATAATATCTTTTTTATCATATTAAAGGCTAAAGGATTTATCACATCCAGTTGTAGATGGGAGTGAATGTGAAGACGTAAATTTGTTTCAATATTTTGACTTATATCGTTTAACACGTTCGTATCTATTCCGTTTATAATCTTGTTCATAAATTCTGATGCCTTGTCTTTTCCAAATAGCTTGTCTGTTTTCTGTAAGAGCACAACACAGTCTTCCAAAACCATTAAGAAAAACTTTATTCGTACAGCATTTATTTGATTGCAAAGATTTTGCTCAAAATATATCGGATACACATTTTGATGCCACAACATCCAAGAACAGTTGCAATATTGGTCCATATTTTTCGTAAAGTTAGATAAAGTTTGAATGTTTTCTAACAAGTTGCCAAGTTTTGTGTAACTGTCCTCTAAATATGTTGCTTCTGGTACGAAACTAAGAGCCACGTTAGCAGCAACGTTGCGTTCAATAGTAGCTGCGCCTTTAATGGCTTGTTCAGCTATTACAATACAAGTTAGCTCATCCAGTCTTTTGTTTGCATATTTTTTGTCATACATTAAAGTCTTCTTCACTTCAAATATAGATGATGCTGCTTGAAATATAAGATGCTGTGTAATCATTGTAGTTGAATTAATTATTTGATCATAATTGCGACTCACCACATTTCTTAATGATTTAAGCATGTCTATTACATCAAATATAGATATAAGCATATTTTTCGATAGCGGAATCCCCAGAGAGAGATGTAGATTTATAAATGTCAATATCGAATAATTGATACTAGAAGCAGCATCTAATCCATCAAAGATAGTTTTAGCATGGTGACTCATTTCTGCAGCACTGAGTTTGTTAGTAGATGAAAATATTTCCTCAACATCAAGGACCCAATGTGAACATATACTTTGAAGGTTCCCCACATCCTTGGATAGAGAAGCTTTTTTAGCGCTCATGTAAGCCTGTCTTGTTTTTAACATGGTTTGAGATAATTTTGAGTAACTGGAACACTGTGATGGTATGTGTCTTTGCAGGAACTGTTCAGGAAACCACATCACAGTTCCCATGATCGGTATACTATGTGCCTGTAAAGTAAAATGACATTATTTGAAAAACTAGTGGAATTTTTTATATTTGTTTAAATAAAAAAATATACATCTCACTTGCGTCTATTTTCGGCTGGTGCAATACAAGATGCTAAAGTAAAAGTTAAGTTTTTTTTACTTCCACATTGTAGTTTTTAATTTAAAACTTTTTATAAATAATTTCATGATTTTCATTTCTGTTTACAGTGGTGTATGGTGGCAAAATGGTTAACTTCAGTATTAATATTACTATAAGAGAATTGGAAGAATAAAATAAATATCAATAAAATCAATACAATGTCAATCACATAAAATACTTTATAATGACTATAGCATAATAAAAACTAATTTTTAATTTTTTTAGGTCAATATGTATGTGCAATTGCCAATTAGGCATGGTCCGGCGCCCCTTGACAACCATACGAAAGAATAGTAGTTAATGAGTGCTTTTATCTAGGAACACAGTACACTATCAACTTCCACGATGAAAAGATTGAGATTTCGCATGAAAACTTGAAAAAAACATGTTATACCGAAGTTCTATTTGGTGGTGTATTTTTCTTTTGAGGAATTTCGATCAATGTAGGTTTTAAATCAGTGTATTATTGACCTAATCTGAGTTAGGTTATCTAATATGTATGAAATGAAAGAATAGTTTTTAATTAGAATTACTTATAACCCACATTTATGTGTTTCATATTCACTTGGGTATATATTGGTAACTAGTGGCCGCCCGCGACATCGTCCGCGTGGACTTCGGTATTAGTCATAGCATGATGTTATATAGCCTAAAGCCCTCGGGTGGCTCCCCTGGGATTGGCCGTGTCCATTAGGCGATGGAGATCGCTTAACACCACTCGGCCCGTCTGCCTTTAAAAAAAGCCTTCCCCGATAAATGGACTATCCAACACAAAAAGTTTTTTTCAATTGGAACCAGTAGTTCCTGAGATTAGTGCGTTCAAACGAATATACAAATAGAATATTTCGTACAGTTTACCATATTATTGCCAGCTCATCTTAAGTTGTTTTTTTTTCTATGTATTATCTGTGTTTCTTTTCATTTATAAACATGTTATCATTTAAGGGACTGTAAATTATAAAACTTCAATACATTAACTGAAGTTTTCGATAAATCAACAACGATACTTTATAACTAACTAATATATAAGTAATAATAATAAAGTAATAAGTAAGTTATTTATTTAAACAAACACTAAATGTTAATCCAAAAAAATACCAGCACATCTGTGAAAACCGCATCCTTCTACGTGCCGTTTCTGAGATCCACAACACACATCCAATCCAATCCACAAACGAACAAGACAATAATTCTAAAAATCATTGTTTTGGGTACTATTACGCTAATAAATAGCCCTAGTGACAGTTTTTCTCAAATATCCTCAATGTACAGACACCGACTTGTTACAATGTATAGATTTATATGTATATTAATGCAATAATTGGTTTAATGTACTAGGTTGTATAATAGTTAGGATTTTAATAAGCGTGCCTCTATAGGTCCTGTTAGTCCTGTAGTGGAAACGCGGAGACGATTCGATAATTTGGGCACGTACAAAAAAAGGTCCGACCGAGTGCTGGAACAGTGTCCTTCGGCTGAGCTGGTGGTTCTGGGTGACTTCAACGCTCACCACATCGAATGGTTGGGATCCAGAACCACCGATTTTGCTGGCAGGATAGGGCTGGCCAAGGCTGTCGAAGGTAACTTCTGTCGGCCATCTCTACCCTCTTTGCTTTAAACTCGACTCTGGACGACGGGGGTGCCGCATCGGCCGACCATCAGGCAGTGTAAGAGCTCGATGAAGGACGTGCGTTTCACTCAAAAGGCCGTCCGACGAGTTTTGTAAGCCCTCAAAGTCAAGAAGTCGAGCGGGCCCTACTACACCCAATCTCGAAAAAAGGCGACCGCAGTGACCCGTCCGCAGGCCCATTGCGATAACCTCCCTGCTCTCTAAGGTGATGGAGCGTGTTATAAACACGCAGCTCCTTAGGTACCTCGAGTAACGTAACACCGGTTGATCAACGATCGTAAGTATGGCTTTCGCCAAGGCCAGTCGGCCGATGATCTCTTGGTGTACCTCACTCACTCGGAATGGAGTTGACTTCTTCTTCTTAGTCGTTCTCTTCATTGCTGAAGGTCGTGTCTAGCTTGAAGTGTTGATCACTTTGTGCACTATGCTCCTCCACGTCTTTCTGTCCTCGGCGGTCTTTATAGCCTCGGTTATTGGCAGGCCGGTGAGCTTCTTTACCAGGTCTGACCAGCGGGTAGGTGAGCGACCCCTTGATCGTTTTCCTTCAACCTGACCAACTACCATCAGATTCTCTAGGCTATCAGGGTTTCTACGAGCGATTTGACCGAAGTATTTGAGAATGCGCTGGAAGCAGACAGCGGACAGCCTTGTGGTGATACCAGGTTCTTTTAGGATGGATACGTTGGTCCGATGTGCAGTCCATGGAATTCGCAACATCCGCCTCCAACACCACATTTCAAGGGCGTCGATATTTTGATTCTTCTCGCTATCTCCTTTTCGCTGCCACCCTTGTTATCAAGAAGAGATCCGAGATAAATGAACTGATCGACAAATTCTAAGTCCTGAAGTTCATTATAGCGAATAAGTATGCCAGGCCTGTCTACCACCAACACCTTGGTCTTCGTCTTGTTAATAGTAAGGCCAACTAATTCACTTTCTCTCTCCACTCTAGTAAAGAGTTGCGCTAGTTCTTGCTCGGACGATGCGAATAGTGTGGTGTCGTCTGCATATCGCAAGTTGCTGATTTTTCTGCCACCAATTGCTCGGACGATGCGAATAGTGTGGTGTCGTCTGCATATCGCAAGTTGCTGATTTTTCTGCCACCAATGGATACTCCCGGGTCCCAACCATCTAATGCTCGTTTCATGATATATTCCCCATAGATGTTGAAGAGGGTCGGAGATAATATACACCTTTTTGAGGCTTAAAAGGCTTTGACAGAACGTTGTTCACCTGAAGGTGTAGTCACAGTAGTGAACTACTGTGCTTCCATCCTGGTACAGGTTTGCGATGAGAGCGACGAGGTGTTGTGGTACCCCCATATCTGTTAGGATGTTCCATAGACATTCCCATCTCACACAATCGAACGCTTTTGAATAGTCAACGAAGCACATGAGCATCGGAATGTTAAACTCACGGCATTTTTCAATAATTTGCCTGACATTCACGATATGTTCCCTTGTACCTCGTCCTTTAACAAATCCCGCTTGCTCTACTGGTATTTGCCACTCACTGCAAGAATGCTTTGAGGAGCTCGTTTATAATATACAGTAGGATTTGCTCGCATGAGATATGAGCGCTACAGTCCTGTAGTTGTTGCAGGATTTGGATGAACCTTTCTTGTGCAGAGGTATTAAGATGGATTTTTGCCAGTTACTGATCCATTCGCCGCTTCTCCATATTTGATTGCATAAGCTTTGTAGAATGCATATACCCTCATCTCCAATAAGCTTCAAATCCTCGGCAAAAATGCAGTCACTTCCGGCCGATTTGTTACTTTTGAGCTTCTTGATGGCAAATTCGATTTCAGATTTTATAATATCGGGTTCTTGAGGTATATCGGTCATGCTGTGTGGCAGGTTTATTGCTGTTGTTGTGGGATCTGCATACAAGTCTTCGCAATAACCTCTCCACCTGTCTACAACCTTGTCAATCTCTATAAGAATAAGGTAATTAGTGGCACTTATGACCCCAGCTCTACGCTAATCTTGCTTTGTGGTAGACGGGGAAATATGAAACAAAAATTGTTGCTTACATATATCCAAAAATTACAAGATTTAAACGTTAATAAAATAATAATGTGTACATTTCCTTATGTTAAGGATGACTTCAATGAAAATAAATTGCGTCAACAATTAAATATACTTTTGTATAATTCAATTGGCAACAGTAACAATGTGTTAACAACTGGATCTGATTGTAATGATCCAAATAGGTTTAGGCTTTTTGACATTAATAATATATTTAAAAATAATTTTAATATTACGAAGGATAGAATTATTCTATCCAATTATATATACAAACAGATAGCATATTTGCTATCTTATTACTTGACAGATAAAGTATGTCATACTTTATCTTCAAAGACAACTGCTTTTATTGAGCAGACCGATGTTATATTTAGTAGTAATACTTGTTGTAGTACTACATCGACTTGTTTGGATGTTGCCCCAAACACTTTAAATTAAGTTATCAGACAACAGAGGCTCACGTCTCTAGCAATAAAAATATGAACATGATTATTGAGAGCCAGTTTTCGAGTAGTTTTTTAAGGAACAATAAATGTTTAAACTTGGTGCATCAAAATATGCAAGGCCTATTAAATAAAGAGCTAGAATTAGACTTGTTTTTGAAGCACTACAATATAGACGTCATTTGCATTACTGAACATTGGCTGAAAGATTGCCAAATTGTGTTTAACTTTGATAAGCACCAAGTCGCCAGTTCGTTCAGTAGAACGACAGCTATTCGTGGTGGCTCGTTAATTATTTTAAAAAAAGGCCTAAAATTTAAGGACCGTAAAGATATAGTGAGCCTTTCTATTGAACGGACTGTGGAAATAGCTTGTGTGGAGCTACCTTATTGTTTAATTGTTTGTATTTATAAACCTCCAAATGCATTGTTTGATAAATTCGAGTCAGTTCTTGATGAATTATTTCTTAAATTATGTAGCAAGAAGAAGAAGGACATTATTATTTGTGGTGACTTTAATATTAATATCTTGGAGGAATCTTCAGTCAGTAAAAAGTTTTTATCGAGTATGAAATGTTGTAATCTTATTAACCTGTTTTCGGAACCCACTAGAATCACTGATTCCACAGCGACTTGCATTGACAATATCTTTACAGATGGCACACCAGTTCATTCAATGATAATTAATAATCTAAGTTCGGATCACTGTGGTCAACTCGCATGTTTTAAATATGATATTGATAAACGGGTTGATAAGAGTAAAGTGGTCGTTCCGGTGAGTAATAAACGAATGGAGAGATTTAGAAATAAGCTTGTAAATGGATTGTCTGTTCCGTTGCATGGTAATGTAAATAAACAGTATGAGATACTTTCTGATCAAATCAATAAAGCATATAATTTTGTATTTACCCCAAAGACAATCTCTCCGAAAACATGCAAATCATTCAATGATTGGGCAACATTGGGACTACACCGAAGTAGGCAAAAATTATATGACCTTTATTATGAGAGGTCCTATAATCATAGTGAATCCTTTTGTGACCATGTTAAAAATTATTCAAAAGTTTTTAAGAAAGTGTGTATCGCGGCCAAGTCCATACATATCAGAAATCAGATAAAATTTAGTAACAATAAAATAAAGACGACTTGGAAAATCATTAATGCCGAAACTGGAAGAGGTAAGGACCGCAACCTTGATTTTAAACTTATTGCGGATAATAATACTCTGGTTGAACAAGATGAGAATGTGGCTAATTTATTTGAGAAATTTTTTAGTGACATTCCAGTTTCGACAACTAAATCTCTTAAGTCTTCCCCCAACGTTGCTGAATCGTTGCTGAAAGAAAATGTGAGCGAATGCAAATGTCATTTTAAATTTAGACCCATAGACGCCAAACACATTGTAAAAATATTTAGGACATTAGATGTTAAGAACACTACCGATCTTTGGGGTATTTCTGTAAAGATCCTTAATTCAATAATAGATTTAATTGCACCAAACTTAGCTTTAATATTTAATAATTGTATAAAAAGTGGTGAATTTCCTGACCTAATGAAACATAGTAAAGTGATTCCTTTATACAAATCGGGCAGTACTACTGACCCTATGAATTATAGACCTATTTCTGTTCTCCCCACGTGCAGTAAAATATTCGAGAAAATTCTTCTCAACCAGTTATTGTCCTATTTTACAAATAACAAACTTTTACATAAAAATCAATTTGGTTTCACTAAAGGTCGTTCTACAACCGATGCAGGTGTTGAGCTTTTTTCAGTTATTATAGAAGCTTGGGAGAGATCGCAGGATGCCTTAGGTGTGTTTTGCGACCTATCTAAAGCTTTTGACTGCGTTCAGCACGAAACCCTTCTAAGGAAACTCAACCACTATGGCATTAAAGGTACCGCGCTTAAACTCCTGTCATCCTATTTGAGGGATAGGACTCAGAGAGTTGAGGTGAATGGTAAAAGGTCGTCTGGGTCACCTGTAGAGATGGGGGTCCCACAGGGTTCAATTTTAGGACCATTTCTGTTTTTATTATATATAAATGATCTTCCATTCATGGTAGAAAACAGTCATGAGATTGTATTGTTCGCAGATGATACTTCTCTTTTATTTAAAATTAATAGACGAATATCAAATCTTGACGACGTGAACAATGCTCTCTCTAAGGTTGTCCAGTGGTTTAATGTAAACAATTTACTATTAAATAATAAAAAAACTAATTGTATAAGATTTTCACCCCCAAATGTAAAGAAAGAAAATGTAAATCCTCAATTAAATGGTGAGGATCTTGCCATTGTTGAAGAAGCTTCATTTCTTGGAATCACAATAGACTCCAAATTACAGTGGGGACCCCACATCTCTCAGTTAGCGAATAGACTTAGTTCTGCAGTTTTTGCAATAAAGAAAATTCGTTCCCTCACAGACATTGCAACAGCCAGATTAGTTTATTTCAGTTATTTCCATAGTTTAATGTCATATGGCATTTTACTGTGGGGTAATGCGGCTGATATTGATTCAATCTTTATTTTGCAGAAAAGGGCTATTCGCGCAATTTATAACATAGGTGCTAGAGAATCTCTCAGAGAAAAATTCAAAGAGATAGATATTCTAACATTTGCTTCGCAATATATTTACGAAAATATCATATATGTACGTAAAAACAAAGAAAAATTCACTACTATATTGGACTTGCATAGTCCTAATTGTGTTTCAACTAGGAACGGCCACAAGCTGGCATTTCCGAAATGCCGGCTTCATAAAAAAAGTAATTCTTTTATTGGGATGTCCATCAGGATATATAATAAAATCCCAATAAAGATTCAATCCCTGCCTTTAAAACCTTTTAAGAAGGCAGTCAAACAAGTCCTGTGCCGTAAGGCTTATTATAACACTAAGGACTATCTTAATGATAAAAGAGCGTGGGAATGAATCTCGCTCACACAAGGCTATTTCTTCATAGATTGTATTAGTTTTAGTAATTACTCGCATCTGTGAGCAGGTGGAAGTGGGTTGATGGTGTCTCACACGATCAGCTGTCACGTGTGACCATTGTCGACCCATAGCCATTCTGTTATCTCAAATATATTATTATGTACTGTTTTTTTAAAAGAGTGCTGGGAGTTTTTTTCCGCCGCCTTTTTTCTCTCAGCTCAACATCTAGCCCAAACGGGCACTTAAAGGCGATGACCGGGAAAAAATGACATTCATTAAGCGAATATTTTGTATTCCTAATATGAAATAAATATTTTTTCTTTCTTTCTTTCTAAGCAAACCTCCATTTGCGTCTTCTAGTGCCCATGTTTTTCCTTGAAATCCCGCGTTATAACTCTAATTTTCATAAAAAGATCTCGAGTATGCAGCTTTTGGGCATGTTGCTGAATTTCAGAACAGATGTTATTGAAATACAGGTTCTTATCTTCTCAGAGCAACGTTGTATTTCCTTTGAGAGATCTTTATATCGTTCACGACTATCAGCTTTTGAGAGGGTTTTCAGTAGATCTTTCTTTCTGTTAATAACCTCCCATGTCTCGTCTGTTAGCCATGAACTGCGGGGTGCGTAACGTACTTCAACTTGGCTTTCTTTATGAGCAGTAAGCAGCAGTTCCTTAAACTTCCTCCAATTCTCATTCACATCCAAGCTGTCATCTATCCTCACACCCGATTTTAGTTTTTGCTGAAGTCGTGCTTTAAAATTCGTCTGTTCTCCAGGTGTGAGCCTGTGTTTCTGCCTATTAACATGCCGGTAGCACTTCTTGAGCTTTATGGTCATTTTTGCAACCAGCAATGAGAGGTCACTTCCACAATCAGCACCTGGGTATGTCTTGGTATTTGTTACACTTGACTTCCACCTTTTGATGATTGATTGGAGTTGACTTAATAACCTTACAAAGACAAGTTTGCGCGTTTACCGTTAAGAACCCCATTTGTTATTGTGCCTAAGTTCCAAGGCATCGCGCTCACCGTCGGTAAAATTGTCGGTATCTTGGGAGTAGAGTAGTGGAGAACAAAGCCAAATTGGCATCCAAAAAGCTCGATGTCCTCAACAGGGCGAGGTAGTACTTCACTGCGGGGAAAATCCTGACGCTGTATAAGGCCCAGGTCAGACCCCACATGGAGTCCAGTCCCATCTCTGGGCAGTAGCACCAAAATACCAGCTACTCCCATTTGACTCCGTTCAAAAGCGCGCAGTACGAATCGTCAACGACCCAAGATTGACTGCCAGGTTAGGACCTTTTTTAGGATTTTAGACTTAGTATGCGCCTACCTCAAGCTCTACTCGTCATCCAGGGTTGGCTGGTAGAGAATGCCATTTAGGCATTAAGCACGCCCTTGTGTTCCTTATATTAAGCACGCCCTTGTGTTCCTTATTTTTAAGGTAATACTTTAAACTTAGCTTGCGAAGATACGATCGCTCTGCGTGTTCTACCGACTGTACTATGATGAGTGCTCCAAGGAACTTTTCAAAATGATGCCTACGTCATATTTTATGATTATACCACCAGACGAAGGTTAAAGTTCCACCGACACCATATATGTACTTGTGGAGGTCATCCACAGTTCGCTTTGCATGCTCCTTTTTACCACTGAAGTGTAAGAGTAAGTTATGGGACAACCTTTCAGCTGAGGCATTTCCTTTGAACTATAACTATATCATGGGATCCTTCAAGAAAGCTGTAAAAAAGCTCTCCTCCAAAACCGGCAATGCTCGGGTGGCTCCGTGTCCATAGGCGATGGTGATCGCTTAACACCACGCGGCCTGTCTGTCTATTTGTACGGATCATATTTAAAAAAAATGTTATGGTTTGTTTCCAGTAAATAAATGGTCATTGTCCTTTACATACAGTTGGCTTTGTTTAAAAAAATCATTTCTATTCAAAAAAGTTTCATAAGAAAGCTCCTGCCTACTAGACAGTAAAATTATTACTAAGTTCTTCAATAATTTTCAACAATAATTACTCAATACACTAATAATTCAAACACATGAATCTTTTCTCTAATTGCTCTACATTGGCATTTATTGCAAAAAAGTAGCCATGCTATTCATCAGCAGCCCAAAGGAACAGCATGGTGGAGTAAGCCCTTCAGGGAACCCCAATAATGGGGAGAAACCTGTGTCCAGCAGTAGGACGAAAAATGGTTGCAGCCAGCCAAGCTTTTAGGCGGAAATTTTCCTAAAATGTTAGGACATAGTATATTTCATTACAAGTGCGGAAAGGCTGTCATTGCAAGGAGTTCCGACAAATGTCTACCCGAGCCGAGGCGCAGCCGAAGGTGAGGGTTGACAGTCGGAACTCCTTCCAATGACGGTTCCGCACGTGTACTGAACGACTATTTTTAATACAGTTGCGAAAAAATTAAGCAATTTAATAAAATAATAAAAACTCACAAAGAACATTTTTGTCATTGCAAGGAGTTCCGACAAATGTCTACCCGAGCCGAGGCGCAGCCGAAGGTGAGGGTTGACAGTCGGAACTCCTTCCAATGACGGTTCCGCACGTGTACTGAACGACTATTTTTAATACAGTTGCGAAAAAATTAAGCAATTTAATAAAATAATAAAAACTCACAAAGAACATTTTTGAAAAATGGCGCCAACCGTAAAAGAATACCTAATGCAGAGATTTTTTTGTTTTCTTCACCCATTCTGGGTAGGCAAAGGGAACTATGTCCATACAGCCAAGTCTTCAGTAGATTTTTTTATTGATATGAAATGAAAATGTTAATGAGATGAAATTAAATGAAACCTAACCTAACTCATTGAATCTGATATTGAAACAAATTAGCACCTTCTTTTTAGAAATATTTGCATGAATCATAAAAACTTCTAAAACTTCGTGGTTGATTTTTTTTCTTTTTAATAGACATTAATTTGACAGTTGGGAAAGAGAACGCACAAGTGCGGAAAAGGTAAATAAAAAGCACGAGTGTGTAATAGCCCACATCCCGCACGCTATACGTCCCTGCAATACGTCACTTATTGAGCAACTGTATTAAAAAAATAATTTTCTGGCCTTCTTTCTTATGTCGTGTCCATACTGATAAATTTTACACTTACCTTTATGTTCAATTCAATTAGAGACTTAAAAATTTTTTTGTCATTGCTTCCAAATAAATGGGTGCTCAAAACATATAAAGCATTTATTTTAATGCATTTGTTCATATTCCTTAAGTTAGTCCTTTCCTGAACAAGTTTGTCAAGATTTGTTATGGCATGTTTTAGGTAATTCATAAATTCTGAAGAAATAAGTAAAATATTTTTTCCTGACAATTTATTTTTTCTGATGCTTAATAATGTGTAAAGGCAATTTTGAATGATGTCATCATTCATTAATTTTTGGGTAATAACATCTATTGCTCCAATAACTGCCTTGAATTTGTCATCAAATGAATCAATACTCTCTGCTGAAGATAGTGATTTTACACTCTTTGTATACTTGTTCCAATTAGATGCTAATGAGGTGCTTGCTATGAGCTGCTCCAACAAGACCATTATTGTAAATGTCTCTCCTATGTTGTTAATGATGTAATGCCACTGAATTCCATCTGAAAAGTTTTTATTTTAATTTTCAGTGTCATTTGAAAACTGAATGTTAAAATAGTTAATCAACCTGAATAAATACATGGATTTGGTAGTTTGGCTACCTATTACTGAACATGTAACCATTGTTAAATAAAATCGTATTTACTTAAAATGAATCACTATTCACACTAAAAACAAATACTGCAGGGCAAATTTCTCATGTACCGAATTGTGATGACTATCACTCCTAAACCAGTCACAGTAACAATGGATTTGGCTGTCTTTTACTGTCTTGCTGTAACTCTGAAAGAGATTTTCTTCTGCCTTGCATGCTATGTTCATCTATAATCTATACGCTAGTATAAATAAAGCTTAGGAAATTATATTAGTCCTTAACACATGTGTAGATTCCTACATTTAATAAATCATTATAATCAAACATAATAGACCACATAAAACCCTAGAAACAACTTTTTTTATTATTGTAAGGGTTTCTGAAGTTGATAAAAAATTTGTAAGAGATAAGCTCACTAACTAATCTCTAACATAATATAAACATGTTATATCATTAGCTATTGAGCTATAATTATAATATGTTGAGGTTGCAGATGTGAACCTACTCCAGAGGCTTGTTTGTGTTCTGTAACATCTTTCTACTGAAACACAATAGACCTGTTTCACAGCAGAAAAGATGTGATACTTCTATTAAACCAAGCAAATACTACAAACTACAAAACTTATTTTTTCTTTGCATATTATTTAATTTATGTTTGAATAAAGCACAATTAAGTCTTACATACTTAAGTTGATCAATTCCTCACTGACCACAGCAAACACTTGGGAGCAGATATTGATTAGTGTTTCATTACAACGAGAAGTAAAAGCACTTAACAAACATATTGCTTCCATTTGCGAAGTAATAGCACTGTCTGTATATTCATCACACACTGCTAGAAAGGGAAAGTGGCTGAAATACAAATGAGTATCTGAATAGGTGTAACATAATCTAAGAGCCTGCGACGGCCAGGCATAAGTTAAATAATAAACTCTAAAAGTTTCTCTGTGTTTGTCCACTATACCTGTAAGAACAATCCTAGGCTATGAAACTTGGGTTGCGGTGGCTTTGGCAGGTAACAGATAGCAAAGGTGTGTAAAATTGTGTCTCCAATTTAGTATAGTATAAAGCTTAGTTTTCATATATTTTATTAGTGATAATCTTAGAAATCGCCTCGTCCACAGCTGGACACTTAGTACAGTTGCAACCCCCTGCAAGACACCCTTAAAGTAGGGTTAATTTTAATTATATTTAAGTTATAGTATAAAAGCCGAATTTTATATATATTACTTGGAGCACTATAAAATGATGTTTCATCAGTAGCCAGACAGTTTCGATTACACATTAAACATCTAGTGGACAAACATAGAGAAACTTTAAGAGTTTATTATTTAACTTAGGCCTGGCCGTCGCGGGCTCTTGCTCTATTATATGAAATCACAGTTTATATTTGCAATAGTGAAAAGAATGTGCAGGCCACTGCAAGCTGTCAAATGCCTTCAAAAGTTGGGAGATTGCTGCTGAGTTTGCCATCTTTGGCAGGCTAAGCGATGATTCAAAGGTCTTGGAATAGAGAAACATTCTATTTAAGATTACTTTGATACATGCTTCTTTATTTCTTAAATGGGCGCCAAGAATTGTCATATTAAAAGTAGAAATTAACATCATACCTTTCAAATGCTTCTGTCTTTAAGTTGTTTACCTCCACACATAAAGCTGATAATACACTTAAAACTTTTGTCATAACAGTATTATCCGATGCAACGAGCGTTGTCACCGGAACCGCTTCCTGTGGCATTATTATAACTTGTATAGGCATAAACGTTTTATTTTCATTTGATATTGGGCAATTATTGTGTCCAGATATAGAAATAAAATCATGATACTGTTTTTTGAAGAATTGGCCATAGTTGCGGAGTATAATAGAACCAGCTTCTTTCTCCGCGTCCGTCCTCATTTTAACTTTATTTCACGTAAAAGTAATAAATTGTATTGTACTTTGGTTGGGAAATCAAGTCAACCAACTATACTTATTATTATTTATTAATAATATTTATATTTTATTTATAACAAAGTATCAATCAACCATGTATCAACATTCAACAATGTCAATATTGTCAATGTCTTTTTTTTTCAATTATGGCATCGCAAAGCAAACTCTGTGCATACTGCCAGCGTCAAGTATAATTTTTGCATCAATTTTTTGCTAGTTTCAATGAAACTGGACGAAGTAATAACAAAGTCAGTAAGTAAATCGTCAGTAAACAGTCAGTCTAGTCAGTCCAACATTCAAATAAAGCGATGGCTACTTTACTAGAACGTGTCCGATGGAATTTTGGAGGCAAGCAGAAAAAACATATTTTAGCACTGTTATTCTATTTCACAAACACTCGTGCACTGTAATTTAACCTATATCAAACAAAATGACATCAACTTTATCCGATATAACTCAAAAATATACCAAGAAAATGTGGAACGTTGTTTTACGCACGGGCGCGCCGTTGAGCCGCTTATTCGGTGAATTTAAAAAGTAAACCGTACGTTACAAAACTTACAAAGATCGATGTTTGTTTATTTATGTAGTACGTATAATCAAGGTTAAAAAAATAAAATAGTAAATCCATTGCAACTTTTAGTAGATTACGTCAACAGTTCACTCTTAGTTCTACACTTAACTTATTAAATCAAACTAAATTGAAAATACATAACTTAAACATAAGTCTCACAAGTCTAATTCAAAATACGGAAAAGTGAGAAAATTCACCTTACGCATCTTTATATGTAAAGTAGTATGATTTCTACAAATTACAATACGAATATTGCGACGCCGCGACGTTATACGCGTACGCAATACGAGAATACGACTCGATTCGTTGCTCTAACGGTATCGTAACGTATCAGAAGTAACGAGTAAAGTAACGTAACGATACGAAAGTAACGGGTACTAATTGTTATAGTAACTTAACGAATACATACGGGTACGCTTTTTTTCGTTACTTTTATCACCTTGGTATCGCCAAGAAACTTACTTTCTACCAGGAATGCTTACGACGACGCGACGCTAAATATTAAAAATTGAACTTTATTGCTAATACCTAAAGTTCATATTCATTTATATCTTTTGTCAGGGTAAAAACGTTCCGAGCAAGACAACGTCAAAATAGGAGTGTGTCACTTTCTAGCAATTGCCAGCTTCATAATATGTAGCCAAAATCAAAAAATCAAATCAAAATCAAAAATATTTATTTCATATTAGGAATACAAAATATTCGCTTAATGAATGTCATTTTTTTCCCGGTCATCGCCTTTAGGTGCCCGATTGGGCTAGATGTTGAGCTGAGAGAAAAAAGGCGGCGGAAAAAAAAGCCTTTTAGTAGAATCATATTTCAAATTTATATATTTTATTTTATGGGCAAAAAGTTTATATTTATCATCAATTTATTTAAATTTTTTATTGTTAACGTTTTCAAGTCATTGATATGAAATAAAAAATAAGACGAATAAATTGTAACAGGTTTTATTTTGGAAGTTGCGTATGGCAACACCTTATACTATCTATGAAGAACAATAGGGCCGACAGGGTGACCTTCCTTTATTGATAATTTTAGGTGGACAAATTTGTACAAACTGAGCAAGTACGAGTATGTAGAAAGGTTACAGTTGTTCTTTATTACCCCATATACAGTCATAATGTCCACACGAATGAATATCCCTCAATGTGGTCTTTAAAGCATAGATTAAGAAGTCTATACTCGTCTATTTCATTAATTTATTCAACACAAATATACATATCCGATATAATTTACTAAACTCTTTTATTTTTACCGACTTCCAAAAGAAGGAGGTACTGTATTCGGCTGTATGTATTTTTTTTATATATGTTCACCGATTACTCCGCCGTTTGTGGACCGATTTTCAAAATTCTTTTTTTGTTCGTATGCTTATACTCCCGAGGTGGTCCCATTGTCACCAAATCAGGATCTGATGATGGGATCCCAGGGAAATCGAGGGGAACTCTCAAATTTTATAGGCACACACATTGATTTTCTTATAGTTTCTGAAGCATAAGAGATATTTGTGCATAGTAATCATCATCTCATGTTGCTGAGCTAATGATGGAAGGTACTACGACGGTTAGGAGCTGAGAGAAAATTCTTTCAATAAATGGTTTTTTGTTCGAAATCTTACATTCCTGAGGTGGTCCAACTGTCACCAAGTCAAAGTCTGATGATGGGATCCCAGAGAAATCGAAGGGAACATTCAAATTTTATGGCACAACAAATTATTTTCATATTTTTACTAAAGCAAAACAGGCATTTGTGTATAATTATCATCATATCAAGTTGCTGAGCTGATAATGGAAGGTACTACGACGGTTAGGAGTTGAGAGCAAATTCTTTCAATATATATTTTTTTGTTCTAAAACTTAAACTCCTAAGGTGGTCCAACTGTCACTATGTCATAATCTGATGATGTGATACTAGGGAAATCGAGGGAATCACTGAAACTTAATAAGCGCACACATTTTTAAGTCAAATATTTTAACATAATACAAATATGCCCGGTAATTATCATCTGATGTTGCTAAGCTAATGATTGAAGGTACAGCGCCTCAACGGTTAGGAGCTGAGAGCAAATTCTTTCAATAATTTATAGGTTCACTAGTGAACCCCGCAGACGTTGTCCTGCCTTAAAAGTAATGAAAGAGGATTTGTTTTCCTATTATTTATGTTAAAGAGATTTCATGTAACTGTCAAACAAAAATATAAAACAAATAGTGACATACGAACTTTCCTGTAATTCTGACTGTGTCAAAGTTTAGAACGACACGGCACGAAATACAAACGTTTGACAGGTAGGAACAATTTATATGGGAAACTAATTATAAATAAAAGAAATAAAAAATCAATTTCCAGGGGAACAAATTGTGAATCTAAACCATCCTCGAATCCACTTGAACACACACAAAAAAATTCAATAAAATCGGTCCAGCCGTTTAGGAGGAGTTCAGTGACATACACACGCACACAAGAAATATATATATTAAGATTAAGATGTGGACTGATAGTAGTTTCAGGCTATTAGATAAACATGATTATAAAAGGTAAATCTGTTTAACATTTAGAAGTTTAGTGAAAAAATTTGCAACTATGCTTCGCAAGCGATTTATGAGCTATGCCGAATGGTCGCGTGTGATATGGGTGACCTCTAGTGACAAAAAAAATCATGCGCATTTCCATTTCGGAGGGTACGTTAAGCTGTCGGTCCCGGTTGTTGTCGATAGATATACTAGGTGGTTTGAACACATCCGTCAGCGGGTTGGCCACTAACCCACGTCCCCACCAAGCGTGGTGGAGTAAGCTCCAGGCCTCCACAATAAAGGGGAGAGACCCGTGCCCAGTGGCAGTGGGACGCAAAAAGGTTTGCGGCCAAAAAGTAGTTACCTTTAGCTACCGCCTTCATTGATCTCCCTCTACGTTAAGGTTGACTGGTAGAGAATGATTTAAGCATTAGATTTACCTGTTGGTATCCATAGCAACCTTCTGATAACTGTAATAACGGGAGTGTCAGCGGGAAGTTAAAGAGACATATCTTATTCTTGTTATAATTTCATGTTATTGGTAATTATTCCAATGCGGGTTACATTGGAGCAGCACGGTGGAAGCTGAAGCTTCAGCTTCAGGCCTCCCCAATAATGGAGAAGGGTCTCGTGCCCAGCAGTGGAACGCAAAATGGTTGCAAGCTACTACCTAATAGATATCAGGAGGAGTCATATTTTCAGTTTATGTTTGAGTTGATTATCGCTGAAAACACGGATAAAACGATATTTTTGAAAAATAAAACCTAGCTGGATCGATTTATTGCCCTCAAAAACGCCGGCAAATTAACATTAATGAAAATCGTTGGAGCGGATTCCGAGATTCATATTATATGTACAAGAAATGCACGTTTAAAGGTATTAGAATTATAAATTTTATAAAATTCTGAATCGGGCTTTTTGCACATATTGTGCTGTTATAAAAAACGAAGTTACTATTGAAAAAATAAGTTATGAATAAAATTACTTCATAAGTACAGAATAAATACAGTCAATACAGGAATATCCTAGAAATAATGTGTGGATATGCTAATAGAAAGAGACACGATCCTAAATTTGCCAACCAACTGCCAACTCTGAAATCTAGCGGATGGTAGAATTCCTCTAAAAATACGGTAAATTTTACAAAATTATGTTGCAGTCGTCATTTGTAATTACGGTAAAATTACCTTGTTTATTTAGCAGCAAATTATAGGTCAGAGTTGTGAAAATAAACTATATTTTTAATCAGAATCAGACAATATAATACTTTGAATATTTTTATACATATATTATGTTTTTTATGCATAGTGTCACTGGGATTAAAATCAACGCAGTTTTTGAAGTGAAATCTTCTTAAGTTCTTCTTAAGCGGCGTTGTGCACTTTTTTGAGATGTTAAACGCGCGTCAGGACACGTGGCCTGATCGAAAATTCGTAAGACGGAGGGGTGACGGCTGATGATGGCTCGACTGTCTATACTTGTAAAATTCGTTTATAGCAAGTATTTAAAATATGGACATTGAACAAAGTTCAGCTATTAATGAAAAAAGTGACGAAGTATCTAATAGTGAAAGAAAATGAGTGAGTATCTACTTTATAAAAATAGTAGATGAAAACCTACTGAAAATACTAGATGAAAAATAATACTGATAATTAAAGTAATTCGTGCGAAATTATTCCCTAACCATTCCAAAATATCAAATATACACAACTTTACGTTCAAGTTTTCACTTATGCCGGCACTCCGGAGTGCATACCGTTGTTTTGTAAACGTTTGTAATGAGTTTTATGTTTCCCTGTCGCTGTATGGCCTGCTGCGATAAAAGATTTCGTTTGATGGATTTTTCAGGAGTTTATTCCGTTATTGTTTTAATGTCATTCACTCTGCTGCGGTGGTAGAGACAAAATGCCCAACATAAACACATTCCCACATTCAAATTTGGAAAAATATTTGAAATTATATCATACATAACACATCTACAAAATGTTTAATCAATTACGATTTTCAATGTGTATTACGGTGTTTTATGCTACCGTAATTATATTCCTACCGTAGGTGGTAGATCTATACTGATTACGGTGTTTTTACCGTAATTACGGTGCAGTTGGCAACACTGACCGACAGTACAAACAGTGGGACAGTACCTACCTACTTCTTCTTGCTTATGGTAATGACTACAAATGTACTCTGTGGTAATGACTGTTAAAACTATATTGGAGTCGGTGCCCATTCAGAACGAAAGGTAGACTATATTTACTAAGACAGGACATTTTACTAAGGGCCCGACTCCAAAAATAGTTTGAAGAGTCATTACCATAAGCAAGAAGAAGAAGGTACTGAACAATTTTATTTTTTACCGTTTGAAGTCGGTTCTATTTTTTTTTTGTTAAAAACTTAATTTATTTCACTCTTTTTAGTAATTTTAATAATTCTGCACATATGTATAAGCATAATTGGATTTTTTTCACTTAACTTCTAAACGTTAAAGAAATATCTTTTATAATCATGTTTATCTACTAGTCATCTTATAGGCTGAAAGAATACTACTATCAGTCCACCTGAACGTATAAATTAATGAAAGAATTTGCTCTCAGCTCCTAACCGTTGAGGAGTTGTACCTTTAATCATCAGCTTAGCAACATGAGGTGATAATTACCGGACATTAATATTAGTAATAAGTTAAAAAATATGACTAAAACAATGTGTGTGCCTATTAAGTTTCAGTGTTTCCCTCGATTTCCCTAGTATCAAATCATCAGATTTTGACATGGTGACAGTTGTACCACCTCAGGAATGTAAGATCTCCAACAAAAAACTATTTATCGAAAGAATTTGCTCTCAACTCGTAACCGTCGCAGTACCTTCCATCATCAGCTCAGCAACATGATATGATGATAATTATACACAAATACCTGTTTTGCTGTAGTAAAAATATGAAAATCATTTGAATGTTACCTTCGATTTCTCTGGGATACCATCATCAAACTTTGACTTGGTGACAGTTGGACCACCTCAGGAATGTAAGATATCGAATAAAAAACCATTTATTGAAAGAATTTGCTCTCAACTCCTAACCTTCGTAGTACCTTCCATCATTAGCTCAGCAACATGATATGATGATAATAATTATACAAAAATACCTGTTTTGCTTTAGTAAAAATATGAAAATCATTTGTTGTGCTATAAAAATTGAATTTTCCCTTCGATTTCTCTGGGAGCCCCTCATCAATCTTTGACTTGGTGACAGTTGGACCACCTCAGGAATGTAAGATTTGGAATAAAAAACTATTTATTGAAAGAATTTGCTTTCAACTCCTCACTGTTGCAGTACCTTCCATCATCAGCTCAGCAACATGAGATACTATGCACAAATATCTCTTATGCTTCAGAAAGTATAAGAAAATTAATGTGTGTGCCTATAAAATTTGAGAGTTCCCCTCGATTTCCCTGGGATCCCATCATCAGATCCTGATTTGGTGACAATGGGACCACCTCGGGAGTATAAGCTTACGAACAAAAAAAGAACTTTGAAAATCGGTCCAGAAACGGCGGAGTAATCGGTGAACATTATATAAAAAAAAATACATACAGCCGAATACAGTACTTATCTCCTTCTTTTGGAAGTCGGTAAAAATTACCTTTATTTTATATTTGACTGACAGTTGACATGCAATGCAGGCAAGCACGAAACGGTAATGTTTTGGAAGTCGAAAAAGACATATTGTGCTTTCTTGTTTTATTTTCATTTTCTTGGTGTATTTTTGAGCTATATCGGATAAAGTTGATGGCATTTTGTTTGTTATAGGTTATTTACAGTGCACGAGTGTTTGTGAAATAGTATAACAGTGCTAAAATATGTTTTTTCTGCTTGCCTCCAAAATTCCATCTAGTAAAGTAGCCACCGCTTTACTTGAATGTTGGACTGACTTAACTGACTGATTACTTACGACTTACTGACTTTGTTATTACTTCGTCATGTCATTGAAACTGGCAAAAAATTGATGCAAAAATTATACTTGACGCTGGCAGTATGCACAGAGTTTGCGATGCCATAATTTAAAAAAAACGGTAATGTTGACATGACATGACAAGATTGACAAGTCAACCTAAGTCAAGTTGACAAGCGGTGGTTGTTCGTATTTTCGTATTAATTATTATTTATAATCGCTAAAATAAAACGGTGAGAGATTGTGAGATTGTCCAAAACATAGTTATAGTGGTATTTTAGTGGAGCTTATAACAAATACAATGGATCAAATGCTGCCGAGTCCGTATAATATCCCGGGAATAGGCACCCCTTTGCACCACCCCGAAGAAGACCAGCAAATATTACCAAATGCGATGCAACAGCAGCAGCAGCAGCAACAACAACAGCAGCAACTCCATCTGCAGCAACAACAACATACGTTGGCGTCCTTGGGCAACTCTCCGCTTGTCGGATTCGGCTTAATGGGCACGCCGCAGAGATCCATTCACACGTATGCCCCGACTGCTAGCTATGCGACCCCGCAACAAATGATGCAACCGCAAACACCGGTATGTATGAATTGTTTTTTGGATTTTATACAAAAATTAGATTTTCCCTTCAAAACCTTTTTGAGTGTTTTAATAATAATATAATATAATAAATACATAACACGACACACTCATAGCTCCACACTGGGATTCCTTGTGTCGTGGGTACCGTGGAGTGTGTCCATAGACATGAACACAAACATTTAGACCAAGAATGGAATTAAAACTCATCATTGTAGGTAATTTCTGCCAGAAGTCAAACCTCAGACCTGAGGTCTGAGAGAGGAGAGGAGGAGACTCTGAAAGTCAGGACTTTCAGACCAGCATGTTGACCATTGAGTCACATGTGCAGTCAAAATTAATACATATTGATAAAGCTGTGCATATATAAGTATATCTTTGTGAAGTTGAAGTTCTTAAATGAGCTAAATTTAAATTTTATGTGTATGGATTGATTTATTGAACTAATCATTTCAAATAAATAACTTTCTCATGTAGGTAAAATGTTATCTATTCTATCTATACTAATATTATAAAGAGGAAAGATTTGTATTTTTGTATGTTTGTAATAAATAAAGTAAAAAACTACTGATCCGATTTCAAAAATTCTTTCACCATTAGAAAGCTACATTGACCCTGAGTGACATAGGCTACTTTTTACCACGGGAAAATGCTTCATTCCTATGTGAAAATGGGTAATAATGTCAACGCAGATGAAGCAACTGGCTAAACGCCATGATTTTAATATAGCAATGAAGCCTGGAATAGCACATAGGCTATTTTTTACTCTACGGGGACCCATTAAACGGGTCCACGTGGGCGAAGCCACTGGCGGAAGGCTAGTTGTACATAAACTGCTTTTTGCTGATATTCAGTTTGGTTACTTATTCTGTGTGTTCCAGCAAAACATGATGTCTCCTTTAATTACAAGTGCCAGTCTAGCCAGTCAGCAGATGTTGTGTCAAGCAAGTCCTGCTCCTATGACCCCCATGACCCCACATTCAGCTGATCCTGGAATATTGCCACAGTTACAGTAAGTATTAATATAATACAGTGGAATCTCGATAACTCGAATGTCAAGGGAAATGCCAAAAATTTCGAGTTAACGAGTTTTCAACTTAACAAGAACTAAGAAATACATATGATTTAACTGCTGAAATTTCATCTTAAAAATAAATAGCTCCGCTTAAAGTAATTGTGACCTTTGTCGACAAGGAACAAACAGGTCACAGCTGTGTTACTTAGAAAGTTTTATGAATGTATTCATTCATTGCACGAGTATAAGACAAAAACAATAGATTAGACATTAGAGAAAGCCCGAACCCGAACATTCGTTTTGGATTTTATTGCTATTATTTCAGGGAATTCCAAGTAAGACGTCATTGTATTTTACTAACTACGACTTATGGAGTCTCCTTTTTGAAATTCGAGTTATAGAGTATAAATATGTACTATCAATACTTCGTAGGGAAATAACATTTTGTTCGAGTTACAAAGCCTAAATAATTCGAGATACCGCGTATTTAGGGGTTCAGCTGAAGGGAATGGCAATTTTTTTTTACTTACTGAGGATGTCGACATAACGAGGTTCGAGTTATAGAGATTCCACTGTATTGCTTTCTAGTGTTGCAAACAACTAGTTTTCAGTACAACAAATTAAGGACTTCATACTAATTTGTGAGAGCCTTTAGACCTCATTAATCCAGCTCTGATGCAAAACCCTTTCTTAGCAAATATATGTACTATCCCACTAGTGTTTGACCCACTTTTCACTATTATGACTGTACTATTATATATTTCAATTATGATGAATCATAACTCATTTAAATTCATAACTTTTTTTAATTACTTCAAAAAAAATACTTCATTATTAATTATTAAAGCTGTGCCTACGTACAGTTACATCCACCTTTTTTGATATTTTTTTAAGCATATAGATATACTTTTTATGTCACGAAATTTCCACATTATAGTGTAGGTAATAAGAGCAAAGTAAACAAACAAACCTATATTCACCTTTATTATTAATATTTTTGCTAATACCAGTACATTTTTTACTATTGAGCTTTCATTCATTGCCAATAATTATAAATGTAAACTAAAATATTGATACTTTTTTAACTCAAAATTAAAATAGATATGATAGATATGTATAATAAGTGACAGTAGGGAAATCTAAGCAGGATGAATGGACAGCGTGAATGTACACAGTCTTCAATAGGAACATAGGATGACATACAAGAATATACAAACAATTTTAATAACAGAAATTGAAAGTCCTGTATCGTGAATACAGCTAACTTGATCATTGTTAGTACAGTGTAAGATCATTGTATAATATAATAATATTTATTTTTCAGAAATATTGTATCTACTGTTAACTTAGGATGCAAATTGGACCTAAAAAAAATTGCTCTACATGCTCGTAATGCAGAATATAATCCTAAGAGATTTGCTGCCGTTATCATGAGAATAAGGGAGCCAAGAACAACTGCTCTTATATTTTCTTCTGGAAAAATGGTTTGCACTGGCGCAAAAAGTGAGGAGGATTCACGTTTAGCAGCCAGAAAATATGCTAGAATTATTCAAAAACTAGGATTCATGGTAAGGAAAAATATTTGACCAAATAACTAAAATAGTTAATAAAACAAACTTAAAATATAATATTCCGCCTTTTATATTTCAGGCAAAATTTTTGGACTTCAAAATTCAAAATATGGTGGGGAGCTGTGATGTTAAGTTTCCAATTCGCCTTGAAGGACTTGTTTTAACCCATGGTCAATTCAGCTCATATGAGCCTGAACTATTTCCTGGACTTATTTATAGAATGGTAAAGCCTAGAATTGTATTATTAATTTTTGTATCTGGTAAGGTAGTATTAACTGGAGCTAAAGTACGACAAGAAATATATGAAGCCTTTGACAATATATATCCCATATTGAAAAGTTTTAAAAAGCAGTAACAAATTAAGCTATTTCTAATTAAGGTGTTATTTTTATAAACAGTATAATAAGGACCTTTTTTGTTTAATAAAACTATGTGTAAATTTTTCAGTTTTATTTATGTATGTCTACAACCCTTTTTGCAACTCACTGCAGAACTTGGAATTCCCCACATTATTGCAGAAGGCTTGGAACTAACGCCACCACTTTGTTCCAATGCAGATTGGTTTATGTAAAAAAATTAAATTGAAAAATATTCAAGTTATTGTAAAATGACAGATTTTTTAAAATTTTAAGCCTCATGTAGACACACGTTTTTCTGGCGTAAAAAATTATTCGGTTATGTTCCAACTTTAATTACTTTAGATCATAGAGAAATTAAACACTACGCTTTAGATAGGCACGCAAATCTCGTAGGTAGGGCCGGTCCATAGGTTTATGTCTATGGTTACGCCGCCCCCGTAGATAGAGGCCGCCCCGCTGTCCGTCTTGAGCTTAGACTAAGAATAATGTACTTACGTACGTCTTGAGGACTTTGATAATCCGTAAAGGGGGATTCGTTCCTCATTGCTTGAGGATTATTGGTCTATGGTTGGGCACGATTTTTAGCGGAGAGTTTTGGCGGGAAGTCTGAAGGAACAAGTTGTGCTCTTGTTTTATTTTCATTTTCTTAGTGTATTTTTGAGTTATATCGGATAAAGTTGATGACATTTTGCTCGATATAGGTTAATGATAGTGCACGAGTGTTGTAAAATAAAATAACAGTGCGAAAACATGTTTTTTCGGCTTGCCTCCAAAATTCCATCGGACATGTTCTGGTAAAGTAGCCATCACTTTACTTGAACATTTGACTGACTAGACTGACTGATACCTGACGACTAACTGACTTTTTTCTACGACTACAGTGATGCAAAAATTTTACTTGAAGCTGGCAATATGCACAGAGTTTGCGACGCCATTATTAAAATTGAAAAGTAAATATTGAATGGCTGAAAGGATTTTTATCCAATGCCGTAAAATGAAATTAAAAAAAAAAACGATATTTTTAGCGTATTGTAATCAGAAGCTCCCGACCCGACCCTGCATAGAGAAATTAAACACTACGTTGACCCTGCACTAAGGGCGCCCTGCGTGTTGGACCCTGCAGTTGGTCAATGTAATCGGCCTAAATAATAATTACATAGAACGGAAACTCCCGCTCCGGACGGGCTCAAGGTCACGATATTAGCCTACACGCATAAGAATAAATAATACTACGTAGAACGGAAACTCCCGCTCCAAGCGGGCTCAAGGTCACGATATTAGCCTACACGTTAATTTCGGCTAAACCGACTACTGAAGACGGGCTGTCTCGGACGGGCGCGTCAATTACAATAACGGCGCCAAGTTAATGTGGTGTGTTTGGTTGTACAAACAATTCTAAAACAATGCCAAACTTAAGTTTTTTTTAGTTTGCCCAAAGATGATGCGAGATAAGTAATATTTTTTAAATATTATTCCTTTTCCGTACCTAATTTATCAAAAGGATATGACCAGTTCTTTTTGTGTAGCCAATTGTTTCACTTTCACTCAATTATAAAAAAAAATGTTAGATAACTACAGCATTTTAACATGCCCCCGCCATCGGTCATTGAACCTTTCTCGATTGTTTTGCCTCGCGATTGCTGCGCCGCACGTTATACTTAATATGTAATTCGTTTATTTTAAACCTACACTACGTAAGTACTTACACCTATGTTAGTAGGTAAGTAATACTTACTTAAATGGCTTCATTTGGTGTGGTACTTATAACTTATTAAGTAATATTATTTATAAGTATTTATAGAGTAGGTAAGTATTTATCATTCTCATATTTTGTAATACTAAACTAAAATAATGATTTTTAAGTAAAGAAAAACTTATATTTTAGCGATATTATCTTTAGACATAAGCATTACTAACAGTTCACAGCCCTGGCAGCACGCCTGGGCGACAGAGGGGCGTAACGGGGTGAAGAGGGAAGTAGGTATATAAATTGCGGCATATCGATGGCGGTCAAAGGAGATTCCGTTCTATGTAGTATTATTTATTCTTATGCTACACGTTAATTTCGGCTAAACAGAATACTGAAGTCGGGCTGTCTCGGACGGGCGCGTCAATTACAATAACGGCGCCAAGTTAATGTGGTGTGTTTGGTTGTACAAACAATTCTAAAACAATGCCAAACTTAAGTTTTTTTAGTTTGCCCAAAGATGATGCGAGATAAGTAATATTTTTTAAATATTATTCCTTTTCCGTACCTAATTTATCAAAAGGGGTATGACCAGTTCTTTTTGTGTAGTCAATTGTTTCACTTTCACTCAATTATAAAATAAAAAAGTTTGATAGAAAGTTTTAAGTACCATACCAAATGAAGCCATTTAAGTAAGTATTACCTACATAGGTGTAAGTACTTACGTAGTGTAGGTTTAAAATAAACGAATTACATATTAAGTATAACGTGCGTGCGCCAGTGCCGCGGCGCCGCAATCGCGAGGCAAAACAATCGAGAAAGGTTCAATGACCGATGGCGGGGGCTATTAAAAAATATTTTGGCGACATGTTAAAATGCTGTAGTTATCTAACATTTTTTTTTATAATTTAGTGAAAGTGAAACAATTGGCTACACAAAAAGAACTGGTCATATCCTTTTGATAAATTAGTTACGGAAAAAGAATAATATTTTTAAAATACTACTTATCTCGCATCATTAACTTGGCGCCGTTATTGTAATTGACGCGCCCGTCCGAGACAGCCCGACTTCAGTATTCTGTTTAGCCGAAATTAATGTGTAGGCTAATATCGTGACCTTGAGCCCGTTCGGAGCGGGAGTTTCCGTTCTATGTAGTATTATTTATTCTTGACTTAGGAGGTGTCATCCTCGACAGTCAACTACGCAACTACGCTTTGACTCTCACATATTAACATAACATCTAAAGCCTTAAAAACTCTAGGGTTCGTTCTTCGCAATACTAAAGTTTTCAAAAATGCGGATATAACTATTATTTTGTACAATGCTTTAGTAAGAAGCTCACTAGAATACTCTTGTGTAGTGTGGAACCCATTTTATAAGACATACAAAGACCGCATTGAAAAGATTCAGAGAAGATTTCTACGAATTCTGGCATATCGTCAGAACGTTAGGTCCCTACCAGACTATGATAGCAGGCTGGCACATTTTGATTTGATGTCCTTAGAGGATCGTAGATTAGTGCATGATAACATAATGCTGTACAAAATTGTTAACGGGTCAATTGATTGTCCACAATTATTAGAAAAAATAACGATTAACTTTCAGAGCCTTCCAGAACTCCCAGACAAGGAAAATATAAATTATTTGTTCCCGGTGCCTCCAAGACTAATCTCGGTCATAACTCACCATTAAATAGAATAACAAGACAGTATAATACTCTCTTAGCCTCTAACCAATCAATTGATATTTTTGGCGACACTTTAAGTAAATTTAAAGTTAAGTTAATCAAAACCTTAAATAAAATAAATTAAAAAATATATAAATTTAATTAAATAAAAAAAATATTCATTAGTTTTTTGTGATTGTGTTGTTTGTGAATCAATTTCATTGTATTTTTTTTCATTGTATTTTTTTTACTCAGATTTAATTTAATGTATACAGCGTCCTCCATATGTATCCAGCGTTCACCTGTAATTGTGGATTCATGATTATCTTATTTTTATTGTTTACAAATATATTTGTCTAAGTGTAATCTACGTTGGTGGACCTTAAATAAATAAATCTAAATAAATCTGTATTACAATTGCCAACCTGCAGGGGCCGACCCGGCATACATTGCTTGCTGGTTATCTGAATACATTGTAATAAAATAAACTGACACAAAAAGGCTGCAATCGCTTACAGGATGATATTAATAATGTTGCTAAATGGACTGAACGGAATAGGCTGATGTTCAATGTGACCAAGTGTTCTGTAGTATCCTTCACGCAAGCTCATAAACCTATTGTCTATCATTATAGATTTAGGCACAGTTGCTTTGGATAGACATGAGACCGTGACAGACTTAGGAGTCATAGTGCGGTCAAACTTAACCTTTACTGACCATATCTATGATATCACTACCAGAGCTTACAAATCACTTGGATTTGTGTTACGCCAAGCTAGAGACCTTGAAAGTGTCGCTCCAATTAAATTGTTATATAACAGCTTCGTAAGAAGTATATTAGAAAGCAATTCAGTTATCTGGAGTCCACATGAAGTGAAATATAAACTCACGGTGGAGAAACTCCAAAAGAAATTCTTAAGGTGGCTTTATTTTAAACAGTATGGCTACTCTTTGGGATATCCAAATATATATCCAACCTTATTCTTGCAAGGAATGTTGGGCTATGTCTCACTGGAAGTCAGGCGAGAACTAGCCCTCATGAAATATTTTTATCTTTTGGTTAGGGGGGATATATGCAACCCTTCAGTGCTAGGGTTAATATCGCTGAATGTCACAAAGACAAGCGTCAGACATCGCCAACGAAAATTGTTTTTCGTGCCAGTGTCTAGGACGGTTTCGTTTCGCGAGTCGCCATTTGTTCGCGCCTTAACCTTGCTCAATGGTGTGCTGGCTTGGGATCCAACCCTAGACTTGTTTTCTTCTACGCCTGCTGTGTTTCGCAGAGTTGCAGAAAGATATTTACAATCTCGTTCGACTATGTAAGCGTATTGGATTTAATTCTGTAATGTTTATATAGTTGTGTAAATAAATAAATCAATAAAATACTCAAGATAACCAGCAATGTATGCCAAATCAGACCCTACAAGTTGGTCAATGTAATCAGCCCTTAAGGATTGATTACATTAGCCGGATCCACACCGGACGATCCAACGCGCTCCGATCGCGCGCGGCATGGAGCGCGCTCCACGGAGCGTGAAGTGTAGACGTGCCGCGCGCGATCCATGTGCGCGGCGGAGAGCGCGCGCTCCTCGCCGCGTGCGATGCATTTGTTGTCGGTTTTTGTTCATGCTCAAAGTGGCCTCAGTCGCTTGGCGCGCGCGGTCTGGACGGTTATGTTAGAATCGCGTGATCCGTCGTTATGGATAATTCGCAATGTATCCGTTTAATTTCCCTATATAGGGAGAATAAATGTTTATGGGATCCTAATGATACCAATTACACAAATAGAGGTTTAAGAGAAGATGCCTGGCGGAAAATTAGTCGGCAAATGAACAATATTCCAACAACAGAACTCCATCTCCATTCATCCATGGAGCTTCAGCTCCAACATCAATTAACTCTCTGTAAAGTCGAGTCCCATATTCCAACCGGTTTTTATAAATTGTTTTAACCCAATACTGTCTTTTTCGTTTTCGTAATTTTTGCCGTAAATATACAAGTAAAATGTAGCTTGCTGCTGCTACGGCTATTCGTCGCCGTCGTTGCACGTGTGACTCCATAGCCAAACAAAACTCAACTGATTCAGTATGGATCGGCAGGAGCGCGTTGGAGCAGCTAGTCAGGATCGCAAAAGATTCTGTTAGAACGATCCACGCTCCACGCATCACGATCTTGGATCGCGGATCGCGGGATCGCCGATCCATTTTGGATCGTCCGGTGTGGATCCGGCTATTGGCCAACCTGCAGGAGCCGTCACGGCATACATTGCTGGTTATCTGAGTACATTGTAATAAAATACTCAAGATAACCAGCAATGTATGCCGTGTCGGCCCCTGCAAGTTGGTCAAAGTAATCAGCCCCTTTAGGCCCATTCAGTGTTGCCAACTGCACCGTAATTACGGTAAAAACACCGTAATCAGCATAGATCTACCACCTACGGTAGGAATATAATTACGGTAGCAAAAAACACCGTAATACACATTGAAAATCGTAATCGATTAAACATTTTGTAGATATGTTATGTATGATATAATTTCATATATTTTTCCAAATTTGAATGTGGGAATGTGTTTATGTTGGGCATTTTGTCTCTATTACACTCGAATGCTGAGGAGTTAATGACATTAAAACAAAAAACGGAATAAACTCCTGACAAAATCTATCAAACGAAATCTTTTATCGCAGCAGGCCATACAGCGACAGAGAAACATGAAACCGATTACAACGTTTACAGAACAACAACGGTTTGCACTCCGGGAGTGCCGGCAGAAGTGAAAACTTGAACGTAAAGTTGTGTATATTTGATATTTTGGAATGGTTAGGGAATAATTTCGCACGAATTGCTTTAATTATCAGTATTATTTTTCATCTAGTATTTTCTGTAGGTTTTCATCTACTATTTTTATGAGGTAGATCACTCATTTTCTTTCACTATTAGGTACTTCGTCACTTTTTTCATTAATAGATGCACTTTATTCAATTTCCATATTTTAAATACTTGACATAAACGAATTTTACAAGTATAGACAGTCGAGCCGTCATCAGCTGTCACCCCTCTGTCTTACGAATTATCGATCAGGCCACGTGTCCTGACGCGCGTTTAACATTTGTTACCCATCTCAAAAAAGTGCACAACACCGCTAAAGAAGATTTCACTTCAAAAACTGCGTTGATTTTAATCCCAGTGACGCTATGCATCAAAAACATAATATAGATACTTATATGTAAAATATTGAAACTATTATATTGTCTGATTCTGATTAAAAATATAGTTTATTTTCACAACTCTGACCTATAATTTGCTGCTAAATAAACAAGGTAATTTTACCGTAATTACAAATGACGATTGCCACGTAATTTTGTAAAATTTACCGTATTTTTAGAGGAATTCTACCACCCGCTAGATTTCAGAGTTGGCAACACTGGGCCCATTATAAGTTATAATTATTGGCGATGCGCAAGTGGTGCCATTGAAGAAAAAAAAAAAAAAGTTATAATTATAGTATAGACTCTGTATAATTTCTATGCTTGTGAAGTTCTTGCTTGCGTGCAAATTTCATAACAAGAGTCCAGAGTTTTGAAAATACCTCAGGAAAATACATAGATGGCTGAAACTATGAGGCAGACTGTTGCCAATATACTAAAGAGCATTGAAAGGTATAGTATTTTTAAGGAATAAAATCTTATACGTGTTTTCTAACCTTCAAACTGTATTACTGCATGCGTAAAAGTCGCTTTCTATTTGAGTTTTTTATGGAATAGGCAGACTCAAGAGATATTTTTTAATACAGTTACGAATAAATCTTATTTTGCGGTTATACTGCTACATGCTATGCTGAACAACAGAATATTGAGACAGAAAAGTTAGTGATAGTTACTTGTAATAGGTGTTATAGGTCTGGATAGGAGAAATTGTAAATAGGTAATATAGAATCATTGCTTTTGATGTTGTACTCTTTGAGCTCTTTGAGAAGCAGGCCAGTATAACATTTCAATATTTAAGCAGCCACTGGTTAAAAGTAGAAATTTGATGGCTTAAATAAATTTAACTCTACCATTTGGAGGAATTTCATATATGCTTATGGCCAGGGAGTAAAACTAAAAATTGAGAATTAGGTATTTTTGAGCATTTAAAGTTGGCACTGGACATCACTTATGACTCCTGTCTCTTTGGCATAGTTTCATCTAAGTTTCATATATTTTATTTGTTATCACTATAGTATATGATATTATGGATTAAATGGATGGATGTGATACATAAGCCTTCTTCTTTTCTTTTCTTAATTAAGTATAGTATGATTGTCAAAGATTGTAATAGTTAGTATGAGTTTACCTAAACTTCACAGCGAGACCTAACTCGGAGCTGTACAACCACTTAAGTTGCCTGTAATAAATTTTACTGGTTAATTTAGATCTTTCTTTATATTTTATGTTCATAAAAACTACTGTGTTTTTATGAACATTTTGAATGTATTTCTTTATGTAATAAGATGTTTTTTTTCTAATATTTAATATTTCCAATGATCTTGTCACAAAACACTATCTAGTGATAAGTTGATGTTGAAAAATCATTTTCCACCTACAAGTGGATATTAAACATCAACAAAACCAATTAAAAGAAGAACACATAAAAACGATATGATATTTTATTCACAATTCTTGTATATAAAATGTTGATCCCAATGTAATGCCAAGTTAATTAATACGAAACAAGTACTGATAAAAAACCAAAATTAAGTGAAGTAAAATTTTATAACCAGTATCATTAAGTGGTTATAGCTGCTCCATGTTATGTCTTGTTGCAAAGTTTAGGTAAATTCACACTGGCTATTCCGATCCCTGATGATTATTTAGAGTGAATATTTTATTATTAAGGTGGTCAGTGGAAATCAAAATTTGATATTATTGTTACAGGTATAATCCAGCTAACCTTCAGACTTTGGAAAGATATGTGGAAATGCAGTCTAGAGAAAACACATATGACTTAGAAGCAAATTTAGCTGTGTTAAAACTCTATCAATTCAACCCTGAAAAATTTAACCCTGACATTACATGTCAGATTCTATTAAAGGCCTTGACAAATTTCCCACACACTGATTTTACTTTATGTAAATGTCTGCTTCTTGAGTCTGTGGTAAGTGATTTCTATCTCAGAGGTATAATAATATAAAAATAATAATAATAATTTTAAAAACATTAGGCTTATAATGTAATTTCAACTGCAATTGTAATTTATTTATGGATTTAGATTTAGATCAAATTAAAAAGTATAGATACAACTCTCCAAAAACAATGCTTAAATGAAGTGAGGCGGTTAAAGCAGTATGCGTAATGTATATGTGTACTGCACCTAGCTTTGCTAGTCAAACATAGCGCATTGTTCAAACCATTTTCAAAAATGTCAAAGACCATAAGAAAAGGAGCTGAATTGTGTTTTGAAAGGGTGTAATGAATAATGAAGCCACATTTTTCTGATATCTATGAATGGAGTAATCTAAATTATGATTGTAACTGCCTATGCACACATGTTTACAAAACCAGCTTCACATTGTTGTTAGCAGAGTTACATCTTTACATTTTTATTTGATCTCAGACTTTAGACAGAAAATGTTTAACACATTAAACTTTGATGAGTCCAAAAAAATCCTAAAAAGTAACGGATTGAATTTTTGTATTCCAAAAGGTAATTTTTTTGTAGGTTGAAAATGAGACAATCTCTCAAATAAAATATTTGGCAGATATCTTAGAGCAGTGTGACTTTGCCCAGTTCTGGAATAGAGTGCATCAAATGCCAGAGCTATGCAACCGAATCAGTAGCTTCCATGATTCTATCCGAAAATTTGTATGTCATGTGGTGGGAATCACATTCCAGACTATTGATAAAACCACACTTGCTAACTTATTAGGAGGAATTGACGGTATGTATTATGGCTGATTGATTAAATTTTCATTATTGCAATTAGTTGTAAAATAAAACTATATTTTTTATAAACACAAATCTTAGCTAAAATTACTAATATGATAATTTGTTATGGAGTTTTTACGCTCATATGCAATTTTATTATTTGATATTTTTTCATTGTTGATTCATTCTTGAGCCACTTAAAGGAAATAAAATAATGTAACAACATTTTGTCCTGTTGATAAAATCAACAGGACAATTTGATTTGACAATTTGACTTTTAATCACAAAGCTTATAAAAACTTATAAAAAACCAAGCTAAGCATATTTTAATAAAGTTGCAAAAACCTGTTTCTGTGAAATACTTTACCATTTTTATACTTGACATTTGAAACCTAAGCTAAGCTAGTTTTTGTGACTAATGAATATCATCATTATATGAAATTAGCATTGTTGTCATCTGTTAATCTGCAAATATATTAATCTGCAAAGTATCAATTTGTTATGAAAATAAGATGGTGATAAAAAATACTTCTAAGATTTATTTTCCCGATTTGCTAGGTATATACAGACAAAGAAACTGTGTTACAAAAAGAAAGTATGTCTGCTCTTTTCTGTATTTATGAGTTCAATCACTGAAAATACATTAAGTTTTTTTTTTTTCAGATGTTGCTTTGAATTATTGGGTGAAGAAATATGGTTGGAGGGATGATGGTGATTTAATCTTCATTGCCAATCAAGATGAAAACATCAAGACCAAAAATATTACTGAGAAGATTGAATTTGATCATTTGGCCCCACTTATGACTCTTTTGTAAAGTACTTTATAAAAAGTTTTAAAAAGATGGCATTATTTTCTATTTCACTTTTTACATTGCTCATGGAATTTTGAGGCCATTTAAAAATTAAGGCCATTATAAACCGTAAATTTTTATGAAATACATTATTGATAAAAATGGTTTGCTTAATCTCTAATATTACTATCAATATGCAAGAAATCCTACTGGAAAAAACAAAGGGACATCTTAGTGAATTTAATAAGTACCTGCATTAGATTTGTTTTAAATATACATAAAACAAATATAGAATTATTCAAAAATTTAGATAAACTGACATCTCACAATATAGATGTACAAGTTTACAAATATAAATAGTACCAAGAGTAAAATTTAACTGTAAATTGATATTATGTTAAATTTGAACATAATCATCACGTTAAACTTTATTATGATATCAATTTAATAATTTTATAACATATAAATGAAATAATTGAACATTATTAGAAACATTCAATAAGAGTGGATGAAAATTAAAAGCAAGTATTATAACAAATTTTATATTATAACAGTTTTTATAAAAAAACCTTATGTATAGTGGACTTACAAAATTCACAGCCTACATTCTGACTTTCTTTAAATAAAACAGGGAAGGAAAGCATCATAATTACTTTATGTTAAGTGGGAACTAATGTGCTAAGATGGTCATTAGGTCATTACATGTAACAACAAAATTTTTCCACTCACTATTTTGTACTTTCCTAAAGAGACAAAAATAATATAAAAAGCAACAGAATATAACAGACTTATAACAGTTTCATGATTAGGCTTTCTTTCCGTGACTGAAGCCATGTTCCTTTCCTCCAGTGTGGCCTCCCTTCTTGCCGTGGTCGTGGTGGTGGGCGTGGTGCTCCTCGTGCCCGTGATGCCCCTTGTGTCCCTTGTGGTCCTCGTCGTAGTGCCCCTTGTCGTGTTTGCCTTTCTTTCCATGATGTTTTTCGTGGTGGCCTTTTTCGTGATGGCCGCCCTTCTTGTGGTGACCTTCCTTGTTATCGTGGTGTCCGTGGAAGTCTCCGTGCTTGTGATGGTGGCCGCCCTTGTGGAAGTCGTCATAGAACTTGTGTTCCTTGTGGTATTCAT
This sequence comes from Pyrgus malvae, assembly GCA_911387765.1. Lineage (NCBI taxonomy): Eukaryota > Metazoa > Arthropoda > Insecta > Lepidoptera > Hesperiidae > Pyrgus > Pyrgus malvae. The sequence continues at coordinate 11,735,046 of OU426954.1, read as the reverse complement.
CCTTGTGAGACTTATGATGGAAGCCAGTTGTTTTCGAGCCCTTCTTGTGACCCTTCTTGTGTCCGAACTTTCCACCTTTGTGTCCGTGGGCAGCTTCGTGGTGGTCGCCGTGATGATCGTGTTCGTCGTGATGCTTTTTCTTGTGGCCGCCGTGCTCGTCATGATGCCCTTCGTGATGATGTTTCTCGTGATGCCCATGCTCGCCTTTGTCGTGGTGATGGTGGGATTTGTAACCTTTGTCTCCCTTTTCCTCGTGGTCCTTGTGGTGATGTTCGTGGTGTTCGTGTCCACCACCGGCTTCTTGCTTGCTGTCTACGGCTTTTTTGTGTTCCGTTCCTTCCGGTACTTGATCCACCCTGTGGCTTGCTGCAGGTTGTAAGTCTGCCGCAGAAGCTCCAATAAACATATCTGTCTCGGCGTGCTTCAGCTCTCCCACATTTCTGGCTGTTATTAGGACAAGTGCCCATGTCAGGAGCACTACTATAAATAATCGCCTCATCTTCTGTAACGTGAAACACGAGAATATTATAAGAAACGCCAAGTTAAGAAAAAGAAGGATAGAAATTTAATTCAATACTTACTTATGAGGCGTAGTCAAGCGGAGAGTTAAATTCGCTCTGATACAAGAGTTTCGGAACTTTGAATTTATAGATAACAATACTTTCATCTGATGTCGATTACAAAGTGATCTTTGGCAATCATGTTGCCGCAGATTTCTGGCCGAATGATTATGTCGACTGCAGTATTGTGACGACATCGTTTACGGTTTATTACAATTAGTTCAGTTACGCGACTTAATCAAATTTTCTCATTTTATTTAAATTAAATTTTAATTAGTTACTAAAACTTAATAAATTCCTAACTAATGAAATTATTTGGGAAATTTTAAAAGCAGAAATAAAATTACTTATTATTTACATAAAGATTGTTTATTTACAAATGATTGTTTTGGGTAAGAAAATAAAAATAACAATTATCTTAGCAATAATAGTATCAGTGCTTGCCGTGGTGAAATCCCCAGTGCTTATGATCTTCGTGGCCTCCCTTTTTGCCGTGGTCATGGTGGTGATGATGGTGCTCCTCGTGACCATGATGTCCCTTATGACCCTTGTGATCTTCATCGTGATGATGCTTATCATGGTGACCCTTCTTTCCATGATGATGCTCATGGTGGCCGGAGTGGTGGTGGCCGCCCTTCTTGTGGTGGCCGCCGTGATCTTCATGGTGTCCATGGTGATGGCCATGCTTGTGGTGTTTTCCTTCCTTGTGGTGGTCATCGTAGAAGTGGTGGTCCTTGTGGTACTCGTCCTTGTGGTACTTCTTGTGGTATCCCTCGGTCTCCTCTCCCTTGTCGTGATGCTTCTTGTGGTGGTGCTTGCCCCCCTTGTGGTGATGGCCATGCTCGTGGTGGTGACCCTTGTGGTCGTGCTCGTCGTGGTGCTTCTTGTGGCCGCCGCCGTGCTCGTGGTGGTGGCCCTCGTGGTGGTGCTTATGGTGGTCCCCGTGTTCGCCCTTGTGGTGATGGTGGTGGCCCTTGTGCCCCTTGTGACCCTTCTCGCCGTGTTCGTGGTGATGGTGTGCGTGGTGCTCCTTGCCACCGCCCTCCTCGTGGTGATGGCCCTTGTGATGGGTCGCCGCGGCGACTAGGTCGGTTTCCTTCTGGCCGATCTCACGGCCGGAACAAACGACTAAAACGCATCCTAAGCAGACTAGGGCGGCTAGCGTCCTCATTGTTTTGCCCTGTTAGGTTACTCCCAACCCAAGATTGAGGTTTCAATACTTAAACTCTACTGACTTAACTGCAGTTCGAGTAAGCCTTTATAACAATCATTAAAGTAGCTGATTGCAGGTTAGTGAAAATACTGGCAAGGACGGCTCAGCGAGCGTCACGCTTATCTATAGCATTTACTTATTGTGACATTTTATAATCAAATTTTATAAGTTGTATTAATGTAAAAATATTTAGTTAACTTCAAAGTTCTTATGACTGTACCAGTTACGGGATAGGATTTTGTAATAGAATATCTAAAATGCATTCTGAAATGTGGTGTTCGAAAAACGTGTTATTATTAACACATGAGGTATGCAGATTTACTTTATTGATACTTTAAGTTGAAACAATAAGCCACTATACGGTATGATAGAGAATGATACAAGAATCGCAGCGGGTGTGATGGCGACTCGCAGCTCAGCGAGTCGACGAGTCGGCGAGAGGACTACCTAGTCAACGGGTTTGTTTACTGTGTTCGTTTTACGTTTTTTCACATTATTATTCAAATTGAAAGATAAATAAGTAATCATTTTGAATGGAAGAACAGCTAAAAATATTTTCACAGTACTACAAAGCACATCATCGACGACAAATTGGTATTCTCGTTTATAAGCTGTTTGCGTGTGGTTATAGGTTTTGCATAGATTTATTACAAACAAGCTGTACCCTGCGCGCATTGCTACGCTACTTGATCGTACGAAGTCAGAAAACTTTGTGGGCTCATGCACTTGCAACACTTTGCTGCCTGAAGATCATGACATGGTCAAATGCATAGTTTACGATTCTATAAAGGACATAAAGTCAAACATTCATTTTTATATGTATGTATGTATAGACTTCGCAGTATATAAGTAAAATAAATCTATGTGTACATGCTTCACACTTATCTATCTAAACAACGGATCTTTAATGCCTCTCTGAAATAGGTAAGTGCGAGTGGCTGCGCGGAAGCTAAAAATTGCCTAAACCTTAATCAATCAAAACATTTCTACGCACAGCAGTTCACGTGTAGGCGTTTGTTGCACCTTTGTTCTTATAATTGTAATCACCAACAACTGTTTGAGCGTGACTATACCTACGATATCTTAGGGTTATACGTTCAGTAAAGAAGATAATTAGTATGTATGAATCCGTTGCTTTTTTTTCACATTGTGTAACTGTTTTGTTTTTACCGACCTCCAAAAGGAGTAGGAGGAGGTACTGTAATCGGCTGTATTTCTTAGGTACCTATGTTCACCGATAACTCTGCCATTTGTGGACCGATTTTCAAAATTATTTTTGATCATGTTTTTACTACCGAGGTGGTCCCATTGTCACCAATTTAGGATCTGATGAATTCTGATGATGGGATCCCAGAGAAATCAAGGAGAACTCTCAAATTTTATTGGCAGGCATATAAATTTTCTTATACTTTCTGAAACATAAGAGATATTTGTGCATAGTAATCATCATCGGTATTGCTGAGCTAATGATGGAAGGCACTGCGACGGTTAGGAATTGAGAGCAAATTCTTCCAATAAATGGTTTTTTGTTCAAAATCTTACATTTCCGAAGTGGTCCAACTGTCACCAAGTCAAAGTCTGATGATGGGATCCTAGGGAAATCGAGAGCAAAATTCAGCTTTTATAGCACTATAATTGATTTTCATATACCTACTTCCTAAAGCAAAGCAGACACTTTCGTATAATTATCATCATATCATGTTGCTGAGCTGATGATGGAAGGTACTACTTTTTGGTTCAAAAACTTATAGGTACTCCTAAGATGGTCCAACTGTCAGCATGTTAAAATCTGATGATGGGATGCTAGAGAAATCGAGGGAAACACTGAAACTTTATAGGCACACACATTGTTTTATTCTTATTTTTTAACATAATGCAAATATTCTTGCCCGGTAATTATCACCTCATGTTGCTAAGCTGATGATTGAAGGTACAACTCCTCAACGCTTAGGAGCTGAGAGAAATTTTTTCAATAATTGATACGTTCAGATGGACCGTTAATTTGTATTCTTTCAGGCTATTAGATGGCCTTTAGATTAACATCATTATAAAAGGTAAATCTCATTAACATTTAGAAGTTAGGTGGAAAAATTGCCAATTATGCTTATACATACATGTATACAGAATTATTAAAATGAAAATTACTGAAAAGTGAAATTAATTAAGTGTTTAACGAAAAAAAATTTGAACTGGCTACATTACCTTACACACATTAGATTATCTTACATATTATTTGACTAAACGCACACCACGGACGAGATTAACACCAACATATTTTAGGTTGAGCCAGTTTCTTGTATGGTGACGTCAAAGTTACGACGTCGTCGTTTTGACTTATTCATATTATTCTAAAACGCATATAATGTACACTTTTAAAACTTTTTATATAATATTTTTATATTAATATTTTTATATTAGTACCTATCTTTATATTAATATTTTTATATTAATTACCTCTTTATAGTAATTATAGGTATAAGTACGTCAAGAAAAAACGAATACAGTTTTCGGTGACATATATATGTTTTCGTATTTAAAAAACGCGACATACCGCGATTACTTGAAAATTATAATATTTTGTAAAATCTAATTTTGTCACAAATACGCACAAATAAAGAGCTACTAGTGCATGTTTATTTTACAGGCGCACATACAATAATCTGAGATACACGATTCTGCAATAACGTTTTGCCCAGCAAGAAATGCAATATCTCGAAAACCTAAAGACGCACCCAAGAGAGCTTGGCATATAAGCTCTCTGCTCATATACAATTTATAGCTTTCCGTAACGTTGTTCCAGCAGGAATGGTTTTTTGCGTTTATTTTCAAAACTACAACGTGCACAATTTTTTATTTGGCGCACATTTACTTACAGCAGATTGGGCACTAATTATACGTTCCACTCTAGGTGACACTTTCTTGCTAGAATAACGTATACAATTTGCTGTAACTTTTTAGACTGGTGTTCGCGATGCATTTATGTTCGGCATCGGGAGTTTTCTACCGAAACAATATTACATACTTCAGGGCTCTTCTTTATTGGGGTTCGATTACGGGTCACGTTTAAGAATGTAAGACCATATCGACTTTTTGTAATTTATTTATTACTTAATTTCTACGTACAATACGTTACATTGCATCTTGAGTCTCGCAGGGAAGAGAGTTAAGTGTTGCCATCGACAAGAAACATAGATTATAAAACATTGACACTAGAGTTGGCTGAATACACAACATGCCCTTTTTTCTTTAAAAAAAATAAAAATAAAAGTTACATTGACATTTGATTGACATTACTTAATAATAATAACATAGCCTTAACTACTTTACTTCTTAATAATATTTACAATTCTTGCGTAAACTAATAATGTCAGTCTATAAATTCAGTCTTTGTGTCTTCTTTAATAATCTACCCTTACTACTATATTTCTTTTCAGTTCTTACATTACAGGTTGAGTCATTTTCACTATTTGGAGATATAATAGTATCAGGTGAGACTTGATAAATATTCGACTGTGTAGTACTAGATAAATTACATAGTTCTGGTGAAGATAATTGATTCTCATATTCATTATATTCATGTATGCTCTCGTCTGATATATTTACATTAACAAATTCAGGTGATTTTATTACTTCCTCTGACTGTGCTTCAGACTCTGACTCAGCAGACTCATAGGAATCGGAATTATTATGATTAATATTTTTTGGACTTGAACTTGCTGAAATTGAATCATATGTAAAGAAGAATGTACAAACATCATCCTCCTCTTGTAAAATTTTTGAATTTTGACAATATGACTGTGATTCCGATTTCTGTGGTATGTGACTCGATTTTACAATGTTTTCTTGTTGACTTGGACTTGTATTAAAAGTAACTTTTTTATTTTCTGACCTTGACTCACTTCTATTTGACTGGAAGTTTATATTTTTATAACATTTACGTATGTGTTGAGAATTTCTCCTATATGTTACACCATTATTATCTTTGACAATAAAAGATCTTGGATATTTAGTTCTAGAGACAATTGAACCTTTAGTCCATATAATATCCTTAGGATTTTTCTTAAAGTATATATGGTCATTTACATTCAATTCAGGGTATTGTTTACAATTTCTGTTATAATATTTTCTAGTTTTTTGTAGGTTAAAATTTTTGTTTTTTGAATGTTCAGAATATTTTACTACTTTCGGTTTAAAATTTTTGACTTGACTAGGTAATTTAGTTCTTAATTGTCTGGACATAAGTAATTGTGCAGGAGAATTCAAATTACCTCTAGCAGTAGTTCTATATTGCAATAAGCCAATATAAGGATCAGTACCTGCGTCATCACATTTTCTTAGAATGTTTTTTATTATTTTTACAGAAACTTCTGCCAGACCATTGGATTGAGGAAAATGTGGACTTGACATTATGTGTTCAATGTCCCATTCCTGCAAAAAGTTTTTAAATTCCAATGAATTATAAGGAGGACCTCCATCGCTTACAAGTTGCATTGGAATGCCATGACGTGCAAAAATGGACTTCAAATGTGTGATCACTGTGGGACTTTTACTGTCTTTATTTAAGTTAGCTATTTCAATGTAATTAGAATAAAAATCAACAACTAATAAGTATTTTTTGCCTTTATAATCAAACAAATCTGTTGCTACTTTTTGCCATGGAAATAAAGGTTGTTCATGAGATAAAAGTGGTTCTTTTGTTTTATTGGAACTATAAGTGGAACATGATTCACACTGTCTTACTTTGTTTTCAATATCCTGATTAATATTAGGCCAGTAAACAATTCCTCTTGCTAAACTTTTAGTCTTATCAATACCTAGGTGTCCTTCATGTAAAATATTCAACATTTCAGATCTCATAGAAGTAGGTATAATTACAGAATTATTTTTGAAAAGTAGATTATTGATAACATGAATTTCCTCTTTAATATTCCAATATGGGGAGACTAATGTATCACAATGTTGTTTACATTTAGGCCAACCATTTTGAAAGTAACTAATAAGTTTTTGTGAAGTTAGGTCTTTGTTAGTATGTTCTAAAATTTTGCCTAATTTTTCCTGAGTGATGGCTAGGTTTGATGTTAATAAATTTACATGAATTTCAACTTCACTTTCAAGTTCTTCAAGACTAATTAATTCTTGGTTGTCACTAGTATCTTTAATTGGTGCACGTGAAAGTGTATCTGAGATGTACATTTCAGATCCTTTTGTGTAAGAAACAATCAAGTGATAAGCTTGTAACGCTATCATCATTCTTTGTAGTCTAGTAGGTACTTCAGACAAAGGTTTCTTAAAAAGAGTAACTAATGGTTGATGGTCCGTTTCTACATAAATAGGTTTTCCATACACATATTGATGGAATTTTTTGCAACCAAACACAATAGCATACAGTTCTTTTTCTATTTGAGCATAATTACTTTGACTTTTATTTAGTGACTTAGAAGCATATGCTATCGGGTTTTTACCATGTAATATGACAGCACCTACAGCATTTTTTGATGCGTCAACAGACAGTGTAATCGGTTTTGAAATGTCATAATGAACTAGTACTGGTGACTTACATATTAATGATTTTAATTTGTTGAATTGTATCTCATGTTGATCTAACCATTGCCAAGTGTTTTGTTTCTTAAGTAAATCCCTGAGGATAGTTGTTTCCTCTGCTAAATTTGGAATATAAGATCCTAAATAATTAATCATTCCGAGAAATCTCTGCAATTCTTTTACATTAGTTGGGCTAGACATTTTAGTTATTGCTTCTACTTTAGAGTGATCAGGACTTATGCCATTTTTGTTAAAAATATGACCCACATAACAAATTTCTGACATACCAAATTTACATTTAGATTTATTAAATTTTAAATTTATTTCAGAAGCACGTTTAAATACAGTTTCTAGTCTTTCATTGTGTTCTTGTTCCGTAGAACCATAGACCAAAATATCATCAACGAAAATTATTATACCTGCCAGGTCACCAAATAAATCATTCATAGTTCTATGAAAAATTTCACCACTAGAGTTAATACCATATGGAAGTCTCAGGAATTTGTACCTACCATAAGGAGTATTGAATGTGCACAAATCACTACTTTCATCATCTAATTGAATAGTCCAATAGCCAGAATTAGCATCTAATTTTGAGAATACTGTCGCACCAGCTACTTTTGAACGCAGATCGTCAAACGTAGGATAAGGATAGTGCGGTCTTTTTATTGCTTCATTTAAATTTCTTGGATCCAGACAAATTCTAAGTTTTCCATTTGGTTTTTCAACTAAGACAATAGAGTTAACCCACTTTGTTGGTTTAGTAACCTTTTCGATGACCTTAAGCTGTTCCATACATTCTAGTTCGTTTTTTAAACGATTTTCAAGGGAATATGGTATTCTACGCACTGGACATATTTTTCCAGGGATGCTCTCATCAATATCTAAATGAGCTTTGTATGGGAGACAACCTAAGCCTTCGAAAGTGTTGGAATAATGTGAAACAATATCAGAGACTGACCTTTGACTTTTAGTTTTATTTTGCTGATGGATTTTGAAAACCCTTTTTATAATTCCGATTTTCTCACAAGCTTTCCATCCAATTATTGTTTGGCAGTCGTATTCGACAATAACAAAATACAAATTTGTTGTTATACCATTTTCAAACTGACACTTTATTATACAACTACCTAAATTGGGTACTAATTGGCCTGAAAAAGAAAATATTTTATTATTTGTTCTAAAAATAGGTATTTTTGAGTGAGTATTTGACCTAATTAAATCTAAAGTTCGTTTTGACATTACATTAGTATCAGCACCTGTGTCTATTCTGCATTTTATTGGAAAATCATTACAATTAATATTTATTTGCCAGTTCTTTGATGAATTATTACAATCTTCAATAGATCCAATAACAAAATTATTTTCAATAGTTGATTTAGGTTCAGAATACACAGTACTTACATTTTTATGAAAATTATTATTACCCTTAATTTTGAAGAAACATTGGTTAGCGAAATGATTTTTCTTCTTGCATATAGTACAAGTTTTTCCCTCTGCTGGACATTTGTACCTATGAATTTGACCACATCTTCTGCATATTTTATGTCCTGGAGAACGGCTTTGTGACCGGTTTCTCTTTTCAAAATGTTTGTTTGGAGTTCTATTCTCATATTTGTTTCTTGAATGACTTCTAGGGCTTCTATGTCTTTCTCTATGCTTGTCATTGCCGACTGACAATGCTTGGACGAATTCAGGTTCATTTAAATTGTGTACGAGTTTTGTTGATCTTTCTTGGGATAATTCCATGCTTTTTGAAATTTTTAATGCTTTGTCGATCGTTAGGCCATCTTCTTGAAGTAGTCTTTCTTTGATTTGAGCACTTTTTATACCAATAACGAACATGTCTTTTAACAGTGACTCACGTAATGTTTCAAATTCGCAGGACGTAGACAGGTTATTAAGGACAGTAACGTATTCATCTAGAGATTCGTCTTTCTTTTGTTTTCGTGTAAAGAAATTGTATCTTTCCACTGTAACGTTGCTACAAGGGTTGAACTTCTCGTCAAATTTTGTCAAAATGTCCGTTAATTGAACGGTCGACAATTTTCGATCTATGCCAAAGCTGTTGAATATTTCAATCCCTTCGTCTCCAATTGCATTTAATAGAATAGCTATTTGCTTTTGTTGTGGAAATTTCGTAATGTCATTGGCATCGCAAAATATTTCAAATTTTTGTTTCCATGACCGCCATTTCTCGGCTGCATTGGATGCCGTGTCGATTGTTAACGGTTTCATATGAGCAACGAATAAATTTTTAGAATCTGCCATTTCGAACCTGTTTTGTGCTGGATATCCCTCTTCTTCCATCTTCTGACACCATCTTCTTTATTGGGGTTCGATTACGGGTCACGTTTAAGAATGTAAGACCATATCGACTTTTTGTAATTTATTTATTACTTAATTTCTACGTACAATACGTTACATTGCATCTTGAGTCTCGCAGGGAAGAGAGTTAAGTGTTGCCATCGACAAGAAACATAGATTATAAAACATTGACACTAGAGTTGGCTGAATACACAACAAGGGCAAAATAAGGTCAGAGTTGATATATACATGGTCGAACCATGCAAGAACCACTTGTTATAGTCACCTTTGCAGGGCATTAAATAATTGGTTATTATTACACTATATACCATTGTTTTTAAAACGTAAAAGTACCTAGTCAATATGTTGCGGAAAGTTACCTCGATAGTTATCATTAATAGACTATTTCCAAACAATACGAATTGTATTCTCTACCACGACAGATTACTTGCGATTATGGCATGACAATAATGGCTGTATTATGTATAGTACGTCTATGGATAGTACGGATACTTGGGTTATGAAACGTTATGCCACTATCAGATCATATAATCTCCAGACGCAGGATTTTTACATTATATATGTAGTTTCATTGTACCTTATAGAATGCGTTCCGTATTTTAAAGTCCTGTGCCCTGGGCCTATAAGGTTTTCCGCCCTATAAATTACTAGAAAATCTGGCCAAGTGCGAGTTGGAATAGCCCGTGAAGGTTTCCGTAATTCCGCCGGCTTTTTTTCCTCTGTGTACAAAAACCCTGCAATATGGGTAGGTACCCAAAGCCGACGATCGGATCCGAGCCGAAAAGTAAAAATAAATAAAATTACTAAACTAAAAGGCGCAATATGGGTACAAATAAAGATAAAAGTAGTATAATAAAATGAATGACACTATTTCAATGTACATGAAGGTAAATATGGCGAAGCAAATGTATAAAAACACCTTTTGTAAACAGCCATATTTGTGCAAATAAAAGTCTTTGTCTTTGTCTGTCTGTCTGTCTGCTAAGCTTTCCCGCTTAAACTACTGAACCGATTTTAATGAAATATGGAACATAGATATGTACCTTGGGAAAGGACATAGGATGGTTTTTATTCTACGGGACCATTTAAAACCGGTCCACGCGGGCGAAGCAGCTGGCGGAAGACCAGTTTCAACGCATCCCAGTGGTGCGTGTATTAAACACGCACCACTGGGATGCGTTGATATAACAATGCTTTGAATTGACAATTTTGTGACCTGTTCCAAAATTTCAGCCCGCACCTGCTCCAAACTAAAATCAAGCCCCCCAAATGAAATCCTAGATCTGCCGCTGCTACTGACGAACATAATATGAAGACTACGTACGTGTATGTGTAGCACTTTTTGCTACGACTGCTACGCGTGATGTATTTGGAGCGTAACGGATGTTTTGTTCTACAAATTTTACCACACATTTTGGCCACAACGCTGGAGTTTGAAGTTTCTCATGAATTTTCTGTGGTGGTGTTTAAAATTCAGCGGTATTAAAAATTAAAATAATATAAGTATATAAGTACCTAACTAAAAGTACCTACTTACTTTGCTTTTTTGGAAATACAAAAATATAAATTAAAATACAGTTTTACGACGACTTTTCGTTGCATCTTTTGTACACATTTACATCCGTTAGCGTTACCAACAACTCCGAGCTTTTTTAATGCCTCTTTGATGCACTGGCTGCGATTGCAATGGGCGATGGAAACTCGTACTCTACATTTATTTTCTAAAGTGAAATAACAAACGGTCATATAGATCTCTTCATCCCTTGGATATAAAGAACCACAAGCAAGTTGAATTCTTAGTCTAAGTTATATGTAGCTTGCAGGTGTAGGTGGTAGAACTTTTATGGTTTGCCTGAGGAAGTACCACCGCTGCACCCTGCACCCACTTCCGCCGTGGATCAGTTCAATTGTGTTCCAGTGGAAAGGTGCACCTATGGCCTGCATGCTCGTCTGCTTCTCCATTCAAATAAAAAATGGAGCGTACAATTTAAATTTAGCAATTATTGTTAATGGCATTTACAGGCCCTGCCCTAGAAATAACCTCCAACTCCTGGGTCCGAGCAGATTATTGCTTTAATGTAGTTTGAAAGAAAATAAAGAAGTTTTTCTCTACTTTGAAGAATATGGTTTGATCTTGAATAACGACTATGATAACTAGGCACTGTGCTCTGACATTCCTTAACTGAGTAATTATTCAGATTTACTCTTAATAAAATCGTCTTAAGCCTATGTATCTCTCAAAATAGGATTTCTCATTCCATAAATTCCAGACTTAGTGCACAAGTAAAATAAAACGTATATTTTATGTCGCTCTCATATTGTATAAATATTAATTACCTATGTGGTTTTCTACGTGTCCAAAAGACAAATATAAGTATGTAAATATAAAACACAAGTGTATACATAAAATAAGTATGTTACCCCATTATATGTAGTTACGTCACTCTATATAAAGTCGTTGGGATGATTCTTTCAGGCCATATATATTTCCTTTTTCATTGTAGTGTGGCCAGTGATCATCCGTTCCAAAGCACATATTGATTTAAATAATTTATTGTCCACTACATAAAACTGCTCTGGATATGCAGGGTTACAGGAAAAGCCGTGCTAGATCCGTTAAGGGCGTGGAGTACCCATCATTTCTGACTTATTTCACTATGAAACACCATACCCTAAACTTAACCAAAAGGGTTAAGAATTAAGAGAAAGGATTGTGGATGCAGCAAATCAAATGAGGACAACGTTGACCACCGGAGTAGTGAAGACTGGTCTCCGTAGAAGGATGCGACAATGTATTAGAAACAGAGGCGGCCATGTTGAACATGAACTGTAGAGTAAGAAAGTAAGTTGTGTGTAAATGTAAATAAATTACATTTCATGCTTACTTGTTTTATTTTACTTTTTAGGGCTAAGTATTAATATTGTTCTCCACTGTCGTCTATGAAACTAAGTTTTTTTCAATGCATTTAAATAAAACCCTAGATTGTTATATCTCGTTAGATAGCTGATAAAACGTAGATATTTTAAAACAAATCTGCCGAACTACTGACATAATATTTTTTTTTAATATCCCTTAGAGAAAAATATACTTTCATTTTTTTTTAATTTGTTAACTTTCACTTGTCTACTACTCTACTAGGGCCTATTCAATTACCTTATGCACTATTTTAATGATTGACATTCTAAAGCATCTTAATCCACATGTAAAAATGCAATAATAATAATAATGAGACACACAAAATAAAAAAAATTAAACTTAGTAACCTAAAAATCGGCAACTTTCAATAAAAAAATTAAGTCGAATATCTCGAAAAGGGTTAAGTTTAGGGTAGGTGTTTCATAGTGAAATAAGTCAGAAATGATGGGTACTCCACGCCCTTAACGGATCTAGCACGACTTTTCCTGTAACCCTGTATATAGGTGGGTAAAAATAGACTGGTCATTAGAAATATAAAAAAAAGATATTGAGTTATATCAAATTCTTTAAGTACCTACTAGTACTTTCAGTAAAAAAACTTAAAACGACATCAACAATAACAAATATTTTGGTACTTAGTAACAAAATTAGATAACTATTAAAGTTGAGTAAACTAGGATTGTTAGTGTTTTCCGTGATGGAATCCCCAGTGCTTGTGGTCCTCGTGACCGCCCTTCTTGCCGTGATCATGGTGGTGGTGGTGGTGCTCGTCGTGGCCGTGGTGGCCCTTGTGTCCGTGGTGGCCCTCGTCGTAGTGGTGCTTGTCGTGGTGGCCGTGCTTGCCGTGGTGGCCCTCGTGGTGGCCGGAGTGGTGGTGGCCGCCCTTCTTGTGGTGACCGCCGTGGTCTTCGTGATGCCCGTGGTGGTGGCCGTGCTTGTGGTGTTTGCCCTCGTGGTGGTGGCCGTCGTGGAAGTGATGGTCCTTGTGGAAGTGGTCCTTGTGGTGCTTCTTGTGGTATCCATCAGTGTGTTCTCCCTTATCGTGATGCTCATGGTGACCATGCTTCTCGCCCTTGTGATGGTGTCCGTGTTCATGATGTTCGCCGTGGTGGTCGTGTTCGTCCCAATGCTTCTTGTGGCCACCGCCGTCTTCATGGTGGTGATGATGGTGATGGTGCTTGCCGTGATGTCCCTCATCCCCCTTGTGGTGATGATGGTGGCCCTTGTGACCCTTGTGTCCCTTGCCGCCGTGTTCATGATGATGATGCTCGTGGTGATGGTGGCCACCACCGTGCTCGTGCTTGTGCCCCTTGCTGGCTGCGACGGCCTGGTCCTCCACCTCGTACGCGGCGCATGCTAGCGCTATGCATAGAACCCCTAACGCTACGAACGCCTTCATATTTGCGATTGTGTTCCGTTGCAATGTTGTCAACGGAAGTCCGGCTGCTACTGACCTCTGTACGTTTATTGCCGGTTTTATATTAAAAGACTGTAGTGTAGCCTCCGGCGGTGGAGTAATAGCTTTATTCCGTAACCGCATCGCAAAGACCGCCATGCGCCTGCTTGATACAGCACAGATGTCCTTCTTTAGCTTTCTTCAATTAAGTTAAACAAAAAATATATCAGATAGATATTTTTTAAATCGTTGCAAAAATGTTTATATATAAGTAGAACGGTTTTTCGTAGTTACACCTCTTTGTATCGTAATGAACAATTTATATTTGAAATTAGAGTTGCTTTCTCCTATAAGTACTTATATATGTAATAGCTGCGAAACCCGGCGCTGCTCGGGTTAAAATACGTCGCATGTTTAATCTAAACTTTAAAGAGATTTAACTTTTATAATCATGTTTTCTAATAGCCATCTTCCTGAAAGAATACTACTGTCAGTCCACCTGAACGTATAAATTAATGAAAGAATTTGCTCTCAGCTCCTAACCGTTGAGGAGTTGTACCTTCAATCATCAGCTCAGCAACATGATATGATGATATTTATACACAAATGCCTGTTTTGCTTTAGTAAAAATATGAAAATCAATTATTGTGCTATATAAATATTGTGATATATAAAATTTGTATGTTCCCTTCGATTTCTCTGGGATCCCATCATTAGACTTTGACTTGGTGACAGCTGGACCATCTCAGGAATGTAAGATTTCGAACAAAACCCCATTTATTGAAAGAATTTGCTCTCAACTCCTAACCGTCGCATTACCTTCCATCATCAGCTCCCCACTCCACCCACCGCGATCAAACTCCCTTACTATCATCTACGTACTAAGGGGTATTTACCACCCCAACGGGAAGTTGATTGGAGTTAGTGATAATAGAGAAAACCGTGTCTTTACGTACAAAGAAAACCCTTTACTTTTTATATATATGTATATTAAGATTACGTTATCAATAAAGGTTTTTTTAAGCAATTCATGTAAAGACGACATCGATTACCAAATATATAAATAAAGCGACGGAGTCACAAATCAAAGAGCGCCTTTCTTAGAGGATTGGAGCATCTTTTGTGTAACAATGTCATTCATCAAGCGATGTAAACTAACGTAGAGTATAATGAATTCCATAGGTACCAGATAAATGTACCTAATTTAAAAAAGTTATAGTTATCAAATTGTCATAAAATAAGGTTTTGATAAAAAATACTTTAAGAAAAGTAATAAAAGAAATTTTATTTAAAAAATTTAATTACTAAATTAAAATTTAAGTATAGCAATTTTGTGCATTTTATAAAGAAATATTTTATACTAGCCTTCCGCCAGCGGCTTCGCCCGCGCGGACCCGTTTGATAGGTTCCCGTAGGATAAAAACCATCCTATGTCCTTTACGAAGGTCCAATCTATCTGTTTGATAGGTTCCCGTAGGATAAAAACCATTCCCGTAGGATAAAAACCATTCCCGTAGGATAAAAACCATCCTATGTTCTTTACGAAGGTCCAATCTATCTGTGTTCCAAATTTCATTAAAATTGGTTCAGTGGTTTAAACGGGAAAGCGTAGCAGACAGACAGCCAGACATAGTTACTTTCGAATTAATAATATTAGTAGAGACAACGTCTAGTCTTTCTTTCAATCCTCGGATAAAACTAGTTAGGCCAGTCATTATCGACACAAATAAAGGCAAACATCGCAAACGCGCATGTATCTACGAATCTTTTATATGTTGTTAGGTCCCCTAAGAGTAGTCTATACCAAAAATTGCAACCCTGAAAACCTTGTGCTGCCACCATGATGCTCGAAAAAGTGCGAAATTTTGGCTCTTGTTTCAGTTTTTTTGAAAAAAGTACTTTAAGGAAGCGTTTTTCAGATATACTTGTCATATTATTTTATCAAGCTAACTAAATTTACTACAATTTAAGCCCAAGATGAGCTCTCTAGCTCTATTAGTTGCGGAGTTACAGCTAATCAAAGATGGGCATTTTTTTCCAAAACGTGGAAAATTGTCGGTAGGGGGGTTGTTTGCCAAGACATTTGCTGGCTAAACTAATGGTCCTAGAGTATAGCCATGAGAGAAAAATTTATAAAAAAAATGAATTAGCTTTAATTTAATTCCAAAGTGGAGCCTCTAGGCCTCAACGTTTCATAAATAATTAAAAAAATAAAAATACCGGATTTCGGATAAATGATGAAAACGTTCTACTGTATGACGTGTGAGTATGTATTTCTTTAAAAAACATGCAACATTAGTGGTGGTGAATTTGACATTTTAGATGTAACATGGTTTCGAATTAAATTACACTTGTTAGACTTTTGCTCTTTTGGACGGGCCGGGTCTCACCCAGTCTGGATCAGTGATGCGGGGGAGAAGAGACAATATTTTTTGGAGGTGAAGGCAGGCTGTCATATGGTGTTGGATTGTTCATATCCTCATCCTCGTCGTCTTCGTCCAAAACGATAGTAGGTAGTGACGTTGTTGCAATTTCGTCCTTCGCAAAAGGAGCAAACAATTGAGCACTTGAGCCCTGCCTTTATGTATTTGCATAACCCTAAGCATCCTTTTTTGCATTTGCAAGCCACTATTCTAAGCAGGTTCTAAGGATCGGGCTCTGCGCGCATTGTGACGGGCATGAGACCTTGATTGCTGGGTGGCCCATCCCCAGTCACACAGGTTTTTGTCAACCCCTAATCATTTTTGTACCTGATGGTAGGTCCTCCACGAATGATATTTTGCAGCTTCTGAGGTGGGAGGGAGGCGGGCAAGGTTGACTTTGACCGTTGCTGCCGATTTTACAAAATTAAATGCTGAGTATCACAGGGTATTCAGCGTTCCTTCCTCTCCTCCGTAACGGTTCATCAAGATCTTCTCACTAGCATTTCCTACTTCTTCCTCGTTGGAGTTTGGATCAAGGAAAATGCTAGCGACGGCTATCCAGTCTGGGTATTTTTTTAGGACGTTACACACACAGGCCAATGATGAGTGAGACCCGGCCCGTCCAAAAGGGCCAAAGTCTAACCAGTCCTTGTGCTTAGTATTTTATTGTGATATTTTTCTATGTTTATTTGTTAAGTGTAATTTAATTCGAAACCATGTTACATCTAAAATGTCAAATTCACCACCACTAATGTTGAATGTTTTTAAAGAAATACATACCCACGTCATTCAGTAGAACGTTTTCATCATTTATCCGAAATCCGGTATTTTTATTTTTTTAATTATTTATGAAACGTTGAGGCCTAGAGGCTCCACTTTGGAATTAAATTAAAGCTAATTCATTTTTTTATAAATTCTTCTCTCATAGCTTTACTCTAGGACCATTAGTTTAGCCAGCAAATGTCTTGACAAACAACCCTACCGACAATTTGTCACGTTTTGGAAAAAATTGCCCATCTTTGACTAGCTGTACCTCCGCAACTAATAGACCTAGAGAGCTCATGTTGGGCTTAAAATGTAGTAAATTTAGTTAGCTTGATAAAATAATATGACATGTATATCTAAAAAACGCTTCCTTAAGGTACTTTTTTCAAAAAAACTGAAACAAGAGCCAGAATTTCGCAGTTTTTCGAGCACCATGGTGGAAGCACAAGGTTTTCAGGGTTGCAATTTTTGGTATAGACTACCTTAGGGGACCTAACAACATATAAAAGATACATAGATACATGCGCGTTTGCGATGTTTGATGTCGATAATGAATGTTAGCTCTGTCAACGTTGCTCATAATACTACGATATTACCTATCAATGACATGAAAAAGATAACTACAATATTAACTGACTAATAAATTTATCTGGGGAATGAAAAGCGTCCGTAAGAAGATTTACTGCAACCCTTTATACGTCCCACTGCGGGGCACGGGTTTCTCACCATTATTGGGGAGAACTGGAGCTTACTCTACCTGCTCCAATGCGGTTTGGTGGAGATGCGGGTTAGTGGCCATTAGTGGCCAACCCACTGTCGGATGTTTTCAAACCACCCATAAGGCCTCTGACTAGATTTAACGACTGTTATCTATAGATAACAACCGGTACCGCTTAACGTGCCCCCCCGAAGCACGGAAACGCGCATGAAATTTTTTGCCACTAGCGGTCACCCATCTCATACCCGACCGCGCCCGTTTGGCTTAGCTGCGTAAATCGCTACCGTTCTACGCTCGCCGCCAGACCATGCGTACTAGATTACTAATATTTAATGTCATTAATTGTTAATGGTGTTTAATTGTATAGATAGTTCGGTGACTTTCTTCTTTTTTTTTGTACATATTTCATTTCATAACCAGTGCAATAAAAATGCTTATAGTGAAGCTAAATAAAGTATATTTATTTATGTTGTAATTGTAATGTTTTATTTACATAATAATATGTTATCTTATAGACCATGTAGAGTTTGTAGTAGTCTATAACTATAGGAATAGCTATAAACACTGTCTCGTGCTCATGGTGTCGTGGCGTGGCGGGGCGTGCAGCGTCAGTACCGTACCGTGCGAACCAATGGTGAGAGCGGACGTGCCCTCTGGGCACATCGTGTGACCGAGCCAGTGATGGCACACTTATGGAAGTGCATTGCGAGTGTGGAAGAACATACACTACAGACCGGATCTCGCACATACTCAAATTGAACGAAGGCTTCGGGATAGGAAGCTCAACGCTGTTCCCATTTCTGCTATGACGAAATTCTATTGTGCTGCGGTGGAAAAAGATGTGGTTGCCGGCTACACTTAGGTACAAGTCGTAGTCGGCAGCTCAGCTACGGTGTTGTACGATTCCAGCCTCAGATAGGACTCGAACCATGTCGGTGTAAAGTTAGGAATACCCACGGAGTTCCAAAGCGCGCACCCCCCACCATTGGAGCTCATAACCGAAACCGAAAATTTATAAGTAAATAACTGTAACCGATATAATAATATAAAATTTTCTAGTTATTTACAAATCAGGAAATTACATGGCAGAGAATTTAACCGTCGTAATCGTAAATAACAATAATTCTGTAGGTAGGTGGTAGAACTTTAATGGTTCGCCCAGGGAAGTGCCACCGCTGCACCCACTTCCACCGTGAAGCAATCTATTGTGTTTCTGTTGAAAGGTGCAGTTGCCGGCCAGAATTACCTGAGGTAACCATTAGCCTTCGGAATAATAATAATAATATAATAATAACGTGTCACACTCATAGCCCCACAGTAGGGTAGATATATCCTGTGTCGTGGGTACCATGGACACACACTGGGGTTTGAAGGGGTTATAGCTCCCATCATTTCTGACTGATTTTACTATAAAACACGATGCCCCAAACTTAACCGTTTTCAAGATATAGGACTGATTTTTTTTTACAAATATTGACGATTTTTTGTCCACTATCCATGTATTTCGTAATTTGACCCTCTAATTCATTTTTATTTTTTATTTTTGTATAGATGATAATTTGATTTAAGTATTATTAATCTGTAGATAATAACCTGGGCCATTGAACTTGAAATTTTCTACAAAAATAAAAAATAAATTTGTAGAAAACATCAAAGCCCCTATATCTTGAAAACAGTGCTTTAGGGTGTGGTGTTACGTAGTAAAATTAGTAGTAAAAATGATGGGAACTACAACTCCTTCCAGGATCTAGGTCGACTTACCATGTAACACTGTATACATACACATTAAACTTACGAATATACGGGCAGAATAACGTCTTAGATATAGTTAGTTTGAAACTGTCCAACAACGGGTTGACCACTGAACCGTAACTCCATCTCCAGACTCTCCACCTCTTATATATGTAGTTTGTGTGTGTGAAGACTTCAAAATTGTGTGGAGAGACCCATGCCCAGGTCAGGAGTCGTCGACGATAAAAGGGTTGAAGGATGTCTTCATAACATACGAGTAGTTAAGCTAATGCTACTTGTAACTATCGAAATAAAACTGATATTACACTATTAAAATTCATGGTAAATCTACCATGATCGACAATCCCAATTTCAGGTTTTTTCCGTTTCTTATCTTCTTCTTTTATTTATTACTATATATACTCGTATATATCTACTACTAAGTATATATTTTATAGTCCTCAGAAGAAACTTGTTTTTAGGTACTTATTTGTATTTTTACCTACTTACTTATGGGCTTGGTAAAACGTGGGTGGGAGTGGGTCTCTGGGGACATGACATGACACCCCCCATCAGTCATGCGTAGATGAAAGGCGAAACAAGCCAATTTGGGACACCTCTTCCCCTAAATTTCTTAGTGACCCCCCTAAAATTGAAGGCTGCGCGGTCGCACTTGCGCTGCGCTGCACACTCGCAGCTTGAGTCAGATTGATAAAATACCTTTCTTATTACCTGTTTTGGCAGTAGGTATTGTTGTTTAGTAAGTTCAATGGTTGCGATCGTTTAACAAAAACAATTCAATAAATATCAAAATCCTTTTCTTTCAGTATAAAAGTATAAGAAATAACAATAACAATAAATTGAACTTGCGGTAACAAAAACTTCGTAACAGTCAAATACGAAGCCATTAGTGTTAATGTTTTCCATGGTGGAATCCCCAGTGCTTGTGGTCCTCGTGGCCACCCTTCTTGCCGTGCCCCTTGTGGTGGTGGTGGTGCTCGTCGTGGCCGTGGTGGCCCTTGTGTCCGTGGTGGTCCTCGTCGTAGTGGTGCTTGTCGTGGTGGCCGTGCTTGCCGTGGTGGCCCTCGTGGTGACCGGAGTGGTGGTGGCCTCCCTTCTTGTGGTGGCCGCCGTGGTCTTCGTGGTGCCCGTGGTGGTGGCCGTGCTTGTGGTGCTTGCCCTCGTGGTGGTGACCGTCGTGGAAGTGATGGTCCTTGTGGAAGTGGTCCTTGTGGTACTTCTTGTGGTATCCATCGGTGTGTTCTCCCTTATCGTGATGCTCATGGTGACCGTGCTTCTCGCCCTTGTGGTGGTGTCCGTGTTCATGATGTTCGCCGTGGTGGTCGTGCTCATCCCAGTGCTTCTTATGGCCGCCGCCGTGTTCATGATGATGGTCGTGGTGATGGTGCTTGCCGTGATGTCCCTCGTCACCTTTGTGGTGATGATGGTGACCCTTGTGTCCTTTGTGACCGTGACCGCCGTGATCATGATGGTGGTGCTCGTGGTGATGGTGGCCACCGCCGTGCTCGTGGTGGTGCCCCTTGCTGGCGGCCACGGCCTGGTCCTCCGCCTCGTGAGCAACGCATAGCGCTGCCACGCATAGCACTCCTAATACTACGAGAATCTTCATGTTTACAGGTGTTTGCCACTTCCGTTGATACCACAACGGAAGTCCGGTTGCTACTGATCTCTGAGCGTTGCCAGTTTATTTTATATCAGCAGCTATTGACTCTAGGGCGATGAAGTAATATTATATTCCGCAATAATACTATAGTACTTGGGTGCCTTCTAGTTCATGGACAATTAACAATTACGGTATTTATTGATCTACGTACAGTGACTACGGCTTTAGATTCTTAAATGTTTCATTAGTATCTAGTAATTAAATGTCTGCGGATTATTTGTTAGGATTTAGGTAATTGAAAATATTTAACACTATATTAGCGCTTACACCACAAACCAAATTAAATAAGTTTTTAACAAAAAAAAAGACTTCAAACGGTAAAAAATAAAACTGTTAAGAACTTGGAGTATCATAGTACTTACCTATGATACGTTTTCTTGCAAATGGAAATGAGTCTTAAAACTCTTTTTAGTCGGTGCCCATTCAAAACGAAAGGTAGGTTTTACTAAGGGCCTGACTCCAAAATAGTTTTATGAGTCATTCATTACCGTTTGCAAGAAAAAGTGCCTTAATATTCCAAATTCTTAACCACTTATTTTTACGTTTTTTTTACGTTTTATTTTTTACCGTTTGACGTCGGATTTTTTTCTTCTTAAAAACTTATTTAGGTAATTTCACTATTTTAGTACTTTTAATTGAACAATTCTGTATTGTTAAAGTATACTTGGCGATTTCTACCTAATTTCTAAACGTTAATGAAATTTACCTTTTAGAATCATGTTGTCTAACAGCCCTTAAAATACCATCATCGGTCCATATAAACGTATAAATTTACTGAAAGAATTTGCTCTGAACTCCTAACCGTTGAGGAGTTGAACCTTTAATCTACGAGTACAGGTCAGCAACATGAGATGATAATTACCGGGCACAAATATCAGAATTGGTTAAGAAAGTATTAGAAAAACAACAACGTGGGCCTATAAAGTTACAGTATGTCCATCGATTTCCTCGGAATCCCATCGTAAGATTTTGACACGGTGACAATTGGACCACCTCAGGAGTATACGTCTTCGAACAAGAAAACATTTATTGAAAGAATGTGCTCTCAACTCCTAACCGTCGTAGTACCTTCCATCATCAGCTCAGCAACATGAGGTGATGATTACCATGCACAAATATCTCTTTTACTTCATAAAGTATAAGAAAATAAATGTGTGTGCCTGTAAATTTTAAGAGTTTCCTTCGATTTCCCTGGGATCCCATTATCAGATCACCGCCTCGAAACTATAAGCTTTCGATCTGAGCTTTCGATCAAAAAAATTTTTTTGAAAATAAAAAAAATACGTATATGAAAAACCACAGACGGCGGAGTAATAGGTGAATATATAAAAAAAATACATACAGCCGAATACATATACCCTATACGATATGTAGAGTTCATAGTTTATAGTAAGTACATAAAAACATTTTTATTTTTCATTGAAATGAAAATACAAATTTAATAAGCAGTGTCGAGATTCGGATCAGCGAGATTTCTTGTAGAGATTTCTTAATGATTATTTTTCACTCAAATTAACATGTAATTGTTAAGGAAACATAACGATTGAAAGTTCGAAGAACCATTCTCTCTAATTTTTATTCGTATAATAGGTACTTATACACTTTGGTATTTTGTTATTCCGCCCATATTACGCTGTGATAGTAGTAGTGATAAGAGCTAAATAAAAAGCGTAAAAAATAATTAAAACTAAAAATCCGACTGCAGCATAAAAACTAAAAAGAAAGAATTAAATTTTATAAGCGGAAGTAAATCATATTCTTTGCAAAACAGAAGAATTTACAGTTAAGACCTATTCTTCAACCAATTGAATTTACTGTAAATGTAATGTGCTTCTTTTTTTATTTTGCTTCTATTTTACAAAAAAATATGTGTATCTATTATACGAGTAACACTTATTTATTTCTTTATTTGTTTTTTAAGCTATTGCATAGCTTTTATCGCGGGCTTCGAGCGCGGCGACTGAATCAAGAAATTCCGTAACGAAAAAACCTGACACTCGTCTAAGTTCGGCAGACTTCGCGGCATGTATGTCGCAGTCAGATTGCATATTCCGATGTTTTACATTACGGCTAGCCATTTCCTAAAACAGGGCTGTTTTGTAATGCGACGCATTCTCGTCCAGCCGGATTGCATTTCAGCTAAATTAAGGCAAATCTAGTGCGGTCATAAGAATGGGACTGTCAACAAAGCTAAGCAATGTCGAGTGCGGTCAAAAGTAGGATGGGTGGCAATTCAGCAACATCTAGTGCGGTCAAAAGTAGGATCGGTGGCAATAAAGCTCAGCAATGTAGAGTGCAGTCAAAAGTAATGTTACCTAAAGTAATTTTAAAGGGTGCCCATTCAGCAAAATCTAGTGCGGCCATAAGGATGGGTGGCCATTAAGCAACATCTAGTGCGGTCATAAGAAAGATGGGAGTCAACAAAGTTAAGCAATGTCGAGTGCGGTCAAAAGTAGAATGGGAGGCCAATAGTGGCCATTCAGCAACATCTAGTGCGGTTATAAGGATGGATGTCAACAAAGCTCAGGAAAGTCGAGTGCGGTCAAAAGTAGGATGGGTGGCCATTCAGCAACATGTAGTACGGTCATAAGCAGGATTCATTTCATTTCATTTCGGCTACGACATGTACATATTATATATGACGGCCTAGACAACTTTGTAAACAAGAGTTGGTTACTCATTTTCGCTGTAATGATTTATGTTAAACTAGCTTTCCGCCCGCGGCTTCGCCCGCGTGGATTTCATTTATATCGCGCTTTTTAGATTTTCCCGTGGGAATGAGAAGTTCTCCCGCGGTAAAACATTGCATTTCCAGGACTCAAACTACCTCCATACCAAATTTCATCAAAATCCGTTCAGCCGTTTAGGCGTGAAAGAACAACAGACATATGGAGTTACTTTCGCATTACCATAAATTCCATATACCATTAATAAAGCACAACTATAAGAAAACTTCTCATTCCCACGGGAAAATCTAAGAAGCGTGATATAACGCTGGATACGATGAGTTGTTAAACCTAAATTGAATGGTAAACTATAATATATGTTTTACCTTGGGGAGCAAAAACATGCAGATTTTGGGCACTGGATACCCAGGAACACGCTACATACCGCTGACCATGTGAAAAACAATGTTTTTCCAAGTGTACTCCAGCAACCCTTAGAGTTTGGCCTTGTGTTTTATTAATAGTCATTGCAAATGAAACACTTATAGGAAATTGAAGTCTTTTAAATTGAAATGGGAGGTCTGTTGGAATAATCGGAATCCGAGGAATGAGTAAGTACACTTTCAGCCTTTGCTGCGCCAGTTAAAATAGTTGCTGTAATAATATTCCGCCCAAGCTGAGTGACACGCAGCCTGATACCATTACACAGTCTAGGGGCATCGAGATTACGCATGAGCATCACCGGAACCCCTACTTTTAATTTTAATTTACGAGAAGGCACCCCAGATAATTCCAAAGAATTTAAGAACTCTACAGCATATGAGGTACTATGTTCTGTTTCTATCACTGTCTACAGATAAATATTCAGTAGTTTATAACTTCATCCAAAATATTTTCATTATTCATATTTCACTTCATTTTTGATGATTCATAACTTTTGTTAACCCTCTGGACCCACAGTCTATTATACCAGGACAAAGGGTAGGTAAATAAGTACAGAAGTTTTTGCTTAGCTGCAGTAAAAAAAATACTAAGTACACAGGATAAGTAAATGTAAAAAACCAGTTTAGACGATAAACCAAATTGTACGTCATCCCTCGGGAATTTCTCATTTCGGGGATTAATAATTATCGTATCATTTAGCTTCTAAGTTTACATGTGCATATTCGTTTGCAATATACGTATTACCTTGTTTTAAACGACACACAGCGCCATCTATCACCGAACTGGTATGAAGCTAACAATATTTTTGTTTTCCCTCGGGAATATCAAATTTTTCTGGGATAAAAAGTACACTATTATTTAATCCGGACTTCTAACTTTACGTCTGCAAAATTTCAAAGCAATCGGTTCAGTAGTTACGGCGTGAAAGCGGAACAAACAAACAAACAAACTCACTTTCCGATTTATAATATTAGTAAGGATAAATAATAGAATTGCGATTTTAAGAAGGCGAAATTTGTGTTCTGACGAAATTTATCGTACAATTGGTGTTTTCTTTAATAAATGGAGGGACGTACGCCGATAACAGAAGTGGCGGATCCACCTGGTGGAATAGATGTCATTGTTTTCCGCTGGTATGGAAGCAATTTTTACAAAGATCGCTAAAAATATAACCGGCTGTTTACCCGTTCAAAACACAACAACTAAATTTGTAAATTTAGATCCGGATGAGCCAGAATCTGACATAGAAAACTGGTGTAAGTTAACCGAAATAATCATCGAGAAGAAGAAGACAGAAGGTATTGATCTGATACTTGCACTTACACACTCACTGAAAGGCCGCACTGCTACGTGCTTAACTAAATTACAGCCTCAACAATTATCATGGATAATATCAAAGAAATACTAATGTCGACATTTTCTTAGCCGATGACAATGCTAGACTACTTCGACCAGATAATAAAGTTTCAAATGAACACCAATAAAAAATAAATAAATAATTATAATTGCATAAGTTGATAAAAAATGCTATGCAATAGCTTTACCGCGGCAGTCCCCGAGTGCCACTATATTTTTTTTAAATAATTATATTTATTTTCAGTCTACATTTTATTTATTTGGATATCGTAATATATAGTCTGGCTAACGAAAGTTGTCCCTGAGAAACGGCGGCAATTTCGAAAAATCTGCTGCTGATAACACTGGCTATACACTGAATAATCGAAGTTGATACTGTTATTTTTACATCTGAAATCAACTTTAAATCAATTTATTTTTTTAAAAGCTGTGAGCTACATATCTATTACCTATAGGTTAAGTCGCAATAATAATTAACTATTTATCTCATTAATAATGTTCGTTTAGCTGTAATCGTATTTTTATTTATTTACCCTTTATTGTGTTTTAACAAAAGGCGGACTTAATGCCTGATGGCATTTTTTTTTCCTTTCAATTATGGCATCGCAAACTCTGTGCATACTGCCAGCGTCAAGTATAATTTTTGCATCATTTTTTTGCCAGTTTCAATGAAACTGGACGAAGTAATAACAAAGTCAGTAAGTAAGTAAGTCGTCAATAATCAGTCAGTCTAGTCGGTGCAACATTCAAGTAAAGCGATGGCTACTTCACTAGAACGTGTCCGATGGAATTTTGGAGGCAAGCAGAAAAAACATATTTTAGCACTGTTATTCTATTTCACAAAACACTCGTGCACTGTAATTAACCTATATCAAACAAAATGCCAACAACTTTATCCGATATAACTCAAAAATACACCAAGAAAATGAAAATAAAACAAGAGCACAATATGTCTTTTTCGACTTCCCGCCAAAACTCCTTCTGATGGCATTTTCTACCAGTCAACCCTTGGCGATGGTGAAAAATTGTGGTAGGTATCATAAATAAAGTCCCTGTAGCTTCGGGATTAAGAATAGAGCTACGGTATCCCCTGCCTGATCGTAAGAGGCGACTAAAAGGGGGCTTCCGGGGATGCGGACGGTGAGAGTGGGAGCTTGACCCGTCCAGCTAGCAGCCCCGGGAGGGACGGCGGTGTATGCGTGGCCGCATGCCGCCGTGAACACCTGAAGGTGCAGGAGAGCACATCTGCTCTCCCGAAGATGGGCCCGTTCTGGGGCGCCGCGCGTGGAGGACACCGGTGCGTTCCTATGGAGATCCCGGAGTCCTCTAAAACGCAGAGGCAGGCCACCGAGGGGGTTTTAGTGCGGTCTAATCCCACATAACCCGGTATCCTCTCCCAAGGTGTACCTTTTGAAGGTCCCCCCCCCGATACCAAAAAAAAGGTATCATAAATAAAATTTACATAGGTGCCATAATATATAATCGTAATTTAGGAGACAAAGTTTGTTATGCTAAAAATTATGATAGACCTGTGTCGATAATTATTAAGACCAAAAAAAAATAGTAGAATGAAACCTATTGGAAAAGGTAGAGAATATAACAAAAAATAAAGGAAAAAAAAATCTTCTAGTTTCTAATGGTATTTACGCCCTCGGAAGATTTAATGTTAATTAAAATTTTTAATGTATTCTGAGTTTTTATTAAAATAAATAATGTAGTTAAAAAAACTAAAAAACACGCTTTTGTGAAAATACGAAGTAAAATGTAAAAAAATAAGAAGAAAATGTATTTTACTGTAAAAAAAAGCGTCGGGTGCATGGTGTCAATAGTAACTTAAAAACCACCCCACGCTTTTTTTACAGTAAACTACATTTTCTTCTTATTTTTTTACATTTTACTTCGTATTTTCACAAAAGCGTGTTTTTTAGTTTTTTAAACTGCATTATTTATTTTTAATTTTTTTGTTGGATTTTTATTTTCATATTATTGCATTGTCATCGGTCCTTGATTCCTGTGCAAATTTTCAAGTTAATCAGACGCTTAGACGTGCTAAAAATATAAAACTTTATATTTGTTTCATTAAGTACCATAGGCCACGAACTTATCAGCCGCCCCTCGTATATTTTTTTGATCCTGATGATCCTAGTTAGGACTTTAATATAAAGTTATGAGATTATTGTATTGTCATCGGCCCTTGACCCCGTGCAAATTTTCAAGTTAATCAGACTCCTAGAAGTAAGTGAAAATGAAGTTAAAAGATTCCGTTACATACATACATTCATACATACATACAGGTCAAGTTAATAAAAGCGTGTTAAAAAGTCATTTAACATTAAATTTGTTTTACATAAGTGTCGAAGACTTGTGTGGTACAATGGTTAGCTTGCCGGATTGCCTATCAATTAAGGGTCCCAGGTTCGATTGCCAGCGTGGCAGATATTGATTTTGTTATTTGTATCTGTGGCGTTATTTATATTAATATAACGATATTTAATTACTTCATTGCTCAGAAAAGTTTACCCAAACAATTTCTCCTCCTCTTGGCTCCTACCTTAATATTATTATGTCCCATCTCCTTAACATAAGTATTTAATTGCATAAAACTAAAGTAGTGTAGGTCTTATCAATACCAATACATATTTGTTTAGGACAGCTTCACCGAATTAGGTTCGTACACATCCGCAGAACCATAAATATATGAGTTTTTTTTTAAAATACAACTTTGTACTGTTTTCTACAATGGCCTACAGCGATCATTGTTGAATAAATCATATTTCAAGTTTGTTCTATTATCATGATTGACGGCTTATGTGCTCGACCCAATCGAAAATTATCTGCTTAGTGGCTCCTTGGCGTTGGAACACCGCTATTTGGATAGCGTTAAACAATTATTCCGAATGACTAAACTTGGTTAATACTCACCCAGCTCACCCTTGTTGGTTTAAGGCCGGAATCTTTTCGCTATAATGACTGTATTTCTACATATCTGTTTGAGCATTCAGTTCGATTTATTTACGCTTATGAGTTCGAACTTTTTTTCCAATGGATTAACATTTATAGTACAATAGATCTAAATGTGAATTTCGATTTCGACAGTTCATGGTATATTTTGTTTTCATTTATTACAATTTTATCGCTAAAAATATGAATTGCTAAAGTCAATAAATAGACTAACAGAAAATATATAGAAGATCTCATAATATATTATTAATAATGAATGTCGCTATGTATAATTAATGTACTACCAAGGTAATATGTATGCTTAAAACGCAGACCTCACTGTTCGGCCCGTTATAATGGTTTCTAAAATATGTTTTTGTTAGATTTTGAGTTGTGTGTAATGTAATCATAGTAGAGAAGCAAACAATGTTGAATCGCTAGAACGTATACAATAATTTTAAAGAAATTACATACTTTAAAATCTCACTCGGATGTTTAATGTTTTTCACTGAGGTCGCTGTTACAGATTATGAATGCGAGATGACATTGTTGGCCAAGATAGAGACAGTGCAAGTTACACAAGTAACTAAATAAGTTCACGATCGTCTCGGTCTGCTGAGCACTTTTCTAAAGGCTCACTTTCAAGAGAACACCGATTTCAAGGCTAATGTGGCCTTCCATAGAGTTTGCTGTTTGCTCAACCGAATGTGAAATTATTTATTTTTATTATACATATTTACTTATATTTTATCTTATGTATGATAAATGATAATATCAGCATAGTGCATTTTTACTCGTAATTACCGCTGGCGTCAATATCAATCAGATGGACTCAAATTAAAATTACCGCGTATTCCACATATAAATATTTTAATGTAAATACAACTTAAGTAACAAAGCAATTCTATTGCTTATTTTGATACATTGATCAATTTATGATCGAATAATAAAAACTGAATAAAAGAAGTAGAGCGATTTGAGCAAATATAAATAAGTATATTTTATAGGTACTTCCCGTAATATGATTCACAGTCTTCTTAGTTCTCCATACAATAAATACATCTGAATGCCCTGTCCATATTGTACCTAGTGTGGCTTCAGAAACAGGCTGCAGGGCACATTTTTATGAATAAAGACGGTGTTTTAAGGAATAAGGAAAAAGCGAATTGTGTCTCATTAAAAATATTGTACATAGGTATATATACTTTATCTGTATTACCTGTAAAAATTTGGTCTAAACTTTTATTTGCTTACTAGTGCTACGGCCCGCCTTCGCTCGGGTGATTTGATTTATTATGATTAGATTATGTATACTAAAATAATCTATCCCACAGGAAAAGTTTTTTTTCCGGGATAAAACTATCGTCGTAAATTATCGTGTATTAAAACTTGTAAATGTTTAGTACTCATAATAAAACTAGTAGTAAACGATTCGCTGAAACAGGTAGGTGTAAAACAACGACCCATAGCTGATCGACCTATTTGTTATTCCTTATGATCGAGTGTTGTCCTACATTGGGGTTTAGTGTCGTTACTTACCTACTTATTCGCTCAGTATGCTTGAGCCCTAGTTCTAGTAAACCACACGTAATGCTTTTATCGTATCCAGGGCGCCGTACTTAGGGGTATTAGGCGCTAAGAAGCCTTAGCCTACTACATCGCAAAATCCTGTTAGCCTATGCTATGATAATGCTATTACCTCTGTAAAGCTTTCCTGATTTTAATAATTCGATATATAATGCCTGTTATAGTTTATTTTTTAAGATACAAACAAGGCATAAAACTTCTGTAGGGGGTAAAATTTTAAATAGGTATTATTATTGGCTGCAACCCTTTTTGCGTCCCACTACTGGGCACGGGTCTCTCCCCATTATCGGGGAGGCCTGGAGCTTACTCCACAACGCTGCTCCAATGCGGGTTGGTGGAGATTTTATTAAATAAATATTATGATTATTATTTATTTACCGACTTCCAAAAGAAGGAGGTACTGTATTCGGCTGTATGTATTTTTTTTTTATATATGTTCACCGATTACTCCGCCGTTTGTGGACCGATTTTAAAAATTCTTTTTTTGTTCGTATGCTTATACTCCCGAGGTGGTCCCATTGTCACCAAATCAGGATCTGATGATGGGATCCCAGGGAAATCGAGGGGAACTCTCAAATTTTATAGGCACACACATTAATTTTCTTATAGTTTCTGAAGCATAAGAGATATTTACGCATAGAAATCATCATCTCATGTTGTTGAGCTGATGATGGAAGGTACTGCGACAGTGAGGAGTTGGGAGCAAATTCTTTCAATAAATAGTTTTTTATCGAAATCTTACATTCCCGAGGTGGTCCAACTGTCACCAAGTCAAAGTCTGATGAGGGGATCCCAGAGAAATCGAAGGGAACATTCAAATTTTATAGCACAACAAAAAAGATTTTCATATTTATACAAAGCAAAACGAACATTTGTTTATAATTATCGTCATATCATGTTGCTGAACTCATGATGGAAGGTATTATGACGGTTAGGAGTTAAGAGCAAATTCTTTCAATAAATGGTTTTTTGTTCGAAATCTTACATTCCTGAGGTGGTCCAACTGTCACCATGTCAAAATCTGATGATGTGATATTAGGGATTTCGAGGGAAACACTGAAACTTAATAGGCACACACATGCTTTTAGTCATATTTTTAACATAATACAAATATTTATGTCTGGTAATTATCACCTGCTGTTGCTTAACTGATGATTGAAGGTACAACTCCTCAACGGTTAGGAGCTGAGAGCAAATTCTTTCTTTAATTTATACGTTCAGATGGACTGATAGTATGTCTTTCAGACTTTTAGATGGCTATTAGATAAACATGATTATAAAAGGTAAATCTGTTTAAAGTTTAGAAGTTGTGAAAATTTTTCCAATTATGCTAATACATACATACAGACTTATTAAAATTACTAAAAAGAGTGAAATAAATTAAGTTTTTAACAAAAAAATAGAACCGACTTCAAACGGTAAAAAATAAAATTGTTCAGTACCTACTTCTTCCGGCTTATGGTAATGACTTTGAAGTCGGGCCCTTAGTGAAATGTCCTGTCTTAGTAAATATAGTGTACCTTTCGTTCTGAATGGGCACCGACTCCAATATAGTTTTAACAGTCATTACCATAAGCAAGAAGAAGTAGGTACTGTCCCACTGTCTGTACTGTCGGTGTCAATTTAGAACGAATGGTACGACATTTACTAAGGGCCCGACTCCAGAAATAGTTTTAAGAGTCATTACCATAAGCCGGAAGAAGTAGGTACTGAACAATTTTATTTTTTACCGTTTGAAGTCGGTTCTATTTTTTTGTTAAAAACTTAATTTATTTTTATTATTTATTTATTTTAAAAATTCGATATATAATGCCTATTATAGTTTATTTTTTAAGATAAATACAAGGCATAAAACTTCTGTAGGGGATACAATTTTAAAGGTTCGACTGGAGAAGTACCACTGCTACCAGTGGCGGCTAGTGACATTTTTCGATGGGGGTTCACAAAAAAAAAAATTACCACCCGTTGCCATCCAAGCAGATTCACCACCACTGTCGGTGTCAGGTTCCAGTTGATAACCACAAGACACGGAAAACTAATTAATTTATTCTTTCTTCACATCCACACAACCAAGGGTTTTAAATATTGTTCAGATTTAAAAACACGCGTAATTTAAAAGATTTAGTTTTCGTACAACATTATTGCTTTCAGTTCAAGGCGTATTTCGAAAGTTTTTTTCACACTGCTTACTAAAAGATACAAATAAAAAAATTACACTGTATTGTTCCATTTTTAACACAAAATGTCGCGCATAAACTATTTCTTTAAATATTCATTTAAAAGAAAATCTACGAAATAACTAAGACGACGACACGTTTGTTTGTATACATAAGAACGGCAACATCGCATAGCAGACTGAGCCCACGGTTTGACAACGTCGCGCGTGAGCGGCGCTCCAGATTAGGTTAATTTCTCATACGAAATCTTTTGTTTCACGCGTCGGCCTGTGTCGATGTTTCTCTTTCGCACTCATTGAATACAGCGCTAGGAATCGTACTAAACTTCGTTTCTTAAGAGCGCAATCGCTGGCGCTCCACTCGTTACAACTTTACGCTAAATGTAGGTAGGTACGCATAGATATAGGTAATAATTAATATAATATACTTTGTATAGGTATAGTATAATAGAATGAATGTAATGTTAGGATAGTAGGTATGTATTATGAAGGGACATAGATTGCCTTTCTTTTCTAATTTTCTTGGGAGTGCACTGCACCAGCGCTCTTTAGGACGAGCCGCCACTTACTGCCACCGACCACTTCTTCTAGCAGCTTCCGTGTAGCGATCGGACTTAGATGAAGCGACCGTCAGCGTTCAGAGTTGCGCAGCCGCCTACGACAGCAGGCAAGACAGGCTTGCTAGAAGTTGTGTGTCTAAATCTCTGAGCTGCAACGACCACTTAACATCTGGTGGCCTCCATGTTGCATGTGTGAAAAAATAAACAAGAATTTTAACAAAAATAAATAATGTAGTTTAAAAAACTAAAAAACACGCTTTTTTGAAAATTCGAACTAAAAAGTAAAGAAATAAGAAGAAAATGTATTTTACTGTAAAAAAAGCGTGGGGTGGTTTTTAAAATACTATTGACACTAGCACCCCACGCTTTTTTGTACAGGTCAAGTTAATAAAAGCGTGTTAAAAAAGGCTAAAAGGGTAGGTAGCCTAGACGTGCCTGAGCTTCAGCGACCATTTAACACCACGACATTTGCGTATATGAAGACGCTAACAATATACCTTTGTCAGCACATAAATTACCCTAAATTGTTGTTAAAGATGCACATTATTTATTAATAGATGTTCGGATGTGTAATAATAAATTAACATTTATTTAAACGAGTTGCTGTAACTCTGCTCATTTGGAAAAAAATATATTAAACTAGCTGTGCCCGCGACGTCGTCCACGTGAATAAAGACTTGCATAAAAGGGATTGATTAAAGATAAAAGATTATTTATTTGCATTGAATAATTAGTAGGTAGATTATTCTTACATATAGTGAAATCACTTATAATACAATGTTCATATGTTCAGAAGACACCTAATTTATTGTTTCTAAATCCTTCAAACCAAAAACAGTAAGGACTGCTAACGACGGGACAACCCGCGTGGCGCAATGTTTACCATGCCGAACTGCAAATCGAAGGGTCCCGGGTTTGAACCCCGGCGAAACAGAAATTTCAATGATGAGTTTAAATTTCTGTTCTCGGTCTGGGTGGTTGTGTTTCTGTCTCTGTGTGTGTTCATGGCACCCACGACACAGGGTATATCTACCCTACTGTGAGGCTATAAGTGTGAAACGTTATTTTTTTTACAATATGTACTTACTTTTATTAGACTTTAGGCTTTTATTTGAAATTATCTCCATCGATTCACTTTGTAGAAGAAATGAATATTTTTCAATAACGCCATCTACCGTATGGCATGTAAGCTTTGTGGTTGATAAATCGAATGTCAAATTACCAAATAGGTAGAGATATTGAGATTAACAGTTGGTTCACTAAAAGTTTAACTATTCGTCACCTAGATGTCTGCAGTAGTCTCGTTTTGTTAAGGCTTTTTGTACATTCTGTATGAAAGTTTAGATTCCGTATCTTACCACCTTAATGCTGGATGTATTGAGGTTGTAAGATTTGGATTTCGGTTCGTTGGAGCTTGAGGCCTCCTCAATATTGGGAGAGCTCCATGCCTAGCAGTGCAACGCTGAAAAGGTTGTAGCCTGATATAATGTAGCGATAACAGTCGTTTCATCTGCAGCCTGTTCATAATCTTTCACCCCAAAAGAAGACTAATAAGCTGAGCAACTAACTCAATGGAGCCCTGTGATGTAAAGTTCGGCGGCGGTGAGGCTCGCGATGCGCTTTTTAGGTTCTTATCGATGGTTCTTATAGTGTAGCCATACTCGGCCAACGAAAGAAAATTCAGTAAACTGGTCAAAGTATATTTAATATGGTCGATCATATGATCGACCATATTAAGCACTAATATTAGTGAGAGTTTAAAATAATTTTACTTAAATTTAAACTTTTATTTATGGTTTTTAAAGGGCTGTTAACGAAACTTTCATCTAAATTCCTTTTAGTGCCTTTTAAGTTTATGTAGCGTATACTTTTTTTGTTTATGATCCGATTGATATGAAATACACACTAATGTTACGGAAATTCATTCAACAATATATCTGTAAACACGTCATTCAAAGAAGGGAAACGAATTTGAAATAATTATTGTACGCTTGAGATAAAAACTTTCGAATCCATTTTATTTGCTATTAAGGGGTAGTTTTGAAAAACGCTTAAATATGTTTCTCACTATGTTAGTAAAGATTACAAATACAAAATTGTGACTAAAATACTCTGCACAAAAATATTCTGTACATCAATTCTCGACACTCAATTTTCAAAGAGTTTCAAAGAAAATTGATATTTAAAGGATGAATTTCGAAAAATGCTGAAACACGTGTTCTTTTATTTTGGTTACAAAATATTTATACCAAATTTCAAGAAAATCTATTGAAAAAAAAACAAGTTTTCTATACAAACTTTCATCCCTCATTTCACACCCTTAAAGGGTGATTTTTAAAATTTTCTATAGCCTAAATGTTAGCGAGGCCCAATATATATAAAACAAAAAAAGTTTCATCAAAATCCGTCCAGTAGTTTTTGCGTGAAAAGCTAACAACAGACAGACAGACAGACAGACAGACAGACAAAAATTTCAAAACTTATATTTTTAGCTTCTGTTGCTTATAAAAAGACCCCTAGAAGTTTTTTTTTTAATTTATATGCAATGTACAGAATTGACTCTGCTTACAGTTTTATTTTATGTATAGATAAATAATGTAGTTTAAAAAACTAAAAAACACGCTTTTGTGAAAATACGAACTAAAAACTAAAAAAATAAGAAGAAAATGTATTTTACTGTACAAAAAAGCGTGGGGTGGTTTTTAAGATACTATTGACACCATGCACCCCACGCTTTTTTTTACAGTAAAATACATTTTCTTCTTATTTTTTTAGTTTTTAGTTCGTATTTTCACAAAAGCGTGTTTTTTAGTTTTTTAAACTACATTATTTATTTTTAATTTTTTAGTAGGATTTTTATCCTCATATTATTGCATTGTCATCGGCCCTTAACCCCTGTGTAAATTTTCAAGTTAATCAGACGCTTAGACGTGTTAAAAATATAAAACTTTATATTTGTTTCATTAAGTACCTTAGGCCACGAATTTATCAGCCGCCCGTCATATATTTTTTTTATCCTGATGATCCTAGTTAGGACTTTAATATAAAGTTATGAGATTATTATATTGTCATCGACCCTTGACCCCTGTGCAAATTTTCAAGTTAATCAGACTCATAGATATACGAATAATACGTAGGTACTTATCTATATAACATACTCGTACACAGTATGTCGGTGATCCCGTAAATGTTATGCATCATTCGCTGAAGGCGGCAGAGAAGTTTTCATTTCAATAATATTAAATTCTTCAAAGAAAATTGTAAAGTAGGTACCTATACTGATTGTTTTTAACTGTATAAAAAAGTAATAAAGTAATTTCAAAAACGATTTTATTCAACATTATGAATGTCTTCACCCCTAAGTTAAGCTTTAATGCCCTATTTGTTTTTAGCTTTAAACGAATAGATTACTGGATTCTTGGTAACAGTTTTGTTCATAACTCTAAAGAAAGAGCATCACTTATATTAAAAAAATATCAAAATTAGATCAGAAATAAAAATTTTAGTTACTAAGATCGAGTAGCGATAGCCGACTGGTAAGGACCGCTGTCTTCGGCGCGATGGATGCCGGGTTCAAATCCTCGGCGCGCACCTTTCACAAAGAAATTTGTAATGTGTGCAATTCATCGCTGCTCCAAAGTGATGAAAAATATTGTGATATTTAATTGATTACGACGTTTCCATTGCCGTGCATACATGAGAAAAACTAATAATTTCTCGAAGGTATTATGTACACCAATCCGCACTAGGCCAGCGTGGTGGAGTCCCTGTAGCTTCGAGATTAAGAATAGAGCTACGGTATCCACTGCCTGATCGTAAAAAGATCGTAAAAGGGGACTTCCGGGGTTGCGGACGGGGAGAGTCGGAGCTCGATCCATCCAGCCAGCAGCCTCGGGAAGGACCGCGGTGTGTGCGTGTGGCCGCATGCCGCCGTAAACATCGGAAGGTGCAGGAGAGCACATCTAACCTCCGAAGATGGGCCCATTCTGGGCTCCGCGCGTGGAGAACACCGGTGCGTTCCTTAGGAGATCCCGGAGTCCTCCCCAAGCGCAGAGGCAGGCCACCGAGGGGGTTTTAGTGCGGTCAAATCCCACATAATCTGGTATCCTCTCCCTAGGTGCCGGGTCCCTTTTGAAGGTTTCCCCCCGACACCAAAAAAAAGGCCAGCGTGGTGGACTATGGCCTAAATCCCCTTCACTTGTTAGAGGAGACCTTTGCCTAGCAGTGGGACATACCTAAAGATGATGCTTTCAAGATATAAACATAACTCTAAATTTTCTCGTTAGACCTAGCTCAAAATAAAACGAGACCAATAGGAAATAATCAGCTTTCAAATCATTTCAAATCAAATCATCGAAATCCATTCTCCCTATAAAAATATAGGTAACAAAAATAAAAAAATAAAAAAGCAGTCAAATCGAGAAGCTCCTCCTTTTTTTTGAAATCTGTTAAAAATGCTAATTCTTGTAAACGGTCTATTTCTTTCTTTGTAAATGCACGAATAATTGATGCTTTACGCAATAAGTCCTGATCACAATCCGAGATACCAATGCAGGATGCATTGGACTCCCAGTGGAAGATGGAGCTAAATAATTCACTTTGTACTTAAAATAATTTATTAGTGATCTAACGTAGGTAATCTTAACTTCCCTAATTATTTGTATACACTAAGAGATAAATCTGGCTCTATTGCTGTGTTTATGTAGGTCTCTTTTCCAAAAAAAAAACAGTATTTATTTAGTCTCAACGTTTGTGATATTAATTTTGTCAGCCCGAGATATTTATAACCACAAGGACTGTTGTGGTGCTTGTAGTAATAAATTGCACAAAGTATCACTTACAAAAAGCAATTAATTGTACTAGTAAGTACTATCCACTTTTTCTAATATATAGTATAGAGTATAATTAAATTTTAGTCGTAAATCTACATAATTCATCATTCAGTGCCCATACGTTAAATGTAGTTATGTAGTTATGAGTATATAGTGTGGACGAGGTTTAAGAACGCATTGTTGGCTCCATGGAGGTAACCTCGGATAATCCGGGGTATTGTTAGCTATTTTAATGCTTATGCCCTTTATGTGACGGCCCGTATTAACTCATACGCGGATAATCGCGTATTATGCGGAGTTAATTTTGCATCGCTTGTATGGGCAGTGGCAGCTGCTAACCGGCTATGTCGTAGCGGAGCAAATCAGTGACAAATATCCCCTAGGTTCGATTTAACTGCTATTGTTGAATGATATCTTTAACTTATATCAAAATCTATAATTAGGTATAGGTCCAAGTAGGAGGTAAAATATAGGTAAGTAAATGGCTTATATTTTGATAGCATAGCTACTATACGTTTACAAATACATATAACTATTTACGAGTATAAAGAAGCTTTTGAAAAATACATCAATCGTTTTACAAGTATTTTACTGCATTTCAAAAAATTTATGGCAAAATATTTCCTATACCGAACGTAACAGTATTCTGTGATAGGACTTAGGGTCGATTTATCCATCTCCGGATAAAACTATTCGCCGAATAAATGAAAGCGCTATCTATTATGTATAATGTTTCATGATAACGATAATATTGACTGAATTATCTTAATCCGAGGATTTAAAATGAGTCCCTACGAGTACCTAATTAATTTCTTATAAACAGAAAATATTCCAGGCGCAATAATATAGCTAAAACTTCATTCTTAAGTATATTATTATGCATCTAATATATGTAATACCATTAAACGATTCTAGTATATACCTATATGTATATAATCTGAATCTCGGAAACGGCTCCAAAGATTTTCATGAAACTTATTTAGTATGCAGGTTTTCGGGAGCAATAAATCGATCTAACTAGGTTTAATTTGTAGAAAATAGCGTTTTATTGGTGTTTTTAGCGATAATCAACTGAAAAGTATGACTCTTCCTGACATCTACTAGCGAGTAGTGTAATACTACTAAGTATTTCTTAATTGGGAGATACTTAGATGTAGATGGCGTTGTTAAACAACACTAAGCCAATGAGTCTCTGAAGAAAATCAATGGTTTTTATCCTAGCAACGTTCGGTCATCCAGTTGCTAATATTTATATATGCAAACTGATCTTCCAAAGCATAGGCACCTAAAGGCAAAGTGATAATATCTACTTATATGTATTTCGAGAGAGACGCATTATGTCATGTTACTTTGTGCAATATATTTATGATTATCTCTGCTTATTCATAAATCTATCTAGTTAATTGGTACATGAAAGCACAAAAAACTTAAATACCGGATATAATTGGATAGTACTTAGTTAATACCGGAATTTGATAATATTTATCAAGAAAATATGAGTATAGTCTTTCGACTATAATTGTGTACTCGTAATATACTTAATTGAAACCGAAATCAATATTGAGTGCTTAATATCAGAGAACAGAGCTAAAAGTATTTGTAGATTTTTGTCTATTTTTTCATCAAATGAAGCTTCAGTAATATTTTGTACTTATGAACTTAGAATAGAATAGAATAGAAATTATTTATTTCACCTTGAACAGAAAAAGAAATTACAAAAATACAATAAAGAAATAAACACAATTAGCCAGTAACAGAAACACGCAAGTAGAGACTAAATAATTTAGAAAAAACAATTAATTGGCATTAAACTATGTAGATTATCATATTAATTTATATAAACCAACGGTGAAAAAGGTCACCCTCAGCCTGTGCCATAACAGAAGACCGTTAAGGCTGCTGATTTTCAGGGAGACCTGAAAACAATGCATAGCTCGGACGGTGCCAGCACTATCATTGATTTTAACTATAGCTAATTTCTGACCATTACAGTAACAATGGATGAGTGCGAGAATAACACTTAAGAATTACAAGAAAGTATAAAAGAATTACTCCAATCAAATTTAAACTAAAGAAAATAACAAAAAAAATATCATTGTTACGTACATTGCTACGTACTTTTGAAAATAAACTTCTAATGTTTATTTTCAAAAGTACGTAGGTAACATGCATTTTTCGTTATTAAAAATCTGATTTTGGTGCCATAATTGGGTAGGTAAATAGAGTATTTCGATTGGATCAATAAACAAGGTCAGTCACTATTCCATCTGCTTATTTTTAATGTCATTCAGGGACGACTTACCCTTTATTCTCTAACAATATTAATAACTAGCTGTGCCCGCGACGTCGTCCGCGTGTATAAAGACTTTTATAAAATGGATTGATTAAAAATTAAAGATTATTTATTTGCATTGAATAAGTAGTAGGTAGATTATTCTTACATAGAGTGAAATCACTTATAATACAATGTTCATATGTTCAGAAGAAAGCTAATATATTTTTTCTAAATCCTTCAAACCTAAACCAGTAAGGAATGCTTACTGTACCTACTGATCTTACTATCCACTTTTCTCACGTTTCGCTTTTCTCGCGCAATCAGATTATCTTTATAAATATGTACTTCGTTTATTAAAGTTAAGAGATACTGCTGTGCCCGTGGCTTCATCTATGTTAAAAATAGTATCTTTAGTAAATTGGGTGAATTTATACTGCAAAGAATGTATAGACTCATTCTATATACATAGCTTTAACCTACTGCAGAAAGGAGGTGCACTATACAACTACTTGTAGTTGGGAGATAAAATTTCTAAACATACACGTGCTTAGGATTAAACAGTCGAAATAATTGTAAGGTCAATTAATAAACTATAGGTTTAAAACTTGCGGACAGCAGTTTGGTCATAAGTCATAACTCATATAACATTGTGAAAACTAAAGCAGAAGGCAGGGTCTCTACACAGTGTGCTATCTGTATTTGGAAATAAAGAATATTTTTATAAAGAATCCTTAATATCTCCATCAATCAACGTGTATGGATGAGCCCTCAGCCCCTACGCAATAAAGAGACGCAAAAAATGAGTTAAGTTATCATTGGTCCAATTAACAATGTTCAGCATCATACGTATACCTACCCAACGATGGGACAACCCGCGTGGCGCAATGTTTACCATGCCGGACAGCTAATCGAACTGTCCCGGGTTAGAATCCGGGCGAAGCTGAAATTTCAATGATGAGTTTAAACTGTTCTCGGTCTGGGTGGTTGTGTTTCTGTCTCTATGTGTGTTCATGGCACCCACGACACAGGGTATATCTACCCTAATGTGAGGCTATACGTGTGAAATGTTATTTTTTATTTTTTTACACTATGTACTTACTTTTATTAGACTTAAGGCTTTTATTTGAAATTATCTCCATCGATTCACTTTGGAGAAGAAATGAATATTGCTCAATAACGCCATCTACCGTATGACATGTAAACTTTGTGGTTGATAAATCGAATGTCAAATTATCAAATAGGTAATTATTGAGATTAACAGTTGGTTCACTAAAAGTTTAACTATTCGTCACCTAGATTTCTGCAGTAGTCTCGTTTTGTTAAGGCTTTGTACATTCTGTATGAAGGTTTAGATTCCGTATCTTACAACCTTAATGCTGGATGCATTGAGATTGTAAGATTTGGATTTCGGTTCATCGGAGCTTGAGGCCTCCTCAATATTGGGAGAGCTCCATGCTCAGCAGTGGAATGCTAAAAAGGTTGCAGCTTGATATAATGTAGCGATAATAATCGTTTCAGCTGCAGCCTGTTCATAATCTTCCACCCCAAAAGAAGACTAATAAGCTGAGCAACTAACTCAATGGAGCCTTTGATGTAAGGTTCGGCGGCGGTAAGGCTCGCGATGCGCTTATTAGGTACCTATAGTCTAGCCATACTCGGCCAACGAAAGAAAATACAGTTAGCTGATCTAAGTATATTTAATATAGTCGACAATATTAGTGAGAGTTCAAAATAATTTTACTTAAATTTAAACTTTTATTTATGGTTTTGAATGGGCTGTTACCGAAACTTTCATACAAAATCCCCAAAGTGCCTTTTAAGTTTATGTCGCGTATTGTGTAAATGAACATAGCTTCTTTCTTTATCACCCGATTGATATGAAATACACACTAATGTTACGGAAATTCATTCAACAATATATCAGTAAACACATCATTCAAAGAAGGGAAAAGAATTTGAGAATGAAATATTAAGTTAAGGTTAATTATTGTACGCTTGAGATACCAACTTTCGAATCCATTTTATTTGCTATTGAGGGGTAGTTTTGAAAAAAGCTTAAATAGAATTCTTACTATGTTAGTAA
Source organism: Pyrgus malvae (assembly GCA_911387765.1). Classification (NCBI taxonomy): domain Eukaryota; kingdom Metazoa; phylum Arthropoda; class Insecta; order Lepidoptera; family Hesperiidae; genus Pyrgus; species Pyrgus malvae. The sequence goes on along the minus strand of OU426954.1, from coordinate 11,692,851 downwards.
AGATTACAAATACAAAATTATAAGTATACTAGCTGACCCGACAGACGTTTTCCTGTCTTAACTATGGATATTAAAATCGAATGTATAAAAAAAATATATGTATTAATTAACAATTTTCTTAATTTTTTTCATTGATAAGAACCTTCTCCTGATAATAACAAACACAAAAAAAAAATTATCGAAATCGGTCTAACGGAACCGTTCACGCGTGAGGCCGAGACCAAGGGAAATAGGAATTCAGTTTTATACATATAGAGTTAGAGAAATGTTTTGCCCGCGACTTCTTCCGCGTGTACTTTAGTTATCAGGACACAGTTTAAATTTACCCCGTTATAATTGTGTCATACGTATCTGTTCTGCGTCTGCAAGTAGGTACTGCTATAAAAGATAGGTAACAGGTTACTACAGTACCTACTTCGTTTTGAAGCTGGTGTTAAAATGACCAAGTTATTTGGTGCACTAACCCGCTAGCAAGCCACATAAACCTGACCGTGAGAAAAACAGCCCCCTTTTTAAATTAGTCCGACGAAATATAAAGGTTGTCATAATTATATTTTTAAATAAACTAATTTTTAATTTTAATACCAATGTTTATACTGGTAAGTTCAGAAATGAGATGATAATTAATTTCTATACATTTTACTTAACCCTTCCCCGCCTTTTTACCCTTTTAGGCGGAAGTTTATCCATTTCACCTGCACAAATCATTTTAAATTGTTATCAATCACATATACTCGTATGTATATTACCTACTCTACTTATTAGAAGTATAAGTAGAGTAGGTATATATATATATATATATATATATATATATATATATATATATATATATATATATATATAGAGTAGGTCCAGAAATGAGAAAATTCCATGTAAACTACACTCTCCTATTTCACTCTCGTAGGAGTTAGTTTACTTTTTAAAGGCTCAAAAATATTTTGAGTAAATCCAGTATCGTGTTGCAGAGCCAGCTCCTGATTTACCTAATAACTTTATTCAACAATTAATTATTTTCACTTAAATCTACCTTCTTACGGTATCTGAGGGTACACCCGAGAGAGACAGCGAGTTAATTATTTAACATTTCAACCACACTAAAACCCACTGAATAGGATTTTCAGCGAAACCTGCCAATGTCTTCCATGCGCAGCGATGTACTCTGCGGCGCGGCGTTACAAATGGGCTCTTGGGTGAGCAATGTTGTAGGTAACTCTGCCAAGAGTCGTGCGGCCGAATACGCCGTCGTTTTACCCGTGGCTGTTGGTCCGACTCCCAGTATAGCCGTGAAAGCCTCTACTTAGTCGCTTTTTATGATTACGTGGAGGACACCATATTTCATATTGTTAATGCCAAGGTAACTTTTATGTTTTCGGGACGGAATCTTCGCAAGGTACGTGTCAGATTGAAAAGTGATACCGGGTTATGTGGGATTTATACAGCACTAAAACCTCCTCAGTGGCCTGCTGAACACTCGTTCAGAGGACTCCATGCGCGGTGCTCCAAATCGCCGCCCACAACTCCAGAAGTTCACATTTATTCGCCTCTTACGATTAGGTAGCTGATCAGTTCTTACTGTATCTAGTCTTATTGTAGCTCATATTCATAACTTCCACCTACGGAGCGCAAGCCCGAGCTAGCCAGTTTAGCTTCTTGAAGAAACTACCTACATTGTACAGAAACCTACAACAAATGTATGAAGAGTATTTTTTACGCATTCATATTATATTATCTATGAAGTTTTTAGGTTACTGTCCAATAAACTGTCATGGAAGAAAATAAAATAATGACAGATCTCGTTTTAACGTTTGATTCCGAGAGCTATTTCGAGAGAAAGCGACAAAAAAGTATAAACATTTTCAAATAGCAATTTTTTTATATTCCGTCAAATTGGTGGAGCATAGAAATATTTTTGTCAGTCAGCAGGATTTCTTAACGTTTGGCATAGAAGGTACTTACCTCAATTTAAAATTAAATATTCACTGCAGTAACTTTTCTAAAACCATAAAAAATAAGAAGAAGCAAGCAGTCAATTAATGATAAGTTTCACAGTGTTCAGTCATGCAAAACTTGTAACTCGGTGTATCACGTATGAAAGTCGATAAAAATAGTAACTAACATTTTGCAAGTTCAAGAGTTTTCATATAAAAAATCAAAATCTTTTCCATAACTGATGATCAACGCTTAATTTTTTAATACCGTGCAACAGTTCATCATGGATTTCAAACACTAAGAAATTTTGCTGATGTGACGTAATTAAAACAAAATATTAGAAAATGGTTGCAAGTTTTCATTGCTTAGCTCTCCGAATATTTCATGTGAGTCACATTTTTGAAGGACGCTGTCTTGTCTTAAATGTTAATGTTGCATTCGAATTGGAAAATAGTTTTTAAATTTTCTAAGTTTTCGTGATATTTACTTAATGTTTTATTACATAAGTACCTTCTTCTGCCAATTACAAACACAACAAAAGAAGAATTAGCGAAATCGGTCCAGCCGTTCACGCGTGATGTCGTGACCAAGGGAAAATGGGATTCATTTTTATATATACAGATTACTCTGCACAAAAATATTCTGTACATCAAGTTTCGACACTCAATTTTCAAAGAGTTTCAAAGAAAATTGACATTTAAAGGGTGAATTTCGGGAAATGCTGAAACATGTATTCTTTTATTTTGGTTAGAAAATATTTATACCAAATTTCAAGAAAATCTATTAAAATAATCCAAGTTTTCCATACAAATTTTCATCGCTCATTTCACACCCTCAAAGGGTGATTTTTAAAATTATCTATAGCCTAAATGTTAGCGCGGACCAATATATATAAAACAAAAAAAGTTTCATCAAAATCCGTCGAGTAGTTTTTGCGTGAAAAGCTAACAACAGACAGACAGACAGACAGACAGACAGACAGACAGACAATAATTTCAAAACTTATATTTTTAGCTTCTGTTACTTATAAAAAGACCCTTAGAAGTATTTTTTTAAATTTATATGCAATGTACAGAATTGACCCTGCTTACAGTTTTATTATATGTATAGATTCAACTAAGTTTACATTATTTAGTGAGTTAACGTATAAAGTTGTAATTGAATTTATGCCTAGGTATGTTAAAAGATTAAACATGCATTTGTATGTTTAACATGTTTATGCAAACAGTAAATTATGTAACTAAGACGTTTTTATTGTATGGACGAGAATAATATTATATACTCCTTATTGTAACGTAGAGGCGCCGTAGAGTCGTAGCAGCGTAGACATACGTAGCACACGTACAGTGTAGCAGTTACGAAAACTCTTCGCGAGTATTTGTTTTTCAAAATCGCATTAAATGACTTTCTATCCGAAACAAATGGATCTTTCCGATAGGCATCATCGAGTGCGATCAATATTTGCTAGAACAGGACACCGTTAAGATGTTTCCGGCCCGTGAAAGTATCGTATTAACTAGTTAAACATTGGCCCGAATTTTTTATCTTGTGCAGCTGGTCGACACGACTAATTACATCAATTACAGGCAAACATGAGAGCGCTCGGGTTTCGAGGCACCCACCTTTGTCAATATTTGCGAAGAACTGCCGGCCGCCACTCGCCGCTCGGAGTCGTGGACGCTTATCCCTCGATTTCCGTCTCCTTGCGGCTAGAAGAAATTCAAAAATGATTTTTGTATAAATTCCGCTTTTTTGCAGTAGTAACAGCATTCAGGACCACGCGTTGTTACATAAATGTCAGAAAAGAGTGTCAATAAGAAAAGCAATGTCGAGTGCGGTCAAAAGTAGGATGGGTGGCCATTAGGCAACATTTAGTGCAGTCCTAAGAAGGATGGGTGTCATTGAGCTAAGCAATGTTCCAGAGTCACATTGTACTTCCAAGGCAGCCTATCAACGATGCACCCGTTACATGTATACGGGCGATTCGATTGGGCGGCACGTTTTCCGCCGCTTTGACGAACGCGAAGTACAACCTACTCATACAATACGGCGTACGCTTATTTAGCTGAATTGCAATCCGGCTAAACGAGAGTGCGCCGCATTACAGAAAAACCCTGTTTTAGGAAATGGCTAGCCGTAATGTAAATCAGCGGAATATACAATCCGACTGCGACATATACACTAAAAGCCGCGCTGCTTCTCTTAAGGCTAATTGTCACATAATGTAGATGTGACTAAAATCCGATCATTCCAAAGAAAAAAAAAACACTGCACAGCAGAAGTAAGAGCAGCGGTTGCGGTAGTACTTTTCCTGTCGAACCCTACAGCTATTAGGTACCTAAGTACTACATTTGGATGTAAGTAAGGATTGTGAATAAAAGGTTAGGTTTGAAAATATTTTAGCTGTTTTCGTGTTTAAAAATTCAATAAAAAAATGACAAGATTAGTGGATATGAGAATTGAGTTGAATCGCGCAAAGTATTAAGGTTTGGCACATTTTTTTGTGATGACCAAAAAATGAACATGTGTGTCTCTGACTGTCGACGACTGAATTAGACATTGTTAGATGGGTAAGCTACAAAAAGGCGATCGCGTACGAAACGCCACGGGCAATAAGAATGAGCCATATTATTTCGCCGACTCAATTTGTTCGCTGTTAGATAAGACCTCGCTAATCCTCGCGTCTCTCACAAATGTGACAAAAGGAATGTGTGTTGTGATATTGTGATCCTGGAATGACGAATGTTCCCTGTGTGTGGCGTATATTGATACGTTAATAAATACGTATAGAGCGAAGGTACAATGCAGGTGACATTTCATTACCTACGGCCAAGGGCTGGGGTCGGGTGGCATAAATAAGTACTTACTTATAATATATATAATTATATATATAATACGAATAAGATTTTATGTAATAAGAATATGAATATGGCATAGGTAGGTGGTGCCTAGGTTACCTTGGGTAAGTATATGTATATTCTTATTAATGGATCGCTTGACAATTATTTTCCTTCTTTTATTTCTCTCTTTAATAATTCGTCTCTACCTACCAATTTGGCCACAGTGGAATTAAATATGAATTAGGTAAGTTATAAGTATTTACTATATCAAGGTAATGGTTAAATAAAGATAGTTGTATTTCTTTAAGTTTAAAAAGTAACTCTAGAATAATTGTTTGCACACTCCCTTTGTACTTATTATGACAGCCAAATAAAAGAAAGGTGCTTCTGACTTACTTAGGTTCTAAAGAGTAAGTAGATCTACCTATAGGTTGTTATTTAAAGTAGATACTTATCTACATAAATTGTGAAACATATGCAATGAAATCTGTAATAAACACACACTCAAAAAATTTATTTTATTTTATTTTTTTATTTATTTATTTAAGTATACCTTATTCTAAGGATACAAGGGTGTGCTTAATGCCTAAAGGCATTCTCTCCCAGCCAACCCTGGGTGATATGGAAAACTTGTGGTAGGCGCATACTTACTACATTATAAGCTATATAATAATATATATAAATTATAATACATAAGATATATATACAAATATATACTTAGCATACATAGTATATACATAATATATATATATATATATATAAAAACATACATATTTTTATTTTAACTCTATGTCAAACAAATAAAATATATTGAGATTGAGAGAAAAACTGATTTTCAAATGATTCAGTTAGTACTCAAGAAATGGTCTCGAACAAGTCTCTTGAAGACACTCTTACTTGGAGCTTTACGAACGGTCTCAGGTAGGGTGTTCCACAGTAGTATAGCCTGAATTGTGAAAGAGTATCGGAAGAAGTCACTTTTATGTGAAGGAATGTCGAGCTTTAGATTATTGGAAGAACGTAAGCCTCTGTCATGAGATGAACAGAGGTAGTGAAAGTTTTCCTTTAAATATTGAGGAGAAGTTGGATCATGTAAAATAGAATACAGAACCAAGAGAATTCTAGAATTACGCCTCTGTCGAATAGTAAGCCATCTAAGCTGCTTTCGGTAACTAGAGATGTGATCGTATTTACGAAGATTGAAAACAAATCGGATACAGTTGTTAAGGAGGCGATCTAGTTTGTCCAGAAGTATTTCATTAAGGTCCGGATATGACACATCACCATAATCAATAATCGGTAAAATTAGGCTATGCATAAGCATCAGTTTTGTTTTGAATGGTAAAAAGTTCTTTAGTCGATATAAGGACTGCAGGGAACCGTTGACTTTACGGCTGATTTCGGCTATTTGTGCCCGCCAGCTCAAACCGCTGTCAAGCTGTAGACCAAGATTTTTTACAGTATTGCTAAAAGGTATCGTTATATTGTTGTACAATATTGCAGGGAGATCCAGAATGTCGAGTTTGGCTAATAATCTTGAGCTGCCCATCAATATCGCCTGGCATTTCAAGGGATTGACATTTATGCCGTGCGCAACCGACCAAAGTTTAATAGAGTTAAGGTTGCGGTTAATGGTATCGATTGCTATATCGAGTTCGTCAATTTTTGAATGGACATACAACTGTAAGTCATCAGCATACAGATGGTACGAACAATCAATGATGGAAGTGATAGAGTTGATAAACAACGAAAACAACAGTGGAGAAAGAATACCGCCTTGGGGAACGCCAGTATAGAGATCAGCCCAATTGGAACACTTCTGTCCCAGGTGTACTGACTGCTGACGACCGCGAAGATACGATGTAAACCACGTTAAGGCAGTTGGCGCTTCGACTAAAGAAATTCGACTAAAGAAATTATATCCAGTACTTGAGACTCTACATTACTAAAAAGCTGTGTGAACTCAAGTTCCCTATCCTCAATACGGTGAGATAAATCAACAAATTATAATATATGTCGTACTTGTGTATGTAGATTATCTTACAATAAGCCTATATTATAGGGTGGCGGAGATTACTATTATTTGTGAGTGTTTGGGAGCGTCGTATTGTCACTCCATTAAGTCGGGCGAGGGGCGGAGTCCGAGGCCACGCCCCCGCGCACGCCCTGCGCTTCACCCCACACGCACTGCCGCTGCGAGCTCGGAGCGACACGACGGCTCACTAAAACGATTTACTCGCAATCGCATCACGTATCCATCCTATTATCCCGTAATTACCTCCTACAATAATCCGAGTCCCGGACCCGCGGCCGGTGCTCGCGAGTTATTAAATCGGTGCGCGCGCGTAATTTGCGAGGCTTCTAAAATATTTCGGGTGGTTCTAGTGGTTAGCGATGGTGAGGAGGAGAGTCAGCGGAGTATGATGCGGTGCGTTGTCGGAGCCAGCGAAGAGTTCGACAGGTCTTGTTCGGTGCGGTGGAAGCGGTCCTCGCGGGGCGTACGTGGCGTCCGTGGCGTGCAGCGTGGCGCAGGGCGAGTGCGGCGAGGGCATGGGCGGGCCGGGCGCGTGGGGCCGCGACGCGCCCGCGCTGCTGAGCACGGCGCTGCTGCTGGGCGGCGCGGGGCCAGACCGCCCGCCGGCGCCGCTCTTCACTATCGACAGCATCCTGGCGCCGCGCCCGCCGCCCGCCATCCCGCCATTGCAGCTGCATCACCTGGCTCACACTCCTTTTCACAGAGCTCATGAACTCTTCGGTGAGTCGTTTTATATCAAAGCATGACTGCCAAGTAACAGAATAACGTCGTCGCATTGAACCTTTTATAAGAAACATCATCATGTCGCAATAGCACTGCTTGCAATATCGCATGTGCGTGTTAAGACATACCTAAGTACCTACCTTTTAGAAGTCTAAATGCGTCTGTTGTGAAATTGCACAAATCCTGTGGTTATAAAGATTAAGTATATAATAAAATAGGCATAGGAAATAGAACAATTCTCAACAAAAAATCTGACGAAGTTCTGATTGAGGCTGATACCTATACTAATATCAGTTTCTACAAGAAGAAATAGGTAGGTAGTAAGTTACGTACCTAGTTGACCTATAGATAGGTACTGAGGCCTGTGAACAAGTGGACAGACATGTCACATTTTAAATCAATTTCCTGAGTTTCATAGCTTTTTTTATAAAAGCATGGTTTGTAACTTAAATTAGAACAAAACAAAATTCCGCTTTATGCCTGGTTGTCGTTCAAGGATCTTTTTTCTCTACTCTTAAGATATTATCCGATAATAATATGAAATGATCACTACGATACCTACTTATGTAACTCTGGTAAAGATTTAAGGGATATACTCGTGTAGTGTACCTTTTTTCGTATCGGGGGGGAAATTTGGGAGAGGATACCGAGTTATGTGGGATTTGTACCGCATTAACATCTCCTCGGTGGCCTGCCTCTGCACTTGGGGAGGACTCCGGGATCTCCAGCGGAACGCACTGGTGTCCTCCATGCGCGGCGCCCCAGAACGGACTCATCCTCGGGAGAGCAGATGTCTCTTCCACCTTTCGATGCTTACGGTGGCATGCGGCCACGCACACACCGCCTTCCTTCCTGTGGCTACTGACTGGACCGATCGAGCTCCCAGTTGCACCGCCCACAATTCCGAAATCCACCTTTTAGTCGCCTCTTACGATCAGGCAGGGGTTACCGTAGCTCTATTCTTAATGCCGAAGCTACAGGGACTTCGTATAGTGTACCTAGGTATGTCTTTGATAGTCCCTGTAGCTTCGGGATTTAGAATAGAGCTACGGTATCCCCTGCCTGATCGTAAGAGGCGACTAAAAGGGGGCTTCCGGGGATGCAAACGGTGAAAGTGGGAGCTTGACACATCCAACTAGCAGCCCCGGGAGGGATGGCGGTGTATGCGTGGCCGCATGCCGCCGTGAACACCTGAAGGTGCAGGAGAGCACAGGAAGAATATAGGCCCGTTCTGGGGCGCCGCGCGTGGAGGACACCGGTGCGTTCCTATGGAGATCCCGGAGTCCTCACAAACGCAGAGGCAGGCCACCGAGGGGGTTTTAGTGCGGTCAAATCCCACATAACCCGGTATCCTCTCCCAAGGTGTCGGGTACCTTTTGAAGGTTTCGCCCCCGATACCAAAAAAAAGGTATGTCTTTGATACGTTAACAAGTTTCAACATTAGATGTACTTAGGCAAGTCTCATCAGTTCAAAATAATGATGTTTTACGAAAAACAGAATAATTTAGGATAGCCTTAATAGCCATTAAGAAGGTTCTGACTTAGTCCTAGGATATAACAGTTCCAACTAAGTAGTCCCCATGACAGGGGTTGGGCTTCACCCCGGCAAACAGAAAATATATTATCTGTGTAAATCACGTTTGGAAAGAAAACATTACGATAAAACGTATACATCTGAGAGTTATTTAAAAATCACAATATCATGGCCACAAAGCTGCACTTGGCCAGCGTGATAAATTACGGGTGTTGCTGCTGTTAATGATGATGGTGTGTCCCGTTTTAGAATACCTACAAAGATACTAAATAGGAATAAACACTTCTAAAAATATTCTTTTTATATCCAACTAGTCGCTGCCCGCGACTTCGTCCGCGTCCACTTTGGTATTAGTCATAGCATGTTATATAGCCTATAGACTTCCCCAATAAATGGAGTAATCAACACAATAATAATATAATTTTTCAATTCGAACCAGTAGTTCCTGAGATTAGCGCGTTCAAACAAACAAACTCTTCAGCTTTATATATTAGTATAGATTTTATATTCACTAAATAGGTTTAAAGTTATTTCCTTAAACAGTATTTTTCACAGAATAAGCTTAAATAACTGAAGAATCTTTTAAGGGCAAGTTTTCTTTGCATGTATGCTGCAATAAAGCAGATTGGTATATTAAGATTTTTTAAGTACCTAACTAAGTATCGATATATTTTTCTTAATATTATTGGGATTAAATACCTATGTGCTTTAGATAAATAGATAATACCCTCATCATCATTTGATTGCGACATGAAGAAGTTTTTATGGCCCGTACACCACAACGTCAGTCGCATACAAAAATAAGTACCTACCTAAGTATGATACAAAGAAGCAAGCATAATGCAAATTGCGGGTTGACTTATAGCTTTAAAGCGAATTCCTTTATAGAATTCATAGTAAAAGCTATAATTTGCTGAAATACATACTCATATGTACCTGCATATTTATAACACAATAATATGTTCCATAAGCATATATTGTTACACCATAATGACTGATACATTGCCCCAGAGCCCAAATGCACCCTACAAAACCCTACAAGGGTTGTATCTACTTTCAAAAATGGTACCATACAAGCTAACACTCTCCACTTTTATTAAAGTGGAGGTGCTATTCCATTGAGGAGATTTTAGCGTGGAACGAATCTCGGAATAACCCAGTATCTTTCTAGCATATTATTTATCTTATTATTATGTCATATTTTTAATTGTAAATATCTTCTGTTCCATTGAATTATCTTCAATGTGTTCAATTAATGACAACATACGATTACAATGGTCATTTTTTAGATAAAATTTGCTCACCTCAATGACCAGTTGCCACTGTGTTATTCTGAGTACAAATCCTTATTACTTTTGGTTGATTCATTCTTGTAAAGAATGTAGGTAGTATTCGTAGAACGCAAAAATTATGCTAGATAGTCGTAAAATAAAATACTGTCAATAAAAAAGTAATGAAATCTTGGCAATAATGCTTGCTTTGTCTTTTAAAGATCCTGGTGTATTTATTCATCAATAAATAAATAAAATAAAAAAATTCAGGATATAATATAACCGTACCTACCCATGAGTAACTAATCCGATGAATTTATTTGTTTCAAACATTAAGAAAAAACCACAATTTTCGTGTTTGGATAATCTTCTTTATAATTTAGGCCATTTATTAAACAAATTGGAAAATACCCGTACTTTTACTTGTATTCTTGGAATTCTTTATTAAGATACTTGGAATCGTGTTTACCAGATAGCTTTTGTTAAATAAGTTTTTTGAAATGTCATCGAAATAAATTTTTCATTTTGCTACAATAAATCGAAGATATATGTCAAGAAGGACCTATTCATTACCTTTTATTTTGGCAATAGCTTTAGAATATATCTTTATACCTATTATGTACCTATGTAAAAATGGTGTTCCTTAGTTTCTCTAACACTCAAGAACGGCATGAACGAAGTGATGTTTTTGAAGTGAAAACTTCTTTAGCTGCGTTGAGCACTTTTGTGGGATGGGTAAAAACTGTGAAACTCGCGTCAGGTCACGTGTACTGATCGAAAAACCGTAAGACGAAGGGGGGACAGCTGATGACGCGATGACGGCTCGACTGTCTATACTTGTAAAATTCGTTTATATTAAGTATTTAAAATTAAAATATGGTCATTGAACAAAGTGCATCTATTAATGAAAAAAGTGACGAAGAAATAGTGAAAGAAAATGAGATAAAAATACTAGATAGAAATTAATAGGTACTGATAATTCAAGCAATTCGTGCGGAATTATTCCCTAACGATTCCAAGACATCAAAAATGCACAATGTTAATGTTTTCACTTCTGCCGGCACTCCCGGAATGCAACCCGTTTTTTTCAACCCTTTTCATGTCCCACGGCTCCTCTCGGAAATGAGAGGGAGATGTATGCAAACCGGTAATCCGTGGTCCACCGCGTTGGCTAAGTATGGAGTGGTGGACATCATGCCTTTGAGAAATTATGTGGAACTCTCAGGCATGCACTGTGATAGAAAAATATCGTAATATAAATATCACAATGTTTTTCCTCATCTTGGTTTCAACTCAATCTTACGGGTAGAAACCCCTATCTTTTCTCAGTCATCGCTGCTCACTAATTTATAGTTTTAAGTATTTGTAAAAGTTCAGGGCAGACTTAAGAATTGAGAAAATATAGAAAGATAGTAAAGCCTTGTGAGCTTTAATTAATAAAGAAAAAAGGAAGCTTTAAAATTTTATATCATTATTTATTTAATATTTTATTTGTCATTTAATAGTATTTTTGAGTTACGTCCGATAAAGTTATCCGTATTTGGTTCGACATAGTTTAGTTACAGTGTCGAATAAAATAACAGTGCATACATGTGTTTTGGGTTGCCAAATAAAACATAAATCTAAGTATAACAGTGGACTCTTAAATACATATACATGTACTTTTAACGAAACCTTAAATTTATAGTTTTAAACGGGGCCACTGAAACCTGGTTTTAGATATCAGTCATTTTTTGGAAGAAGTCTCAAATTAGGATCCAAATCGAAAATATTATGTGCGCGTATGCGGAGGGTGAATAATTATTTTTAAATAACTGGGGGTTTGTCTTCCCGAAATGATTTCGATTTTTATTTGTTATACTCGTAGGTAGTAAACAATCTAGGTACTATTTTTAGGGACAGTAAATGAGTATTGTATAAGTTTTCACTAACTTTTTTGGTAGCGTTAGTAGCGTATAGCTTTTTATACCTATATATTTTCTGCTATCATTGCCGTTTATTTTGTACGTTAATAAAATTCACTATTATGTCGGTTGTGTGTAAATCTAACCCTAAACTTTAAAGGTTAAGAAATAAATTGTCATACTTTATTCACACAACGCAACGTATTGATCGACCAAAGTTCCAATTTTCCTATAAGTACCTAAAAATGTAAGTGTAAAAAAATTCACGAGCACGAAAAATGTAATCCTTGTGGAGTTGAAATAAATAAACCGAGAGAACTGAAATTGACAGACTTTATGTCAGATCAATCAATGACATAGTAGTTATTGTATAATATCTTAGACTAAGAATAATGTCCTTACATAATATTATGTGCCAAACCAGTACTTGTGTGGTCACAAGTACTGGTTGTTGGACGATGCATGTGGCATAATGCTGCCGTCATAATGAGAAAAGGCTCATCTAACATTTTATGGAGAAAATCGAGTTTAAAGTTTTGATTTGTTTTTGGCGAAAAAATTCCACAATAATTTTAGTTTCGAAAATAGATGAATTAAAATAAATTCATTTTAAGGATTCCTATACAATTACTTATTGAAATATAAGTTTTTATTTTATTTGCATTTAATAAATAATCAACATTACCTCTATCCCCTCACTTCACCTCTAGTCAAAGATTTTTGGTAGTAAAGGCATACCTAACTGCTAGTTGTGACTTTTCTTTTAAATTAAATATCAAGGTCTAGTTGGTAAACTTTAAATCAAAGAGGACATCTGTGTTAATTATGCGTTTAATATTTTAATGCAGGTCAATTATGCCTTTTCAAGTAAATAAATTATATTTATCGTAATAAAACTAAAAGCCGCATCTCTGCTTATGTGACCTTTTGACTTACTATAGGTCAGATGTGCTCTTTTTACGTACAATAATTTTAAAAGTGGCTCAGTTGTGCCTTTTAAGCTTACGATATTTTTGTTTATCTTGTTCCTAAAATTTCACAAAAAATATTGGCAGATGGGCCTTTTTTCTGATTCCGAATATGTATAAGTACAACTCAATTTCGGAAAAAATGTTAGTTGTGCCCTTTTTCTTTATGACGGCAGAATGGTAACCAAGCCGGACTGCCGATCGGAGGGTTCCAGGTTCGACCGCGTAATCCTCGGAACTGAAGTTTGGTGTAGTGTCGTCGACGGTGACGTGGTCCCCATAGCATTCAATACGTGCAAGTCGGTGGGAGCACCGACCACGCGGAGTGTGTGAGGCCAGGTTCCCTCGACTAGAAACATCTACAAATGTGTTGAGACAATAAACATTTTTTGAGTTTGAGTTTGAGACATCACCGCTCAGAACCCCTTTAGAATTCACATAGGAAATCATTTAAATTTTTTTCCTATTTCATTTTGGTAACCTTTAACCTATACCTCCTGACTGACTGATGACCGCTTTATCTTACTGCGCCGGTAGGTACTCTGCTTGTCTCGCCAAGTAAGCTCACTAGTCAGCTTCTGATATCAATTTTACATATTGTCAGTACTTGTGTCCGTTTTATTTTTGAGCTTGTGGCGTCGGGCTGCCGAAACCCGCATTGTACCTACGCCACAATAGTTTTTATACGCTTATTGGGTTTCCTTATTTTGTAATTTAAAATAGAACCAACCAAAAAAAGCATCAAAAAAGAGAACCGCTGTGATTACATAAAGTATGCATGGAGCCAAATATAATTTTCAAAGTTTTTGTATTAGTCAAATTGTATTTGTGTAAAACCTCACCTGTTTGTGACAGAATGAGATCTGTCCGTTCACGTAGTGTTTGTATGAAAAAGGCTATCAAAACTATATAATAATATACTGTTTAAATGCTGGGAAATAACTCGAAGAAATCCTGTCCGAAAGCAAGAAGTTTTATCTCGGGAGATAAAGATAGCAACTAGAACCATGTCGCGTACCTACTTTAAAAGATGACTTAGGACTTGCAGCCTAAGAGACGCCCGAATCATTTCTTAACTGATAATTTAAAAAAGAATAGAGTGGTAAAATCAAAATAACTACTTAAGCGGTACGCAAAGGGGTGGAGGTCACAAAAAATTTAGTTTACGGATGAGTGATTTTTTACAATTGAGCAATATTTTAACAAACAAAATGACCGTACTTATGCTGAAAGCTCTAAAAAGCTTCCCAATTAGTCAACAGGGTACAACGTGGGTATTATCCGACTTCAGTAATGGTTTGGTGGGGTGTTAGCTATGAAGGAGTGACTGAGCCATTTTTTTAAAATGGTATCAAAACATCAGCACAAATGTATCAAGATTCTTGATGATGTTTTGATATCATTCTTGAGAAGGTAGTTAAGTCCCTTAACTACACCATGTTCAATAATTAAGGACAGTCCTTTCAGCAGATTCGGAGCCGAGTCATAAAGCTCGATCCACCGAATCTTGGTTAGAAACTAACGTTCCGGACTTCATCAGAGCTCAAGACTGGCCGTCATATAGTCCTGATCTTAATCCACTGGATTATGATTTATGGTCACTTTTAGAGAGCAAGGTTTGCTCTTAACGCCATAATAATTAGTAGTCCCTAAAACATACATACCACTTCTTTTTATATTTTTTTACATCAGCTTTATACATATATTTTAATAGTTTTATATTCGGTCCTAACATATGAAATTGCTGATATTCAATACTGGCAACATTAAAATCAAATATCTTGCGTTTGATTAGGAATTCCAAATTCAAATTTATATCGAAATAAATCCAGTAAAATATTGTTTTAAAATTCATATTTAATTTGTTTTACCGACTTCCAAAAGGAGGAGGTACTGTATTCGGCTGTATGTATTTTTTTTATATATGTTCACCGATTACTCCGCCGTTTGTGGACCGATTTTCAAAATTCTTTTTTTGTTCGTATGCTTATACTCCCGAGGTGGTCCCATTGTCACCAAATCAGGATCTGATGAGGGGATCCCAGGGAAATCGAGGGGAACTCTCGAATTTTATAGGCACACACATTGATTTTCTTATACTTTCTGAAGCATTAGAGATATTTGTGCATAGTAATCATCATCTCATGTTGCTGAGCTGATGATGGAAGGTACTGCGACAGTGAGGAGTTGAGAGCAAATTCTTTCAATTACTGGTTTTTTAATCGAAATCTCACATTTCTGAGGTGGTCCAACTGTCACCAAGACAAAGTCTGATGAGGGGATTCCAGAGAAGTCGAAGGGAACATTCAAATTTTATAGCACAACAAAATGATTTTCATATTTTTACTAAAGCAAAACAGGCATTTGTGTATAATTTTCATCATATCATGTCGCTGAGCTGATGATGGAAGGTACTAAGACGGTTAGGAGTTGAGAGCAAATTCTTTCTATTAATGGGTTTTTGTTCAAAATCTTACATTCCTGAGGTGGTCCATCTGTCACCAAGTCAAAATCTGATGATGGGATCCCAGAGAAATCGAAGGGAACATTAAAATTTTATAGCACTTCAAATGATTTTCATATTTTTACGAAAGCAAAACAGGCATTTGTGTATAATTATCATCATATCTTGTCGCTGAGCTGATGATGGAAGGTACTACGACGGTTAGGAGTTAAGAGCAAATTCTTTCAGTATGTATGTTTTTGTTCAAAACCTTATACTCCTTAGGTGTTCCAACTGTCACCATGTCAAAATCTAATGATGTGATACTAGGGAAATCGAGGGAAACACTGAAACTTAATAGGCACACACATTTTTTTAGTCATATTTTTTAACATAATATAAATATTTATGTCCGGTAATTATCATCTAATGTTGCTAAGCTGATGATTGAAGGTACAACTCCTCAAAGGTTAGGAGCTGAGAGCAAATTCTTTCATAAATTTATACGTTTAGGTGGACTGATAGTAGTTTCAGGCTATAAGATGGCTATTAGATAACATGATTATAAAAGGTAAAAACCTCTTTAACATTTAGAAGTTAAGTGATTTTTTTTCCAATTATGCTTATACGTATGTACAGAATTATAAAAGTTACTAAAAAGAGTGAAATAAATTAAGTTTTTAACAAAAAAATAGAACCGACTTCAAACGGTAAAAAATTAAATTGTTCAGTACCTTCTTCTTCTTGCTTATGGTAATTACTCTTAAAACTATTTTTGGAGTCGGGCCCTTAGTAAAATGTCCTGTTGTAGTAAATATAGTGTACCTTTCGTTACGAATGGGCACCGACTCTAATATAGTTTTAACAGTCATTACCATAAGCAAGAAGATATAGGTACTGCCCCACTGTCTGTACTGTCGGTGCCCATTTAGAACGAATGGTAAGACATTTTAGTAAGGGCCCGCCTCCAAAAATAGTTTTAAGAGTAATTACCATAAGCAAGAAGAAGTAGGTACTGAACAATTTTATTTTTTACCGTTTGAAGTCGGTTCTATTTTTTTGTTAAAAACTTAATTTATTACATCATTGGTTTGAGCTTCAACATTGCTATAATAACAACTATGGACAAATAGAAAATTCGCTGTATTTACAAATACGAGTTCCACCAGCACCACAGCACAGCTCACCACAGCACCAGAAACTACTCGAAGAATTATCGACGTATACTTATTGACCAGGCACCGCTAACGAACGAACGGTGCGTTTTTGGTTTCTGTTTTGGAAATTTCGATTTACACAATGAGACTCGTGGACAACCTGATAATCAAGTGAATAACGAAGAATTGAAAGTAGATCCATCTCAAACCACTTCTGAATTAGCCCACTCCTTCAGGATTCCCTAGACCATATACTCTGCACATCAAACGGTCACCAAGTTAGAGCAGCTGCGAATGGAACCTCTGCGTCACCCACCATGCTCTTCAGATCTTGCCCCAACCGATTATCACTGTGTTCAAAATTTGGATAACTTTTTGCAAGGAAAAAAATTCAAATCTGATGAGGCAGTCAAAACCGCCTTCAAACAGTTCATAGACTCTCGCTCCCAGGATTTTTTTCCAAAGGGATCAGTGATCTGCCTATAAATTGGCGGAAGTGTATCGATAACAACGGCGCATATTAAATAATAATTTCATTCAAAACTTGTTTCACTTTTTTGATACTGAACGGCAATTTCATAATGTAAGGACCTAATATAAGTACATCCAAATGCTCTAAGAGTACAGTACAATAAAAAATGTTGTTTTTCATTGTAACAACATTTATGGCAAGACTAAGTATATACCTACTCTCGAGTTGTCGACTATAGACATAGATGCTATATTTCATGGTACCGATCCTTTTAACTTCTTTCTTACTTCAATACGAGTTAATCCATCAATGTTAATGTCCAATTGAGACAATACCTTCTTACGCAAACAGAAACATTTCTCTTCCCTAGCAAGACACGAGAGCCGCGGTTAGCCCCAAGCCATCCCTCGCGTCAGGGGATCGAGGGGCGAAGACAGGGTTTATCTCAATTAAAGGCTTTTTTCCTCTTACATTGAAAAATATTTTAAAATGTCTAAATATCCTTAGGCACTGCGGATTGTTGCCACAAAAATAATGTTTAAAAACTACTTAATTTACATTTTTATAGACTTGCTTCACAAATAACGGGTGAAGACCGTTATATCATTAAGATAATATTAATTAAGATTTAACGTAATCATATAATTTTTTTTAACTTACGATTGATGCCTTTTGCTGTACCTATTAAAAAATATCCGTTGGGCCTGCACTTCTGCACTCTACCATAAAATGATTAAAACATTCGAAATTATTGAAGCTACGTTAATTAGGTACCTATAACTTTTCAGCATGTCAATGTTTGTCGGTCGGGGAATTGCCAATGAATATTATTACATAATTTTTAACATATGCTATTAAACATTAATCATGGTTATTGTAGGTTAATAAGTAGGTATTCTAAATTTTGCCTTTTTTCAGTCAATGAACAAAATATAATTAAACATTATACATATTACTTTCTTGCCAAACTCAAATAACGCTAATAAATACATAATAAACCTAACAAAAACTCATCTAAATCAGTTAAACCATTATGATATGATATGATTTATATGAAGATAAATAATAATTACCTTAAACGTTGATTGTAGCTCCCCCTGGTGAGTTCAGTTTATAAAATCTATCTAAGAACAGCTGCTGATAAACCTCAAATATTTTACAAAAAACCTTATGTAAATTGGTTTTGTCGTTTAAGAAAAAAATTACACGTTTTAAATGTGCACAAACAACATCTCACCCTAAACGCATAATAATAATACCTTCTCAGGGTAGGTAGGTTTTTAGGGTTCCGCAGCTCAAAAAAACTTCTTACGGTTGTTTGTCTGTCAAGATCTGTTTGTAATCACTTATACATAGTTATCACATTATAATGGCATATACACGCAACGCACATTTATTTTGAAAATCACAATTAAATTCACTTACCAACTACGAGTAGGCTATGTTTAAAAAGTAATATCCAAGTAAAGTTAATAGACACTAATTCGATAGAAAAAATATTGCCAAAAGAACTGTATTATTAACAATACGCGTTTATATTTAGAGTTTAAAATAATGGAGAAGCAATGTGGTCGCTGCAGCCCATGGACGTCTACACACAAACTTAAACAAGCACAAGTCTTGTCTTGTCCTAGGTAGTATACAGCTGCCCTGCTACTCCGGAAGCTGATGGTCGCCTCATGTAAGTCTGGCCGGCATCTGGGCCTTTCCACCAAAACACAACAGAATTGATTCACCCGCAGAAGTGGGTGTTGCGGTGGTACTTCCCTGGGCGAACTATTAAAGTCCTACCACCTCCAAAATACATGGTCTGCAATAGACAATATCTCTCTTCTAAGTATTATATTTCTGGCTGCAACCCTTTTTGCGTCCCACAGCTGGGCACGGCTCTCTCCCCATTATTGCGGAGGCCTGAGCTTACTCCACCACGCTGCTCCAATGCGGGTTGGTGGAGATGCGGGTTAGTGGCCAACCCGCTGTCGGAGGTTTCAAACCGCCCATAAGGCCTCTGACAAGGCTTAACGACTGTTATCTAATAAATTACCATTGCAACATTTTTAACTGGTGTCACCATTTTTCATATAACTAACTGCTAACAGCATTGCCGACAGGATCTCATATTACGTGCGCGTATTTTAAAATCGATACGGCTTAGGCGAGAGCCCGCGGAAATGCAGGGCGGCGGCGAACCGCCGATAGCGCCTTAGCAATACGCTGGCGGCGTTAAAAGCTTTTACATTTCTATCGGAAATAATACAGTGTAATACCTCGCCTCCGACCTCAGAAGTATGCAAAAATATACCATTTTTATTCCAAGCGTTAATATTTTGAAGAACGCGCCGGCCCGAGAGGGCTCATGGGGCCCTAAGCTGGGATATTCACACTTCGCTAACTCTACCGCATGCTAATTCTAATAGGCGATGACACTTTAAATATTTAGTGACACGTGTTTATTTTAGATAGTAGCAAATCACATCTGTAGTGAAATTTTCATTTAAAAAATATAGTTTTATACCTAGTTACAATTACAATCTTAAAATAAATCTAGATTTTTTTATGATTTCAGATCCAAAACGAAAAAATTGATATAATCTTAAAATAAAAATTTAAAAAAATCAATCGGTTATTCATAAAAATAAAAAAAATATTCAAAAAAGCTCTTAGTGCAAAACGAAGTGTTTTCTGTTAAGAATTACGCGCTCAACTCGAACTATAGTTAATACTAAGTTAGAATACTACATGACTCGACAATTTTAAATTTGATTAATGAATTACTTTAAATTTTATATACTCTTGGTATATTTCTATAAAGCTGAGAATTTTTGTAAGCTTTATATGCAAAATAATTTCATAGTAAAAAAATTAAGAAAAAACGGTGAAAATATTGATTACGAAGTGATTACGTGCTTTTATGTTAAAAGTTTTTGGTGTTTTATTTTTAAAATATTGAACAATCTATTAATTTTAATTGTTTTTCATATATTAACTCCTCATCTGCGGACACTTGATATTCAACTATGGCGTTTGTCTATTAATAAAACATAAATAATAAAAATATTTTGTATTCACAGTATTTTTTGTGTGGCTTATAATTTTCCCTTAAAATCAGGGTATTTTCAGAAAAAGTACAAATCACCAAATAAAACTTTCTCATGTCATGTAATACCCGAACCGAATTTCAGGACCGGGTATTACATGACTTATTTTTCTGCAAATAATCCATACATTCACCTCTTAAAAGGAATTACTTACACCTATTTCTACCCTGTAAATATCATATTTTTTATGATTAATTACAGATAGGTTGGATCCCACTAGTAAGTAATTGGTAAAGTATTGAATTTATCTCTAGCAGAAGTACTCTGTTAAGATGATAATTATCCAAGAGTGGGGTTACGGAATTAGAGGGCCTAATTACTACCTTAGGCCCTCTAGTAGGTACCCCGCGTCCGAAACTTTGTGAATCTCATTCTTGGATAGAAGGATAGATAGAAGAAATTCTAGCAATATTACTCATTCTGTAGATTAATGTCAGTGACTACGCTAATCTTATGCATTCGTGAAAAGGAAACGGTCTGAGAAAGCAAAAAAAAATTCTTACAAAGTAGTTAGTCCGAGAAGGTTTTAAATTAAAATGTAACATTTTAATAGCATCCAATTACGAAATATTTCACGATGTTTACTAATATGTATTTGTTTCTAATATATGTGAAGAACACGGGTGGAAGATACTCTTCAGAGCGATCGGGTTGCTATCTTTTTTGAGCAACTTTTGTGTTTCTGTGGTAGAAATTTGAATACATGAAGATTTTTTCAGTCTTACAATTTTATAAGGCACGTGTTTAATATTTGACCCAGTGTTACTCGTACTATTTTAACGAAGTAAATGATAGATCGAAACTATTAAAGCTTCGATAATGTAACTCAATGCGTAAAAAATGTATGTAAAAATAAACACTACGAGGTTTAAGTGCTAACTAATTTAAAACTGTGAATTTATAACAAAACGAAAGAGTCAAAATGCATTTGTAATATTTAGTAATTATTTGTAAGTGCTGATTATTAAAATGAATAGGGTTACGAATGAAATGTTTAGCAGTCTACATGCAATGTTTTGGATCTGATACAAAAATGTTCTATATGAACAGGTGGGAAAAATTATGCCATTTTATTATATTAATGCTTTAAATGCATAATAATTATATTCAAGATAATTATAAATACGTGAATACCTCATGTTTTGTAACCATAATTTTGTAGAGAGTGACTGACATCTGACTCTGACATCATCGATAAGCTTATCGATGTCTCTTATCGTCCAAGATATATTACTTTTACAAATTAACTTCTTAATTTTCAAAAAAAATTTTTTTTGAAATTCCATAACCAAACACCACTATAATAAATATCCTTGAAAATAATTTAAACTTGACATTGTTTCAGATTTTCACAAAATATTAATGATGACTATTGACTATGAATGATAAATAGAGAAAAGTGGATTCCCAAAAATATTCGACTAAAGATTATTATATGCGCTTGCTGCATCGATAAAAATTGTTTTTTCTAATAGTTCCTCTATTGTGTGACCCCTGGGATTGAGATGACAAAGTGTTAAACTGTGTTCTGGTAATAATTTACATTATTTTCATAAATAAATTAATTAGTTTTGGAGGAAAATAAAAATTGTTTTGTGTGTGTAGTTTTATTTTAGTTACTTTACTCTTAGATCCGTGTCTAATAAAGACAGATACAACTATCGATAAGCTTTAATGTACCTATATCGACAACAAAATTCGAAATAGTCACTCGCAACACTATTTGTCAAGCACACATGCGCTTCACACGCATACTGAGGTATTCTGTTTTTGGTCTCGCCTAGTTACGCTTCTGCCAATCTTCTATACGTAGTATATATAAAAAATCTACGATCAAGACAAACAACGGGATAGGTGGTAAAAGCTTATAATATAAGCTTGTAAAATAAAATCTTATAATATGAGCTTGTAAAATAAAAGCTTATAATATAAGCTTGTAAAATAAAAACTTATAATATAAACTTTTAAAATAAAAACTTATAATATAAGCTTGTAAAATAAAAGCTTGTTAAAAATACAGAAGCATTATTCGATATATTATGTATAAAATTTACATGAATGTGTCAAGTGTTATTATTACTGTAATACTCATCTGCTACTTCATTTAAATAAATTAAAAAATATATATAAAATGTTAGGACCGCTTTATATAAGTATGTATACTTGCAAGTTCCCACAATGTCATTTGAATGACTATGAGCAGAATGTGCCGCTTTCCTTTTCCAGGAAGGTGTTTTTTTTCATGTAAAATTTTACTTAATTTTACTACATATTTAATGACGAGGGTGGCTAGGTTCAGGCATTAAAGCCTGCAGTGCCGTAAACGCAGCGTGGTCATTAGCGGGTCCTGCGCCAGATGGCCCTACCAATTGCATAATTTCTGACTGCTTTACTAATTAATAAAAAAGTGTACTAATCTGGAATAATAATATAGTCTTTGTCTTTCTCTTAATAGTTAATAACAACCATAGATATGTATAAAGTCAAAGCGCAACAACACAAAAGTTTACGTTGACAATTTTAGTTATTACGGTCAACTACCTTAATAAATTTAAAATATTTTTGATACTTAGGCTTAATACCATGTCCTGCCTACAGGAGTGGGAAGTGCAGTGACGGGCACAGCTGGAGGCTATGCCGGGCTGTACAGCGGGTACGCAGCGGCGGCACTGGCGGGGCTCGCGGGGCCGCCGCCCAAGCGCAAGCGCCGGCACCGGACCATCTTCACGGAGGAGCAGCTTGAGCAGCTCGAGAGCACCTTTGACAAGACGCACTACCCCGATGTGGTACTTCGCGAGCAATTAGCACTGAGAGTCGATTTAAAAGAGGAACGTGTAGAGGTATGTACATACTCATACTTACTCAAGATATGATACATTTATGTATATAAATAATAATTAATGGTGATACGGGTGTCGTTCACGATAGGACAGTCTCCGTAGATTAAAATTATAGTATACGACGTAGGTAGGTATATATCAGCGGCTTCATTAACTAAACAATATAGTCCTTAAAGTCACTCATATCACCACTCGACAATTCGTTCGACTGCATAGCGTAAAGCTGGAAGTATATCAATTACAGACATTCCCATTCCCAGTTTTGGCCATAGTTGGAATTCAGAGTTAGAAACTTGAAAAAAGTGATGTACCGCGGTATTTTCATTACCTTGTTGTACAAAATTATAATACCATGTATTTCAGTAGTAATCAAGCAAGAATAGACAAAATGACAAGACATTGTACTCGTATCATCACTCTCAGGGGTTATCCATACTTCCATACTAATAATACTATTAATATACTAATACTAATATACTAATTACTAATATACTAATTAATATTATAAATTTGAAAGTAACTCTGTCTGTCTGTCTGTCTGCTACTATGTCACGCTTAAACCAATGAACCGATTTTGATGAAATTTGGCATAAACATAGAAAGGACGTTGAAAAAGGACATAGGCTACTTTTTACCGCGGGAAAATATCTCATTCCTACGGGAAGCAAATGAAATGAATGAAATGCGCCGTGTAGTGTTATAAATACACTATTTGTTATTACTTACTTCATTCACGTCCATTATCGTATTTTATAACTAATATCCTTTTGTTTTATTCTTATACTCTGGTTTTCCTTTATTATTTCTTTACAAAATAATTTACTCTCTGTGTTTGTTTATTTACATTTTGACGCAGCTATCAAAATTGTCATGTGTCTTTTATGTTTCTTGTTTTTTTATTCGTATTACGGCATTGTATAAAAATCCTTTTAGCCATTCAATATTAAAAGAAAAGAAAAATTTTATGTTTCTTATTTTATTTCATAGATTAATAAAGTATAGTATTGTCTTTGGCTTATTCATATTTTATTATATAGCCTGTTAATCAATATTTTAATCTATACATAAAGATGAAGAGTTTGTTCGTTCGTTCATTTGTATGTTTATTTGTACGCACTAATCTCAAGAACTACTGGTTCCAATTGAAAAAATATTTTTGTGTTGGGTAGTCCATTTATCGGGGAAGGCTTTTTTAAAGGCAGACGGGCCGCGCTGTTTTAAGCGCGATCACCGTCGCCTATGGACACGGGCAACCCCAGGGGAGCCACCCGAGGGCTTTAGGCTATATAACATCATGCTATGACTAATACCAAAGACCACGCGTACGAAGTCGCGGGCGGCCACTAGTACTTAATAAACGACTCTACATTTCAAGGTAGTTTTGCTAACGATGCGGATCAAATTAGTGAAAGAAATAGGATTATTTGTTTCGCCGAGAACCGAGAAGGTAACATGCAATAGACAATTTTAACTTAGAGGTTAAGGTAGGTACATTGAATTATATACTTATTCTATATACATTTGAAACAGCATTGTCAGGCAAATAACGATAAGAAGCCGGAAAAAATAATTGCGACAATCAAGACTTTAGGTGTCAGCGAAAATGAAAAAAGTAAACGTGTACGTTTGTAAAGGGGGGATAGAAAGAATAGAGTCTATTCAAAAAAAGAGAGGAAGAGGTAAACTTAGAAAACAAGACATGTTTTTTAATCAAATTTTTGTTTCCAAATCCGAGGATTGAGCACGTCTGATACAATTGTTTTTTATTTATGTATTTATTTAATTCAGGCTACGAAGGCTCATATTTTTACACGCTTTTTATTAGCTTCACCTGTATGTTTGTATGTTTGTATGTTTGTATGTTTGTAACCGACTTCTTTGGGCGCGATTTTGACCCACTTTAAACGGCCAGATTTCGTTCAAACTTTGTAGATTTATTGAGGACCGATGACAATACAATAATCTCATAACTTTATGTTAAAGTCGTAACTAGGATCATCAGGATAAAATAAAATATACGAGGGGCGGCTGATAAGTTCGTGGCCTAAGGTACTTTAACACGTCTAAGCGTCTGGTTAACTTGAAAATTTGCATAGGGGTCAAGGGCCGATGATAATACAATAATTTGAGAATAAAAATCCAACTAAAAAATTAAAAATAAATAATGTAGTTTAAAAAACTAAAAACACGCTTTTGTGAAAATACGAACTAAAAAGTAAAAAAATAAGAAGAAAATGTATTTTACTGTAAAAAAAAAGCGGGGGGTGGTTTTTACCACTGTTACTGTTGACACCATGCACCCCACGCTTTTTTTTACAGTAAAATACATTTTCTTCTTATTTTTTTACTTTTTAGTTCGTATTTTCACAAAAGCGTGTTTTTAGTTTTTTAAACTACATTATTTTTTATTTGGTATTATTTATTTATCAAGGTCGGGAAGAATTAGATAGGGAGTTCTTCAGTTTAACACTAATAAACATTAGGTACATAAATGATTTGCTTTAAGAAGCTGTGGACTGGACAGGAATACTTACTGACGAATGAGCCGATAAATACAAAACATAAGATTATTTTTGATTCGCTTTTCCTACGTGTTTAAAATGATAAATCTTTAATTGACTTTAATTAGTGTATGACCAGCGATGGCCGAGTGGTAAAGACCGCGTATTTTGTCGCTGTTCCACGGTGATGGAAAACATGGTGATAAGTATTTAATTACGATGTTTTCCATCACCGCGCATGCCTGAGAGAAACTCATAATTTCTCGAAGGTGTGATATCCACCAATTTGCACTTGCCCAGCGTATTGGTCTATGGCCTAAATCTCTCTCACATGTAAGAGGAGATCTGTGCCCAGCAGTGGGACATAAAAAAGGTTGAAACAAAATTTCGTGTATAATGAAAATAACACTTTAAATGCGGAAAGACCGGAACCAAAATATTTTAAGAAAAATTATAGTGTTTTATAATAATTTAAGCTCTGTAGAATCAACGTTTAAGATTTTTTCGAGGCGGAAAGTTTAGATGTAGAGAAGGGCCAATATGTCAATAAGGCTGACGCGACATTTGGACGACCAACAGACTGTGGGTGGCCCGGACCAAAAAACCGTATTAACTTCAAGTGCCTGCTGTGTACAGCTGTGACTCTAGTTTAATCTTTTGCTCATAGGAATTTAAGATTGGGAAAGTTATATGTATATTGAGCAATTTGCTACGTAAGTTATCTAATGCTTAATCAATATTAATTGCTAATTAGAAAACGAAAACTTTTTCTTGCCAAATATTAAATTGATTTATCATTAGAAAATCTTTTATCATATCACTGAATAAACAATAAAAACCAATACTGAATGTTTCAATCAGTTACTTAAATAAATAAGGACTTTAACGACTAAAGAAGCCATACTGCAATTAATTGTTTTGGAAAAACAAAATGGTGAATCACAGACCGGGATTAAGTGTAAAGTTAGAATTAAAAAAAATAAAGAACTTTCCATAACTTAACGTGACACAAGTATTGATCTAGGGCTTGACGAGAAACTGATCGTGTTATGTACGATAGTACCAACCAATCTTAAAAAAAGTCCTTCGTACTCAATATATTTTACACTTATGTGACAAGTTATGTCATTAGTCATTACTTACACAAGTGAATTTGACAAACAATATAAATTCGCTTTGCAACGGCAATTTAACGATTCGCATTAGCATAATACATTCATGACGTTTAGTGTGTCGTAGAGTGTACCCGAACCCTTAGTTTGTGCTGATGAATGTGTGGATGTTTGCTGGCTACTGGTGTTCACTAGTCGAGTGTGTGCGGACCACTCCAGAAGCCACCCAGACGGCCAGTCCGATGTTAATGTTTACTCGTTTGCATTTTTCTTACATAGTTTCTGTTATGCAAATTAAACCATTTTTGACTCTACAACTCCGCACATGTTACTAAAAGCTGGCATTTATTGACCTTTGCCATTTTATCTATTTTCTTAACATGAAAATTACGGTGTATATAACTAAAATAATTACATAAAAAATCCTGACAACAAATTAACCACTTAAAAATAAATTAACAAGCATTATAATTTAGTTTATATAAACGGGTCTGGTCAGCCTGAATATTGCAAAGGCCTTTGACCGGGTCTGGCAAAGGGCCCTTCTCGCGAAACTTCCATCTTACGGTCTTCCCGTGAGGCTATGCAACTGGGTGGCAAGCTTTTTGTCTGAGCGGCAGATTAAGGTCGTTATTGACGAATACTGCTCAGATATGAAGTCCATTAGCGCCGGTCCAAAGCTCAGTGCTGTCTCCTACACTATTCATTCTGCATATCAATGACATGCTGCAACAATCACGCAGCATACATTTCTATGCAGATGATAGTACGGTGAACGCACTATATACCTGTCGAGCCAATGCCTCTCGGTCACAAGTGGAGGAAAGCAGAATAAAACTTGTGTCTGAAGTCGAGAACTCGAGAACTCTCTGGAGCGGGTCTCGAAATGGGATCGACTTAGCCTTGTCGAGTTTAATCTCACAAAGACACAAGTTTGCGCGTTTACCGCTAAAAAAATCCATTTGTTATAGCGCCCAAGTTCCAGAGTGCGCTCACCGTCGGTGAAAGTGTCGATATCTTGGGAGTTGACATTACGAGTAAAGTACAGTACCGGAGTCATTGAAATGAAATGAAATGAAATATTCTTTATTCGCTGTACGGTTCCTTTACAAACTCTTAGTGAACGTTATTTTTTTGTTCTCTCTGCTCTGGGTGAGCTTAGGCAATGCTGAGCTGAAGAAAAGAGCAGACGGAGAAAAACTTCAGCCCTGTTTTAAAATATGGGGTATACAATAGCTGGCTTTCTTACAAAGTAGTTATGGGCCGATAAGGGACATACGTGACAGCTACCGCATGTGTCAATGTCGTCCCACAGCCATCTGCTAACATTGGCAGTTTAATTCATTTAAGTCTATTACATCAGTTATAGAAACAGCCTTGTGGGTGTAGTCCTCAATCCCAAGCTTCTTTACCAATTAAATAGTCCTTAAGATCGTAATAAGCCCTGTGGTACAGGACTTGTTTGAATTTTTTTTTAATCTGTGAAAAGGAAGGGATTGAACATTTTCCGGGATTTTATTATATATTCTGATCGACATCCCGATAAAAGAGTGGCTCTTTTTGCGGAGCCTACACTTGGGGAATGCAAGTTTGTGGCCATTCCTTGTCGAAACACAGTTCGAACTATGTAGATCCAAAAAGGTCATAAATTCGTGTTTGTTTTTATGAACATACATTATATTTTCATAAATATATTGCGATGCAAATGTTAGTATATTAGTCTCCTTAAATTTTTCTCCCAGAGATTCTCTAGAATTTAATTTATAAATTGCCCTCTTCTGCAAAATAAATATTGTGTCGATATTAGCTGCATTTCCCCACAGTAAAATACCATACGACATTATACTATGGATATAACTAAAATAGACCAGTCTGGCTGTATCGACATCTGTAAGTGATCTTAAATTTTTAATTGCAAAGACGTCAGAACTTTGTCTATTTGCTAACCGAGAGATATGGGGTCCTCATTGAAGCCTAGAATCAACAGTTAATCCAAGAAATACAGCTTCATCAACAAAGCTCATTTCCTCGCCTTTCAATGGTGTTTTTACAATATTTTCTTTAACATTAGGCGGTGAAAATTTAATACAATTGGTGTTTTTGTTACTTAGTAGTAAGTTATTTACATTAAACCAATTTACCACCTCTGGATTCTCGATTCCTCGAGTGATCCATTTGGAGCACAAAGCCAAATTGGCGTCCAAAAACTTGGTGTACTCAACAGGGCGAGGCAGTACTTCACTGCGGGACAACTGACGCTATAAGGCTCCGGTTAGGCTCCACATGGAATACTGCTCCCATAGAGATGGGAGCAGTACTCCATGTGGTGTAGTGCTCCTGCCCCTCTGGACCAAAATACCAGCTACACCCATTTGACTCCGTTGAAAAGCGCACAGTCCGAATCGTCAACGACCCAAGATTGACTGACAGGCTAGAACCGCTCAGCTTGCGAAGAGACATAGGCTCGCTCAGCTTGCGAAGAGACATAGGCTCGCTCTGCATGTTCTAGCGACTTTACTATGGTGAGTACATCACCATTCCAGGATTATACCACTAGACGAAGGTTAAAGTTGTACCGTCAACACCTGGACTCGTGGCGGTCCTCCGCAATCCGCTTTGCACGCTCCTTTTTACCACGGACGTGTAGGTTATGGGCTAATGGGACAAACTTCCAGCTGAGGCATTCCCAGTAGACTACAGCATGGGGTTCTTTAAGAAAGCTGTAAAAAAAGCTCTCCTCCAAAGCCGGGAATGCTCGGGTGGCTCCCCTGGGGTTGCCCGTGTCCATAGGCGACGATGATCGCTTAACACCACGCGGCCCATATGCCTTTTTGTTCGGTTTATTTATTAAAAAAAAAGTGAAATCAGTTCCAGTACCAGTAAAAAATCTTTGAAATGAAAACAGTACAGTATTTTTTTATTGCGGGCTAATGCTGGTGGAAATCGTTGGTACCAATTAATTAAAATTCCCATAAATAATACCCTTAACGTCAGATAAACAATTATACAACAATTGTACTTACAAGTTTTGCCCTCAATATTTCAAATAAAAATAACTAAAAGTATTTATTTATTATTCAACACAACAAGTAATGGTTATACAAATAACGAAAATTCTTGCAAAAATAATAGAACTAAACTGTTTCTTAGTCATATTATTATTTTTTCTTTATAATGATAACGAAAAACCTAAAAAGTTTCGTAATTTAGCCAGTTAATTAGCTTACATTGTGTTATTTCAAATACACTTGATTTAAAAGATCACTGTGGATAGCAGTAATTTTGTTTGAGTTTGTGGGGCTTCTCGACACAGACGGCATCGAGCGACATATAAAATTTGCTTAAGTGTAAACTTTTTATTAAAGAATCCATAGTAAATTACCGCCGAGTTTTCAACTGAGAATTTTACCTAAGGGTAAATATAAAAAGGGACGCTCAGAGGCGGGCGAGACGGCGCCGCGAAAATTAATCTGAGTTAATTAAATTTGATTTATTTATGCTGGCCCCGGCGAGGGCTCGGGACGGTAAAAGCACAACAATGCGCCTAATGAGGGTCACTTCTAAGGCTTGCTCTCGGATAAGGGAGTTTTTCCGATTTGCGTAACTTGTAGCTCGTGCCTATGGTAATCAATACGCGATTTTTTCATTTTGCGAAGCCGTTTTAAAGTGTTTTCCATTTATCACTTTTTTTTGCAAATGAGCGGATTTTCCTTTTCTTTGAATCTTACGTAACATCTAATACTTAATTACATCGTGGCTGAGGAGTCAAATTCTTTTAAAACAATATATCGCTTTTTGCGTCACTTTGGAGAAGTGTAGCTTGTGGGTGGATTTTAAAAAGAATTTCTCTTGTAACGAATGTTGTTTGGAAAAGCTTGTTTTCCGAGGTTATACAGTTGGTTTGGCGCTCCGTTGTTGCCCCTGTTATTTGCGTAGCGGCAATTGGAAACTGCATTATTAAATCGCTTTTGTTTAGGCATCACAACACTTGCCAAATCGAGGTCCCCGTTAACTGGCATTCGTATTGTTATCGTTTCTACGTGATGTTTTTATTCCTATTCGTCAAAATAGCTTTTTAAAGGGTACAACAAAAATAGGTACCTTACTTAGGTAGCTACTGTGCTGCAGTTTGTTTTTACTTTTTTTACCCGACTACGGCAAAGCCAAAAGGAGGGTTATAGTTTTAGTGACCTATGTATGTAACATATGTAGGTATGTTCATCTTGTTCGCAACATTTTATTATGTATGTGTCATATTTAAATAAATGAAGTTTATTAATAATAATAAAGATTAATTCCATACATGCATTTGCTATAAAATAATTCATATCATTTTTTTGCACTGCATAATCTTTAAACCGACATAATTATTTTTTACATGTCCTATAATACAACAATTTGTATTATGCAAGTCAGTAAAAATTACTTACTTAAAAAATAGCGCGTCTTTATTAGTATGCTTGTCTGTTTATTTTTTAATAAGTTGTAAATTTATTAAAAACGTCTTAATAATTCGCTGTAAATAGACTATAATTATGGTATAGGTACATTATATTGAATGCAGCGCCCACGACGAGACATGGAGTCGGGTACTCAATTTTTTTTTAATTATTATGATGCTTTATTATTATTTTTAAATACTAAATGTAAGGAATTAATTTGCACATTTCAAAAATAGTATCTGGACGCCCAAACGCTGCTCGGATAAAAACAATTGATTTTCTTGATTTATTTTTAAGCAAAACATTTATTGACTTAGTGTTACTTAACAAAGCCTTTTGAAATACCTAGCTCCCAATTTAACAAAAATTGTCACAAAAAATAAAAAACCCAACTTGCCTACTTGAGGTTTGAACCCGGGTCTCTAGCTCCGTAGTCAGCTTTCGTTACCATTCGGCCAAGAAAGCTTTAATTCTATTGACGAAATTTTTACAGATGTCTTTCATATCGACATTGTCATTTGTTTGAAGGGCGGATTGACAGTCGACATTTGACGGCTTTCTATGTCACAATATTATTAATATTCTCCAATAGTTGTCAGTAAGAGTAATTTTATATTTAACGGCATAAACATTAAATAAAACGACAATTTCTATCAATAAAAATTTGCTGGATCGATTTATCATCCCCGAAACCAGGGTACTAAACATCAAAATCTTTGGAGCCGTTTCCGAGATTCAAAAAATATATTTAGATATATACAAGAATTGCTCGTTTACCTAAAGGTATTAGATATATTTTATTTGTAGTTGCTCGCCGCTTATTTGTATAATTTGATATTTTTGACTCTAAAATAGTAAAAAAGATCGTTAAAAATTAAAACCCGGGCCGACTACGACAAAAAGAGATCTACTAAAAATGTGTGGTTTTGTAGGTGGTAGAACTTTTATGGTTTGCCTGGGGAAGTACCACCGCAGCACCCACTTCTGCCGTAGATCAATTTTTGTGTTCCAGTGGAAAGGTGCAGTGGCCGGCGCCCCGCGGCGATGCAAACTTACATGAGGTGACACCATCAGCCTCCGGGGAATGCATCGCGTGCGATTCAAGCAATATCGCGCGAGATTATGAATAGCAAGACTCTTGAGATTGGCAGTTTTGTGTGTTTTTTTGCAAATAATCACAGTATTTGAATAAATTAGGAAAAAAAAATCAAAAAAGGGGTATTATAAGATAAACATTTAATTTCACGAATTTTTTCAATAGACTTTTATGTATCAAACTTCTAACTCTTCTAAGTAGTAAACTTTGACGTAGGTACGTATCTATCAAATAACAAATGAAAGAAACAACCAGTCTTCTCTTCTAATATCAAACAAACATCTTTTAGCAATAAAATAATTCTTTTATAATTTATAACACACAAAACAGCGAGAACTCAAAAAAATGAAACTTATTGTCTACGAATAAGTTGAGTTGACTATTAAACTGAAAAATTATTATCAATTAAATAAAACTGTATCTTCTCAGTAGATCCATTATATATTACAGATTAATTAACAAAATATACCAATTAGTGAGATTACTATTGGAAATGACAGTTTTCCGTGTCAGTACGCGCTTCGAATAAGACGTTTTTATGCTCTAGTGCAATCTCGTTAAACTCGCGAGATCTCGCCCTTTTTTCATCCGAGATCAGTCTCGCTAAAAAAGGCCGAGATCACGCGAGAACGAGAATGCATTCCCTAGTCCGGAGTAGCAGCGCAACTGTATACGACCTCTGTTTTCTGAGGTCGTATACAGTTACCTTAGTTACTTACCAATGCTTGCTTGAGGTTGTGTGTAGATGTCCATGGGCTGTATGTAGCACAGAGAAAATGGAGGGGTGCGGGTTATTTGGAACTCTGTGGGCTGTAGCGACCCACGAGCCCTGCATGCTCCATTCAACTCTGCTACTCCATTCAAATTTAAGAGAGGTATGCAACAAGATTTTAATACGAGTATCAATCTCTCAATTACGAAATCAATAAATATTAATTTTTGTAGAGCCTTTTTCACACTACGCCAAAGTCAAAAGGAGCTATTTATTCCTTACCTGTGACTACGGCTCAACAAAACCAATATTTTATTGATATCGTAATTGAGACACTGATATTTCTTGGTGCATACCCTTTTTTGTTTTTAGTCGGTATCTTTTGTCGAAGTCAAGAAAATCTCAATTCCTCTCAATGTTAACGGTTTTTAACGGTAGGTTAGGATAGGTACTTACCTCAATTTATTTGTAAGGCAGAAAAGTATGAATTTTCCAGATTAGCCTAAATCTTAGCTTTAAATTTTAAAAGAGTAAGTTTATTGTATTGTAATAAAAAGTGTAAGTAGATAAATAATTGCATAATATTTACTTGATTGAATTAGATTGATTAATTAACGGAACGTGGCCAAAAATCATATAGGAAACAAGAACCTACCTACCTACTTTCTATGTCACCGATATATGCCTTGTATCTTGTGCGAGACTGCTCACTTAACAGGCTTTCATAATGATTAATTTTGATATGCAATTAAATAAAATAATAGCGGAATTGTCGTTTTGTAAAAACCGACTTTCATTTTGCCCTCGAACTTTTGAACGACGAAAAATCAGCTTAAGTAAATACTGGAATGAAGAAGCGTGCAAATAAAAAGACAATGAAAGGCTGGTTTGCATTGTGTGGAACCGCAGACGCTTCAACTCTTTACACAAATTAATTATTAAGAGACATGTAATCTTGAGTTATCTCGCAGGTCGCAGCCCCGCGCGAGCCCCGGGCGCTAGCTCCGAGTCAATGTTGATCTTTATAGCGAACTGTCTGATTAAATCTGGAGCTTACATTCATTTCACAATGTGTGTTTTCTTTTAACACTCATAATTAAATCATATAACATGGCGTACGGTTTAATAGAAGACTTTGTTACGTATAGCCTCTGGCTGAAACAATTAGGTACATAATAGGTCTAATGAACATTTTCTGTATTATAACTACTTTCTACTTTGTATAATATGTGAACATGGGCGTACCCAGGTTCTTGGTCAGGGTGGGGCAAATTCTTGGTCAGGGGGAGGCAAACTTTTTTCAAGCTGGGTACCGCGCGTAAGTTTGCTTTCGGTTACATACTCGTAAATACACGCACACTTATAGGTTTCTTTTCTACTTTTGGAGATTTTTTGGGATTCTTGAATCCCTGCCTCTGGACCTTGTTCCCCTACTGTTCGGTATGCCCATGTATGTGAAATAGTACTAATGAATGCAGAAACGTTGTACCTGAGTACCTATAAATAAGAAAGTTTTATACTTAGTAGATAGGTAGGTACTTATATCCTAGAAAAATATTTGATCTCTAGGTAAGTAGGTACAAACGTAGATACGTGCACTTGGCACTAAATACTGGTAAGTAGGTACATGTGTATATTTACTAAAAATACTCGGCATAGCAAGTATTTATTCATAAGATAATCATGTATTTACTTTAGCGACGCACTAAGAATGAATCATTCGGTAATCCATAGTTTGTTTAAAAAAATATTGACCCATTTATTTTAATAAGATACCAAAGAGGAATCGGTATTTGGAAATGCACATATTATTTTGCAAGGATTTGGTCTTGTAAAGACATTTTTTTAAATGTAGAGTAGCTACGTAGCTACGTAGCTACGTAGTAGTAGCTACGTAATATCTACGTAGATAACCCCACAATTTCATTCATTCACAGACGAAAATTTATGTATAATTTTATTAAAAATATCTGCTTGTTAATCGTGTTTTTGACTGAAACATTTAAAGAGAAATAAATGTACATTAAAAACAGCTGACTATAAAATCCCATCATACGCTCCAACATAGCATTGATAACATTTAGAAGCTCTAGAAAGTGTTATCTCAAATTCATGTGACTATTTTAGTCTTGGGTAGGTATAATTATAAGTACCCCTTGTCTAAAGACAATTCGCGATGCGTCGAAAAGCTGCAGAATAGTACGTCCCCAGACAGCAAGAAAAAGTGGGCGTGTCGCTCCGCCCAGCCGGTGGCGCTTCCTTGTCAGTGCAGCCTCCCCCCGACAGGACTTATCTCGTAATAGGTAGCTATAATAAAAGAGATACGCTCGCAATGTGTTACTAAGTAATAAAGCGGCGCCATTTTGTCTTTCGCTTCCGTGTCGGCTGAAAGCAATAACGCTTTATGAGCTGAGCAGCGATCCGACGTCGAGTGATCAAAGAGTTCTGCGCTGTTTCATTTTACGCTTGTTGCTCTTCTTTGATTGTCAAACGAAACGGATAATACAATCTGGTGATTTTTATGGGGGCGTTGTCAATAAAAGATTTGATACGAAAACGTAGTATAAACTTTGCTCTTACATCCTACTGATAAAGGCTAAAATATTATAACAAATACCTACCAACATTTATCTCATCATACCTATTACAACTTTCCATATCATTATGACATTTTCAAACGACTTAGAACTAAATCAGAGAATCATTCCTATTATTATAGGTAATTTTTTTTAAAGTAATCGTTCTTATTGTAACCTAGCTATTCATGATCAACTGTTAAATTAGGATTTTTTTAAATCGATATGTACTTAGCACTTGGGTAAAATAGTCTCTTGATGTATAATATTATATGTATAGCAAGGTATAGGTATACATATTATACCTATATATAGGTTTGCAAATTTTTCAAATAGTTTGCAATTTCGTTACTAATAGGCCATTATTCAGTTGAAATTGACAAAAACAACAGAACATTTTCAAGTTGTTTATGCCTACCTCATACCACACTAATTAGTAAGAAGGTAAGCGATGAATATTGATGTTCTAAGCATATAACATAATCTAATAGTTGATCTACTTATCTAAAATAACTTCTAGATAAATTACAAAAGTTATTTATAAAAACGTAAAAAAATATTTCGTTAAAAGCACACACTTCACCCAGAAAACAACAACAATATTGTCACAGTTTTAAAGATTTAATGATTTATCAAAGATTTATTGAACATAATATGAGTGATAAGATAATAAAACATAAGACGACCCGCGTGGCGCAACGGTTACCATGCCGGACTGCCAATCGAGGGGTCCCGGGTTCGATTCCCGGCGAAACGAAAATTTTAATGATGAATTTAAATTTCTGTTCTCGGTCTGGGTGTTTGTGTTCTTGTCTTTGTATGTGTCCATGGTACCCACGACACAGGGTATTAATTACCTTACTGTGGGGCTATGAGTGTGTAATGTTTAAAAACATAGTATTCGTAAACGACTGTTTAACGTGTCTCTGACGTAAGGTAGCGGTAGATGCTTAAACGTACTCGTAGTGTAAGATTTCGGATTTGTCTTACGGTAAAAAAAATGTAAGTAGTTCTTATAGAAATCAGTGGTTGGGTATAAAATTGGCTTGGAATGTATTACCTTCAGCACTGCTCTTTGGGCCCGTTCTAATTTTATAAACCTACATTTTACTGAGCCGCCCTAGGCTGTAGTACAGTAACTTAGTGAGGACCGATTGAGTTAACGAGTATAGTTCATCTCAAAGTTTGCTGATCAACAACTGCCCGTAAATAAATGTGTTTCCTTATTCCGGAGACAGTCGCCTCAATCTGTATAAGACAATCAATGAAAATAACTATGCGGTTAGTGTGTTAAAGTATTACACGAGCAACCAGTAGGTATTGAGTGTTGAGTGTAACCACTATGCAATTATGGGCTACAATGGTAGTGTTTCATTGGGAAAGGCCGACTGATTTGCCGCAAACGTGGCGAAAGTAGTTTGTTTACATTGACTGTCAGTAAATTGTTATCTAACCATGTCATTACTAAGGTAAAGGCACCTAATTCCGAGGTGTTTTCATGTAAAGTTAAATGAACATCAAATGTATCATTTGGTAAAATTGGTGATTTTTATCAGTAGTTGTATTTATCTTTTTTTTAAATATACATACAATTTTACAGTAAACAAATATTATAAATGTAAAATTATATAAAAATATAAATTAGTCCGAGGCCCCTTATTCCGATTTAAAAATCCTAATTACGATTTAAATTGCTCCTAAATCCGAGGGTACAAAATAATAGGGAATGGAGGTGGGGATAGTGAAACATGGTGTTCAAAAATCAAATGTATTTATTGCCTTTGGATTTTAAATCAGTCTTATTCCCTGTGTTACATGATTATTAAAATGGCATCACAGTATGTACTTAAAAATATAATTATATTTTTTGTTTTATTTACTTACTTATAAATTACTTATACATTTTGTAGTAATTACTTATCTACTCATAGTAAAAAACAAATATGAAAATGAAGTGTCAAAATCAGCAAAAAAATACACTTACAGTATTTTACTGAAAACAACGTTAAACATAATTATTATACAAACTTAAAAAAGATATACTTGCGTACGTACGTATTACAATCAAAAATATTATCAGCTAAATATAATATAACATATGTATGTTTATAGATCGTTTAGTAGCACGAAGTATAACAATTATAATAATCATATCAAAAATAACATCTAACTATTTTTATTAATTATGAGATCGGAACAATAGTAAACATTTGTAAATGAACTATGTAGCATAACAGTTACTATAATTTAAAAATAATGGGAATATAATTAAAATGGCGAATTACATTATTTCAATAAATACCTATATTGAATCCTCCGATGTAGATTATAGTATTTTTTTTCGGGTTCACAATTCTACAACGAAAAAAATGTAATAATCAGTATTAATCTGATAAGTTAAATCTGAGTATATCGGATTATCAAATTTATTTGAAAGGTTTTAAAGCTATTGAAATAACTAAAACTATGTGCAATAAGGGCGTTACAAACTGCGTAACATAATGAACACTCTGTATTTTACTCGCATCAATACCACAGAATTTGGTAGTCATATAACCGTTCTCAGTATTAATCTGATAAGTTAAATCTGAGTATATCGGATTATCAAATTTATTTGAAAGGTTTTAAAGCTATTGAAATAACTAAAACTATGTGCAATAAGGGCGTTACAAACTACGTAAGATAATGAACACTCTGTATTTTACTCGCATCAATACCACAGAATTAGGTAGTCATATAACCGTTCTCCGTCTTAAACACATCGGAATTGCGTTTTTTAACTCTCAAACAAGTTTTTTATTCCGAGTCATAAAAATATATTTTTTGTTAATATACTGTAAGTAAATTAAAGCATAATTGCAATATCTTTTAAAAAATAATAAAACATACTTAGGATTGTTTAACAGCACATCAATAACTTAATTTTTTTGTCGTTGCCTTTCCATACAACGAATTAGTAAAGTACCTAAACAAATATATTTTTACCTACTATAACAAACAAATGCCTCGCTAAAGTGTACCTCGGAAATACATTTTAATATTTATTGGTAATTTAAGTGCTCAGTACTAAAATATTAATTTCCTAAACATAACAATGCATTCAAAATTTAAAAAGAAGTTACCCTCTATGATATTCCAATTCCGTGGTAAGTATACATCGGATTTAAGAACTAACTCAAGTATTTGGAACCTAATGCCGCGATATTTTTGAACCTTATTTTCTCCTCAACTTGTCAAGAAAATACTCCAATGTTAAGGGTTTTCGATGTAAAACATAAACCTTTTAATGTTTAAATTTATACAAAAACTCACATAGTATAAAACTTATGAATAAAACACTATTTCTAATCACGTAGAACTAACACAAATTAGGTCCGAAATGTATGAAGCGCGCTTCTGAGTCAGCTGTTATGTTTTATTTGATATTCATATAAAAGCTCTTGAGGTTTATAAAGAGACACTTCCTCCTTTAGTACTTATAGATTTATTATGATGATTTTTTATTTATTTAAATTAACTGGATCTAGCTGTAACTCTGCTACACGATTCTTGATCTTCAATATATTAAAGTGAAAGGTGACCCACTTACTGATCACGAAAACCACTTCACGTATAAAGATAAAATTTGGCATGAAGGTAGTTTATGGTAAGAAGACGTCCACTAAGAACTAATTTTGCGACAGGGATAGATTAAGGGGTCTACCAGCTCTCACATGTTATATATTAAAGGGAAACCGATTTTCGTCACCGTGATCATGATACGATAGCTGTCCTACGTCCTAAATCCGTCTCCTGTCCTTTCTAAAGTAAACTGCAAGTTACATAATTATATGAGGTAAAAACATGATAGTAGGTACAATGACGTAAAAACATAATGAAGTAAAAACGAAACAAAACCTATCATAAGCTTCAAAATTCTTAAAAAATCTGTTGAATAAACGCGACTGTTTCGCGGGCGACCCACAATTATTGTGTAATACATATCTCTTTTATACATATTTCCATAGCTATTGCTTTAAAATCATCAAACAACCGACCTATGAATAATTAATTCCCAAACTACAGTAAAATGACTCATAAATTGAGTATCACCAGAGTTCATTACAATGGTGGTTAATATTTTAATATTAATAGTATTTACTTTATGTAATACAAATATAGAAATAAAGTATGAGTATGTAATTAACTAGGTACCTGCCATAATGATCAGTACAGAAATGTTATCTTTTCGAAGTCTTTTTAAAATGTAAAACTTAGGTTTCTTTTCATTCTATCTTGTAGAAAAAGAAATCCCATCAAAAACATTTTCATGTAAAACTAGCTTTCCGCCGCGACTTTACCCGCACTTTACAGGTACACTTTTTTCATAGAAATTAGATATTTTCCCCGAGTAAAAAGTAGCCGATGTCACTCTCCAGCCAAAAAATTAGGTCCAGCAAATTTGCGTCGTGAAGAAGGACAAACAAATACACAATCACATTAAAATTTATAACATTAGTATGGGCCAGTGCATATGCCAGGCTTAACCTGTAAAAAGAGAACAACACTCATGTAGATCCAAGCTCCTGAATCAACACATCTTAACTCTACCTGCCTTTACTACCTCCACTCTGCATCTGAGTCCAAATGTGTGGCTTGACTACCAACTCTAACAGAATACCATAACAGTGATGACCATAATAATATTACATATTATGATCATCACTGTGTTAGTTTCTAAACGGATCATTTGCAACTTTATATGTTTAATTGAGTCTACAATGCAGAAAGTTAGTATTATTTATTCATTTATTAAACTGTATACAAACACAACACAAAAATGATTTTTTTTAATGAAACAAACAAATAGAGTACAAATGACAGCCTTATCGCTAAACAGCGATTTCTTCCAGGCAACCACAGGCAAGGAGTTAAAGATAGTAAAGATTTTTTAATTTAATTATATCTTCGGACAATTCACACATCACCATCTGATTCCAAACTAAGCAGAGCTTGTACTATGGAAATCAGAAAGCTGATAAACATACTTATATAATTCTAAATACATACTTAAATAGATAAATTAACACCCAGACACAGAACAAATAGTCATGTTCATCACACAAATATTTGTCCTGGGTGGGAATCGAACCCACGACCTCACGCTTCGCAGTCGGCTCATCACCCACTACGCCACGGAGGCTGTCGAAGATGAAAGATGTTGAAGAGGCAGGCGTACAGTTAGGGCTAGAAAAAGTAATAAGTAAAAGAAGTCGGGTATGAACAATCATAGATAGACAGACTAAAATGTAAAGGAGAGAAAGTGGATGAAAAGGAGATACCAAGTCAGGATTGCAAATAATGCTCTTTGACTTGGCACTTAAAGGAGTGGAGTGAAGTAGCAAGACGGATGGTTTTGGGATGAGAATTCCATAGGCGTATTGTATTAGTCCACTATTTACATTCTATTCAAGTACTTTCGAAAGAAAGTTATGAGGTTCAATAAAAACGACGAAGCGCTTCGAAGGAGGTAGGTAAGTTTGATTGTAATTAAAGTATGCTGTGAAATAATGAAACGATTAGTTTATCTGAAGGTTAGCATTTACGATTAGCTAAGTTAAATGATTGCTGACTTGAGAATTTGACATTAATTTAATAATATTGATTCGTAACTTATCTAATTCCTATAAAAGCGTTGCAACATATCCAAATACCAGATGAGTTTTGAGATATGGAGCGATAAAATTGTAAGTATTGATAATATAAATCTATCTGGTACCCAAAATCCAGATTTTTTAATATATTTATTTCAAGATGAGAATTACCATACTGTAGGTAGCACAGAGAATTACCAACTACCATGTAGACTCACAGATTGGCGAATTCAAGTTTCGATTAAAATTCTGCTTAATTTATTTTTCTAGGCTTAGGTACTCATAACAGTTATTTCAAATGAAACGATATCGCCATCCTGCCCACATCACTCGGTGAAGTATCACTCTATTATTTATAGACGCGTTCGATACGCAATACAAATTATTGTTTTCAAAGTATAACGTTTAGGGGCGCACGATGTTTGCTGAAGAACCCTCCGGGGGCTCCCTGTGCCGGGCGCTGTTATGCGAATTTGAGGCTTGTCCCTATCGTATTATACATTATTTTATACTGATTGTGATACGATAAAGGACTTTTTTGACTAGAGTCACAGACGAGGCACTATTAAAGCAATCTTTTAACAATTGAATTTCGATTCGAACAGCGCATTGTGTGCAGATAGGACTTTATGGCAGCGCGAAAGGCGGACACGGGTGTTTGCGTGCGGTAATTGATACGAAGTGACAGCTACTCGGGGATACTTTTTCAGCCTCCGGTCGCAAAGAGGAGTAATGTTTTGACATTTAACGAAAGGAGATGGGTGTGATTTGAAGTGCCCTTTGTGGAATTATTTTCGCGGATGGCATCTTTTAATATTGACTAATGCATTTCGCTAATGGGGAGCCGGGGCGCGACAGGTGCGACGGATTTCACGCGGCTTGGCGTGATATGTAGAGCTTTTCTCTTTGAGCGTCCGTTTAGTAATTCTAAAACGCGACCGAGCAGCGATTTACTATTGAGTGATTAACACTCAGCGCCACAATCACTCCAGTAATTAACAATACTAACAAGCCTTTTGGCACACTTTTGGTTAAGTGTGTAAAGTTTAGTAGGTATGTAATGTAGCAAGTTCATGTGATATGGAAAGAAGAATGACCAGATCAAGGAAAGATGTTATATTAAATTAAAAATATGCTGTACAGTAGGTTTACTGCGTGTGGAAAACTGTACCAGATATTGTAGACTGTTGTCTTTTATGGTAATGTAAGTAATTTCATGTTGTATCCTGTATGTATGTATGTATGAATATGGTGTAAGTATAAACTTTTCGCTGCTGGACACATTTTTAAACCGTTTTTTCAATTTGTTTGGTTCAGATGACATTAAAATATATAAACAGTGTTTTTGCTAAACAAGATGAAATAAAAGAATACAAAACAAAAGTTACTGGACCTTTCATAAAACTCGTTCAAGTTAGGAAAACAGTTTAAAATATCGGCGAATGTAAATTAAATCGTCATTAAAGTATCAGAGGCGGATCAGGCGGTCCATTAATAAATCAGTTCGCTAAAACCGTAATTGTAATCTCAAACAAGCGGAGGGAGTGGTGTGTTTGTTCTAACAACATTATTACAATAAGTTTGGGCTCGGTTCGGCGCTCGCCTCTCGCCCTCGCCGCCGCGCCGCGCCGCTCCGATCGTCGCTGTTCACACGCCGGCTGTACCGTTCGATAGAGTTTTTAGTCGAGAACATTTGCTGTGCTTGATCAATTTTATCGTCCATAAATCTAAATCCTGAGTAGCAATAACCAATTGTCTCATCGGAAGTCGGGGACCCTAAGTAAAAGTCATGCAAGGACATAGGTACAAAGAGTAGGTTATACTCTGGCTGATGTTATGAGTGCAGTAATGCATAATACACTTGCTCTATGGTGAAAAAAATATTACGTTCCTACGTGATCTACACAAAATGTACAAATGTTATGCAAAAATGTATAAACATAAGGAAATTATTTAATGACATGGTATAGCCCTTAATCTGCGTGTGATTTTCGTGTTTTAGTGACCTGCTTAATTAGATCATAGCGATCATATACTAGATATATACTCATAATTAAGAGGGTTAATAAATAGGTTTCAATATGTGTATATTATTATGGTTACCGGTACCAAGAATTCGTTATGTTATCAAAATTAATCGTTGAAAGATTTGAGGTTTTGAGTATCTGCTTATACTTCATGTCGTATTTATAACATTAATTCTTGAAGCACGAGTTCATAACCATTACACTTTGTTGAGCTACTTATTAGTGCATTAAACTATATTTTTTATTGCTTGCGAGCAATTTTCTTCATAAAACTGTAATTTGCGTTTGTATCATAATTTTTTTTCCTGTCCTATGCAGTTAATTTAGTTCTGAAAACCTTA
Organism: Pyrgus malvae; assembly: GCA_911387765.1. NCBI lineage: Eukaryota > Metazoa > Arthropoda > Insecta > Lepidoptera > Hesperiidae > Pyrgus > Pyrgus malvae. The sequence goes on along the minus strand of OU426954.1, from coordinate 11,649,197 downwards.
CTAGATTTTATCTACCTACCCTGGTATCTTAATTTAAAAAAAAATCAATTTTCTAGACCGGTTATATTTAGTGGGACAATAAACAGTAATGAAAGGTATTAAATATAATTATGTTTGTTTACGTAAGATAATTAATTAATTGATCAATGAATATACGTAGTTAGTGACTGCAAACCTCAATTCAAGCGTAAAAGCGTAGACACGTCTGTTGGATTCGGAACTTAAACCTCAAACAGACACTAATTAGTTCGCAGAAATGTCGTTCCTACAATCAGGGAGGGATTAATAATGGGAATCGGCAATAGTGGCACATACGCAGCTAGTGGTAGAGTTTCCAGGAACGCGTCGAGGCGTGGTACGAATAGCCGAGGGCGAGCCCCGCCCCGTATCATCTGCATGTCTTCCCAAACAACATTAGTAAACCAGACCGTAAACCGATACATATTTGCCAACCATTGCTCGATGCAATACAATGATACTTGGTTGCTTTGCTATCGCGGGTGAAAATGATGTTTTGATGTTGCTTAAACTTATCTATAGTTAAAAAAAAATTGATGCTCGTTTGTATTATTGAAAGTAAATATCATTCCACAGGGTTCTGGGTTCAATTCCTAGATAGATCAATTTTATTTTACTTATCGGGGTAAGTATTTCTGCCTTTGTCCCACACAAATGTACGATACAAGGAATTATTTTTATTTTTTATTTATTTAACATTCGTACCACCTTAAATTAAGGGCTACAGGGTTAAACTTAATGCCTAATGGCATTCTCTGCCAGTCGAACGAATCCTCGTTGGTACCTGCGTGGCTCTGATTAAATTTATTGTTGCTTAAGTAGGTAGGTGATTGTTTATAAAGTTAAAATATAATTTCTTAGTTGTTTAATATGTGTATAGGCCTTGTTATACCTATTTATAATCGTATTATCTATGTCTAGGCTCTTGACTTACACGATATTGTAACGAAAATCGAGATAACCTGAAGTTAGTAGAGTTAAACCTTAAATAAACAACGGTGAAATTTAACAAAAGGCTTTAGCTATAACCTAGTGTGTCTTTAATACTACAATATGAGTTGCGAAATTATAAATGTATGTTGGAACCGTATAGTGTTCACAATAGAGTTTCGTAATTCCCGCACTTTGCCAGTAAAACAATGGAGCGTATTAAATCTAATGAACTGCACGGAGAACTATGAAGGATTATAATGCATGCAGCACTGTTGTAGCTATACCTATAGTAATTTTGTTAATCCAGTAGTCTCGTTTGCGAAGTTACGTGCTACGGCTCATAACGGCTACGCAAAGGGTTATTCGACAGTTTGATTTTTGACGAATATATCCTCATTCACATTGCCCCTGTTTAGAAATCCATTTCGCATTAAATCTGCGGTAGATGAAAGTTTTGCCTCACAATGAAAAACAATAAAGGAGTTAAGCTCAACACAATACGGTGCGATCAAAAGAGCATGGATCTAATCTAGTTGCGGGCGTCGACAAAGGTGTAGATAGCGGGAGCGAGGAGTCGCCTTGGGGTCTGGCGGTGGCAGCGGCCATATTTGCCGCTCGAGTGGCGCCAAATGGGCGAACGGCCGCCGAGTGCGAAAAACCTGTCACTCATTTCCCGAAAGTTAATAGGGCTTTTGTTGAGCTACCGGCCGCCACTTGTAATGCAATTAACTCCAACAATGGCGGTATCCTTAACGACTTAATTTTAAGGCCCCCGATATCATTCACACTTTGTAAGTTATAATTATTGGGTTAACTTTTGTTTAAGTGTGGGTTACTTCTCAATAAAAGTAAAATATTGTTAGGTTATTTTATCGGTTTAATATTTAGAATACGCTCTACGATCTAATTTCCAAGGTCTTAACGTGTAGCCTACATAGTTTAACTTGTAATTTTAAATGTTACTACTTTGAATGTATCATATATTTCATTCAAAGTTACTTTCCATGCACTATACGCTATTTATAATGTTTTTAAAGTCCTGAATGATAAGCGTTCACAATGATGCCGCCAGTGTTGTGACCAGCGACAGCACAATGCGCGACCACCCGCAGGCCGGGAACTTGGTCTCAATCTCAACACTTGTGCGAGTCAAGTCGAGTGGAAGCGCTCGGCTCATACACACCCAGAAATATCATTCATAATTCGACACCGTATTTACACATAACAAATATTTTTTTCAATCCGAACGGTATCGTTTCAGTAGCGTGGTAATTGTTTGTTAGAAAGTGGGTCGCTTCAATTGTCCGCAGATATTTCAATTTCTGTTATTGGGACGCATACAACCGATTGAATTGTATTGGCTTTCAAATACACGGGTATTATAAATCTTTTAAGCATATTTAATGTAGTCTATCAAGATGAAAATGGAACGATTCTATTACAGCATAATTTTATAATATACAGATTTATTTGATAATTTTATTATGATTCAAGAAATAATCAATGGTTCTTGTTTAGATATTAGAAATATACATAAAATTATAGATATTTATTAAATAGTTGAATTTAATGAAGTGGTAGAATAGTCAAGGTTAAGAATTGGAATAGGTATGACTTCTTCTGCAATCAAATAGAATAACCTTTTTAAAACGCCATAAATATTAATTACCTAATAAAAATATTATTAACTAGGTAGATATATTTTTATAGAAATGTAAATTTAAATACATTTTGCTAGCCATTAGGTTTCCTGTTAAGTTCAAAGTATAATCAAGTGGAAGTCAACGTGTGCACCGGAGATACATACGTAATTTTTTTTCTTTGTTCAGGTATGGTTCAAGAACCGTCGAGCTAAATGGCGGAAGCAGAAACGGGAGGAGCAGGAGCGCCTGCGCAAGCTGCAAGAGGAGCGGGCGTGCGGGCGCGCGCTGCTGGCCGGGAGAGCACGGGCCGCCTCGCCCGCCGCCCTCGCGCCGCCTGCGCCGCCCACGCCGCGCGCCTACACCGACGACTCCGAGGACTCCGACCTAGAGGTCGCCTGAGCTAAATGAAACCGTTACTACTGTCTTACAATCAGTCCAGTTGGAAGTGGCAGCGCAAATTTTGTAAATAGGTTCTGCTTGCTCATTATGGCACTGTCGTTGCTTCGCGCTCGCTCGGTCAAGCTTTGTGTGAAATTATCAAAAGCAGGCAATGAGCAGGTAGATAGTATTCTTATTTAGGCACGAAAAAAAGAAGTTTGCGACTTTATTAATTTCTAGACCCAAATGACGCTGAAAAGTAAGGTCATGCTTGTTTTCACAAAAATCTAACAGATATAAAGCTGATACCGAAATAGTTTCAACTTTAGGTACCTATTGTTGTTAGTCACTCTCTAAAGTTATATTCAAACAGTGTAAATATTTATTAGCATCGATATATACTTAGCAGCGACAAAAGAAGAGGTAGAAACTGAAGTAAACGCAGGGTAAGGAAAGACTTTATTAGAAGTGAAAGTGTCGTGTCTAAATTCTTTTGTGCTACGGTGATAACCATGATTAGTCTTGAGGACACCAGGACTAGACATATCTAGAAGACCTTACCTTACTTCTATTGAAAGTGGCTGAAAGTGTCGTGTCTTATAGTCTTTGTCGTGAGAACTGAGCTCTTACATTTACTAGAGCGCAAACAGCAATAAAGGATCTTGTAAATTATTTATTGAATCTCTAGCATTGTACTTAAAAATTCTCTATTCCCTATTTTATTTGCTTTGGATATTTTTATTGTATTTATGTAAATTGATGTTTTAGTTATTGTATTGTAATAAGTCTAACAATTAACGCGTACTATTAAGTAGGTAGAAAGTTTACGACTGTATTCTGATATGAATAAATTATTTTACATTTATTTAGAAATACATGTGTATAAAATTTTAAATTAATATTATCAGCAAGTTTCTGTTGGTATACATTTTAATATTAAATTAATATTCCTGATACGAGTAGTAGTCAATAAAAGCGAGTACATCTATATTAACTTCACTAAGGGCCTCATTCACCATCTCCAAGTAAAGTGTTGATTAGTTACATCCCAAGTAAAGTTAATTGGCAAGTAAAAGCTATGAGAACGGGTCAGTTTATCATATGATTAGTGCTACTTGAACATCGTGAAATTGAAATTGAAGTTACGGGTGACTTTAACCGACAATTAGCGTACTTGTCACTTTATTTGAAGGTCTTGAAAGGTCTTAAGAGATACAAAAAATCCACATCACATCACCTATATACTTATTAGGTACATTTGTTATTGGCTTCCGTTCGCCTTACATACATACGAGTATGAGTGGACAGTACTTAGATATTGTAGGTAGACAGTGGTCGATCTAGGATTGAGGGGATGCCGGTGGGCTTGATTTTAGTTTACTACTTAACCTACTTAGCCGGCATTTTTATCAACTTGAAACGTTATGCGACTTTTGTAAGATGCGCATGTGCGTTGAAGGCATGCGAGTGGCGTGTGGATTTGAAAATTCGTCGAATTCGTATACCTAGTTTGAGGTGTGTTAAGGGTATCTACTACCGAAATAGTTTTTTTATGATTGAGCCCCCTGGAACCTCTAGGTACTGATTGTAGCCATGTTGTATTTATAAAAGGAACGCGATAAGTAGGTGAAAGCATACAGTAAATGATATAAATTATTTTACTCCATTAAATATTACATACAAAGATTATTAGAGAAAAAAGCGTGCGAAAAAGAAATTCTTTAAGTTAAAAAAAATTCAAGTGAATAATTAACAATTTATTTTTACTCAATTGGGATCACGTATTAGGTATTCCTACACATAGTGATAAAAATCGCTTGACATATGCCCATATTAAGTCCCAGTAGCTGCCACTGCTGTTATGTAACTAAACCTTTCATCATCGTCATCAGTGATGGCCACTGGGCCGCTTTTCCTAAACGCCACCAGTGGATAGGGTGGTGATGAGCATTAATAGATCAATTAAGTATGCTGCATATTTTAACTGGTGTCTTTATAGACAGAATATTTATAAAAATATAAAATTCAACATTCACACATAATCCTTGAGTATTTGTATTGTAATACCTATAAGTACCTATTTTTTCACAAGATATTTATAACCATAACTATTCCAGAAACAAAACTTTTTATCATTTTGTAACGTTAGTAAATAAAAAAATATTTGCTAATCACTGTTTTATGTTTTTTGTTTTCTTTGTATGTGAATTGGCTTATCGAATCAAATTATAAGTATATTCGTAACTCTTGTAGGATAAACATAATCAATCACCTACGAATAAATGATATCCAGTACGTACATATTGTTTGGTTTTCATTCCTGTATCTTTATACCTCTCTTTATTTTTGCTATTCTAGATAAAGTATTCTTTTTAGTCACATATTTTCCTAAATTATTGTTATAAAATCTGGAAACTGTGTTGGTTGGTTATAATCAATAATTAATTAATTAATTAATTACAAACTTTTGTGTGTATTTAGAATGTAACGAAAAGTATATTTCATACGCCAAGTGATGAGATATCCCTATGCAATTGTTATATTATTATGAACATTGGACATTTTTCTTGGATATCATTTTCGGATTCATGGAAACTAACTCAATTTGGCTAACACATTTAATTATTACAGATTTATTTAAGCGATAAAGTAAGTATAGCATAATTAGCCAAGGGATGACAGTATTAATTGGATATATTTCGTTTTTTGCATGTTACTCAATCGCGCGTTGAACTCTATACTACTACATAATTTGTGCTACAAAGGACGGTTCGTAGCGCTTAGACTACGAAGCATCGTAAGACTGCGGCACTTTAAAAATGGTTTATGTACAAACACTTTTTTTAAGGTATTTTTTATATTTAGTTTAGAATCTTCATAATATTCATCATTAAAACGTGGACAGAAAGCACAGATAAAAACAATTATACCAAAAAATAACATTCATTTTTTTAAGATAAATAAGCCAAATATTTTTGTATACAGTTTCAGATTTGAAATATGTAGCCCATTTATTCAAATATTTCGTTGATATTGTAACTTCCTTCTGTAGAAACAACAGTTTTTTGTTTTCGAAAAACCTAATTATTTTTTGAAGTAAAAGTACAATTATTAAAAATCTGATTTTTGTGAGGGCTCGCGTTCTTAGTTTGGTAATAATAATAAATCTGGGTATCATTTTAAGAGACTTTCTTAAGCATTGATATAGTTATTTTTAAATAATTACATATTTTGAAATAGAAAGTAACTGTCTCTCTGCATCGATGTCCATTCTTTAGATTCCTTAGAACAGATGGCGTTCGTAGTGCAATAATATTATCTATCCGTGAATACAAAATTGTTAATGGTAATTTTTAATTGGTTATAAAATGATTTTTTCTAGATAACACATCTAAATATGAATTTATATTACTATGTTAAAGCACAAATCTGTAGGCGTGATAATTTTTCAGTGTTTTTCAATATCTTTGGTGTTAGTAGGGCTCTCATCGCTTGCCCTAATATACTAATATTAAAAAGTAAGCTTACCAAACATCTGGTAACAAATACTTATTATATTTTATTTTCTACTGTAATAAGCTGTTAGTCCCATATCACAGTTATGCTCAAAAAAAGGGTTCCTTCTTCAGGGCCAAATACACAAAATGGACAATGTCCTTCATGGTAATGTGTATTATTATTAATAAAATATTTACGATAAAATGAATGTATATCGGTTTTGAATCTGGTGATTGCTAAATTCTTAAGTTGGCATGGGGAATAGGTATTGTGATATTATATCGTGCCGATATAAACTGCCGTATGGATGCGGGCATGTGATGGTCATTTAAAAACTTCCAGTTTCAAATAAGACATTCCTTAATGTTGCTTCAAGCTTATTTCGTGGAAACTTACGACGTGGAATTTACGACACACAGGCTGAGCACACAGGTCGATGTGTCTGGTTAAGACGGACGTTAATTAAAGATTTAAGAGAACAGTAAGCAATGACAGCATGCATGAATAATCAAAACAAAATTGTCTTGCTTAAGACATCCGCTTTTTTAAGTATTATTAAAGAACTGTATGAGATTATATATAAAGTTTTTTTCAACCTTTTATGTCCCACTTCTGGGTAAATGTCTCCTCTAACACCTGAGAGAGTCTTAGGCCACACTGGCCTAGTGCGGAATGGTGGACATCATACCTTCTAGAAATTATGAGTTTGGGAAAAATTTAGAATCTAGCTGCAGGATTTATGGATATTAGTCATCCCCAAATTGTTGCGGCTGGATTCTAAGTCCAACCCATGAGTTTTTCTCAGGCATGCACGGTAATGGAAAACATCGTAGGTAATCAATTAAATACAATATTTTCCATCACCGTGGAGCAGCGATGAAATGTGCACATTACAAAATTATATTTATTTTGGTCAGAGGTGCACGCCGAGGATTTGAGACCGACACCTCCCGCGTCGTAGTACGCGCTCCTTACCTCTCGGTCGTCGCTGCTCTTATAAGTAATAATAATAAAATATTTCAACGTCATGTATTTGTGTAACGATTTTTTCTGTTTTAACAGTAATATTACAACCTAAATTATAAACAATACATTGCATGTGTTTTAATAACACCGGAAGTAATACCGAAATATTATTTTTAATACAGTTGCTCAAAAAGTGACGTATTACAGGGACGTTTAGCGTGCGGGAAGTGGGCTATTACACACTCGTGCTTTTTCTTTACCTTTTCCGCACTCGTGCGTTCTCTTTCCCAACTGTCAAAATAATGTCTATTAAAAAGAAAAAAACCAACCACGAAGTTTTAGAAGTTTTTATGATTCATGCAAATATTTCTAAAAGAAGCTACTAATTTGTTTCAATATCAGATTTAATGATTTGATTCAATGAGTTAAGGTAGGTTTCATTTCATTTCATCTCATTAACATTTTCATTTCATATCAATAAAAAAAATCTACTGAAGACTTGGCTGTTCGGCATAGTTCCCTTTGCCTAACCAGAATGGGTGAAAAAAACAAAAAAAAAACTCTGCACATAGGTATTCTTTTACGGTTGGCGCCATTTAAAAAAAATGTTCTTTACGACTTTTTATTATTTTATTAAATTGCTTCATTTTTTCGCAACTGTATTAAAAATAGTTGTTCAGTACACGTGCGGAACCGTCATTGGAAGGAGTTCCGACTGTCAACCCTCACCTTCGGCTGCGCCTCGGCTCGGGTAGACATTTGTCGGAACTCCTTGCAATGACAGCCTTTCCGCACTTGTAATGAAATATACTATTTACTATCTAGACACGCGGCAGCGTGTCAAGCCAAGTTCAAGCAAAGGAACTGGCTAGCCAGCGCTGAGTGCAATATTTCACGAACCACTTGGTGCCACTTTTGACCCTTCTATAACTCAAAACCTCTTTAACGTAAACCCATAAAACTACATGTGTTTAAATAATTAAACATAAGGACATCTATGTAGAAGCCCTACTAACCACTAAATTTCATGAAGCTAGCTCAAACGGTTACAAAGATATGAATGTCAAAAAGTCGTAAATTTTAACACTAACTGACCGACATATAGTACCTAAATCTAAACTATTTCCAGATGACCTAGAAGGATGAAATTTGGAATCCAGCTCGGTAATTGTGTTTAAGCGTAGGAAAAAAACTAAAAATAAAAATTAAGTTACAAAATAATTATCCCCATACAAAAAAAAATTGTAGCGTTGGAACCGTTAGCGTTAGCAGATATTTGAAACTATCCCAATATATGTATTATTATAGTTTTCTTTACAAAAAGTAATGATATCCCACCAAAAACATAAATGTAAAAAAGGAGAGCCAAGTTCAATACAAAAATTATGCTTGGCTGTGGGCTTCGCCGCAAAAAGAATAGAGATCTAAATTAGTGCCAAGTTCTATGCAAAATCCAAATATGTATTTGTAGGAACAAAATAAATTTTGCATAGAACCTGGCACTCATTTAGATCCATATTCTTTTTGCGGCGAAGCCCACAGCCAAGCATTATTTTTGTATTGAACTTGGCTCTCCTTTTTTACATTTATGTTTTTGGTGGGATTTTAATGACTGCTTCTTCTATAAGGAAAACTGAAGTAATAACTGGAGCTAGTTGTTGTGTACCTATTTGTTTTGTAATGACGAGACGTCTTTGTGCTCATGTCCTGGAATAAATTAATACAATTTACAAGTCAAATGAAGATTAATGGTTTAATGGATATAACGTGTCCTCAATGTCTTGTTCTTTGTTATTATTATTGTAGGTATTACAATGACGAGACTCAATGGCGGCGGCATACAAATCAATGGGAAACCCAAGGTGAGTGACGTGTCCTTTGCATACCATCACTGTGGAACCACGGTCTATGTCATCTGCCAAATATAGACGTGGATAATGCACACTTAACAAGTATTATGTATTCATTCACAAAATTAGCATCATATCATATTGCAGTAGGCAGTAGTGAAACTTTATTACCACAATATTTTGTCGTTTTAAGACAACACGTACTTTAGCCATCATTGAGTTCACTTTGCTTGCCGAGTTCACATCGCTTGTTATATAAAAAATATAAACAACTACTCGGTCAAGTTGACATGACATCTGGGAGGCTACTCTGTACGTCCGTTTTTGAAACTTCGTGAATTGTTGCGCCTGATTTTTGAGTAAGACTGACAAATTCTAGTAATAATATTCATTCAGTGGCTTAATGGTATCAATTAAAACGCTAATCTTATAAATTTATGAAAAAAACTATCTAAATATGCCAAAAATGAATCCGAAAATGAAGAAGTAATTGACGAATGCATACAGAATAGCCTCCCAGGTGTCATCTTAACTTGACCGAGTAGTAATAAAAATATAACCATTTATAGAAGCTAAATCAAGGTATTTTAGATATTTTTTTACCTAGCATTTTAAGAACAAAAACATTTAAATAATAATATTTTATCATTAAGTTTTGGCGGGAAAAGGACATGTCGTACTTTTAGTTAATTAATTTTTCTTTTATTTCTGTATTGGACCACCTGGTCCAACCTTGGCGCTCCTGCGCACGAGACTTGTTTTTTAAACAGCAGAACGAAAAACTGTTCCTTTCCGCTTGTCACCAACTTTTACTTGGATATCTCACTGACTTGACTGACTGATTAGGTACCTATTGTGCGATGCCATTACTGAAAAGTAAAGCTACTTAATGGTAGCTTGGCTAGTGCATGAAGAGTCCCCTATATTAAGATGTAAGCGATAGGAATGTACATATGATATTAAAGAAAACTACATGCAGTTTTAAAACACATAAATTTATTAATAATAAAAAAACACAAAGTTTAATTACTTATAGAAAAGTTAACTAAACTTTCTGTAAGTATGCTGTATTACCTGCAATCGTCTCATATTTTTTAATATATTGGCAGAGGTAACTATATAATTTAAACTGACATTTTGAACTAACACAAACTGATAGGTTTATACATTTCAATAATTACCTTAGAACGCATTTTCTGGTCTTTGACAATAAATTATACCTATTTCTAATGAAATAAAGATCGTATTAGATCGACAATAAAAATTTTATGTTTCACCTTGTTATACTTACTTGTAATTGATGCGAAGGTTTTACATATTTATTAGATCCGGCTATTAACGTGTGCAGAATATAATTTTTTTATAAGTATCTTCTTATCACTTTACGTAGGTTCTTATATACTAGGCAGCTAGCTTATTGCTTAACAAAGATATTTTGTACATTTGACCTTTTTCTCCATTAATGTAATACCTAATTGTTTGACGCGAGTTTTAATAATAAGCTAAGGGATAAGAATACGCATAGGCATATGGATATGAGTAGGCCAGAGGGGTTCCATAGGAAGCGACGTAGGCTGGGTAGTAGCCGTAGGTGTCGAGCAGCACCTGCGGCTTGGCGGTACTCTGCGTCGCCAGCAGAGCCATCGCTACAAAGATGACCATCAACTGAAAATATAAAAAAGGAGACGTTTAATTTTTGGAGACAACAAACTGCCTTTTTGGTTTAGGTGAAATGAATGAAATTACACTACAGACATATTTTTGTTAGTTGCAACATAAATTACTGTAAAAAATTCTTTTTAAATACGGTGGCACGATACAATGTAAGAACGCACCTAACGCAAATAAATGTAAATATTACGTACTTATTATATTTTATTTTAAGTGTAAATTATTAGTAGCCTTTGATATTTCTGGTAGTTATTAAGTAGTAATTAAGTTGTATTAATGTTAGAACATTTATTTCATAATATTTATTAGTTATCTATTTTAACGGATTTTTATGTGTAATGAAAATATTACAATGATTTATTTATATTTTATTTATTTATTATTTGTAGCACCTTAAAGTAAACGTTAAAGAGTAAGACTTAATGCCTAAAGACATTCTCTGTAAGTCAATCCTGGGTGATGGTTAGAGTTTACGGTAGGCAGGAACATGTCTAATTAAAAGATATTTAAGTAGAAAAAAGTGAGAAATATTAATATATATATAAATATATAAACCTACTTACATTATAAACACATACACAAAAATATAACATACATACATATACATACTATTATTTCTTAACTAAGTAGTAGGTATAGTTGCTACATTGAATAATATCTAATACCTTTAAACGAGCAATTCTTATATAGGTACCTAGGTATACCTAAATATATTTTTTGGATCTCGGAAACGGCTCCAACGATTTTCATGAAATTTAGTGCCCTGGTTTCGGAGGTGATAAATCGATCCAGCTGGGTTTTATTTTTAGACATTTTAAAGTATTAAAAAATATTTTTAACGATAATCAATTTAAATATAAACTGAAAAATACGACTCTTCCTGACATCTATTGGAGAGTATTAATAATATTGTGGCGTAGAACTCCGCAAACGCCATTCGCTAATCCGACGTTCAAAGAAATGAAATGACAATGTCGATTTGAAAGATCTCTATAAAAATTCGTTCATTGAATTAAATCTTCCTTTGCCGAATGGTTACCTGGGCTGACTGCAGAACTAGAGACCCGGGTTCAAACCTCTATCAAAACCATACTGCATTTATTTTATATATTTTTTGTAAAAATATTTTTTTTATTGGGAGCTATTTCAGATGGCGTTGTTAAGTAACACTAAGCAAATGTATGTTTCGTTGGAAATTAAACCATGAAAATAAATCGTTTTTATCCGAGCAACGTTCGGTCGTCCAGGTACAAAAATATATGTAGGTAATGTAAACTAGGATAGGTTTATTTATTATCAAGTAATAAGTAGTCTCCTGGCATAAAATTCTAAATTTATACCTATAAATTAACTTTCTAGAAAGGTTATAAGTAGGTACCTGCCTACAAGTTCCTATTTTAATAAAGACTTAATTAAAATTTTATTTGCGGTACTTTCACGTCTACCTTTATTAATAGCTACGTATTATTATCTTAAAATTAAAAGTAAGTAGGTACCTATGTACTTGATTAATAAGTAGTATTTGTGTTATATGAGATATTAAGTTTCAAGAATATCTTTTGTAATCCATACTTATAGTAAGTTGTATTATAAATTCGAAAGTAACTCCGTCTGTCTGTCTGTAACGCTTTCTCGCTTAAGCTTCTGAATCAATTTTAATGAAATTTGGAACACGGATAGAATGGACCTTGGGAACATCCTATGGCCTAGGATGGTTTTTATCCTACGGGAACCTACAAAACGGGTCCACGCGGTCGAAGCCGCTGGCTAAACACCTATGATTTTAATATGGCAATATCACCTCACGCCGTATTTCAAATGGATGGAAGAAAGTTAGAGATATAGCCTGGAATAGCACATATGCTGTTTTTTATCCTACGGGGACCCTACAAACCAACCCACTTTGACTCTATCTAAGTATGCTTAATATAAATTCGAATCAATCTCAATCAATTCGAAATCATAAATATTCAGGTTCTGATATTAGGTTGGTTCAGAAACAAGAACTGTAATCAAAATAAAATTTTGACTGTGTTTTAAATATGTACCTACTAAAAATAGTAAAAAACACTTACCACTTTGAACATGATGTTATGAGAACAAAGCTTTTAAATAAACAACAAAGTCAAGTCTAGAAGAGCGCTAGACGGGATTGTCGTCGACGGCTGCGAGCTCCGACTGTATTATCCTCAAACCGCCCTACAATATCTTATATAGGTCGATGGAGTACGACGTCCCGCTCGTGATTAGAAACAATAATGATCCCAACTCGTCGTTACGTTCAATGATACCGGACATAAAACGATACACAATGTCGCATTAAGCTAAGAACAGTCATCATTTCCATATTGAACCCGGATTACCTACATCCTAACAATAGTCGCCAATGTTTTGGTATGCGAAAATAACTAATAGGTAGGTACTTGTCTGACTTGTCTCGATTCTAGAAAAATATTCTCAGTAATATTGTGCATTATAGTGGATCCAAAATAAAATAAGTGATAGAGAAACGGCATTAAAAGCTTACCATGGCTACGTATCCTCTAACCTAAGATATGGGATTCACCTCTGGGGTAATTCCGTGCATATCAATTAAGCTTTTTAGCGCAAAAGAAATGTGTGCGCGGTATATGCGACGTACCGCCTGATTCGAGTGTAAGCTTCTCTTTAAAACATTGAAATTATGTATTATCGTTAACACGACATTATATTTACGAAATATGTATATTTGTTAAGACACACATGAGTAAAGAGATTACCCATAAAAAAAACAATGCTGTATGTTCCCAAGCCGATATCCAGAAACTATACCGGACTCCTCTCCAGGCGCTGAGTCAGGCCACTGGCCACTGATGATTAGTGCGGTACAAATCCCACATAACCCGGTATCTCTCTCAATCTGACGGGTACCTTGCTTCCCTTTCGGATTCCTTCCCGATGCATAAAACATACTTCGGTATTAAGAATATGAGATACGGTGTCCCCCACGTAATCGTAAAAGTGTTTCGGTGGAAAGGTGCAGTTGCCGGCCACACTTACACGAGGCGACCACCGGCCTCCGGAGTAGCAGCGCAACTGCATACGACCTCAGACAAGCAAGACTTACCTATGCTTACTTGAGGTTGTATGTAGATGTTCATGGGCTGCAGCGACCACTTAATACCACGTGGCCTGCATGCTCGTCTGCTACTCAATTGAAATAAAAAAGGCTACAAAGTAGAGGCTTTCAAGGTTATATGGCTATAGTGGGAGCTCGAACCAACAGCCACGGGAAAAACGATGGAGTGTGCGGCCGCACAACGTCATAAGCGCCTAAGGATATACATATATACCTACCTAGGAGATCTACCTACATTGCCTTCCCAAGAGCCCATTTGTAACACTGCGCATGACACCGAGGAGCGGGAGTGGTAGATTCCGCTGGAAAACCCGGAGCTGGGTTGTTCAGTGAGTTTTAGTGCGGTACAAATGTCAAATAACTACTTTGCTGCCTCTCGGGCGGTGCCTCATATTATGTCAAAGATCAATAATACACAAAATGTTTGTTATTCATCCAAATTTATTTTATCACCTTCATAGTAGGTATGCTCCTTCAGAAATGATACACTTACGCCAACGAATACTTAATCCAATCATCAAAACATTTTTTAATCGCTGTTTCCGGAATTGAATTCAGTTCTCGCCGCGAATTCTAGAAAGTCAGTCGTCTAATTGACTAAGCCTCTATTTCCAGACTTTCCCGACTACTACAATTAAAATAGTTAGGTAGATATGCACTGAGCTCCTATTCTATAATTTACCTACCCTATTAGTATATTATTATTAAGATAAGTGCAAATTGCAATCGGGTATGACGACTTTCTTGTTTTAGGGTTTTTTCATTTCCAAATTAATAAACGTAGTCGGGTTTTATAGTTTAATGTCAATAAATAATTATCTACCGTTTTTTTTACCGTTTGAAGCCGGTTCTATTCTGTTAATTTTCCAAGCGCCGACGCGGCGGGGGACCGCTAAGTGAGAAAAACAGGTGTGGTCGTAAAAAAACCTAAGATACCGTAGGAACACAGTCAGTTAGAAACGTTTGTTGGTGTTTATTATATGACCAAACTAATTAAAAATATAATAAATGCATAGTGTAACCTTATCGTAACATGCTCATTTTCGTGGAAACGCACCGTAACTGTAGGTATGCCTGAGATGTCGTATCTAAGGAGGTACGGTGGGACAGTGGGACCTGTGGGTACGACCGAGGAAATCCACATAGAGAAATTAAACACTACGATCTTTAACGTGCGACTTCGACATACTTAAGAGTTATGTACTTTCGCATATAAAATATTAGTATGGATTGGAAGAGACAAAAATAATAATACAAAACCGTTTCTTTTTATATAATTTTATTAGCACTCAATCGTCATCTAATTTTTGTCGCATGTGGCGTTTTGGGTTGTTGAGCTTTCGTTTTTTGAACTCGACTGGCCCATCTCCAAGCGATTCCACCCGCTTCTCCTTGAACTGAATCCTCTCAGGCTCCAAAACAACAGGAGGTGGCATCACATTCACTTTCGGCAGCTGCAGGTCGACATTTTCAACAACCCTAAAACATTGGAATTCATTATAAGACAAATTTATAAGCAGATCGATGGAATTTATTAACAGAAAAATGGTCACGATAGGGTCTTGGAAACTATGCACCTAAAAATTTAAAATGCGTACCTTAAAGAGATACTAAAATAGCAGGATAATGGTTAATTCATTTTTATACAATGACATGATTTTTACTGTGTTTTAAATAATATAAATAAATAAAATATCTTTCGACAATTCACACAACACCATCTGATTCCAAACTAAGCAGATCTTGTACTATGCTAATCAGAAAGCTGATAAACATACATACTTATATAATTCCAAATACATACTTAAATAGATAAATTAACACCCAGACACAGAACAAATAGTCATGTTCATCAAACAAATATTTGTCCCGGGTGGGAATCGAACCCACGACCTCACGCTTCGCAGTCGGCTCATCACCCACTACGCCACGGAGGCTGTCAAATTATCTATAAAAATTTAGTCAATTGCCTATAAATGATTTGTGACGTTCAACATTTTCTAATATAAAATGTGTGAGGATATAACGTTATGACAGCTGTAATTTTTGTAAGACGTTTTCCAAGAGTTTTTTTTAGTAAAACACTTTTAATAAAGTACTTACATACTTAGTAAAAAGTTTTGTTTCATTACAACAATATTTATAAATATTATAGAGCTAAATGGCCGAGTGGTAAAAACCGCAGTCTCCGACACGGGGATATCGGGTTCAAACACTGGCGCGCAACTTTGAAAAAGAAATTACTTATGTGCGTATTCATCGCTACGCCACGGCGAAGGAAAACATTGAGATATTTAATTACCATCCTGTGCTTGCCTGAAAGTGGCTCATAATTTCTCCAAGACATGACGTTCACCAATCCGCACTTGGCATTGGCAAGTGTTGTGGACTTTCACTTCAGAGAAGTAAAAAGCAACCTATTTTTTTTTTAAATTAGTCAAAATATTCAAGAAATACTTAAACATATTTCAAAAAAAATATTTATTATTATTTGATAAAAAAATCTAAAACAAAATTTAAAATTTGAAATAAAAATATATATTAATCTTTTTTATTGCAAAATCCAATATTATAAATTCGAAAGTAACTCTGTCTGTCTGTCTATCTGTTACGCTTTCCTGCTTAAAGTACTGAATCAATTTGAATGAAATTTGGAACACAGGTAGAGTGAACCATGAGAAAGGACTTAGGATGGTTTTTATCCTACGGGACCCTATAAAACGGGTCCACGTGGGCGAAGCCGCTGGCGGAAGGATAGTATGTCAATAAATGATAATATTTTCATGCAAAAAGTATAAATTGAGCCTAGCATTCGGTTCAGTACTGACCAAAAACCAAATCAAAAACCAAAATGCAAGAGGCCCTAAGAAGAAGGAGCATTTAATTTATGTTTTAAAATAATATAAAATTCAATTAAACATGTGGAAAGCCTTACTTAACAGCGACAGGTTTCCAGGACCCATAAGGATTGCTAGCATGTGGTGCAGGACCAAATGTTTCTGCCCTAGGGGCAGGCGGATCCTTCTTCACAGCTAATTCTTTCATCTGCTCCCGGGCAATATGAGCTTTTACTTCAAGCTTAGCTTCCTTATCTTTCTGTTTCCTAAAAAACACACATGTTAATATAAATTAATTATTGATTACTTGGGTTATTTTTTCTTATAATTTTATTGATTTATGAAAAACCATTACAGTAACCAGCACAGTAAGTAAACTGACACAAACTGAAAATTCAAATGTCTTAAAATTTATAAATTGACATAATTTGTTTACTTTAGTTTTTTCTTTAACTTTTCTGATTCCTGTTCCTTTAATTTGTTCTTCTCTTGATCTGCAATGGATAAATATTCATCAGGAGGATCCCATGTAGTTTCTAGAAGGTACAAAAATATTTCATTAGAGTTATACATTTTATTTCAATAAAAAAAATTACTTACACTAGGGTTCCTCTTTATTATTTTTCTTTCAATAATGGCATCGCATACGCTGTGCATATTGAGTGCATCCATTTTTTACCACTTTCATTGAAACTAGACGAAGTAATAGTACATAAAGTCAGTAATCAGTCAGTCAGAATTTCATGTAAAGCAATGACTACTTTACCACAACATATCTGATGGAATTTTATATGCAAGCTGAAATAACTTACTTTCACACTGTTATTTTATTTCATAACAAGCATGCACTGTAGTTAACCTATTTTGAACAAAATGCCATTAACTTTGTCGGATTCAAATTTGGACCTGATACTGTACTGTACTAAAGTCTGACTTACTTGATAATAAACTATTCCTATATATATGATTCACAGAACAATGAAGAACAAAAAAAAATATTATTAAAATTAAAAATAGGCAAAAAGGTAGGTTAAAAATATTATACCATTTGTCTCAGTATTCCAGAAGTAACTCCCACTTTCTGACTTTACTTCTTGCCAAACCACCTTTTTCTTAATATCTGATTCATTTGAAACAGTTATATTTTTAGTGCTACTACCACTTTGCTCTAACATTTCATTGATACTCTGAAAAGCATTATGAAAAGAAAGTTAATTCTAATATAATATACAGTCATTACTAAAATCAAATATATGTTGATGACCCGTGTGGCGCAAAGGTTACCATGCCGGACTGCCAATAGAGAGGTCCCTGGTTCGATTCCCAGCGAAACAAAAATTTGAATGAGTTTAAATTTCTGTTCTTAGTCTGCGTATTTGTGTACCTATCTTTGTATGTGTCCATGGTACCCACGACACATAGTATTCCTTACCTTACTGTTGGGCTATGAGTGAGTAACGTTTAATGTTTATGTAAAAAAAAAATGAAAAAATCCTGATGAGGAGAATACTGTAATACTATTTATATTTGTAGTTCAATATTTGCTATTTGTAATTTATCAAGAAATATTATACAAACAGCATTGTTCTTAAAGTCTGAGAAAATATTTTACTTAATTTAACCTTATTATCACTAAGCAGATAGATTGTTTTTGCAAACATTGCCTTAAAAAAGATGTTTTGATGATTTAAATATATTGTTTTAGATTAACTGAGAGCAACTGAAATTAACTGAGAGCAGCCCCCTGGTATCTAATGCAATCAACAAACACTTTTTTTACATTTTAATATAATCACAATCTACAAGGTGTTCTGGACAGTTGTATATATGTACACATGTTAAAATGTAATTAACACTGTCATTGACAATTTAAAATAATATTTCGCACAATGATTGATGTGAAATTGTAAAATTATCATATAATTTTATTGTATTGTATGATCAGCATTATATGTTCATAATTAGCATCATCTATTACTTTTCTAATGTCCTACTACAGAGCATGGATCTCCTCCAAAGTGAGAAAGATTCAGGCCAGCGCCAGAGTCTATTATAGAAACAAATTTTTAAGAACTTAGTTATTGTAGGTAGGTTTGTATTTGTAACAACAAACTGTGGGTTAATCACAAACATCCAGACTGTAATAACAGTAAAGTGAATGCATTTTAATACTGTAAACTTTGTAGGTGGTAGAACTATTATGGTTTGCCCGGGGAAGTACCACCGCTGCACCCACTTCTGTAGTGAACCAATTCTATTGTGTTTCTGTGGAAAGGTGCAGTTGCCGGCCACACTTACATGAGGCGACCATTAGCCTCCGGAGTAGCAGCGCAACTGCATACAACCTCAGATATGACTTACCTATGCTTGCTTGAGGTTGTATGTAGATGTCCATGGGCTGCAGCAACCACTTAACACTACATCACGTGGCAATCATGCTTGTCTGCTACTCCATTCAAATAATAAATAAAAAAGATATGGGGGTTATATAATAGTTATATTACTATAGAAGTAAGGTCTGCATTGTTCTGGACATCCTTCAAGTAAGCACTCATAGCTGCTGCTTCCATTTTTTTCATATCATCATCAATCTTTTCTTTTTGTTTAAACTCCTTCGCACTTTTTTTGCTAAGCTGTGATATATGTTTTTGTACACTTTCCTTGTGACGTTTACCATTTTCATGAAATGATATTGACTGAAATAAAAGACCAATATATACAAAACCATTAACATTGTAGGTACTTAAATGTTGTAGATACTAAACAAAACCTATTGAGATAAAAATCTGAATTTAATGAAAATTTAACAAAGTAATGGTACCTATGTCCAATGGTCTCGCAATTTTGATGTGACATATTAAACAAGAACAACATTCTATTTTATGTTCTTTAAAACTAGTAGAGTTAACTACTAAGATAAAATTTAATTTGTACATTCATAATCTACCAAAATCAACAAAAAAATATAATAAAAACTAAAGAAAATTTAGGTTCAAAGTTGTGTTTATTCCACTTAACGTATTTAATACAAACTTACCGCTTTATTATCTGCAAACCAACATTTGCAAAATTCACAATACTTTCGTGCTTGAGATTTCCAGTATTCAGTCCTGTAAAAATTAATTGAATTTAATAAAATAAGTTATTTGTCAAGTGCAAATACTGTTTCAACGTTATCGAAAATAACATTACATATTGTTAATATTGATTGATAAGTATGAAGTATTAAGTTTAATTTTCTGTTTTCATTCCAACTTCCACCAGTATTTCCAAGATACATTACAATTTGCAAATGCAAAATAAATGCATGCAATAATATTTTTTATTTATTCAAAAGTCTCGAAAAATAATGACTCCTAGATAATTGTAGATAAAACAAAATAAATAAAGATTTAAAGATAAAGCCAGATAAAGCACAGAGCTATAGCAAATAATGAAATAAAATTATAGCCGCCTGTGATTATAGCAATAGCAATGTCAATTATTGTCAATTTGTCAAGTCAATCAAAAACATTACAAAATGTCAAATTGTCAATTTTTAAAAATTCATTTTAAGGCTTTGGATAAAATACTTGCAGCCATTCAATATTTTTTTAATAATGGCATCGCCAACTCTGTCTGAGCATATTACCATCAAGTATAAATAATTTTTGCATCGCTTAGTAGTCAAGGAAAAAAATACTAAGTCGTCAGTTATCAGTCAGTCCAGTCAGTCAGATGTTCAAGACAGACCAAGGTACGCATAAACTCCAGTTCCACACGATAATTAAATAAATTTAACTAAGAATAATGTACTTACGTATTATGGTCCACAATCTTCACCACAATGTTGGCCAACGGACATATGGTTGACAGCTGTTGTCTAAGCTAAGTGTTGCCAGAAAATCATTTATCCCTATTTCAGAGTAAAACTAAATACGATGCAAGGACTGATTAAAATTAAGCACAGCACATAGTCAATGTATTTTAATACTGAAAGAAACATAACGTACAATAAAAGGTTGTAAGGTGAGTAAAACATCAACAGTCCAATTAACAGGATGTACGCCATCAATTCCTATATTTGAAGTATCAGGCTCAGTTCTATCTTCATCAGAATCGCTGCTTTCACTTTCACTATCACTTCCTATGATAAACGGTTCATCTAAATAGGCATCTTTTAGCTCTTAGCGCAAGTACTCTTTTTCAATCATTTTTCACATGAGCACAATACAGCAACTGATATATTATTAAATAAATCCGCTGAATATCTGTCTGTATAATCACTAAACCGACTTCAATAAAAGTATACGCACTTTCGCCGCCGCATAGACTTATAATAAGTCTATGTTCTGAGTACTCTTCCACATGGAAGTAAACCCGTTGAAGTATTTTATATTACTTAGATTTTTATGTGTTTTATTTATAATTGAATATAAATAAATAGGTTGTACATACTTATTTTTTTATTGTTTTATAGAAAAATTACATAAAATTTTAGGTTTCTAATAATGTTCTAGATAACTTACAATAAAGATGAAATAACACCAAAAACATTTTCATGTAAAATGTTGCCAAGATGAGACCATATGACTCGCACTGTCGATAATTTATCAGATCTCATGTAGTGCCAAGCTTGTAACTATACAGGCCCTACCTCAACAAGTTCTAACTTCACAAACTCAACATTAGTTTTCAGATCTCATCAAACTATGAGATCTAAAAACTTATTGACAGTGCTAGTCATACTGTCTCGTAGTCGTTACATTTTACAAGAAAATGTTTTTGCTGGGATTGCTTTATCTTGTTTGCTTCAACTTACAACTTATGACGTGCTACTATGAGTTTTGAGTCGATGTGCTTGTTTTACGTTAAAGTCATCTCAACATAATTGCTGTGTACACTGCAAATACTTTTAAATTTTATATGTAACTAGCAGTCGCCCGCGACTTCATCTGCGTGGACTTTGATATTAGGCATAGCTTGAAGTTATATAGCCTATAGCCTTCCCCGATAAATGGACTATTCAACACAAAAATATTTTTTCAATTCTAACCAATAGTTCCTTAGATTAGCGCGTTCAAATCAAACAAAGAAACTCTTCAGGATATATTACATTAGTTATTATATTTAGGGTTGCCAACTTTTTTATTTTTTTCCTCGTACGGAAGCACAGAATACATAGCACAGGTTTCTGTACCTGTGCTATGTATTTATACCCACTTCGAAAAGTCATTTAAAGAAATATAGACTCTAGCAACGACACAATTAAGTTCAATTCAAATCGCGCAGCGCTTAATCACCTACACTTACAGTTACCTAGAACCATAAGAATAAATAATAATTACAATTATTATGTAATTATTATTTATTCTTATGACTAGAACCTAGAAATACTAGAAGTTACGTCTCTTTCTAGCGCGTAATGGGGTTGGCCAACATGCTGGGCCTATTTGGCATACATTGCTGGTTATCTGAGTACATATTATTGTGTTAAAATACTCAAGTCAAGATAACCAGCAATGTATGCTAAATAGGATCCTGTATGTATAAAGTATAAAGGGCTGATTACATTGACCAACCTGCAGGGTCCGATTTGGCATACATTGCTGGTTATCTTGAGTATTTTATTACAATGTATTCAGATAACCAGCAATGTATGCTAAATCGGCCCCTGCAGGATGGTAAATGTAATCAGCCCTTAACCTTTTTTGACGAAAACAAAGTTGTCTTCTTTTAAAAAATAAATAATCTAAATATTGAATTACCATTTTTGTAGTACTATAGAGAGAGAACAAATGACTTTCAAGCAAAGACCAATAATCCTAAAGACAGCGGGTCGGTGTAACCACTTTGTTGGCATCTCTTTTTCGCAGCCAGTGTTACCCACTTATCATATTTCCCCCCAAATTTGGTAATCTACAATATCAAGCAAGTAAACTATAAACATTGGCAGACCAAACTGTGAAAGGATTATGCTTGTGCATTATGGTTGGTTGTTTGTGAGTTTAGATTGGTTGACTGGCATAAAGTTATTTGGGTCAGCAAATTACAGGACATACATATACCTAGGAGAAAATAAAAGACAAATACAAAGATTTTTAATGGCACCAATATGGGTGTTTACAAAAGCTGTTAATACATATTTAGTACGTCATATTTACCTTAATGAGGTATGCAAATATTACAAAGATAAAAGTAAACACTTAGTTATAACGCAATATATAAAAATGTACATTTATATCAATTTTATTATTAGTTTTCTTCTCTTTATCCTTTTGGTCAATAAATGGCTTTCAAAATAGACCGAACAAATTCGGAATTATATTGATGGTTGCCGGTCAATACGTCCAGTGGCCTGAATCCATTTATTTTCGGCAAGAGCGTCAGTTGGAAAACTGAAAAAATATGACAGCAACATGAGATGAAATTCGTCTGGTAAACTTCTCATAATGTCTAATACCAAATACCAAATGTATGGAGTACCTTTTTATAGTCTGTCTGAGTGAAATTTAATATGTCGGGAAAATGCTCATAATGTCCACCCAGCCTATAACATTTTACTGGTCTCCACTTAAATAGTTATATATAAACAGGTGGGATTTAAGCCTCCCGCTTGAAATGTAACTAACTACTAATGAGGTAACACATAATCTTTGATTTTATTATTTATGGTCACTGTTTTTGTTAAAAATTATTATATTTCAATAAGATGGTTAATTTTTTAGTAATACGGACAGGATATTTTGATTCGAGATCTGACAACACAATTTCGAATTTGACAATGTTTGAATTGAACAAATATAAGTTTATTTTCACGAATTTCACTATATTTACGTTGAATGACTAGTAATAAGACAAAAGTAATTAAATATCTATATATAAATAATACATATTTAGTACATGTTTAAAAAGAAATATTGAACTTACGCGTAAATTGTAATGCCTTCCGGCAGCCTTCCTGTTTACGTTCACTGCGGCTCTTACAACCTAAAATACTGCAGCTCACCATATTGTGAAACACGAAAAATGTTATTTGCTTTTAATACAACACAATTTACAGCAGAGAGAATCGATTTTAACACATAAATAAGATAAAACAACAATGTCACCCCGACTTCCACAGTTTGTCTGCCACTTAATTAAAGGGCAATGTCAAAAAAACTGGTTACACCGAAAAGGACAGAAAATCTCGCTCCCATCTCTTTTTAACAAGTTCATTAAGTGTATTTCGATCTCGCTTTAGCGTGCCGTAATGAAAAATAGGACTCTGTCTATAGTACGTAAGTACATTATTCTTAGTCTAAGCTTTCAAGATAAAAACGTAAGGTAGATGTTAATAGTACTTTAATTCTAATACATTTGTGCATACCTACTTACGTTTACGATACCTTCACGAAAAGCGACACGGGCCTTATATTACTCAAATAATATGTTGAATCACGCCGCCTTATAATACTTTTGTCAACAAAAGACGTTTCAAATCGTATCACACCTGTCATCGGAGTTAGTACGAGGTTTAGGGAGCAAAAAAAAAATCAAATTCTGATCGCTATCTTTGTTAAGACAATTAAACACTGCACAGTATCTTTTTGCCTCCTTTTTCTCCATGTTTTAAACAATGCAACGAACAAATGAAGTATAGGAAATTTAGTTAATTCAAAATTATGTTAATTGTGTTTCAGCTATTATGTTATGAATTTAAATCTTTAGAGAAAGTGTTTTTACACGCTTTATATTAGCTTCACTTGTATGTATGTTTGTATGTTTGTTACCGACTCCTTCAGATGCGATTTTGACCCACTTTAAACGGCAAGATTTCATTCAAACTTTGTAGATTTATCGAGGACCGATGACAACACACTAATTTGATTAGATTATTTCATTATTCAATTTGCAAAATAAGATTTTTGTCAATTTATAGAATTTTTGAAAATGATTTCCAACCATTATCTTAAGACATAAGCATAAAGTAATAATGGTATAAATAATTAAAATAAATGTATTTTATTTAAAAATAACAGTTAAAAAAAATAAAAAACACTCTTTTAAAAATAAACCAAACTAAAAAGAAGAAAATAAATAATAGTTTTAAAAACCAAAAAACACGCTTTTATAAGAAATCCAATTGGATTTCTTATAAAAGCGTGTTTTTTTGTTTTTTAAAACTATTGTTTATTCTGTTTTTTTTTATGTAAAGGGTTACATGAAGAAAAAAACAGAATTAGTGTTCATAAAAGATTAATTTTCTCATTGAATTTACACATAGATAGGAATATTAAGGTATTTTAACTTATTAAACCTGTTTTCTTATATATACCCCTAAGAAAATATAATGTCATTTTACTTATTTAACAAGTTGGTTCTAGTTGCTCCACACTTCCTTAACTTAGTATTAGGTATTCCTACAGTTTACTCTGTTTAGTGTTTTTTTACGCCGTTTATTGCGTTTGTTCTTGTCTGTTTCTTCAGATTTATCGCAAACGATTTGCCATCTACACGTGCGACAAATCGAAAGAAACAGGTCTGTTCAGAAAAATCTGAACGATTTCTCGTAACGTGTAGGGCAGGCATAAGACGGCTTTGGAGAATTTTATCAATATCTATACAATTACATATTGGAACTTTAAATAGATGAATTTTGTAAATGAAATATTTAAATGTACCACGAATAATCATTATAGGAGTTTACATTTAATTCATTTTCTTGTTCTAAGCTGGGCTTGGGAGAATATTATTTATCATTCCCTTGGATTAAAATATTTTTTCCATATTTTCGCATTAAATAATAAATATCTAATACCTTTAAACGAGCAATTCTTGTATGTATCTAAATATATTTTTTGAATCTCGGAAACGGCTCCAAATATTTTGATGAAATTTAGTACCCTGGATTCGGGGGTGATAAATCGATCCACAAAATTTTTATTGTTGTAAATTTTTAACTGTATAAAAATATTTTCAATGATAATCAATTTAAATATAAACTGAAAATTGCGACTCTTCCTGACATCTGTTGGAGAGTATTAATAATATTGTGGCGTAAACGCTGTCAAACGGGGGAGCCCACGAGGCTCATTGTGGATTTCCTCAAGCGTTATCAGGACCTTGTGCTTTTTATAGGTTGGGTGGTTTAAAATATTATATTATTTAATATTATTATATTTTATGACGTTTTGCGTTTAACCAGTGGAGAGAGATTTTTATTATTTAAAATTCATGGTTCAACGGTAGCGGCGTATTCTAATCTGACTATTTTGACATCCGGAAGTAAGATAAAAAATTATTGTACCTATATAGAAGGTCTTTTTTAATCGTGGCAGTACTCAACAGGAAATGAAATGAAATGAAATATTTATTTGCATAAAACACGGTACATTTTACGATAAAAATCTTACAATATTGTTCATGCGTGTCTTACCGACCTAGTTGGTGGGCAAATATTTATTAATAAATAAAGTAAAGTCATCGTGTCTTTAGTGATAACAGTATATCCTTAATCTATAGGTTAAATCATTAATTTACTTTTTTTTATTTAAGGATATTAAATGCAATTTCATACCCGAAGGTACATGTAATTTTTTTTTAAATAATAACAATAATAATTTAATAACAATAATATTAGATATTAATAGTAATGATAATATTTGCATAATTGAATAAAAAATTATAATTTATTAGCCAAGCGTTTGAGGTGTCCAGCATGACAATATTCTATAAATTCCTTTGTGGAATAAAAACAGTTCTTAATCAATAATTTAAAAATAAAACCCTTGTATTTTTTTAACCGAGATGGCAGCAAATTATAAATTTTGATGCACATCACAAAGCTGTTTCTCGAATAGCATGCCGTATAAGATAATAGTCTATCTATGCAATTGACCCCGATGCCGATTGAAGAATGTATCATCTTTGGTATCAAATCGATTTTGATTATTTTTGACACATATCAGACTTTCGTAGATGTACATTGATGGCAATAGCGGGAGATTTAGTTTTTTTTAAATATTGGCTTACAGGAGTCCATAGGTTCCGCACTACTGTTAAATGGCCCTAACACATTTCTTTTGTATAATAAATGCTCTATTGAAGTCAGTTGAATTCCCCCATAAGAGTAATCCGTATCTTAGGACCGAACACACGTATCCGTGATAAGCCATCAATGCTGCTTTTTATTTGCTACTTTTGAAAGATGGTGTAATGCGTATATGAATTTATTTAGTCTTTGGCATACTATTTCTACATGATTTTTCCAATTTTAATTTGAGTCGAATTCAATGCCAAGAAATTTAGCTATTTTATTTTAGGATGCAAGGTGTACCCCATATCTTAATCTGACGCGCTCGAGTAAATCCGAAAATCCCCTCTTGGGCTCCGCTACTACCATCCGCCAATCCGACGTTCAAAGAAATGATAACGTCGATTTGAAAGAGCTCTATGAAAATTTCGTTCATTGAATTAAAGCTTCCGTGGTCGAATGGTTGCGTGAGCTGACTGCGAAACTAGAGTCGGGTTCAAACCTATTTCAAAACCATATTGTGTCTATTTTTTATTTTTATGAAAATAACTTTTTTTTATTAGGAGCTATTTAATTTTCAGATGGCTTTGTTAAGTAACACGAAGCAAATGATTGTTTTGTTTTAAACTAAACCAAGAAAATATTTTTTTAGAAAATAAACGATTTAATGTTATCTCATTGTATAAAATCTGGTGCAATAAAGTATTTTTGTATTGTATTGTATATTATATCCGAGCAACGCTCGGGCGTGTACTTGTATAATAATTGCGAGAAGTATTGCAACATTGACACAACAAAACAAACACACTGTACAACTTTTGTTTGGTAACTTCAGTCAGTTGATCAGTTGACAGATATAGTAACTTCAAACTTGTTAAGTTGGGTTGGTTGGATTGGAGTTTGGCAACATGGCAACCCTATAGCTTGTTACTTTTGTGATGTCGTCGAGTATCGAGTGTCGTCGTCTTTTGTAAAGTTTTATCAAGGTGATATTTATTTATTTTATACTATGATTCACTTACAATTTCGCACTTTTCTATACATTTTGCAATTTCTATGTGGCCCGGTGATATATTGCAAATTTCACGAAATAATTGTCTTCGTGATTGTCGAGGGCGGCCATATTAAAAATAGAAATTGGAAAATTGTTATATCTTTAGAAATCATTCTAATCTTTATTTGTTATTTGTTTTCATTGAGTTCAAATTAAAATTAAATTTATGTTCATGCCTTTAATTCTTATAGTTCCTTCTTGTTTCTCAAGGCAGCAAAATATATTTTGAACTACATCTCAAATATAACTTACTATTATAGGTACCTAACGTATATCTGCTTGTTGACGCGTCTGTCTCGTAATCTTGTTCCACTGAGGCACTGAGTTAAGAGTACAGTTGCTGATAATTAAACTACATTGTGAAATCATTTGTTGTTTCAGATTCTCGGAATAAGTTGGTGAACGTGATAAACTTTTAAATTAGCCTATGTATCTAAAAGTGACTTATCGTGAAATTTGTTTAGTGTTGGACTTCGATAAAAAAATTGTGATAAGTTTCTCATAATATTGGAGTCTCCCCTAGTGGGATAAATTTGAAAAATGATGACCGAAAATAGAATTAGTTCAAGTAATCACGTCGGAAACAGTATCAACAATCAAAAGGGGTAAGTGTTTTGTGTTATTGATTGTCGCTAGTTTTTCGGAATTGAATCCTTTGTTAATAATTTTATTTCGTCGATTTACAGAGATGTCGATAAAGCTGTGGACGATATGGGATGGAAATCAAAATTAAAATTACCCCCTAAAGACAGAAGAATAAAGACTAGTGTAAGTTATATACATTTACCCTCATTTAGATATCATAATAACCTTAGAAACATAATCTTAACTACACAAAAGATACATAAAGTTGACTCCTGTGTAGCTTGATTCTTATTTTTTTATCATTGCTATTATTATTGAAAAACAAAAATGATGATTTTGTTAACATAATAATGTTACATACTAAAAATCTATTTTTAATTGTAATTTGAAAATAAATTGTTAAGTAAGTAGTTGATCTGAAAGATTATACATGAAGTTAATTTAAAATTTTAAAAAATGGTCAATTTTTTTTTATAATCTAGTTGACAAAGCTGAGATTTCTATTTTTTTTATTATATTATATTGCATGTTAGGGAGGATATTACTTAAAATCATGCTAGTTAGGTGTCTTAGGTGTACCTTTAACCCATTTGGACCCAAATGTAATCAACTAATGCAAATTACAAAAAATCTTTATGAACTGCTTAACATTACATATTCTTATAAATAAAAAATAAATTAATTGAAAGTATATATATTTCTAAAAAAACAGGCATCCTTAAATGGGGACGGTGGGTGGCCCAAGACTTTATTTTTTTTAAACCGGGACTACCAATAAAGTCCAGCCCGGACGCTCCCCGGATGCCCTATAAACTAGGACAAATCCGGGGAAACCCGGACGGATGGCAACCCTAATATGGAGTGGAAATCTTCGAAGCATTTTTTTCAATATACAATGTTGTTATACATGTATTACA
Organism: Pyrgus malvae; assembly: GCA_911387765.1. Classification (NCBI taxonomy): domain Eukaryota; kingdom Metazoa; phylum Arthropoda; class Insecta; order Lepidoptera; family Hesperiidae; genus Pyrgus; species Pyrgus malvae. The sequence goes on along the minus strand of OU426954.1, from coordinate 11,619,732 downwards.
TTGTTGTTGTTTGGGAAGATTAAAAGTTGCCAATTCGGGCATACTGCAAGCTTGGCTCCACAGAGGCTGGTTAGTAGTCGCAAAGTTTGACTCCCGGAATGTCTCAAATAATGACAAGCAATATAGCAACGAAACTGAAGCTGATCTAGTTTGGTATCATTTTCTAGAAGGCATAGGCGACATGCATGTATGTAAAAAGTACCCACCACCATTTTTCCCACGTATAGCAGTGCCATACGTAAATTGACTGATCTTGATCTATGCCCATTCCTTTGTAAACTTTAGTATACTTATACATATACCCTTGAAATACATGCAGGATATCAACGTCCACTTCTTTTCTTCTCCACACTGCTTCAACGTTTTACTTTTAATAGAAGTAGGGCGTTGTCATAGTTTCACCCCATTGTGATTATTATCCAGTCAACGAATGAAAAGAACTTGATTCATTGAAACAGTAGTCAAACTCAGCACAAACCTTCTTCTCAAATTGTTTTACAGCAGTTAGTGAGTGGACACTTTTTGGTTCTACCTTCTGCAACCCCTCCGCCAATTGTTCGTAGGTTGGCTTGGTCTTACGCCACCAGGGTGCCTGTATATTTTGTGGTGGTTTGGGTGCAGTTTTATGTCTCATATTTTCAGCGAGCATTTCATTATCGCTGCTATCCCATTCCTCTTCATCTCTTACTGTGAACACTTCGATTGTACCAGGTGTGTCGCGCAGAATGTTGTTACTGTTTATTTTATCCTCATCTCCTTTTTCTTTGTCGGTAAGCACACTTGCTTCTGGAGCTAAAGTAACTAATTGTAGCTCTGCATCATCATCTTCTTCAAGAATCACAGCATTGAGTGTTTTTTAAAGCCCGTGGTATTCGTTGAGACTGCTGAATGTTCATATAAACATTGTTTATCAAATAATTACCAAATGACAAAAACCACGAAAAAATTACCTCTGATGTTTTGAAAAGAAGAAAGAAAGAAAGAAAAGAAAAGAAAAGAAAAAAATATTTATTTCATATTAGGAATACAAAATATTCGCTTAATGAATGTCATTTTTACCCGGTCATCGCCTTTAAGTGCCCGTTTGGGCTAGGTGTTGAGCTGAGAGAAAAAAGGCGGCGGAAAAAAAACTCCCAGCACTCTTTTAAAAAAAACAGTACATAATAATATATTTGAGATAACAGAATGGCTATGGGTCGATAATGGTCACACGTGACAGCTGATCGTGTGAGACACCATCAACCCACTTCCACCTGCTCACAGATGCGAGTAATTACTAAAACTAATACAATCTATGAAGAAATAGCCTTGTGTGAGCGAGATTCATTCCCACGCTCCTTTATCATTAAGATAGTCCTTAGTGTTATAATAAGCCTTACGGCACAGGACTTGTTTGACTGCCTTCTTAAAAGGTTTTAAAGGCAGGGATTGAATCTTTATTGGGATTTTATTATATATCCTGATGGACATCCCAATAAAAGAATTACTTTTTTTATGAAGCCGGCATTTCGGAAATGCCAGCTTGTGGCCGTTCCTAGTTGAAACACAATTAGGACTAGATGTGCCCATCATCCCCAATTGGGGACACTGTTATAAAATTATTCTCTCTATAATCAGTATTGGTAATACTATATATTACATTTAATTATTCTCTCTATAATCAGTATTGGTAATACTATATATTACATTTATGTATTTTATGTAAAAAAAGACAATAATCTTAGATGTAAAAGTCAAAAATAAAAATTACTTAATGTAAGCAATCTCTGACGCTTGAATATGCTCCACTAAATGCACAGTAATATCACTCTAAACTACTTATTTTTCACGTCCTGGTATAAATACATGTTAAATGCTTCTTAACCTTTAAGTATTTACAGTACAAAAAAGTAAAATCTAAAACATTAATAAATTGAGGGTATTTGTTAAGACGTCCTTGTTTGGACACGGCGGGGCTATATGGGTTAAACGAGCAATTCTTGTATATATCTAAATATATTTTTTGAATCTCGGAAACAGCTCCAAAGATTTTGATGAAATTTAGTACCCTGGTTTCAGGGATGATAAATAAATCGATTCAGAAAATTTTTATTGATAGAAATTGTCGTTTTATTTAATGTTTATGCCATTAATTATAAAATTACTCTTACTGACATCTACTGGAGAATATTAATAATATTGTGGCGTAGAAAGCCGTCAAATGTCGACTGTCAATCCGCCCTTCAAACAAATGACAATGTCGTATGAAAGACCTCTATAAAAATTTCGTCATTAGAATTAAAGTTTACTTGGTCGAATGGTTACGAAAACTGACTACGGAGCTAGAGACCCGGGTTCAAACCTCAAGTAGGCAAGTTGCGTTTTTATTTTTTCAGACAATTTTTTTTTAATTGGTAGCTAGGTATTTCAAAAGGCTTTGTTAAGTAACACTAAGCCAATGAAAGTTTTGCTTAAAAATAAACCAAGAAAATCAATTGTTTATATCTGAGCAATGCTCGGGCATCCAGGTACTTATTTATTGTAAAGGATGTTTTTGCTCCAAAACAATTTGGACAATTTTTTTCTAGTTCAGAGGTGGTTTGTTGTTGTTAATTAAAGTTACATTTGTAATGAAATTAATCTCATTTCTTTATTTCATCAGTAGATTCTTCTGTTTTGAATCCAATTTGTTGACGTTCTTATTTGGTCGTATAACCAGCTGCTGTGTAACTGTTTTGGTTTTTGTTTATATTTACTTAACCTCGTAAGACCGCCGGTCCTTTTAAAAGAACTATATGTTTGTAGTCAGTAAAACCTGCGAATTTTAAAAGTCAACTACGAAGTAACGCCGCCGGTCCTTCACCAATTATTTGACGCTTTGTAATTTTAAAATTTCGCGCGTTCCGAAAAAGAACAGAGTATTGTCTATGACCTTATAAAATTAAGTTTTGTGTATAGGGGGTTTCATATAAAAAAATATATTGCTGCTTGTCAAATCTGACATTTTGTTCGTGAAGATGGTGCGCACACGTGGACGTAGTGAGTATTTTAATAAATTTTTATGACTTTTTTGAGTTTTTGTGCTAAAATCAAGATCTGGTCGTATACCTTTGAAGAATGATCAACATTTGGGATAGTTATTTTGCTTATTTCGTATCGAATTTAAACGTAAATCGTATCAAAAGTTATTAGTCCCTTGCAAGGGACCGTTCGGCTTGTGTGTGCTATATTAATTCAAACTTTTTTGGAATATTATGAGTAACTTTAAATTGTTCTTTACGTTCAATTAGTAAATCATTAAAAAACAAAGATAAATGTAGCCGACAATTTTATAGTCCTTTGCAAAGGACTATCGGTCTAATTAACAATAATTTTACAAATAGGAATGTCTTAATTTTTGATTGAGTGTGGAAATGGAGATTGTAGATGAAAGTGTGAAATAGGGATCGGAATAAATTTTTATTTTTTTTGTTTTACTAACCTTTTTATTGTTTTAAACTAATATTGCAATTTGATACCATGTTAAATGATTAAAGCCGAAAGTACTTTTAAAGGGACTAACTATAAAATATGAAATAATTCCATTCATTTTAATAATTTTTCTAATATTTTAACGCTTTAATATAGGCACAATTAAGCTTAAAAAAAACTTGCATAGTATATCCTGAAATTCATATTTGCGTTGATAAAATTTAAAAAAGAAAAAATTACTTTTTATAATCAATATGACCGAAAGTCCTTTTAAAAGAACTAAAAAAAAATTTACTTTTATCCATATATCAAATCCATATACTCTAACATAATGCCCCAGTGAGTATGACACTCATAGGATTACTCTATCATATTCAAATATGGACTTGAAGTGTTCGGCGTTACTTAGTATAAAAAGTTAGTCCTTTTCAGAGGACCTTCGGTCAAATCTTCAACTTGCTTGCAATTACCGTTCGGTCTTACGAGGTTAATGCGAAATATTTTGAGCTGGATAACTATCTTACATACTATTTGACTAAACACACAAATTTTTGGTCAACACCTACACATCTTAGGTTGAACATCAAAGTTATGATGTTTTTGAATTCTATTCATATTATTCCAAAACACATGTATGTACACTTAAAACTATTTATAGTAATTTAATACTCCAAGGACTGAGTACAGTTTTTGGTGACCTTATATTATGTTTTCTTATTTAGGTGCAACATTTATTTTTTTGAAGAAAAAAAACTGATTACTTGAAAGTTATAAATATTTTTAAAAAATCTATTTTTTTCCCAAATACACACAAATATAGAGCTCTGTTCGTGCATGTTTATTCTATAGGCGCACATACAATAGTCTTGAGGTTACCCCAGCAGGAAATGCAATATCTCTGAACCTGAAAATGCACAAATTATTTTTTTAGTGCATATTATTGCACAAATATAAGCTCTCTGCTCTTGTATAATGTATAGCTCCATGATAATTTGATTAGACTATTCCTGCTGGAGCAAACTTTACCCCAGTAGCAATCGTTTTTCTGTTTATTTTCTAAACTACAACATGCACATTTTTTTTATTAGGTGCCGTGCCCATTTACAGCTGATGGGGCACTAATTATATGTTTCACTCTTATCACTCTAGGTGAAACTTTCAAAGACAAATGCAAATTGTTTATTTGCTAAAATGTGGTCACAAAAGATAAAATAATTTTATAAATGTAGAATCTTAGAAATACTATTTGGACCTATTTATGCAAACCGGAACCAACCCACACATGATGAAGATGATGATAGTTTTGAGATAAAGCTGTTTAATGTATTAGACAACTAATGTTTTGTGGATTGGTAAAAATGTCATGAAAATGTATTTTTCTGTCAAAATAGTCAGAAGTTTTTGATCTTTACAGGGTCGATAGAAGGTGCAATTTTAAGCTTTTCTGTGTACTTAATTCAATTTCGACAGGGTGTGGATTGGTTCCGGTTTGCGTAAATAGGTCCATTTTTGGTGTGCAAATTATTATTCGTTTTAGTAACTTATTACATTAAAAATCACAAATTTATTTTATATTATTATTTTCACACATATTAATTTAAATTACATATAAATTTATGTCAATTTACATTAGATCTGTACACGAGACATTGAATATAATTTTATCTATGTTTTGTAAGATACTGTTAATAAGTGTAAAAGCTGAAAAAGATGTGGATTTATTACACAACATCTGTACGAAGTTCTTATCATAAACAATTGTAACTCTGCATATTGGCAAATTCAAAAAATATCCATTAAACCTGTCATAATAAAAAAAGACAAGAACAAGTACAAAAAGCACAAATTAAACATAAATTAGTTTTTAAGAGGGTAGTTACTCAATAATGAAAGCTATTTCTAATTATTTCCAATAGTTTTCAAACAATTGTGTGTTCCACCACAAAATAAAAAATATCCAGAAAGTCCACTCCCGCCGTTCTGGAAATTAACTAGGTACCTAAACTGGGTTGACTCTTAAGGTTGCTACTGTACTAAGTATTTCTTAATTTTGAAATAGGCTAGTTTAAGTGCTTTATATTGACAGCGATACATCGATTTGTTTACACATTCATCTTATATGTGCATACCTAAATGGGTAGACCATCATAATCATTTATCTAACTATCCACTAATTCACAAATTATGTATCGGCGGCGGCGCGCCGAGAACTAATTGTGCTGTTGTAATAACTTGTTTCCTGCGTAATATTTTTACTATTTTTTACTGTACTGCAATAAATCCACACAACATTTAGTGCTAAAGCACATTATGTGCTCACATGCTAGAGGCAGTATTATTATTATTAATATTACGATTTTTTAAATTTTGGCACAATCCTGTGTACTTAATTTAATTCTTTTAACATATATCACTGTTAGCTTTCCGCACGCTGCTTCGCCTATGTGGACTACACGTTTTATTTCTATTCCTATATTCCTATAGGATTTTTTACCTAGATAAACACTATGATGGCCTATGTTACTTTCCGGCAGGGTTGATAGATTTAAATAAAGTGATTTTTTTATTAAAATCAATGATTTAAATCAAATTTGTGCAAACAGTTAAATCAATATGTTTGTTAAATTGAGTGTGACAAAAATAAATTTAGGTAATTAATAAAATGAATTAGTGCAGTTTTTAGTAAATTTAATAATATTAAAATAACTAATGCTAAATAAATGCTATTTGTTTATTTATTATAATATATATATAGGAAAACCAATTTAGCTGCCTTTTCATTTCCCAATCTGTTGCGGCGTTTTGATTGGACGAGACAAAATGTGGAAAATATTCTTTCAACTGAAGCGGAGGAAGCTACAGCTGTGAACAGCTGGTGAAAAATAGGGTTCAGGTGACATTGCTCATTAAGGCTGCCTGACTGAGACTTCCACCATTGCAATGGTGTTACATTTTTTATGATTTCCTCTGTGAACATTATTTGTTTGAAGGGATCAGTTCTTGCTTTAAATTTTACTGTTAAAGGCAGTAGGTCTGTCCCCGGGTACTCGTTTCGTGCATAGTGAAAAGCTTTGTTTTCGTTTCCTCTTCTATTACATAATTGGAATTTGACTTGTGGGGTCTAGTAGATAGTTTAAAAAATGTGCAGATGTTAGTGTCTTGTCATATCGTTTTTTCAATATTCGTAACTGATATATGCTGGCATCCTTCTCTTCAAAGGTTACTTCCAACTGTTTAAAGACTTCAACAGCATCAGAAAATGATGCATTTGATTATTGTAATGTATCTAATGCTATCACGAATGGTTTGTAGATTTTTAACAAATCCTCAGCTGACCTCTTAATAATCATGTTTGTTACTTTTTGATATATAACAGTATCAATTTTGGTTTCTGTTATCTTCACATATTTTCAGAATTTTTTGCCACTCAGACAAATATATTTCCAAGCAGTCTGAAAAGGTGTTCCATCTGACTTCCTGTGGCACAACAAGCGCTCTGCCACCCAGTGCCTTATATTGCGCAGAAGCAAAGTGATTATTTCTGAAATGTTTTACGATATGTACGACATTCTCTCGCACCTCTTTGACGTTTAAATCTTTAGATAGTAAATTCAACATGTGAGCAGCACAGCCATATGTCAATATTCCTTCTTCGTGCTCATCTCTTAGCTCCTGTCGCATTCTGTTCATGGCTGATGCAGTATCTGTTACATAACCTGTAACCCTACATTTGTACTCATCCTTGACTTTTGTATAAGTTCCTTGGATATTTCTGTTAGATATTCAGAGTTGTGAGGTTTCCCAAATGTGTCGATGCTTTCAAATAAATACACTTCCCTAGATTCAGTAGTAATACAGCTACAAACAATAGGATCCATGTGTACGGTAGAACACCCATCGACTGACAAATTAACTGTCTGGTCTTTCACAGTAGAAAAGCAGAAATGAAAAGCAGACGTATCTTAAAATAATTTGTTACCCAAATCAAATCTGGGTGGTGGTTTATTGCCTGGTCGTAGCATTTCTATAGCTTTTATAACTTGGGAATGCTCAACACAACGAAAACTGCTATTTGGTTTTTTAAAAAATCTAAAAAATCTGTCTGAATTTAAAAAAAACATGATTTTTATCAACTCTGCTTTCTTGCTCCCCAATTGAATCCCCAATGAAAAAAAAAACAGATAAAACAAACACACTTTCGCATTTATCATAGTGTGGATTGTGGTAAATACAAATGCTGTAAAAATTCAAGTAGAAAATTGTTAAGTTACAGTTAACGTGTAAAGGTCATTTTAATTCCCTTGATGTTTGTAATACCTTTAAAAAAGTAAGACTTATTAATATACAAATACATTGAATAATACTGGCTGAGTGGGAGTTGCTATTATATATATTATTTTTCGAGAATAATTTTTAATATTCATAGTATTAAAATCTTTTCAATAATTGTGCTTTGATTTTAATAGGATGTAACTGACACAAGAGGAAATGAATTTGAAGAGTTTTGCCTGAAGAGGGAAATTCTGATGGGTATATTTGAGAAGGGATGGGAAAAGCCATCCCCTATTCAAGAGGCTTCAATTCCCATTGCTTTGAGTGGCAAAGATGTGCTAGCGAGAGCCAAGAATGGAACAGGCAAAACAGGCGCTTATTGTATTCCAGTGTTAGAACAGGTAAATATTTTTTTTAATTAGTTGAGTAACTCCGAAAATAGTAAACACTGGAGATATAATATCATGAATTTACTAAATGTATTTCAATAAAATTATTAAGTAATTTTAGCCATGTTTACCTCTTGCACAAATAGTATTCTTCTTTCAGAAAAAAATAATTTTCGTGAATTAAATTTGGATCAACTATTTGGTGTTTATATTTTATCAGTTTTAAAATTGTATGACAATATAGTCTCATACTCATAATAAGCCAGTAGATGAAGTAGATGGCTTTTTAACGAGCTTTTTACTAACTTGCAACACATGCAACAATTTGCAACAATTGCAACATATACAGCAGCTGCAAAAAAATGATACCCATTATGGCCATTAAATGAAGTATAATCAAATAATTTATCCTATAGAATATGAAACATAGTTAACCTTTATTAAAACTAGAGATGTGCCGAATAGTGTTTTCACCGAATAACTGAATACTATTCGGTTTAACCTTTACATATCCGGATAATTGGCCGAATTATGCCATTTAAACAGGTTATTATTATAACATTATAAATATAAATATAAAAATATATAAATTATTATAATTATTATAAAAGTATTGATAATATTAATTTTATTATGTTTAAAATATAAGATTGCGTAAAAGATCATACGCTTGCTTAGAATAATTACATTAAGAATGACTTTCTTCATAAATACGCTGTCAAAATTAAAGCACTATTATGATTTATGATTCACACAGATGTGACGTTTATTTGTATACACTCGGCGACACGCACACATGCATTTCTGTCGTGTTGCCAGTAGAGGTGCAGTATTTCGAAAGCGGGGAAATGATTCAGCCGCTGATAACTTATTTTGTCGTAAAATAAAAATAAAAATAAAGTAAAGTTGAGATTATTATAAATTATTATTATTAATTTATTTACTATAAAGCTGTGGAGCAGCGATAAATGCGCACATTACAAATTTCTTTGTATGAGGTGCGCACGATTTGAACCCGGGATCGATCGCGTCGAAGACCGTGGTTTTTTCCACTCGGCCATCACTGCTGCTCTTTAAAAATTACAATATGATGATATTGTTTGGATTCCCCTTCACTTTTTTGATAAGTGATACATCCACATCTGAATTTTGTTTATTCTTATTTTAGTATCTTTCAACACTAAATAGACGTGAATTAAACAGCATGGTTTTCCGTTGTTCAGGTTGATCCAAAAAAAGATGCTATACAAGCTTTAATTGTGGTACCAACCAGGGAGTTAGCACTTCAGACATCACAGATATGTATCGAGCTGGCCAAGCACACAGACATTCGTGTTATGGTTACTACAGGAGGCACAAACCTCAGAGATGATATAATGCGTATTTATCAAAATGGTACGTAATGTTTTAGGTTTTTTTACATTGTGTCATCATAATGATCATAATCAGGTGAATGATGATTATGATGACACAATGCTCAATGTATACAATATCTTTTGGTTAAATTATACAATTAATAATAATTTTATGAAATTTTGTAAAAAAAATATGAACTATAGGGTTATATAACATGGTTAAAAAAATTGTAGCTATAATATGCTATGATTTTTAATTATGCATTTTTAATGAGGATCAGTAACGTTTTTAGTTGAGAATGCAGATTTATAGAGAGCAACTAAATCCTTAGTGCAAACATTTTTGTTCTATTACAAATATTGACTGAATTACTGGCGAAGCTACATTGAGTGGCCGCCGCGGAAGTTGTGACGTCACGACGACGATTGTCAGTTGGCAGTGGTAAGGCGCGCAGTGTTTTTGGTTAATTTTTACTTTGATAAAATAATGGTGTCTAATTAACCTTTTTAAATATGTATTAATATTGTATAGTGCCGAAATTTACAAATACGTCCATTTAAATGCCAGAAAAAAATATTTGTTAACGTGCTCAGAGACCTAAAACTTCGTAAAAATGATTTCCGTTGTTAAAAGAGAACTACCGCCTCTGTTCAGACTACAATACACTGCTGTAAACAAAGTTTCAGGAATTCAAAACATTTTTATTTGAATAAATTATATACATAGCATATATACGACCCGGCCCAGCTTCGCTCGAGCGATTAAAAACCCATTTAAGTACTAAAGGCAAAAAATAGACGCGCGATGAGAATGCGCGCCGGGGGATGTGATGATTTTTGGTTAAACAAAATATCAATAATATCAATCTTCTAAATCAAATCTTTATTTGATTACATTTTGTACAATTTTAATCTTAATTGACGAAGCTAAGTAACGTTTTTATTTAGATTAGGATTAATACTGAACAGAATAAAACATCTTCGAGATAACGTGATATTTTTCATTAACATTTTACACATAAAAGTAGTTATTGTAAGTCAACCGTAAGAGATAGAGTACACTAATGCGGACTTTTGTATAGCAAATTTATATATCTACAATTCTTAAGATTCTAGAACATCACTTTAATGTATCTCCGCTGGTTAACGCGGCGCAAGAGAATATAACTCTCCCAGTAGGCAAGATTTGTGACAAAAATCGTTGTTTTAGTCGAGTTACATAAAAGCATAATCAATTATACACCTAAACCTTCCTCAGAAATGACTTTATTTATTTAAAAAAAACAGCTAAAAAATCCGTTGGGTAGTTTTAAAGATCTTAGTATACATAGGTACGCGGGAATGCGGTTGGAAGCGAATTTGTTTTATAATATGTAGTGATTTATTACAAAACTTCATTTTTTCCATTAGCCTGTTGACTTCTAAAGTAGTGGACTTCCACTGCAGGATATATTAATAAGCTTCTTAATATACATACGTCACTAAGTCCGATCCTGCGCCCTCTGAATGCATCGCCTACCCTCTTCTCTTCTTTAGGTTGTCAGTTGTCAGTCCACCTGGTTGGAAGGCGGCCTGTGCTCGTTTTGCCGAGACGTAGTCGCCATTCGAGGACCTTTCTTGCCTATAGGTTGTCCTCCTGGCCAGTGAAAAGGCTTTGATGAGTAAAAGGTACGCTACCCTTGCCTTGCCGACACGCTTACGATTTGCGTCACGTTGAATACGACTTAATACGAGGGACCTGTGAACGAGAAACCCAAAACTACCTTGGGCCCTCCTGGTGTTAAAATAAGCTACCGGCTCTAGACTGAATTGCTCTACAAAGGTCGAGGAGATTGTAGAATACATCCGGATCAAGGCAAACTGTCGACAGAGGGTTGAGCGTTCAATCTCGCCACGATAAACTTGAATTCATATGTGGTGAGAGCCCCTACACGGCAGTTGCCAACGTTCATGAACAAAGAATTCTGGCCGAGAGGTGTTGTCTTCCGGCGATTCCGTTACCGGTTCCGGTTACCCGGTTACCGGTTACTTATGTAGTAATTTTTATTTATTTATGCACAGTATCTATTGTTCTTTTGTTTTATTTTGTATCGTTTCATTGGATGAGTCAAAAAGATAATAATAATAATATTTTTCTTATGTCTTATCTTGAATAACGTGAATACTACTTTTATTGAATTTACTATAACTTTACTGATCCTCATTGTGTACTATAATAAAATTATTTATTTTATAGCACACATTTTTTTATATCTATCATATTAATACCTAAATAGATGTAGGTAGAACTTAAATTGACCAGGGAAATACCACTGCTGCACCCATTGCGGCTATGAAGCAACACTGTTGTGTTTTGTGTGAAAGGTGCAGTTGCCAGCCACACTTTAATAAAGCTATCAGCGTTCCAAGTAACAGCAAATCTGCAATCTTGTTGTGAATTGCAGTATATGGTCTGCAGCTACCACTTAATACAACATGGTCTGCATGTTCGTCTGCTACTCTATTAAAATAAAAAAAATGTCTGAAACGTAAAAGGAATTTAATATTTTAGGAAGACGAACTCTTAATTAATTTTATTCTATGTTTTTTCAGTTCAAGTTATAATTGCCACACCAGGGCGTATGATTGATCTCATGGATAAACAAGTAGCTAAGATGGACCAGTGCAGGATGCTGGTTCTTGATGAGGCTGACAAGCTCCTTTCTCAAGACTTCAAGGGCATGCTAGATATGGTTATCTCGAGGTATACTGATTTTAACGTCATGTAATAATTATTGCGTTTTTTAATTCTAATTAATGTCCTACTGCTGGGCAAGTGTGGATTGGTGAACATCATGCATTTGAAAATAATGCATACTTAAACTCTTCCAAGTTAACTTTGTTTAATTACCAGAGATAACTTACGAAAATGTAACGTAAACAGGACCAATTATTAACTTAGAATAGTTTGCAAGTAAAAAAACTAAATGTGGTACACATTTTACTGAATTTATTTACTAGGCTCTTACACTAATGTCACACTATAAGAAATGATAAACTGTCCTCCAATATGGATGATATTGGGGGACAGTTTCTTATCAATTTTTTTTCTGAAATTCTCCATATCGTAATTTTTTTCTTTCTTTACTATTGCTTTCGAAATTGTATTTATTCTCAATGAGATCCATATAAATATTGATAATTGTTTTAAATTTACATCATTTTTTTCCATAAAAGCATGATCATTCACCAAAGTAGCAGTAATTTTTTTTTAATTTGATAGGTTAAATTAATAAAGTGTAAAGTGTAACTTTTTACAAAAAGTAATGACAAGTTTAAACAATAAGAAACAGGTGATCAGACTATATGGACATGACAAGGGCATTCGAGTATGTTGATCATAAATTATATTATTGATATATAAGTTAGAGAAATATGAAGTCAGAGGTAATGCATTAAACCTAATTAACTCGTACAACTGACAGACAACACACACATAAAATAAATGACGCTATTTCAATGTACATTTTTATGTTTGTAATTAGTTTTTGATTATTGTAAAATTTGCATACCTCATGAAGGTAAATATGGCGAACCAAATGTATAAAAACACCTTTTGTAAACACCCATATTTGTGCAAATAAAAGTCTTTGTTGTAATGCTACTTATATTGTACTTTTATACACATTTGTAACGTGCATCAAAACTTTTATTTTAGATTACCGAAGGAACGTCAAATCTTGTTGTTTTCTGCCACTTTTCCTCTGAGTGTAAAACAATTTATGGAAAAACATTTAAGAGAACCATATGAGATAAATCTCATGGAAGAGTTAACACTTAAGGGAGTTACACAATATTATGCCTTTGTACAAGAACGACAAAAAGTGCACTGCTTAAATACACTCTTCTCAAAGGTATTCGAATCAATTTCTTTTATATTCACTAGTTTTTTAAATTTTTGTATGAGACTACAACATTTATACCTTTATTTACTTATTTATCTACAGTTGCAAATCAACCAGTCTATCATATTCTGCAATTCAACTCAGCGTGTCGAACTACTGGCAAAAAAAATCACAGAGTTGGGCTACTGCTGCTATTACATCCACGCGCGCATGGCGCAGGCGCACCGCAATCGCGTCTTCCACGATTTCCGCGCGGGGCTGTGTCGCAATCTTGTGTGCTCAGACTTATTCACCAGAGGTATCGACGTGCAAGCGGTCAACGTCGTCATCAATTTCGACTTCCCGCGCATGGCGGAGACGTATCTACATCGCATCGGGCGATCGGGTCGGTTCGGCCACCTAGGTATAGCGATTAACCTGATCACTTACGAGGATCGATTCGCCCTCCACCGTATCGAGCAGGAACTGGGCACGGAGATCAAGCCCATCCCGAAGGTGATTGACCCGGCGCTGTACGTGGCGCGCGCGGACGAGGAGGACGCGGCCGACAAGTAACGCCGCCGCCCGCGCGCCGCGCCTCTGCGCCCGCGCGCCCCCGCTATCTGGACTCGCTGACTGCTCGATGAAATGTATAAAACGACAAAAACAAGAAACTCATTTGTAAAAAGTGTAATGAATTTATTAAAATGTGCGTGTAAATAGTTCGTGAAGTAAGACTTGAACCTGAAGAGGGTTACTTTTTTAAAAGTGTATATAAACATCAGGACCTACGGAAGGCATCATGCGCTCGTTGTCCATATTGGATTCTGCGCGCGGTTTCCTATATTGTTAAAACGTAAAATATTTATCTTAAAACTTATTGCATGTGAGAGTCTACCTAGATTTGTCAAAGATCTTTACATAAATTGTGGTAGACTTTTGACATTGCGCATGTTCAACCTACCCATACATGATTTGAGCTAGCGCCGGTTTTCTTTTACATGATGTTTAATCTACCTATTTAAGATTTTTGATGTATGGGAAGGTCATTATGAGTCTAGCTCAAACTACCAATATTTGATAAACATGTTAAATTAAAACAGTGTTTAAAGTGTTGTTTCTGTCCGCTTGAAACAATGCATATTTCAAGCCTGTCATTTAGTAACATCAGGTTAAATCAATAAATTGAAGAAATTTCACAAAATTCTAGGCTCAACTTGAAGCTTTGTGCTGATTGATTTTAGTAATTTAAACACAAGTAATAAGCCACTTATAATCTCATTAGTAAAAAAAAAAAACATTCATGTATTGTATTTAACCTGATATTATCAGTATTTTTAAATTATGTTGTATTTTTAAAGCGGAAAAGTCACAGTAGTAATTAAACAATAATGGGTTTGGGTAGCATGAAATTTGTCATAAAGCTTAATAATAACATATTTAAGTCAGTACCAGACCAACAAATTGCACCCTTACCATTATGCAAGAAGTTCTTTATTAAGGACATTGTAACTGTGACTATTTAACAAGACAGAGGAATGCAGTGATCTGATATGGCTTGCAGATTCGCACATTGCTCTGCCTGGGGGATGGGAGCCATCATGTTATACACCTGTAACAATTTGCGATTGGCTCTGTGGGGTTCAAAATTCAGGGATTTCATGTGAAGAGTTATCGGATTTGGCCAAGATAACAGCTGTCCTTGTTCTAAAAATAAATCCTTGTTTATTGTACTGTGATATTTAAAAAAAACATTGCTGAAACTTAAATTGAAGCCTTTTTGTTATACTCTGTCATTGTCTTTATTTTCGTACTGTGGAATACTCAATTATATACCTACTGCTAGTAACAAAACATAAAAACATACCAGAAGTCAGAACAATGAAAAAAAAAACCAAGGAAGAAAATTACATCGCAGCTGTTGGATTAGATGTCTCCAAACTTTGAAATTTTATATATTTTTCCGTTCTACAATGTTTTATTGACTCCACTGCAAATATCTTTGTATCTGTGATATTTCATCGTGCATATGCCTGGTGAGATGAATCGGCGAGAGATGTTCGTATTTTTTTTGTCTTCCGTATAGAGTTAGAACTGTAAATAATTGGATAAGTTCTAAGTCTGAGAAAAGGTATATTCTGAAGTGGAGCGATTAATTGCAGTGATATCGATGTAGTACAAAATTACATTTGTTGTTGCCTTTAGACATTATTATTCTTATACACAATAAAACTCATCTCATCTTCAAAACCAGGCAGACAAAAATAGCATATCATACGTATTTTTGTACATTGTGTAAAAGAAACAATAAATTATGGTATTAAATTATACAATAAAAACGATGTATTGTGAATGATAAATCAAGATATGAAATGTGTTCAACTAAAGTCGATGGCATTTGAACCTCTTAATTCTTATTTGAATCATAACTATGATACTTATTATAACAATGTCCCAAATGATCACTAAGCCAATTTTTTTTGTAGATAAGAAATATTTTTGTAAAAGAATTCTTTACTTCGTTTTATCGCAGCATTATCATTTTTTATTAGATGCCAACGTCTTCACTATAATGTTACCTACATACTTTGCAGTCTGATTTCACTTGTACCTGCTGTCCAAAAATCTATCCTTGTTAAAAATGGGCCAAATACAAACTCTTCACAAAAAACTTTTTTATTTTATTCAAGAAAACTTGAATCATTCCATTTCAGGTTGATACGAGGGTTGTTACTGCTCAATGATATTACGTTCATAGTAATTTACGTTTTAAATCTGTTCCTGTGTTTAAATCATTACCTCCCAGCAATCCAAAACTACACACATTTGCAAGTTTTACTGATAAGCAAACCAAAAGATATGAAATAAAACGCAATTGAAAGAGATAGCTATAATTTTAATGGTTGCACCATAAGAATAAATAATAGTACATAGAACGGAATCTCCTTTGACCGCCATCGATATGCCGCAATTTATATACCTACTTCCCTCTTCACCCCGTTACGCCCCTCTGTCGCCCAGGCGTGCTGCCAGGGCTGTGAACTGTTAGTAATGCTTATGTCTAAAGATAATATCGCAAAAATATAAGTTTTTCTTTACTTGAAAATCATTTTAGTTTAGTATTACAAAATATGAGAATGATAAATACTTAGCTGCAACCCATTTTGCGTCCCACTGCTGGGCACGGGTCTCTCCCTCATATTGGGGAGGCCTGGAGCTTACTCCACCACGCTGCTCCAATGCGGGTTGGTGGAGATGCGGATTAGTGGCCAACCCGCTGTCGGATGTTTTCAAACTGCCCATAAGGCCTCCGACAAGGTTTAACTACTGTTATCTATCGACAACAACCGGGACCGACGGCTTAACGTGCCCTCCGAAGCACGGAAACGCGCATGAAATTTTTTTTGCCACTAGCGGTCACCCATCTCACAACCGACCGCGCCCGTTTGGCTAAGCTGCGTAGACCGTTTGCGTTCTACGCTAGCCGCCGAGCCATAAGCGCTTCTAAATACTTACCTACTCTATAAATACTTATAAATAATATTACTTAATAAGTTATAAGTACCATACCAAATGAAGCCATTTAAGTAAGTATTACTTACCTACATAGGTGTAAGTACTTACGTAGTGTAGGTTTAAAATAAACGAATTACATATTAAGTATAACGTGCGTGCGCCAGTGCCGCGGCGCCGCAATCGCGAGGCAAAACAATCGAGAAAGTTTCAATGACCGATGGCGGGGGCTATTAAAAAATATTTTGGCGACATGTTAAAATGCTGTAGTTATCTAACATTTTTTTTTATAATTGAGTGAAAGTGAAACAATTGGCTACACAAAAAGAAGTCACATCCTTTTGATAAATTAGGTACGGAAAAGGAATAATATTTAAAAAATATTACTTATCTCGCATCATCTTTGGGCAAACTAAAAAAATTTAAGTTTGGCATTGTTTTAGAATTGTTTGTACAACCAAACACACCACATTAACTTGGCGCCGTTATTGTAATTGACGCGCCCGTCCGAGACAGCCCGTCTTCAGTAGTCCGTTTAGCCGAAATTAACGTGTAGGCTAATATCGTGACCTTGAGCCCGTTCGGAGCGGGAGTTTCCGTTCTACGTAGTATTATTTATTCTTGGGTCATAAGAATAAATAATACTACTGGTGCATCAAAAACGGTCTAACGGTAAATGCCTGCAAAACCGTCATTGTGCCCTTCACAAGAAGGTATAAGTTGAACAAGCTTGAACCCATTAAGCTTTTTGGCACAACTATCCCGTTCTCGAAAGAAGTTAAGTATTTAGGAATCATATTAGACCAAAGACTTAACTGGAACGCACACCTTGACAAGGTTGTCAAGAAAGCAAAGATTGCTCTGGGAACATGTTGTAGGCTTACAAGCCGGAAATGGGGGCTAAAACCAAAATACGTAGCGTGGATCTATGAGGCGATTGTCAGACCCATAATCACCTACGGCTGCGTATGCTGGTACAAGAAGACAAAGCAAACAACATATATTAAGACACTAAACAGTGTCCAAGGATTGGCCTGTCGTATTATAACCGGGGCCCTGCCATCAACCCCAATTGCAGCAATGGAAGCCATACTTAACATCTACCCTCTACACATTCATGTGCAGAAAGAGGCCAAATGTGCTATTCTCCGTGCTGCTGAAAAAGGCAAGGCAAACTGGAAATCACCTGTCATGAGGGAACTCTACAGAAACCTCACTGAATGCAAAATTATGGCGATGCCGAGTGACGTCATTAACAAGCAATATAGTTTCAACAAACTATACAAAATACTTATACCGTCTAGAGAAATGTGGGCGGATAAGGCATCAAACTCCCTCATAAGCGGAGATATCATCTGGTACACGGATGGATCGAAAAAAGAGGGACGGACAGGGGCAGGAGTATATGGTCGGAAACCTAGTACGAAGTTTTACACAAACCTAGGCACCTATACAACTGTCTTCCAGGCTGAAATGTTTGCAATAATACAATGCGTGTACGAAAGCCTGGACAGAAATTATACCAACAAACGTATAACAATACTATCGGACAGTCAGGCTGCTCTTCAGGCACTACATTCCGATGAAACTCAGTCAAAATTGACCCTAGAATGTATCCACGCACTCAACAAACTGGGCGCACAAAACAGTGTAACTCTCGGGTGGGTGCCAGGACACGTAGGTATCTGCGGTAATGAAGTAGCTGACAAACTAGCCAAAAAAGGTGCTGCGTTGCCCTTCATTGGACCTGAGCCAACGGTGGGCATTGCAAAAACCGCTTCCCGAACCATGCTTCATGTCTGGTCTATGAACCAGGGCAAAGGCCTATGGGCGTCCGCTCCAGGCATGACACATGCAAGGGCTTTGGTGGCTGGCTACTCTAGCAAATACTCAAAACAAGTGATCAATCTACAGCGCAACGAAGTACGTCTGCTTGTAAGGACTCTTACTGGTCACTGCAAACTAAACAAGCATATGCTCAAACTAAACCTAAGTTCCACTGCTATATGCAGATTCTGCAATAGTGAAGAGGAATCGGGTATACACATCCTCTGTGACTGTGTTGCACTTACACACAGCAGAAGTCGGATACTGGGCGGCAGCCTAGTCACATCGGAAGATGTCAAACTTCTAGATCCCAAGCGCATCGTACGGTTCCTAATAACCGTCGGCCTTGGGAATCAGATATAAACATGGGGCCAGGCTACAATAGATCATTTACTGGTCGCAGTGGCCTTAGGGTTGTACCCTTCCCCACCAACTCAAATAATAATAAAGAAAAGAAATAAAATACACATTTTTTAACCGACTTCAAAAAAGGAAGAGGTTACTCAATTCGACCGTATATATGCTTTTTTATGTTTTTCGCGGATATCTTCGTCGTTTATGAACCGATTTTGATATTTTTTTTTTTGGTCGAAAGTTTATACTTCCGAGGTGGTCCCATTGTCACCAAGTCAAGATCTGATGATGATCCCAGGGAAATCGAGGGAAACTCTGGTTAGGAGGTGAGAGAAAATTCTTTCGAAAAATGACATATTATTGAAGTAGATTGTACCTATGCTGAACAAACAAATTAAACGTGAATGAAAATGCAGGCCACAGCTGCTACATACTTACTACTTTATAGAATGATGTATTACCTCTATAAATGGAACATCATTTTTTTGAGTAGTGTTCGTCCTTTTTTCGAAACATATTTGTTAATAGTTTTGAAGTGATTGCTACAAATTCTGCTGATTTTTGATGGTATCCAGCCTGATTCGCTTCTTTGTTCACGAACAATTGCTATCCAAACTTGTAGTCTGACTGGATCAGCCGGAAACCTAATTCTTTAAAAGAAAAAACAATAATAATCCTAAATTAGCAGTATAATGTATACTTTAATAGTAAAGAAACGAACAAAGTGAAATTATTTTTATGTTGATTACATTAGTCCATTACATACAATAGATAGTTATCATAAAAACGAAGTAAACATAAAGAACAACTGAACTTTAACTGTAGGCATTTAAGCTAACATCAATATTTCATTCTGCACTAACTAATCTATGTCGCAGCGCACGCATCCTTATCGCTCTAGCGTCAAAACTAGATCGCTTTCTCTTTCTTCACCTTTCTCACTCTTTCATAGAACTTACCAAATTATTGTTTCTTACAGTAATTTCTAATAGGAGTGTACATTTTCGAGAATGTCTAGCAGGTAGAAGGAAGCTAACATTTACTTTTCAAAACTTTCAAAAGGGCGCACATCTAGTCAGTTGCATAGCCCTTCAAGTTTTATGTATGGAGATCTTTTAGCACAGAATTTGAATTTAGCACAGAATTGCATGAAGAAACATGCTTTCTCAGGATGTGATACAACATCAGCAGCCTATAATATGGGGAAACCAAAATTTATAAAAATTATGGAGAAACATCCTGAATTAGCTGGTAGTACTGCGCTATTCCTGAGTGAGAAAGTTGATCCATCTTTGCTCACTCTTTTTGGCGAACGTTTTTTCGTAGCTTTATACGACGGGAATAAAGACTACTCACTAGACGGCATGCGATACAATTTACCAAGACAGTGACGGAGGATATCTAAATCCTGAAGATTTGGGCTGGAAAAAGTATGCAAACATTTGGATGCCAATACAATCTTCCAAGCCTCCAGCATGAGATCGGGGGGTCTCATGAAATTAATTTTCTGCAGATGCAAAGGGAATTGTGGGAGCATGTGTGGCTGCAGAAAAGCAGGCCTCAAATGCTCTGCAGTATGCTTCCATTGTTCTGGCGAAACATGCTGCAACATCATGGAAATATCAAAGTGGAAGTGGAAAAAAATGAATTCGAAGATGAACTTCCAGCTATGACTTCAATTTTAACTCAGGTGTCATTCCCCAAACCTTCACATTCGACTTTGAATTGCATTCTGAGCCACAGCCTGGACTATCGAAGAAAAGTAGAATAGAATAGCTAGCTAATGGCTGCAACCCTTTTTTGCGTCCCACTGGCACCACGGTGCTCCAATGCGGGTTGGTGGAGATGTGGGTTAGTGGCCAACCCGCTGTCGGATGTTTTCAAACCGCCCATAAGGCCTCCGACAAGGTTTAACGACTGTTATCTATCTACAACAACCGGAACCGACGGCTTAACGAGCCCTCCGAAGCACGGAAACGCGCATGAATTTTTTTGCCACTAGCGGTCACCCATCTCACACCCGACCGCGCCCGTTTGGCTTAGTTGCATAGATCGTTTGCGTTCTACGCTAACCATCAGGCCATGCGCGCTTCCGTAGCTAGCTAATAACTGATTGAAAATATGATTATGTCGAGGATTACCTCATCGGCAAGATATCTGTGGAGTAGGCCTACTGGGGATGCCACGTAAAAAAAAACGCACCTACAGACTCTACCTCTTAGTTGGCGGGGAAAAGAGTTAGCAATGAATAAGTAAATTTGTAGGTAGGGATTTATCATAATTATTGTGAATTTATTTTTAAAAAAAATTAAGAATGTATTTACAATTCTTTCTGTTGCCGGTCTGGGTGTTTGTGTTTCTGTCTTTGTGTCCATGGTACCCACCCACACACACACACACCTACTATCTACCCTACTGTGGGGCTATGAGAGTGAAACGTAACGAAACTTCGCTGTTCCAATGCTGCGATTTATGTAATAATTTATTATATGTAATAATGACATATTTAACCGTAGTGCTGTTGGTAAAAGTTAATTATAACGTTGCGCATCGATGTGAAGTAGCGCCCGCTAAAATTAAAAGGCTGGTTTGAATTAAATGAGCATCCACCATATTATAGTCTGATTGACTTCCATCATTTATAACAAGGACAGTTTATAAAGAGAATAAATATAATAATAAAATGCCAGTATGTTCAAACAAAAATTTACTTTAAATAAGTACATTTGATTTTGATCAACAATTTGATCACCGTTTCTTTATCAAACTATTCAAAATAACTAAGCACGCTTACAAGCTTCATTTAAACTCATTCTAATATAATAACACATTATCTTAACAAACAAACATACACGAAGATATGTAATTCTCTTTTGATTTAATATAAAAAGTAAAAAAAAAATACAAAAAATAGAACACCTATGTCATGTATTATATAAAATGGTGGGAATATGGAATATATAAAAATTTTAATTCAGGTACCGAGAATAAATGTTTTAGTTAAATAATTAGTTTAACCGAACGTGGTATAAAATATTATGTTAAATAAATTACCTACGTTAAAACATATGCGTACATACAGCCTTTGTTTAAGTTTGTTTTTCTCAGCATATAATATACTAATTTTAGACTATTATGACTCATTCTTTTATTTGTAGCTGCTATATTAATTTGGTTTGGTTTTTATTCAGCCAAATGATAAGAAAACAAAAATTCAATTCACAATTTTAAGAAAGAATCGAAAAGAGGCTTTATAAAAAGCAGCTATATGATCATCATTATCAACATCTTTTTTAATTTTTTACGTTTTATTTTACGTTCAGCCTAAAGTTACCTGCATTACCTGTATGCCACTAAGTATAAAAACTTAATAAAGTCACAAAATCCCGTTGGAATAACTATAAAAAATGATTTCTTGTCTGAATGCTGTTCAAATAAAATGTGACTGTATACTACACGCAGCAACGAATATGATTTTACGAAAAAAATAATAATTGAAAACTGCCTTGTTTTATATGTCGAGCATGTTGTGTGTTCTTATTCAAACAGCGAAGATGTACTTAGGTACCTGAGCTCGTAGCCAAAGTAACACAACGAAAACGAAGTACGCGTTAAATCACGTGGTCAATCTTCATCGTTATCGCAAGTTGGTATAGATACTTCAACTCAGTTGTGCGCGCGGCGCTATGTGTGGGTAAACCTGTATATACACAGTGACTTTGTGTGCGTGACAAGAGGTACAGTGAAGTTGCTCGGACGATCACGGCCGCGTCACTGTCACACAAATTAAAGCTGCATAATTACTAGCCCACGCACACATAGCGCCGCGCGCACAACTGAGTTGAAGTATCTGTAGCCAATGTGAAAATTCGTAATGCCCGCCCCACACGTAACGAGAAATCGTTTCGATTTTTTTAAGTTGTTTGTTTTTTAAGTAGTACCTAGTTGTTTTTAAGTTAAATAGCAATAAATCGTTCGTCAGCGTCAGTACCAAATTTCATTAGATGAATCGTTCGTCGGCGGTCGTGATCGCTCACAGTTCGGCAGTTCGTCTCCGACTCCGCCTCTGTTCAAACGTGTGTATCACGCAAAGTGCGCTTTAATATGTATGCTCCTCGACTTTTTTCTTTAAGCACATAATTAGGCCCAACAACGCAAGTGCGTCATCATCATTTTCCATCTTGGATTTACAGGTTTATTATTTATTGTGTGAACTTCTGCGGAAAACTGACGATAGACGTCCACCGTTCCACGTTCCAAAAGTTTCACGACGATTTAAATTAGCAATTTATGTAAAATTATAAAAATCTCGTCAGAACCGGGCCAACCCGGTTCCATCGCTCAGAACCGGTTCCACAGACTTATCGAAATACCCGGGTATACCCGGGTATTTAAGAACCGGGTGTACCCGGGTGCATGCCCTAGTGGGCGGGCGTAACGAAACCATAAACTATCGAATTTTCATCGACCACTATCCCATACAAATTCACTACGATCGCGAACTTCAAAAAAAGACAGCGAAACGAACGACTATGACTAATTTATATATCGTATAAGTGGTGTTACTTTGATAAACTGATAACTGTGATAAAAAAAATACTTAGATATATATTCAAATAATTACTCTAGAATCCATTTCATATAACATGGGTAGGGTGTAGTTTTATTTAGGTTTTTGAGTTTCTACAGATTTTGCCGTAACAAATAAGAATGAAAATCTTAAAGACAAAATAATGCTTCTTTGAAAACATATGGTTTTGAATATCTGTATCGCCTAAATAAAGCTTCGTACAGATAATTTTAAAAACGCTATTTATACTATTTGGATCACGTTTTTAGGAATACTTCAGTTTTTTCTGTAGTGTGTGAGAACTCAACGTAATTGATTTTACGTAAAGCCAACTTTAGTCGTTTGTGGAATGTTGGACTTTTACATCGCGGCTGTTATTAGTAAACAGAAGGTCCGAGCCTATTCTATGAATCTGGTCAAAATGAAAAATAAATCATCTTAACTAAAACATGTTTTCATTTAAGAAAATTTTGATAGCAATTTTTAAAATCACGTACTTATGCACGACGCGGTATTTTACCCACACATGGTATATAAAGTGGACTATATATTTCTTATTTTTCATTACAAACGTTCTAACTTGGGGTTAAAACAACAAAAATATGGCTTATTGTACATATATACCTTTTGTATAATAGTCATTATTTAAGTACGATAATTTACACAGCAATTAAAAATATGGCATATTTTACATATATACCATTTGTTTAATAGTTATTTAAGTACGATAATTTACACAGAATATAATAAAAGAGGTTAGAATGGAAATGTGGGCGGGGCAGACGCGCGCGCCAAGGATATGAGCAAACGCTTGAATCTCTACAGAAACAAACGGTCGCGCTGCGATATTATGCGTGCTTGCGTTCATGTGAAATCGCGTGATTGTACGGCGCTAAGATTGGGTAGATTTGAAATTGCAAATATGTGCGTAAGCTTCATATTTATTTAAGTACAGATACAGTGAAGGTGAAAGGTGGGGCTGGATCGACGACACCAGTTTTCATACGAACGGCGCATTATTTCCATTCTATATCTTTAAATATGTTCTGTGATAATTTAAGTGTGCTTAACTATAAATCCATGGTTGTAATATTTTTAAATATCATCGAACAAATAAATGATAATGTTCAATGGCAAATAAACCCTAAAATTAGCATTTATATCTATGTATAGAACTATACTATACTAATGCAGCCATTCCGCGTGATACCACGCAGAAAATATAACGTAATTATCGATAATTGTAAGGCGGATTGCGAATGGCAATTGGCACCAAATAATGAGGCACCTTTCTCTGTGTAATGTTGTAAGAGCACATTAGTTAACATAATACAAATACAAAAGAATAAGTAGATACGCTTCGTCAAGTCATTTGGGACAATAAAACCATATTACTCGTATGTTTCTTCCATACAAGACAAACAAGCGAAAAACCAAACTTGTTGCACTTTGCTACCTTAAGATAAATTATAAAAATATGGCTCAAAATACATTAAAGTACTAATAAATAACTCGCACAAAACCAAATCTTAAGTACTTTGAATATACAACTAAATTTTAATATTCATTTCAATTTGTTATCACTATCTAAAAATCTAATGTTAGCCATGTTGCCGATTACTATTTCAATAAATACGTAAACTTATATTTAATTAGTACTTATCGCAAGAACGTTAATAAGTTGCATATCCTTACATCTTCGTCAATATATTCGAACAATTTTATTAATCATAAGAGAGTGTAGTACCTACAATCATTTCCTAAAATTGATTCCTACCCTTAGCTTGGTTATAGACAGCTGCCACTAAAAATACTATGTAAATATTATACAAATAAATTCAATACAAACTTTAAGACACAAAATGTTTTCTTAAATAAATATATGATATTGATAACGTACACAAAATAAAAAAACAATTTATATAAGTCATTGTATTCTAGACAATCTACCTATTTCTTTAATGTTATCCAAGCTTATAGTACTTCAAGCTTAAATATGCATATTCAAAATGTGTTTTTTTAACTAATGGTTGTTACAGAAAAATTGTCCATTAAAATATTAGATAATAAAAAAAACTATGCGTAGCCTCTATATTACACATTTTATGAGTGAGGGGCTATGTTACAAAAATCCCATATGATAATGTTAAACTTAAACATGACAATGCACTTAGAATATAAATTGTGTGAAGCATGCATCCTTTACTAAAGGTAGTTTACAATGGAGATACTGGATATCAAACCTTTCTGCACAAGTAAAAATAGTACCAGTAGCCGAAGACTTATGTATGTAAGCGCACATTTTTTACTAGCCGGAAATAACACAGGGCACGTGCAAACTCCGCCTGTGCCACAGGCACAGTTTTCATATCATATATTTTTTATCATTATATCCGATAGCGTTGACATTTTAACGTTGTTGGTATGGAGTAAATACTAACCGTCTAATTATGCTAATTAGACGGTTAGTATTAAGACGGGTCTACCATGTTCCCAACGCTGCTGCAATTCCCAATGCAACATATGTGATTTGTTGGAGTATGATTCAATTTTAAAAGTCAGCAATGCTTATTTTAAACGTCAGTGGGATAGCGGCGTAAAATCGCGGGTTCATTGTTTGAACTTTTTTATACATAAACCGGACAAAAAGGCGGACGGGCCGCTTGATGTTAAGCGATCACCGTCGCCCATGGACGCGAGTAATTCTAGGTCATCTGAGCATTGCCGGCTTTGAAGGAGAGCTTTTCACTTGCTAAATACATTATCTCATTTGTATCAACTATATCTCGATCACACTGAGCGGCGATTAATATGGCTATGCTCATTTGAAGGTTACAATACCTTCTCCTGTTCTCTGGCGGCTCACTCGATGGTGAGTGCGCCGAGCAGCAGGTCGGGCGGCGGCGGCAGGCCCGGCTGCAGCGTCACGGCCACCCCGCGGTTCAGCGACACCGCGGGGTAGAACGCGCCACGAAGACCCGTGAACGCTATATCACCCTGCAATATTGAATTTAGAACATTAATTCCTCGATAACAGGTAAGGTCCTGTTACATGCTAAGATGTATAGGTAGCGGATTTCTTTCTCTTGAGTCATCCGCGTACATGATCTTCTATATTTTTAAGGTTCCGTAGCCAAATGGCAAAAAACGGAACCCGGATTCGTGATTTCTGTCCGTCCGTATGTCACAGTCACTTTTTTCCGAAACTATAAGAACTATACTGTTGAAACTCGGTACGTAGATGTATTCTGTGAACCAGATTAAGATTTTCACACAAAAATAGAAAAAAGCAATAAATTTTGAGGGTTCCCCATACTTGGAACTGAAACACAAATATATTTTTTCATCAAACCCATACATGTGGGGTGTCTATGGATAGGTCTTCAAAAATGATATTGAGGTTTCTAATATCATTTTTTTCTAAACTGAATAGTTTGCGCGAGAGACACTTCCAAAGTGGTAAAATGTTGTCCCCCCCCCCTGTAACTTCTAAAATAAGAGAATGATATAACTAAAAAAAATATTGGGGCCGGTCGTCCACGGTGAAGCGCAGGGTGCCGCGCGCGAGGTCCAGCAGCACGCCGACGCTGGTGCCGCGCCTGGCGCGAGGGGGAGCACAGTACCTGGGGCCGGTCGTCCACGGTGAAGCGCAGGGTGCCGCGCGCGAGGTCCAGCAGCACGCCGACGCTGGTGCCGCGCCTGGCGCGAGGGGGAGCACAGTACCTGGGGCCGGTCGTCCACGGTGAAGCGCAGGGTGCCGCGCGCGAGGTCCAGCAGCACGCCGACGCTGGTGCCGCGCCTGGCGCGAGGGGAGCACAGTACCTGGGGCCGGTCGTCCACGGTGAAGCGCAGGGTGCCGCGCGCGAGGTCCAGCAGCACGCCGACGCTGGTGCCGCGCCTGGCGCGAGGGGGAGCACAGTACCTGGGGCCGGTCGTCCACGGTGAAGCGCAGGGTGCCGCGCGCGAGGTCCAGCAGCACGCCGACGCTGGTGCCGCGCCTGGCGCGAGGGGGAGCACAGTACCTGGGGCCGGTCGTCCACGGTGAAGCGCAGGGTGCCGCGCGCGAGGTCCAGCAGCACGCCGACGCTGGTGCCGCGCCTGGCGCGAGGGGGAGCACAGTACCTGGGGCCGGTCGTCCACGGTGAAGCGCAGGGTGCCGCGCGCGAGGTCCAGCAGCACGCCGACGCTGGTGCCGCGCCTGGCGCGAGGGGGAGCACAGTACCTGGGGCCGGTCGTCCACGGTGAAGCGCAGGGTGCCGCGCGCGAGGTCCAGCAGCACGCCGACGCTGGTGCCGCGCCTGGCGCGAGGGGGAGCACAGTACCTGGGGCCGGTCGTCCACGGTGAAGCGCAGGGTGCCGCGCGCGAGGTCCAGCAGCACGCCGACGCTGGTGCCGCGCCTGGCGCGAGGGGGAGCACAGTACCTGGGGCCGGTCGTCCACGGTGAAGCGCAGGGTGCCGCGCGCGAGGTCCAGCAGCACGCCGACGCTGGTGCCGCGCCTGGCGCGAGGGGGAGCACAGTACCTGGGGCCGGTCGTCCACGGTGAAGCGCAGGGTGCCGCGCGCGAGGTCCAGCAGCACGCCGACGCTGGTGCCGCGCCTGGCGCGAGGGGGAGCACAGTACCTGGGGCCGGTCGTCCACGGTGAAGCGCAGGGTGCCGCGCGCGAGGTCCAGCAGCACGCCGACGCTGGTGCCGCGCCTGGCGCGAGGGGGAGCACAGTACCTGGGGCCGGTCGTCCACGGTGAAGCGCAGGGTGCCGCGCGCGAGGTCCAGCAGCACGCCGACGCTGGTGCCGCGCCTGGCGCGAGGGGGAGCACAGTACCTGGGGCCGGTCGTCCACGGTGAAGCGCAGGGTGCCGCGCGCGAGGTCCAGCAGCACGCCGACGCTGGTGCCGCGCCTGGCGCGAGGGGGAGCACAGTACCTGGGGCCGGTCGTCCACGGTGAAGCGCAGGGTGCCGCGCGCGAGGTCCAGCAGCACGCCGACGCTGGTGCCGCGCCTGGCGCGAGGGGGAGCACAGTACCTGGGGCCGGTCGTCCACGGTGAAGCGCAGGGTGCCGCGCGCGAGGTCCAGCAGCACGCCGACGCTGGTGCCGCGCCTGGCGCGAGGGGGAGCACAGTACCTGGGGCCGGTCGTCCACGGTGAAGCGCAGGGTGCCGCGCGCGAGGTCCAGCAGCACGCCGACGCTGGTGCCGCGCCTGGCGCGAGGGGGAGCACAGTACCTGGGGCCGGTCGTCCACGGTGAAGCGCAGGGTGCCGCGCGCGAGGTCCAGCAGCACGCCGACGCTGGTGCCGCGCCTGGCGCGAGGGGGAGCACAGTACCTGGGGCCGGTCGTCCACGGTGAAGCGCAGGGTGCCGCGCGCGAGGTCCAGCAGCACGCCGACGCTGGTGCCGCGCCTGGCGCGAGGGTGAGCACAGTACCTGGGGCCGGTCGTCCACGGTGAAGCGCAGGGTGCCGCGCGCGAGGTCCAGCAGCACGCCGACGCTGGTGCCGCGCCTGGCGCGAGGGGGAGCACAGTACCTGGGGCCGGTCGTCCACGGTGAAGCGCAGGGTGCCGCGCGCGAGGTCCAGAAGCACGCCGAC
This sequence comes from Pyrgus malvae, assembly GCA_911387765.1. Taxonomy (NCBI): domain Eukaryota; kingdom Metazoa; phylum Arthropoda; class Insecta; order Lepidoptera; family Hesperiidae; genus Pyrgus; species Pyrgus malvae. Next base: position 11,590,554 of record OU426954.1, on the reverse strand, counting down.
GCTGGTGCCGCGCGCCACGCCGCCCGCCGCCCGACCGCCGTGCGCGCCGCCGTGCACGAACCACGAGCGCGACCCGTCGATGTACATCGCCCAGCCGAGCGCATCGCTGCCTGCATCGATACACAAACATTAACCACCGTCACCTGTAACTACTACAAGGTATAGATGCAGACAGAATTGCTTTTAAATAAATTAGCAATAATAGTCATTTAGCAATCCGTTCTTGGACTATCCAATCAATTAAGATACTTTTAATGAGCAGTCAAAATCTGACATCCCCATACATTTTTTATGAGAAAATGGTCTTTGACGTCACAAATCATTAATGGTCAATTGACTAAACTTTTAAAAACTAAAAGGCAATACAAATCATGTACATATTAAAATGAAACAATATTAATTTTCCTGTTTTCCAAGCGTAGTTGTCCAAGACACTATTAGTACTTTTCCGACGTACAGTCATATGTACATCAAACAAAATGCTTGAAACCAGCCAAATTTTTCATGAATAAAAATATATTAATGCTGCAGTTTTAGGGACGTCAGCGTCAAAAATGCCTTAGTATTTTTAACATTGTTGTAATACTGACCTTTCACCTATATAACCTTACACTTATGTACATTTATAATTTAATTTGTTTAATAAATATACTGGACTATAAACTGTGTAATCATTTTTCAGCTGATTTTCCGTTTTTTTTTAAATAAAGCTGATATATTGAACAAAAATATCGATATATCGAAAATCCGATATTTTAAAAAATATCAACAGTCCTTAATTGCATGCAAAAGCTCAGATAATAGTAGTAATCATGAGCTAGAAGACCATTCACAAAACATGCAACACATAATGCAATGTGATATACACTTACATGTAACATACTCCTACCACACTACTGCAATGAGCTTCCTAATGTACAGGACTCACCAAGCATCTTGTCCCTGGCAACGTCAGCACGCGCGATTCCAAAGGCAGGGTCGGCATCTCCATCATAGTGGTCGATACGCAGTCTCCAGTAATGGACGCCTCGGGCCAGAGGTTGGTCCGCGAGAGCCACTCGCGGCTCCCATCCCGCAGCCCTGGCGCTGAGGCCTTCTGCTCCTATAACCAGCCCGCCCTCCGCACTCGAACATCGCGCATCCCATGCGAACCACGCAACTGTAAACAAAATAAGTACTAAGGTACTTCTAATACTCTATCTTCTTCTCCTTCTCTATTCTATATGTGAAAGTGTTTTTTGTTTGTCCTTTATTCACGGCGCACCGCTGCCACCAATTAACCTCATATTTTGTATGGAGATAGCTTGAGGGTCGAGGTGATATAAGCTACTTTTACTCAGGTAAAATATTTCATCCCTATGGGAACAAAAGTGTGACATACGCGGGCATGGCCGCGAGCGGCAAGCTACTGTTAAGTATAGACTACAGGCATGAAGTGCCTACAGTCTATATACTGTTTGTATGTGCAAGGTGCCCACGATACAGGGAACCTTAGTGAAGGACTGGGAAGCATTGACTTACCCTCCGATTTGATGCGCGAATTGAATCAAGATTGCCATAAGAATTAAAAAAAGGATAAATATGAGTGTGACTCGCTACCTGACTGAGATTAGTGCAGAAAATTATGTGTAGGAAAACATTTAAAAATGTAAAAAGTTATTTAATAATTTGAAATGGTTGTTATACTTCATTGTCACACTGAGACAGAACACTATAAAGTATGAGGGTGCGTTTTTAAGTTCGCGGAATGAGAGGGTTGTAAGGTGATAAGGCTCATTAGATCGTAACGTGTTCAGTGACTAATAATTAGTATAAATACGAAGTTTCATTGTTATTAGACAATTAGTATTTGAGCTATCATCAACCAAACAACATAATCGAGAGTGAAAAGTGAAATATGGAACAAAAACGAATATAATGCCGTTATAAAGTTCCTTACCAAACAAGGAAAATCGGTTGCGACCATAATGAATGAGACGTCATTGGTTTACGGCGACTCTTGTCCAGGGAAAGCCATGGTGTACAAGAGGCACAGTTTAAATAAGGCAAGGAATCTCTTGAAGAGATTCCGAGGCCGGATATACCAGAACCACGCCAGAACTTATCCAAAAAGTTGACAAAATTGTACTCGACGATGCTTGACTAAAAAAGAAACAACTCGCAGAAATGGTTGGAGTGTCCGATACAACAATTTTTGAATTCCTAAACGATCATCTTGGCATGACTAAGGAGAATGCTCACGCAGCCGCAAAAACAACGGCGCGTAGTGTTCACGTGCATTTTTGGTGCTCTGTAATGAAGACAAGAACTTAATAAACCATGTATTAAGTCAAATTGTTACTAAAGACGAAACTTGAGTTCATCATTAGCACCACCGCCCAAGAAATTTAAGGTGTCACAATCAGCTGGAAACTCATGGCAACGATATTTTCGGACTCTGAAGGAATATTATTGATCGATTATAAAGAAAAAGGTTTATATAATCGGAGAATACTACGCTTCAATATTAGAGCGACTAAAAGAAGCCATTAAAGAATAAAAGATGGGGAAAATTGACAAAAGGTGTGCTGCTTTTGCACGATAACGCGATGAGTTGGCTGCCTTGCATAAGGTGGGCTAAGGCGCAGTCGCAGCCTTCAAATTTGGGGCCAAGCCGCCAAGAAATTATGGTCACTAACAAAATTTGGGGGAAGAGGTGTCCCAAATTGGCTTGTTTCGCCTTCCGTCTACGCATGACTGATGGATTTTGGGGGAGGGGGGTCATATCCCCTGGGACCGCGCCTGGGTGGGTTTCGATATTTTAAATCACCCACCTTACAGCCTAGACCTGGCCCCGAGTGATTATTACCTCTTTCCAAAAATGAAAAAAGAACTGCGGGATAAAAAAATTACGACCGATAATGGCAGTTTCGGCGTATTTAGAAGATAAAGAAAAAACATGTTTTTATGAGGGTATAAACAAATTAATTGAAAGATCTGAAAAGTGTATCCGTCTTGCAGGTGAATATATTGAAAAAATATTTTTTTTCTACCCCTTATCCCACATTCCGCGAATATAAAAACGCTCCTTCGTAACACTGTAATAATTCTTATTGCACCTAGCAAGGCAGTAATACCTGGTGATGTTTGGAGCCCGATAATCTCGCTGTAGGGCCCCTCTCCCGCGCCGTTGAAGGCCTTCACTCGTGCGCTGTACAGTGACGCGTAGTGCAGTCCATCCACCGTGCACACTGTTTCACGACCGCAATATACCTCCTGAAGAAAGATTATGACAATGGACATTATCGTGAAATTAAGTCGTCATTAAGTCATTTTTCTGTAAGGTACATCAGTGAAGAAAACAATATGATAGCTGTCAAGCCATTGTGCTTTTAAAAATGATTCTTTGACTTTGCTGTGACTGAAACACATTTAGAAGGAAAGTAATACATAGTAAGGTCTAAGGCCTGGTGCCAATTATCCACATCGGTACGGTTGAGGACTGTAGTTGGTAAATAGCAATATACTTATATTAGCATCACATGGCAAAAAAGTAGAAATTCCCATGATATATAGTATTAGAAACGTAACGTTTAATTCCGTCCTCCAAATTTACATACTTCGCTCGCTAAGGCAAATATGGCGCCCAAATATATTATTTTCATTTCATTTTCATAGAAACAAAACTATGGTATGCTTGAGGCTTCTACATTAGCATTATCAGCAACATTAAGGATGCTTCCAATTAGGAAGTGAGGTTTAGTAAAATGTGTGTCTTAAAAACCAATAGAATCCCTTCATTTGTTGTAAATGAAGCAATTCTATTGGTATGATTCATATAAAATTTATATTTAACAAACACATTCCTCTCTACGCATCCTCGAACATCTCTGGTGGAAACGCAGCCTTAAAGGGCGCCAGGCCTGAGAGTTCGTAACGATACATACCCGGAACGGTCCTCCGAGCCCGTCGTCCAGTTCCAGCACGTAGCCCCGCACCGCGTGCGGCGCTTGCGGCGGCCGCCACGCCAGCGTGCACGAACAGCCGCGCGCCGCACACGCTTCCACCGCCATTTCCGGTGCCCCTGGCGCTAAACAAAAAGGAACATTCATTTCGTAAAAGTTACAGCGGTTTCAAAACGCGTGGATGGTCGTATCGGAAAACCTAACAAAACCGCTATTTTTCATGCTCGTATCCGTGTGGTTTTTGAAGTGCAAAAGGTAGCGCATCTGTTAATACGATACGAGCATCCACGCGCAGAAAAAAACGGTGTTCTCGCACTCGAACCAAGGAGGCTCGACCATCGTAACGCATGTAAAATAGAATGAAAAATGATCAGTCAATCCCATACATTTTTCATTTATTTATTTATTTATTTAAAACTTTATTGAACCCATAAAATGTGGTACAATAGGCGAGCTTAATGCCAGGTGGCATTATCTACCAGCTTACCCAAGGGAGTGCAGAGAAATTCAAAGGCGGTTAAGGAAGAGACAAGAGAAGAGAAATAGATACAATATGAGTGATAAAATTGTATGTAGATAAATAAAAAAAAGACAAAGTAAATATATATTGCATAAAAATAAGCACATATATCCATAAATACATATATATGTATAAAAATGAAATTAAATAGAAGTAGGATTATAAAACATATTCTTTGAGAAAGTGAGCCTTTACACTTTTTTTAAAGGAAAGCTTGGAGTGTGATTTCCTGATATCAGCGGGCAGAGCGTTCCAAAGCCGAACCGATTGAAGTGAAAAAGAATTAGAAATAAAACCGGAGCGGTGAAGAGGAATTGTTAGAAGAAGAGAGTCGGAGGAACGCAGATGACGTTCGTGGGAGTCACAGAGGTACTGAAATTTACACTTCAAGTACTCTGGAGAAGGCGAATCAAAAAGAATGGTAAACAGTGTATTAAGTAGTCTAACCTGCCTGCGTTGACGAATGGGGAGCCATCTAAGTTGGCGACGATAGGAAGATATGTGGTCGAATTTACGCAGACAGAAGATGAAGCGAATGGAGTAATTAATAAGTCGTTCTAGCTTGTTTAAAAGATTCTCATTCAGATCGGAGTAACACACATCTGCATAATCAATCAACGGCAGAACAAGTGTTTGAATTAAATATTTTTTGGTTGTTATCGGTAAAAAGTTCCGTAGTCTATTGAGCGAGCGCAACGTTGCAAAGACTGACCGACTAACTTCATTTACCTGAGCCGTCCAGCTAAGGGTGGCGTCAATGTGGAGACCAAGGTTTTTGACCGTGGGTAAAAATGGGACGATATAATTATCAAGCGTGACCGGTGCGATGGATGAGATATCAAGCTGACATAACTGGCGTGAACTACCAATAACGATAGCCTGGCATTTGGCAGGATTAATGTTGATGCCAAATCTACGAGACCAAGAACTTATATTGGAGAGATTTTTATTTATTTTATTAATGCCTCCGTTAATATCGGAGACGTCGACTTGGCTGTAGATCTGTAGATCATCTGCATACAAGTGATAAGGGCAGTCAAGAGAATGAGTAATGAAGTTAATAAAAATGGAGAACAGTAAAGGCGAAAGAATTCCACCCTGTGGAACACCACACTTCAGATCGCACCAATCTGAAAGCACTCGTTTGAATCTTACTGCCTGTTGTCGACCGCGAAGGTAGGAGGATAACCAATTCAATGCAGTGGATGAAAATTTTGACTGTTGAAGAGCTGCGACGAGAATGTCATGATCCACTGCGTTGAAGGCGTTGGAGAAATCGATAAGGACTAAGACGGTAACATATTTTTTCTCCATACCTTCCCTAATATCGTCGATGATTTTTAGAAGTGCTGTTGTTGTACTGTGGCCAGGCCTGAAACCAGACTGAAAAGGAGAGAGAAGATTATTTTTGAAAAGAAAAGAAGAAATCTGCTTGTGAGCAGCGGCTTCCAAAATTTTGGATAAGAAAGGTAATATAGAAATAGGTCGATAGTTGTTGAGTACACGGGGATTAGAAACTTTTGGAAGTGGGATTACGAAAGCCTTGCGCCAGATTGATGGAAATGTCCCCGTACTCAAAGAGAAATTAATGATGTGAGTGAGGATGGAAATAATGTGTTCCAAAATTAAAAGGATCATATTTCTGTTGACATTATCGTAACCAACTGCTTTGGATTTGATAGAAAGAATCAATTTCCTAACTTCATCTACCGATACTGATCTAAATGTAAAGGGAGCGACAGCAGGTTGAGGCAGAGAAACAATTTCAGTGATGGTAGCAGACTTAACAGAAGGAGTTATGGAAGAAGCTAAAGAAAAATGAGAATTGAGATCGTTTAAGGGGAAAGAAGGCATCGACGTTTCTTTAGTTATTTTACCAATACCAATGGAGTTTAGGAATTTCCATATATCAGCAGAAGAGGAGGAGGAAATATTTTCGAAGATGTATCTTCGCTTGGCGGCCCTTACCACTTGATTGCATTTGTTACGAGCAGTTTTGTAAAGTTGCCAATTCTCCTCACACCTGTCACGCTTGAACCGACGGAAGAGCTTATCGCGGCGTGTCATGTACATTCTTACACCACGATTAATCCATGGAGCTGGAGGTCGCTTGAGTTTAACAGCCCTCATGGGTGCATGCGCATCAAACAGCTTCAGAATGAGACCGTTGAAAAGAGAAATTTTATCATCAACTGATGATGCGCTTTCTATTTCGGAGAAATTAACGCGTTCAGCATCTGACTTTAACGCATCTTTGTCAATCTTAGCAAAGTTGCGCATCCACACTATTTCGGGTTTGGCTCTGGGTGGTTTGAGTTTATATGATAAATAAATTAAATCGTGTCTTGAGAACCCAGGAGCGTAAAATTGTCCTTGCTGAAGAATACAGTCAGCAGAAGAGGTAAACATTAGATCTATGCACGTGTCAGAGGAGTGAGGATTACAGTGTGTGGGTTCGTAGGATAAGAGAGTGAAATTCACAGAATTTAAAATGTTAATGAGTCTAGCTGATCTGCTAGAGTCACTACGAACGTCTGTATTTAAATCGCCCATTATGATGTGATGTGTGTACTCCGAACATAGAGACTCAAGGACGTTTTCAAGACTAGAGAAGTAATCGATAGATGGTGGACAGTATACAACTCCAAGGACGGCTTTGGCTCTCCCAACCCTGACTTCAAGGAAAATAAACTCACAAGATCCGGAATAGGAAGAAGGGGAAGTGGCGAGTATTGTGTAAGAAATGTTACTACGTAGGTATATAGCGACTCCACCACCACCCTTGTCAATGCGGTCATTTCTAATTAAAATGTATCCGGGAAGACTATAAGAGGCAGAACTTAAATTTGGCTTAAGCCAGGATTCGGAAACGAGAATCGCATGAACAGAGGACGCTGTTGTAAAGGTGTCCAAAAGGTCAGCATAATGCGAAGGAATGCTTTGTGCATTTAAATGACAGACGTTAAAAGAAGTTGAAGAATTGTTCAGAGCATTCTGCAATAAGTTACCAAGTGTTGAAGGCTCATAAAATGAATCATCACTAGAGTGTGACGCAATACTTAGCTCGTGAGCAGAGTCACTCTGAGCAGAGTGAAATGATTCACTGTCGGACATAATCGAGAAATAATTAACAGATAGAAATATAAGTAATATATAAATACCAATAGACAAGATAGAAAGAAAAAAAAACAATAGGAAGCTCAGTTACTAGTTCTACTAGCTTACGTTACTAATCATTGTTAGTTCATTCTATTCTACTAGCGTAACGGTTGTCAAGTACCACTTGTTTAGGCCCGAAGTGTAGGGGTGGCAAATGGCATCTGTCGCAGCTGACATATACGAGTTTTTAAGTGCGTCAACGCTAGTTAGAGTCACACGTGAGGCAAAAGCTGGACTATTCGTGCCTACACACGCTCCCAAAAAGAAGATTTTACGAACGTTATGCTAATCTGAAAACGCACTTACACGCGCGCTACTTTTTGAAGCCGAAAATGTCAAATCTTGACGTTCTGTGGCTACACGCGCAAAAGAAAACGCGTAAACCTCATTGTTTTACAATTAAATCTAACTTCCACTGCTATATATGAAGATTCTGCAATGGTGAAAAGGAATCCGGTATACACATCCTCTGTGACTGTGTCTTACTTACCCATAGCAGAAGTCGGATACTGGGCGGCAGCCTAGTCAAATCGGAAGGTGTCAAACTTCTAGACCCCAAGCGCATTGTACCTACAGTTCCTAACAACTGTCAGCCTTGGGAATCAGATATAAACACGGGACTAGGCTACAATAGATCATTTACTGGTCGCAGTGGCCTTAGGGTTGTACCCTTCCCCACAAACCCAAATAATAAATAATAATGATAATAACCTAATTGTTTCCGGAAATTTACATTAGTACCAAAAAAAAAAATATTTACCTGACGTTTTCATTTCCTCTTCTGCGGCTGCATTCCAATTAAAGCATTTGGTTAAAAAAATGAGTGTTCAATTTGTTACATGTTATAGAATGTAGGATTCTCATAAAGTCATAATAGACAGAATTAAATATATTTTTCTTCCTTTTTAAATTTATTTTATTTACAATATACACATAATTTACAGGGTAATCTTGAATAAATACCCTGTTCTATCTTACAGATAGTAAAAAACCGATATGAGCATAAAAGAAACAAATCAGCATCTGGTATTTCAGCAAGCATACAGCAACTTAATGGCAACTTTTAATTTGTTGTAGTAGTTGTATATATTTTTTGTCTTGCTTTGGCGTCATAATTTTAAGTGCATTAGTGTAAGACAGAATATAAAATAACCAGTTTATACACAGTTTATTAGAAAGGGCTAAACATGAGTTTTGACTTAAGGTGAAGATGATACTCACGAATGCATTCGACAAAATTCATAGTTCGGACGGTTCTAAGGACGGGCTCGATATCGAGGGTGAGCGCGGGCGGCGCGGGCGGAGGCTCAAGGGACGAGCGCAGGTTCGAAGCCGTGTCCTGCGCGCGAGCGTTCAGTATACTCCCCACCTGAGAATGAGTACTACATATTTGAAATAGGTAGGAATATCTTCTCACTATATAAGTTACTAATCATTGTTAGAACATTTAACTTTTGTCAAATGTCTTTATGCACAAATATTTTAGAAAGTAGTAGATACTGAAAGCAATACATGCATCTTTTGAAATTAATTATGTATGGTTTTGATTATTTCCAATTGGAAGCTGTGCTTTATAAATACCTCAAAAGTACTCAGTATACCTTAAATTTCTTTAAAAACAAAGCATTAAAATAATTACATAAATCTTAATATATATACTTCTGTGCTTGTGTGTATGTCATTGAACTCCTCCTAAACAACTGGGTGGATTATGATGAAATGTTTTGGGTGTTCAAGGGGATTTGAGAATGGTTTAGAATTTACATTCACAATTTTGTTTTTTTTTTTTTTTTTTTTTAAATTTTCCACATAAATTATCCCTACCTGTCTAATGTTTGTATTTTGTGCCATGTTGTTCTAAACTATGACACAGTCAGAATAATAGGACAGTTCATAAAGCATTACTTCTTTTGCTGTACTGGGATGGAGCTGGACCGAACCACAAGTAAATGCAATATGTAAATCTATATTATATCTTGGTTTTTATTTATTACCATCAATTTGCTATATTGTTTTGAGGCCAATTGATTAAAATGATAAGGCATGTATGACATGGATTTGCTAACAGCCATGTATTTTTAACATTCTTATCAATGATAATGCTTGATAATGTGATAAGGTATAATTGGAAAGTGTGTCAACCTGAATTATAACAACTGAAGATCAACAATATGGTATCAGCTATAAAATAGAGAAAATATATGCTGCCATGTCTTTGTTCTCTTCAAAATTTGTGTATTGTACTGAAGTATGCTCAGTACATCGTACAGAGCATCAATGGCCGAGTGGTGAAAAACCGCGGTCTTTGACGCGACCGATCCCAGGTTCAAATCCTCGGCTCGCACCTCTGACAAAGAAATTTGTTATGTGCGATTTTATCGCTGCTCCACGGTGATGGAAAATATCGTGATATTTCATTGATTACGATGTTCTCCATCGCCGTGCATGCCTGAGAGAAATTCATAATTTCTCGAAAGCATGACGTCCACCAATCCGCACTTGGCCAGCGTGGTGGACTATGGCCTAAATCCCTCTCAATTGTGTGAGAAGGAGACCTGTGCCCAGCAGTGGGACATAAAAAAAAAGGTTGAAAAGAAGATGCTCAGTACAAAGCACTGGAGCAGCGTGGTGGTGTAAGCTCCAGGCCTCCCCAATAAGGGGGAGAGACCTGTGCCCAGCAGTGGGACGCAAAAAGGGATGCAGCCAGCCATACTTAGTTAAATTTAAATAATGATGCATTGGCAGCTACCTTTGCATCCCACTTGTGGGCATAGGTTTTTCCCTATTTAACTATACTATTTTAATACAGTAGAAGCAGTATCTAGATCAAAATTCTTCTACATTTGCACTGGAATTTATAGACATGTGTACCTACCTGTAAAAATGCAGCATGATCTGATTCTTTAAGAGCTTCAATAGAGAAATGCAGCAGTGCAGTGGCTTCTCTGAGTTTTTGTGCTGCATGTGTAGTTAGAGATCTCATGTTAGCCACTGCTTGTGATCGAGTGTTTCTAGCTGCTCTAATCAGTTCATCTCGTCTTCTCTCTATTGCTCTTGTTATCTCTGAACATACTTGGTCTATTTGTTTTTCCAATTCTTCACATGACTCCTGTGATGCATAAAATAATATATATAAGAAAATGAAGAGAAAGAGCTTATTATTTTCAAATAACAAATAACATTAGAAATGTTTGTATATGTGAATAGTGTAAGTAAGTAACTTTGATGGTATTCTATTTCAAAATCCACTGTGCGTCTATAATAGGTCATTTTACACAAGACACAAAGCAAGGAAGTGATTGTGTAAGCACTCATATATCACCTTGTTCTTACTCTGTAAGAGTTTGTACTCAGTTCTTTTGCAATGTAAGATTGTAAATGAGCAATAAAGAGTTAGCAGAAAAATTCACATGAACAGCAAATTATTTTTGTTTAAATTACAACTAAACTTATTTCTGAGCCATTTCTATTGTTGAAATAGAGTGAAGCCTATTGAGCTGAAGATTTAGAGGGCTTAAAGAATGTGATCTTATCATATGGTGAATGCATTACTTACATTAATTTTATCTCCTGATCCTTTTACTAATTGAATATATTCAGTCATAGCTTTAGCTTCTTCAGATAATAGTTGAAGTGATTGAGATAGTTCAGTCTGCAAATGAAAGATATTATTTTATAGAAAATTATTGGATGTGTAAGTAAGTAAAATATGAAATAATAAATGTCATCTTATACCTTATGTGCTCTGGCTGCACTCGGTAAGGGTTGGGTTTCATGGGCTGAATGCCTTTCAGAAATGCATCTTTGACATATTGGTACCAAGCATGAATTGCAGTACAGCACTGGTGGGGAGCCGTGGTCTGAGCAAGTAGTCCCCAGCGCTCGCAGTTCATGCTGCGCGAGTGGTCCGCGAGTAGGATGCCAGGCATCCCGACAAGCAGCACAATACCGCACTGAACACTGTTCACACCTCACTACAGCTGCACGTCTCTCACCTTCGCACATTTGACACGCTTCTTCGGCAGGCGGGGCGCCAGTGACCCCGCCGAACCGTTCGACGATAGTCCGCATAACACGAAAAGGCGGGAGACCTTCGGCTCCATTATCGTCTAATAACACCTGTTTGTTGCACGAGGGACAAATTAGACTGAACGCTGCAGTTGAATAGGCCGGTACGGCCGGGGTTCCTGCATAACTGTTAGGCCTTGATCCACATACGACACCACTGTCAGTTTCGCTAGAAACCGAGGCTTTGTCCGCTTCTTGGTAGTCGTTTGCGGCCGCTGAAGCATTGTCAGAGTCGTGAACATGGTTTTGTAAACTGACTGCACATGCACGACATAAAGCGTGTCCACAGGGAAGAAGCACTGGTTCTCTATAAAATTCTTTGCAAACGTAACATCTTAATTCTTCCTCCATATTAAAAGAAACCACATCAATATAATGTGACACTAAACATCATTAAAGCATTTAATATATTTTCTATGTCACTTTTCATTCAAGATTTTAATATACATTTACATGTTTAATATCATAAAAATAAACTGCAAAATACAAATACAACACAGACAAATTCTACACAATAAATAAATTACTAAAAAAAAAGATAAATGCTCACAGACAGACTATCAAAGATTATCAGCAATATCATACACAAACATAGTATAGTAGTTGTATTGTAGACGTGTAGTTGATCATAGACCAATAATCCTCAAGACGCAACGGCGCGGGTCGGTGTAACCATTATGTTGGCTTCTCTTTTTCGCAGCCAGTGTTACCCACTTATCATATTTTCCCCCAAATTTGGTAATCTACAATATCAAGCAAGTAAAATATAAACATTGACAGACCAAACTGTGAAAGAATTTATATGCTTGTGTATTATGGTTGGTTGTTGGTGAGTTTTGATTGGTTGACTGGCATAAAGTTAATTGGGTCAGCAAATTACAGGACATACATATAGGAGAAAATAAAAGACAAATACGAAGATTTTTATTTGCACAAATATGGATGTTTACAAAAGCTGTTATTACATATTTAGTATGTCATATTTACCTTAATGAGGTATGCAAGTATTACAAAGATAAAAGTAAACAGGTATAACGCAATTTATAAAAATGTACATTTATATCAATTTTATTATTATTTTTATTTATCTTCTCTTTATCCTTTTGGTCAATAAATGGCTTTCAAAATGGACCGAACAAATTGGGGATTATATTGATGGTTGCCAGTCAATACGTCCAGTGGCCTGAATCCAGTTATTTTCGGCTAGAGCGTCAATTGGAAAACTGAAAAAAATATGACAGCAACATGAAATGCAATTCGTCTGGTAAATTTCTCATAATGTCTAATATAAAATGTATGGAGTACCTTTTTATAGTCTGCCTGAGTGAAATTTAATATGTCGGTAGGTGAAACAAGCCAATTTGAGACACCTCCTTCCCTAAAATTTCTTGGCGACCCTCAGCCTATAACATTTTAGGTACTGGTCTCCACTTAAATAGTTATATAAAACAGGTGGAATTTGAGCCTCCCGCTTGAAATGTCACTAACTACTAATGAGGTAACACATAATCTTTGATCTTATTATTTATGGTCACTGTTTTTGTTAAAAATTATTATATTTCAATAAGATGGTTATTTTTTAGTTAGGTTACTGTCTGTAAACAGTTAAATAAGTTTTCTTTTGCTTTATATAAATTAACAAAAGTTGTAAGCAAAACGGCGGTTCTGGACGCATACCATGCGTACGTTGGTGCCACATTAAAATACGGAATAATATTTTGGGGTAACGCGACGGGAATACAAACCATATTTAAGGCCCAAAAAAAGTGCGTTCGAGCCATATGTCAGCTAAAGGAAACGGATACTTGTAGGCCACACTTTCAAAATTTAAAAATATTGACTTTTCCTTCTTTATATATTTACGAAATCTCTTTAATGGTCAAAAATGAAATAGCTAAATATGAAACCCTTAAATCAAAAAGGCATCCTAATAAATTATGTTCAATTGCTTCTAAAACGAAACAATAATAGTGTCTTTTGCATGGGACCAAAAATATATAACGGTCTACCGGAATTCCTCAAAATCAAAACGGGCAACGAGTTTAAAAAAGAACTTAAAACTTATTTACTGAAAAAGGCGTATTACTCAGTCACTGATTTCTTAAACGACAAAACGGCATAAAGGAATTCCATAAAAACCTGGGAGGTTTTTTTTCCGCCGGCTTTTTTTCCTCTTAGTGTACAAAAACCCTGCAATATGGGTACCCAAAGCCGACGATCGGATTCGATCCGAAGTACAAATAAATATGAATAAATAATTCAATAAACAAACAACTAAATAAATACATACTTGAAGAAATAAAATTTAAAAATTTTAATTTTCAAAATGCGCAATATGGGATCAAATAAAAATAAAATTGATATGATAATAATGTACATTTTTATAAATTGTGTTATTATTAAGTTTTTTTCTTTATTCTTTGTAATATTTGCATACCTCATGAAGGTAAATATGGCGTACTAAATATGTATTAACAACTTTTGTAAACACCCATATTTGTGCAAATAAAGTTCTTTGTCTTTGTCTTTGTCTTTAGTAATACGGGCAGGATATTTTGATTCGAGATCTGACAACACAATTTCGAATTTGACAATGTTTAAAATGAACAAATATAAGTTTATTTTCACGAATTTTACTATATTTACGTTGAATGACTAGTAATAAGACAAAAGTAATTAAATATCTATATATAAACAGTACATATTTAGTACATTTTTAAAGAGAAGTATTTAACTTACTGAAACTGAACTTATTGATATATAATTATTTTTATCAAAAACAGTAACCTGAAATAATAAAATCAAAGATTATGTGTTACCTCATTAGTAGTTAGTTACATTTCAAGCGGGAGGCTCAAATCCCATCTGCTTTTAAATAACTATTTAAGTGGAGACCAGTAAAATGTTATCCCAAAGCCTGGTGCACATTATGAGCATTTTCCCGACATATTAAATTTGACTCAGACAGACTATAAAAAGGTACTCCACACATTTTGTATTAGACATTATGAGAAATTTAACAGACGAATTTCATCTCATGGTGCTGTCGTATTTTTTTCAGTTTTCCAATTGACGCTCTTACCGAAAATAAATGGATTCGGGCCACTGGACGTATTGACTGGCAACCATCAATATAATCCCGAATTTGTTCGGTCCATTTTGAAAGCCATTTATTGACCAAAAGGATAAAGAGAAGATAAATAAAAATAATAATAAAATTGATATAAATGTACATTTTTATAAATTGCGTTATAACTAAGTGTTTACTTTTATCTTTGTAATATTTGCATACCTCATTAAGGTAAATATGACGTACTAAATATGTATTAACAGCTCTTGTAAACACCCATATTTGTGCAAATATTTTTTTTTGTATTTGTCTTTTATTTTCTCCTATATGTATGTCCTGTAATTTGCTAACCCAATTAACTTTATGCCAGTCAACCAATCTAGACTCACCAAACACCAACCATAATGCACAAGCATATAAATTCTTTCACATTTTGATCTGTCAATGTTTATATTTTACTTGCTTCATATTGTAGATTACCAAATTTGGGGGGAAATATGATAAGTGGGTAGCACTGGCTGCGAAAAAGAGAAGCCAAAAATGGTTACACCATAAGAATAAATAATACTACGGTTTATTCTTATGCTACGGTTACACCGCCCCGCCGTTTTGAGGATTATTGGCTGTGATTATTGGTCTATGATTCTTAAGGCAGATTTACACAGGGTCAGTAGCTATCGTCAGTGCTGGCGCCGAAAACTGACTCATTCTATTTACACACAGTCAGTATTTCGTCAGTAGTCGAGGATATTTCTTTTGGTGTACACACGTTCGTAAAGTCAATACGGATAAATTAATTCTCGATAACAGAAAAAAGTCAAAGTAAATGATTTGTTGAGATTTACCTTTGTGATGACTGATGATACAAGAACTAACTGGTATTTTTGAAGAAGAGATATCTACACAGAAACGAATTTGGGTAAGAAAATGGATAAATGCCAGAGATAAAACTGGTGTTTCTGCTCTGTTGTTAACCCAGTAGAGAGTTGAAGACAAACTGGCTATAAGAATGACGCCAAAAAACTTTGACGATTTGCTTATATTGTTATCAAGCTCTATCCAGCATTAAGACACATTTATGAGAGACGCCTTGCCAGCCAAAGTGAAACTCGAACGTTAACATATTTGGCTTCTGGAATGTGATGCGGTGCGACGCAGCGTGGTCCCCATACAATAGAGCGGCAGCGACTTACTTGAACTGACTTCGGCATTTACACGGCGTCAGTTGCGCTGGCATGGGTGGCGGGGGGAGCGGACTGACGCCAAAAATATGAAGCAGGAATATTGAAGTCAGTACTGACGCGACAATACTGTACTGCTGACTTGAAATAAATTTACACGATGGCAGTGCCAGGTCAGCACTGACTCGGCAGTGGACTGACGTCAGTTACTGACTCAAAGTAAAATTGCCTTTAGTCTAAGTAGTTGATAGCATAAGAATAAATAAAATAATACTACGATGTAAAAGTTTCTTGGGTGAGTTTTGGCGGGAAGTCGAAAAAGACATATTGTGCTCTTGTTTTATTTTCATTTTCTTGGAGTATTTTAGAGTTATATCGGATAAAGTTGATGGCATTTTGTTTGATATAGGTTAATTACAGTGCACGAGTGATTGTGAAATAGAATAACAGTGCTAAAATATGTTTTTTCTGCTTGCCTACAAAATTCCATCGGACACGTTCTAGTAAAGTAGCCATCGCTTTACTTGAATGTTGGACTGACTAGACTGACTGATTACTGACGACTTACTCACTGACTTTGTTATTGCTTCGTCCAGTTTCATTGAAACTGGCAAAAAATTGATGCAAAAATTATACTTGACGCTGGTAGTATGCACAGAGTTTGCGATGCCATAATTGAAAAAAAAAAGTTTCTTGGGTATTTGTCAATGTGGAGTTTTGGCGGGAAGTCTGAAGGAACAAGTTGTGCTCTTGTTTTATTTTCATTTTCTTAGTGTATTTTTGAGTTATATCGGATAAAGTTGATGGCATTTTGCTCGATATGGGTGAATGACAGTGCACGAGTGTTGTGAAATAAAATAACAGTGCGAAAACATGTTTTTTCGGCTTGCCTCCAAAATTCCATCGGACATGTTCTGATAAAGTAGCCATCACTTTACTTGAACATTTGACTGACTGATACCTGACGACTAACTGACTTTTTTCTACGACTACAGTGATGCAAAAATTTTACTTGACGCTGGCAATATGCACAGAGTTTGCGACGCCATTATTAAAATTGAAAAGTAAATATTGAATGGCTGAAAGGATTTTTATCCAATGCCGTAAAACAAAATTATAAAAAAAAAATGTCATAATGTTGTCATTGTCATGCGAGGTAGGTATTTTGGCTTAAAAAAAAATGAAACGAAGTGTTTTGTATGTATTGTAAAATTTGTAAATAAAAAACTTTAATTGATAGAAATCTTGTTATTTTAATTTTCTCTTATCTAATTATGCACTACAGGATCTAAATTAACAAAGTCAGATAGAATTACAAGTTTTGCAATTGTCGTATCCAATTCTTTCTATTCTATTTCTTACCATTCAAAATGGAATCGGTGATATCTTCAGATGAGAGTTGTGATTCGGAAAACACAATGAGAAATCAACTTACCGGTATGCAATTAATTCCTGTTTAAATGAGCTTAAATACACGGCTTTATTGAATCATATGTTTTTATTTACTAATGGTTTTCTCTTTAATAGAATATGGCTTGGAAGAAGAAAATTTAAGTAAACAAGAGATGGTTGATCTCCTTAAAGCTCTAAAGTATTCGAAATCCACCGCTAAAGATGATGAGATAATGCGTCAGAAGGTAAAATTAATAAAATGAAAATATGGTACCTACTTATGGTTGTATAGTATTTTTATGATTTTAATTTTAAACTGCATTTTATTACACTTACTAGGTTGAAGGGTCTACAGGAAACTCGTCACATCAAGTATTTTTAAAAAGGCGGTTCTTGAATGTAAGAGATAGGCGACTACCGTGGAGCCTCTTACCTGCTACTATAAGCCCAGGCGAGAAAGCTCGCACCCTTGCAGTTTACATAAAATTAATGGCAATGAACACACATTCTCAAGCTAGATTATCACTTAATATGGCTGCCTGGCCACCACCACTTGAAATTGTGGAGGAAACAGCAAGAAGTCAGCCAATACGATCAACTAGAAGTGGTCGATCCTTCCCTTTATATGGTGGATTTGATGATGATTCTTCAGATTTAGATATAATGGTTACAAAATCTAAAAAAAGAAAAGACTCTAACAATGATAACAATAAAAATGGTGCTCACTCTAAGAAAGGTTTATCCTTAAAAAGGAAAATGTCTAAGGATGAAAATAACAGGCCTACAAAAGAATTAAAAACAACAGCAGACTCTGACAATGATACTCAAATTTATTGGTAAATTTATTTAACATTACATAATTATTAGGTAAAATAGTTAGTTTTCTTAATAATGAAATGCCAACAGAGAGTCAGTTACAGATAGTCAAATCTTAATGGAAGCTTGTAAAATTAAGCTTTTTCATATATGTCATAGTTAATACTTAAAAGATGAGATTTACTGATTTAGAGAGATGATCACATGTGTTGAAAAAACAAGATGAGCATGGGAAAAATGCAATAAACTTATGATGTAATGTGTAAATGCTTTGATTCATACCCAATGTGTTTGATTGTCATAAAAATTGTAACTTGCATTTATGTGTTTCAGTAAATCTTATTTGGAGAATGTCTCTGTGATCTGTTATGTCAATATTTATTATGTAAGTGTAAATGTACAGTCGACTCTAGATAATTCAAACTTACGATCATTCTAATCTCTCTCTATAAAATAAAGTTATTTTCGGCCTTTTAAAATCAAAGTGATTTATTCAATAGAATTTGTTATTTGAATAAAAAAATAAGCTACCTACAGTATTTTGAATTTTTTTCATCCAAAGACAACTAATTATGTGTTTACATGACTTGAGTTGGAACACAGTAAGTTTTCCTCTTGGTTCTAAAATGTGTCTTAAAACTAAAAGAACCCATTGAATCCAATTTAGAATTCAAAAATTCTCCTTTTAGTTATTATTTTTTTATATTTCTTTTTGGTATTACCTTAAATTTGCTTAGGTACCTTATATAAGTAATTTTTCAACACATCAAACTCCCCCCATGTAAAAATCTTTAAGAGTCCACTGTATATCTATTGTTTACACTAATTTAGCAGATTTATTTACAAGTATAATTTCTTTTTAAACACCAAAAAACAGCTTATATACCTGAAAATGATTAGCATTAAAGCAGAAATATAATGACATTCCTGGAGCCCAATCCATTTAATTATTTTGTTAAGATTATTTATTTTAGCTATTACTTATCAGATCACATTTAGTTTTTAGTCAAAATTATAAACTTTTATGGCTGTATAAATGATGCTTTACGTTTCCCTTGGCAATACTGTTAGTAAGTTATTAAAGTCACTTATATAGTAGTGTTAGTCTAAACAAAATATACTTGTTGTATGCCTTCTGATTTCTTGTGACCAATCACAGTATAAACAGTACTTTATTTAATAAAACAGAAGTCAAAAATGTGTATTTATATTGAGTTTGTAGATTCATAGATTGTTTTTGTCAGAATGACTGCCTGTTTTAATTATTGCTCTATTTAAGGTAAAGGAAAACATCTGAATGAATAAGAAAATGAATGAGGTGCCAGGTATGGTAGCAATTTTTTGGGGATAAATAAACAAACAGTTATGCTGATGAACACTATATTTCACAATCTTATCACAATACATAGTTATATTATTTATAGTAATATAATAAATAAGTGTTTAGCTCTTAAAATAATTTTATGTTCTTTTGTGAATTTAGAAAATTTTATTACCTGGGTTCTAATTTAAAGACTGTACACACGGACACTGTACAGTTAATAAAAGGAAAAATATATGGTTGTATATAAGTTTTACAATACTTTTATTTACCTACTTACTATGTACTTAATGATATAATTTTCTGCGGTCAATCGGCTGTCTGCATAGAAGTTTTCTTTAATAATTACGTTTTTTATGTTATGATTTTTTTCGATTTAATTCAATTTTTAAACAATTCCTGTCACAGGACTCATTTTCTAGTTACAATTATTAAAGGTCAGATTATTGTTTCATTGAGATTTTGTACTTACTAATCCTATTTGTTTTTAAAATAAAATTATTTTAGATTTTTAATTATAAAATTATTATTTCCGTATATAAAGGTATTTAGAAGCATTGTTCGACTTTGTGTAAGCTTCTAATAGGTAAAAAAAACATAATAATCATAATGTAGGTATATGAAATCTGTTATCTAAAATACAGTGAAAAAGCTATAAAGTTGCAAATAGAGTCTAATATGAGTGCTGGCCGTTTCTTTTTTCGATTACAGCTTGTACGAGCCTTGGTGCAGCTTGTTTCATGTCGTATGCCCAGCCGATTTTAGCAAACAAGTCTATAATGTATGTGGTAATGTTGAAGAAGTATGCCAGTTCCGCGGCTTTATAATCCCAGGGGAACGTGTGGTGATAATTGTGCCATCCCTCTCCCATCGAGAGAATCGATACACCTAAGTTTTCGCAGGGCATTATGTTCCTAAAATAAATATATTGGTATTTAAAAATTGTGACGGGAGTGCAGAGGGTATTGTGAGGTATGTATAGTAGGTAATATTTAATAATATTTTTTTCAGGGTGTTCTGCAGGTTAAACGCTTTCATTTGATACCCATAATGGGTGGGTTGTACAAAAATATGTAATCCGCCATTTTGACGTGGTGGCCATATTGTATCTATAACAATAGGTAGGTACCTACTGAGTACCACGTATAACTTCATGCTTCGAAATTGAGTTGCAAGATTCCACCCGAACAAACATACATTGCAAGTTAATAAAGAACTTGTAAAAATGTCTAATATTATAAATTATAAGTATTGATAAATTTTAATGATTCGAAGTACTACCGCTGCACCTATTTATGTGGTGAAGCAAATCTAGTGCGTTTCGGTGGAAAGGTTGTTGGCCACACTTGCAAGAGGTGACCACTGGCCTTCAGAGCATCACAATTGCATACGACTTCACGTAGAGTTGAGGCTTGCTTGAGGTTGTGTGTTGAGGGGCTGCAGCGACCACTTAACATGCTCGTAAGTATTTCATTCGAGGCGCGCATGGCCCGGCGGCGGCGGCGAGCTTAGAATGTAAGCGATCTATGCAGCTAAGCCAAACGAGCGCGGTCGAGTATGAGATTTGGAGGGCACGTTAAGCCGTCGGTCCCGGGTTGTTATCGATAGATTACAGTCGTTAAACCTTGTCGGAGGCCTTAAAGGCGGTTTGAAAACATCAGACACCGGGTTGGCCACTAATCCGCATCTCCACTAACCCGCAATGGAGCAGCGTGGTGGATTAAGCTCCAAGCCTACCCAATAATGGGGAGACCCATGCCCAGCTGTGGGACGCAAAAACGGTTGCAGCCAACTATTTCATTTAGAATATAGGTACACTTAGATTAAACCCATACTTCAATCTTTTCGTATTATTTGATTTTGTGCCTTTTAAATAAAAACAAGGAAGTGCGTATGGCTTGGCGGCTAGCATAGAACGCAAGCGATCTACGCAGTTAAGCCAAACGGGCGCGGTCAGGTGTGAAATGGGTGAACGCTAGTGGCGAAAATTTTATGCGCGTTTCCGTGCTTCGGAGGGCACTTTAAACCGTCGGTCCCGGTTGTTATCAATAGATAACAATAGTTAAACCTATTCGGAGGCCTTATGGGCGGTTTGAAAACATCCGACAGCGGGTTGGCCACTAACCCGCAACTCCACCAACCCGCATCGGAGCAGAGTGGTGGAGTAAGCTCCAGGCCTCCCCAATAATAAAGCGGAAAGACCCGTGCCCAGCAGTGGGACGCAAAAAAGGGTTGCAGCCAAATACAACGTAACTAGGTACTACGTTGATTAGTTCCAGTGGAATATGACATGGAGTTCAAGTAAACTGTAAAATAGCTCCCTTCAAAGTCGATAATAGGCAGGTAGTCACTCCACCTGGTTGGACTACGGCCAATGTTCCTTTGCCAAGACGTAGTCTTCATTTGAGGTCTTTCTCCTCCTAGTAGATATCGTTTTTCTCATGTCATGGTCTGCCCATTGCGATAAAAATTTCTGATTTAGTCGCGTAGAAAAATTGAAAGTAAGAAATACATAACACTTGAGGTAAAGGGCCACGTCTTACCTCGGTAATTCAATACCTATCTACATCTCATACCTACTCAAACAAAACTAACATGTTTATTACAAATAAATAAATTAGGTATATGCAACATAGGTCTCTATTTTTTTTAAACTTCATTATTTTTTTACTTATTTTCCAAAAGAGTTAGTCTATCGTAGATAAATAAAGATACATGATTGTTGATACATACGGATCGTACGGCTTGTAGCCCCACAGATGAGCAAAACTGTTCACGGACCAAGTGAAGTTAAGGCTCATCATGTAGCGAAAGAATAGTTGTGTGAATATTGCTCTGGTCCACGATTCATCCCACGCTACTACGCATATTACGACCGGTAATATTGCGCAAAATAACAATTTAAAAACATTGAAGTACCTGAAAATGAAAGGTTTTATTTAAATTTAATCTAGCGGCACGCTGCGACTTCGTACGTGTGGACTTTAGTTTTAGAATTTTTCTAAAAAAAATAGCCAAGTTACTCCATTACATCAGATACCTGCCAGTGAAAGGTCCGTCATAATCGGTCCAGCCGTTAAGGAGATTAGCCGGAACAAACAGACAGACAGACAAAAATTGTAAAAACGTTATTTTGGTATATACCATATATTACTATATTAAATAAGAGTGTCTGTTACATTCCCATTTTGTTTATATGTATAGATAACTAGCCTTCCGCCGGCGGCTTCGCCCGCGTGGACTCGTTTTATAGGTTCCTGTAGGATAAAAACCATCCTATGTCCTTTCCCAAGGTCCACTCTATCTGTGTACCAAATTTCATTAAAGTTGTTTTAGTAGTTTAAGCTGGAAAGCGTAGCAGACAGACAGAGTTACTTTCGAATTTATAATATAAGAAAGATAAATAATGCTTCAATCCGATTTCGACTAAAGCGGATTTCATGATTGAAAAGGAATCAACAATCAATGACCCTTTCCGTGATTTGAAGATTAAAATATCCCCCCCTTATCTTCCGAAGTCCTTCGTCCGGACTATCGGTAATCCTTAATTGCTAACTAACTTATCTATCTCTTTTTCCAGCTTCCAGCAGTTCCAGCTCATACTTATACTTATCTTTGGCCGCTATACCTTCATTCTTATTCCACGAACGTTGGCGTTTCTTCAACGTTGTCTAACGTTGTCTTGAGCAACGTTAATTCTGTAAATTGGTAATCCTCATTCTGCGATTGGACGTTGGCAAGAAAGGTTTATATGACTTTGAAAGTGTATGATGTTTCTATGCTTAGTATGCTATGAAATATTAAAAGTAAAAAATTCACCTTTACGGTGAAACCATTACTCGCTCGGGAAGTTCAGGATTTCAGTATGCAAAATAATAAATGTATCAATGTATGGTAATTTTTAAAAACAGCTTTAAAGAAGGGTTGCAAGTGATCATAAAGTGGCCGTGGCAATAGTCTGTTACGATTAATACTCTTAATACTCACTTATTATAAAATTTGAGAAGAGGATCGTTGGCAATGTCACTCATATCAATTTTGTTCCCTTCTTCGATAACTTGCGGATGCTTTTTCATCATGAGCCATCCAACGTGGGAGAAGAAGAAACCGCGACGAACGTCGTGCGGGTCAGCGGAAGTTTCCGTTAGCTTGTGGTGCAGGCGGTGGTCACGTACCCAGTTATACAAGTTATTCTGGAAAATAAATGATACAAATAAATAATGCTTAAATCATAGACTATACTCGTACGTCGGCAGCGGCAGAGGTCCCGTATATCAGGAATGAAATCACATATTCTTATATAAATAAAGATACCGTGGCCAGTGCCTACTTATAGCAGTTATAGACAGATAACAGTCGTTAAGTGTTGTCGGAGGCCTTATGGGCGGTTGGCTGAAAGCGGGTTGGCCACTAACCTGCCGCTCCTCCAATCCGCATTGGAACAGCTTTGTGGAGTAAGGTCCAGCTTCCTCAATAATGGGGAGAGATCCGTGCCCAATAGTGGGACGCAAAAATAGTTGCAGCCAAAGGCTGCAAATTCCTTCACAGTTCAAGCGACTCGCCTTTGGAATTCTCTCCCGGAACACCTCAGGAAATTGTACTCAAAGCCATCATTCAAAAAGGGTGTTTTTTCTCATTACTTAGAGCTCTGCTCATAAAATTAGGATGATGATTGTAATAAAACTATGATCGCTGTCTGTCAATATTCATATCTCATAATATTTATCGTACCTATGTATTTTTATCGTGCATATGTTTCTATTTATCCAAACTCTTCAAAAAAAATTTTCTTTTCTCTTTTACAATAATAATTATTCTCTTTATTCTTGTTGCCGCTTTTATATTTTTCTGCACTTCCTGAAGGTTAGCTGGTAGAAAATGCCATTTTGGCATTAAGCTCGCCTTTTGTTCAAATTTGTGAAATTTGGCCAATAAAGAGTAAATAAATAAATAAAAAAATAAAAAAGTTGGAGAGATCTCACTGCTTACACAAAATGCACTTTCATGTTAGAATGGCCGGCGGTGACGTCACTCTTAATTCAAGTGTTTTGTAAGTAACGTGTACTTAAGGACAATAAACACTAAAATACGCGAGTGTTAGCACGTGCCAGATTCTGTAATCGGCCTATTGCTCATAGGTAGTAAAATTTAAAACCGGTTGGATTGAGGATAATTTAAAGGTAATTTTGGAGTAAGTACTTAAAATAGGTGACACATACCTACGTAAAAAGATTTCATACTTTGCGCGTCTACAAATACTTTTTTCAGCGCTTTCTATGTCTCTCGGCTGGGCACAGATCTCCTCTCGCCACAATGGGCAAGTGGTGGACATCATGTCGAAATTTATTTTTACTTATTATTATATCTCAGGTAATGGAACGGTAATGGAAAACATGTTAATTAAGTATGGCAATGGTTTCCCTCACCGTAGATCAGCTATAAGTACGTACACACGTACGTATGTACGTATGCACAAAACAAATTTGTCAGATGTAACCGCCGGGGTTTTGAGCTTGATACCTACCTCGTGTCGGTGCCCGCGGTATTTTCTGCTTGGCCGTCGCTCCTCGTAAAAACCATATATACCTACTTATTTCACTTACTATAAAATTACAACTTCATAGTACCTAAGTACCTATATTAGTATTAAAACCGACTCATTAATAATTAATAACAAATAATAATAATAATTGTTTAAAAACATGTTGATTACCTGTCCAGCTAAAGAGTAATTCATAAGTAGAAATAGTTGCAAGGGTAGCTTCGCTTTATAGGAACGATGGGTCCACAAGCGATGGGCTCCTGCAGTCACGCCAAAACCAGCCATCTGGCCCAAAAGAAAAGCTGAAAAACGATTAAGGAGGTAAACAAAAAATGAGATAAAGCCTAGATTAAATAAAGCCTTAATTTAAAGACTCGTGTGGCGCAATGGTTGCATGTCGGACAACAAATCAGTTGTCCCGGTTTCAATTCCTGACGAGGCATTAAAAGTTATCATTTCAATTTATACTTCATCGGAATCGAATCCGGGACCCTCGTTTGGTAGTCCAGCATGGCAACAATTGCACCATACGGGTCGTCAATAAATATAATAAAATTCAGGCTATTTATTAATTACTCTTACCAAACCACCCAGTTTGCCACTTAGGTAGATTGTTCAACACTAAAGCTTGAATGAACCACGTTGTTGATATGATGTGGAAAACCGATATTGGTATAGCACTCGTCCATCTGATAGACGTAACAAATCCAATATTTTTCTCCCATCTCCTGAGAGGCGCGAGAAATTTCGGATCCGTTTTTGAGACTGTTTGATCATAGTATGGACTTATTTCGTATTTTTTTGGGCTTTTTTCAAATTTGGCAGGTTGGTTCTGGATGAAAAAGTTCTGAAGATTTTCGCTAGTCCTAATATCATCTGGCACAGTTTCCCTTAAAACAGATGTTTCCGTAATGGTCGAGGGGGCCATATTCTGAAAATGCAACAAAATAATTGACAACTATTTAGAGATAGCATATAAAAATACTTAGTAGCAATAAACGGGTATATATTGAGCACATGTCGAAACACACATGCCTTTCATGCGCAAGTAGGTGCACAATCGAAGGAGAGTAACAGTGACAACAGTCTGGTTCTAATAGGGTAATAGGTACAGTAAACCTGATTACACCTTCTTTCTTCAGATAAGACTCAACTTTGTTTAAGATTGAATGACCTAAGTACAACTAGAGGCGTCTTTAAAAATTCGGCGCCCCGGGCCTATAAGGTGTGCCGCGCTATAAAATAAAGTGGCCAAGTGCAAGTCGGACTTGACCATTTTTTCTATTATTTAAATTATTTGAGGCTGGTACCACGTATGTAACAAACTTTTCACAGATAAATTTTCAGGTTTAGTTAAATAGATTCGAATATTGATTACTGACGCCGTTCAGTATTCGTCATGGTATTAGGTACGGTAGAAAGACGTTTTACAGTCCATCAAGTCCACAATCAAATTAATTTTAGTTTTTGTTAATTACGTAGGTTTTCATTCTTGATTTTTTTTCAGAAATGTAAATAAAAAAAGACGCACACACAATTTTTTTCTTAGCCTGCCCTAGGGTAAATACGCCCATGAGTAGAAGCAACATGTTACAGCTGTCTCCTCTGCTTTTCTAATAAACCTGAGCATGAGAGACAGCTTGTCTAATTTTAACGGAATTTTGAAGATTTTCTTTTCTTCCTTACTCCTTTTAGTTTATTAAACCTAAATTAAAAGGTAAAAGTAGGCTCAGAAATAAAAGTAGGTATGTAGAACATTATCATCAAATTATCATAGCCATGCATAATTATTTGCTTTAAATGTTATTACATTATTTGGCGATTTATTATTTTCTTTAAAGTATTTTACTCCTATTACCTACCATTCTTATATGTGTAAATTTATTATATGTATAGATAATAGGTACCAACTATATATCCCGTCAATGAAATGAAATGGAACGATTGCAAAATTAAATGTCTTATAAACCTACCTACTTACAACCATCACTACCAATCTATATTTGACTACGCCGCGAGGAGAGGAGGATCTGTGCCCACAAGTGGAATATAAAGAGGCATGGAAAAATCGTACTTACGAATCCAATTAATCCTACTGGACAACACACCTTTTTTCTCGAACCCTAAATTTTGTGTGTACAAACACTACAAACACACAAAATATAGGGTTCGAGAAACCCGGGATGGGATACAAATCCCATCCCAGCAACACGTAAGCTGCAGGTCGGGAAAATGCGCCCCTTTAGGTCTGCGACCCTTAGGCCAACCCCCAGCTACGCCCTGATGAGAATCACGATAAGTATGATTTTCTACTGTTGATCCTTTGTTTTCTTTTTGGTTTTTGTTTAAAGTTAATTTTTATCGCATTTTTGGGTTTTTAGTAGTTTTTACCAAATAAGGTGTTGCTTAATTTTTTATCGATAACAAAGAAAGTAAAGCTCCTCAACAGCTACCAAACAAATAACAGGTTCCTAAAATAGTAAAGAAAACTAGTTTCTCTCTTGTCCAGATAGATTTGTAGATTTACTCACTTTTATGATAACTTTGTACTTACTTAAATGGAGGAAAACAAAATCCCGTAAATATCCTAAATACAATAATATAAGCACATAAATACATTCACAAATTAAAAAATCACTTTCTTTGGAAGTTATTTGTCTGTTTTGTATAAAAATCAGTCACAATGTGTGCCTTACTATTCAAGCATTATTTTGCATTCGTTGCAAACATGCAAAACATCACTATTTCATCACGTTTCATACGTGACAAGGTGGTGATAAAGTAAGATATATTCACGATTATAAAAAGAATAACTTTGGCAAATAATTGTCGTGTTACATTAAAATCTCTAGATACTAAGAATTCCCGAATGAAACAAGCAATTATATAGTTCTTATTAGGTACATAAGTATCTCATACATAAGTGACAATACTGACAATGTAGTAGTACCTTCATAATCTAACAATGCGTAAGTAGGTATGTTGGTATATATTATTATAGTAACTATAGGTAACACTAATTATTATTAGTAATGAAAATTGTTTTGAAAAGTTACGTCACATTTTTTATACTTGGATGCTATTAGCACAGGCGCTCCTTGTATTGTGCTATTAGTATAATCCTGACAAAGATTGTTTTCTTTCATTAAGTATACGTATTGTTTATACTTTTCATTGTCGCGTCAATCGGACTAATTAATATAGATACCTACGATGGCCAAAACGAAAATTGGAAATTAAAACTATTCTATAGTTAATTCTAAAGTTTTCTGAGTTTTTTCGACTCGGACTGTAAACATTATTGAAAATAAAAAGTTAATTAAGATATAAAAACACAAAAGCTATCCTTCATTAAATAAGTAATTGTTATATATTTTTTAAAGTAAAAATATGTTTTTATCACTTCTAAATTAGGTAACAAAAAATAAATATTATAAAATAACTTCATTACTAACGTATATTAAAGTCACACATTTCCACAAAATTTTATGATTGAGGTTGATGTCAAAATCACCGATTGTAACCAATATCATGGAGGAGTATGAAATTCTGCATAGTTAAAGTTCACATGGAGAAGGAGTGGCGAATGCTATTGCATTTTTTTAATAACAACGCTTAAAATAATTAACAATGGTTAAAATAATGAAATTAATGTTTATTTTATCGAGTTTTTTACGTAAATTCCTAAACTTCATTAAGCTCCGTAAATAGAAAAGTAACTGCACAAAATATTCATTTGTGACTTTTTTCTTTAAATATGAATTTATATTAAATTAAAAAAGTGTTTATCTGCCAAATGTAATTACATTTCTGTCTGTCTGTCTGCTACGCTTTCCCGCTTAATACATCTTCCATTTAGTTAGAGGAATGATGTACAATCCAGAATTATTTAAACAGGTCACATTCGCTGTACCCACGCAGGGCCACGCAGAGTACGATTCGCAAAAGTCGGCGAAGAGTTTTCATCCTGCCAGCCGCGCGCACTGCGTTGCTCCGGATTGCTAAACGCAATATCTCTTCACAACCCTGATTTAGACCTGTTCGAATGCTCACTCAATCGTTTCAGGACACTAGCAGTCCAGTACATAGAGTCTTTGACCATTGGCAGCAGTATTGCATATTAAGCGCTCTAGCCAATAGTAGGTAATATGTATATTTATATACTGTGCTATTTTTCAAGTAATTCTATACCAATTATTGTCTTCTTAATATATATAAATTACGTGTCACGTGTTTGTCCGCGATGGACTCCTAAACTACCAGATTTAATAAATTTTGCACACCGTGTGTAGTTTGATCCAACTTGAAAGATAGGATAGCTCACATTTGAATTTATAATCGCAATATTAGGTATTTTAGGACAACGTCTGCCAGGTTAGCTAGTGTAATATAAATTGTACAAGTTTTCACATTTGTGTTTGGTCAATGACTGCAAACATTTGGTAGACGAAATAAATAAATAAACTACAAAACCACTTTTAATGAAATTTGGAACACTGGTAGAGTGGACCTCGGGAAAGTACATAGGATGCTTTTTATCCTACGGAAACCTTTAAAACGGGTCCACGCGGGCGAAGCCGCTGGCGGAAGGCTAGTAAAAAGTAAAAGTATGGGTTTCAATTAGGACTTATGAAATCTGCGGAGTATATTCAATTCATGCTAATGATCCTTTCTAACGCGAGTGAAACCGCGGGGCACAGCTAGTAGTGTTATAAGCCAGTTAACTAAAATATGGTAGGTATGTCTGTTTTGTGGCAAATATACTGGATGTGCTCATATAATGGTTGCAAATTCAGTAATCAATAGTTAGTTGTTTGAAAGCATTTAAAACCTTACCTACCCGGGGATAATATATTTTCCTATGCGTTTAATATACCTACGTATGTCCCACTCGGGCGGAACTACGGGGAATAGCTAGTAGTATTTATAAATTAGTAGTGCTTTTAAACACTTTAGCAATTATGAATAATATAATATCTACAAGTTACTTACATAGTACAAATAAGTTTTATTTTCCTTTTCCGCTTAATGCGATTTTTACCGCGTGATAGTCGTTTTTTGGTTCGGCCCATCAAAATCTTTAACTTTTAAAATATACATATATCGGTATGTAATAAATTTATATTTGAAGGTTTAAAACTTACACTTTGAATCTGTCACTATTTTCGTAACATCAGTCCCGTAAAAATAATAATAAAAAATCACAGCTTGTACACCAAAGTCACGTCAACAGTTGACAATTGACTGTGCTTCATTTTTACTGCGATTTTTTCGCTGGCCCTCGTTAATTAAATCTAACACTATATCACAGATCAAAGTTTAACAAATGTCACAATACGACTGTGCAAACTGAGAAATTTCAATTCCAAATGCAAACAGTTTCAAATCGATTACAAAACAATAAACATACACATCGATGTTTTTGAGGTGGTGTAAATGTAGGTGGTGGAAATCTTTAATGTATAAAGTTAAAAGTAAATCTGAAATCTGGATGGAATTTGGTTCGTGTAAAATGTAATTTATAAAAGTTATCTAAAACTTATACACTGAGATAGTTACAGACTAAGTTAGACACTAAAATAAATTTTGAAATATACAATAGATGTACAGACCTACTTATTCCAAAATAGTTTTACCAAGCGATATTACGTGTTTATCTATACACTAGCCTTCCGCCAGCTGCTTCGCCGGCGTGAACCTGTTTAATGGGTCCCCGTAGGATAAAAAATTGTCTATGTGCTATTCCAGGCTTCATTGCTATATTAAAATCATAGGCGTTTAGCCAGTTGCTTCAAACGCGTTGACCCTATTATCCGTTTTCACGTAGGAATTAAGCATTTTCCCGCGGTAAAAAGTAGCCTATATTACTCAGGTAAATGTAGCTTTCTAATAGTGAAAGAATTTTTGAAATCAGAACAGTAGTTTTTGAGTTTATTCATTACAAACATACAAAAATACAAATCTTTCCTCTTAATTATATTAGTATAGATATAAAATGCTTTGTCCTGAATGACTGATCAAGCCACAGCCCAAACCGCTGATCTTAGAGACCTGAAACTTGGAGGGTGTGTTCTTTGCATGACGTAGGCATCCGGTAAGAGGGGATTTTCCAAAATTCTACCCCGGGGACAAAAAACGGTAGCAAAGTTTGTATGGGACAACGGGATTCCTTGGTCCAATCTACTTCAAATTTTGCATAAACAATTTTTTGTATTTAGTATTTTATTGAAACTCATCGCCTTACGGGGTTAAAAAGGGGTAGAAAGTTAGTAAAATGATAAGTCCGTCGTTGACTGAGGAATCAAGCCACAGCCTAAGCCGCTGATCGTAAAGACCTGAAACTTGCAGGGTGCGTTCTTTGTATGGCGTAGACATCCGATAAGAGATGATATTTTCTGAAATTACCCCCTAAGGGGATGAAAAACGGTGGCAAAGTTTGTATGGGACAACGTAATTTATTGGTCCACACTACGTTAAATTTAAGATAAACATTCTTTAACATAATTGATGGAAGACATAATTAGTAAAAAACATAGACATAGACATAATTAGTATTTTGTATTTATTGAATTGTAATCTAATGGGGTTAAAAAGTAGTTGAAAGTAATTTTGGGGGTGATTTTCATCAATACTCCTTAGTGCTTACGATCCCATATAAAAGTAAATATGTATTCTTATTTGTCAGACGCTTAGAGCATCAAAGGTACTGACTCACTGGGGTGTCATACCTGTCAATATCTTGATGCTCTAAGGTCGGCAGATCAACTTGCAAATGAGGCGGTGGAGTGTGGGGACATTTACCCATACAAAATTTAAGTGCCTGATTTGTTTTCTTTACCGGCCACTTATCTTCGTAATTCTTGGTGTTCGCTGTGGAAAGAAACAAGCAAAACAAAGGGACACTACTTTTTTAAACTACAGCCAACTATTCCGTATAAACCTTGGTTTTCCAAACATAAGCTCACCAAAAAAACTACTAGCATCCTAATACGATTGCGACTAGGTCATACTTTATTTTATTTTTTCTTGCCCATTGTATAATCACTCTTTTTTTTTTGCTTCCCTTATTTCTTAGAAAGTTCTTTTCCCCTCCTCTATATTATGCCTTCTTTTAAGTAAAAATCCTGCTATTTACAATATTATTTCCTCATTCTTAATAGAAAATAATCCATACTAATATACTAATACTATAATATACTATATATACTATATATAAATATTATAAATTCGAAAGTAACTCTGTCTGTCTGTCTGTCTGCTACTCTTTCACGCTTAAACCACTGAACCAATTTTGATGAAATTTGGCATAAACATAGAAAGGACGTTGAGAAAGAACATAGGCTACTTTTTGCCGCGGGAAAATATCTCATTCCTACGGGAAGCAAATGAAATGAATAAAATGCGCCGTGTAGTGTTATAAATACACTACATATTATTACTTACTTCATTCACGTCCATTATCATATTTTATAACTTATATGCTTTGGTTTTATTCTTATACTTTGCTTTTATTATTTATTGCCTTATTATTTCTTTACAAAATTATTTACTTCCTGTGTTTGTTTATTTACATTTTGACGCAGCTATCAAAATTGTCATGTCTGTCTTTTATGTTTCTTATTTTTTTAATTCATTTTACGGCATTGTATAAAAAACCTTTTAGCCATTCAAAAATTTTGTTTCTTATTTCATTTCATAGATTAATAAAGTATAGCATTGTCTTTGGCTTATTTATGTTTTTGTATTATAATTATTATAAATTGTTATTTTTAAATAATAAATGTTCTTATTGCTGTTCGTTAGTCTGGCTAAAAATCAAGAACGGCTGGACCGATGTGGCTAATTTTGGTCTTAAAATATTAGCAGAAGTCCAGGAAAGGTTTAAACGGTGAGAAATTTTTGGGAGCATTGCGAAATTAATAGTAAAATCACTTATTTTATTTTCTTATATAAACTGGTTAGTAACAGTAATCGTCAAACATTGATTCTTCACGCCATCGTCGTTCATCTGTCACTATTCGTTTTTAATTTTTTATTTGACAGTAACATAAATAATCTTTGAGATGATAAAGAAACTAATCCTCTTACAAAACTTTTGAGGCTGGACAACGTCTACGGGGTCCACTAGTATTCAAATATAGTAAGTATACATATAAATATTTATCGTTAATAATAATATGTAACTATGTATATGCATATTTATATTGTATTTTTTTCACAACTTTCCGGCTTGATTTTTCCAAACTGAATCGATTTTCATTTTATAAGTACTCGTCCCGTTTCTCCTGGCGATACGCAAATCGCATGATGCCATTAACAGGAAAAAAACTTTTAAGGTCGGACGTTGTTGCGTCTAGCAGAAAGGCAGGCGCGTAGTGTTTAATTTCTCTATGGGCAGGCGCTCCTTGTATTGTGGTCTAGCCGTGTCGTTCAAAAATTTGATACACATTTAAATATTCAGACAGGTAACCAACCAATACTTGCAACCACCTTCTCATAGCATTTTTTTAAATTACGTCTCATTCGCTAGATTTCTTAGTATTTGAAATCTTTAATGAACTGTTGCCGGTATGAAAAAAAGTATTTCGACCATCAGTTATGGAATATTTAAGGAATGGAGACAGTTGCGAATGAAATTTTTATATGAAAAATCTAAAATTTGTAAGACGTTTGTACTATTTTTTACGACTATCATACGAGTACTATCACCGAGTTACAAGTATTGCATGACTGAAGACCGTAAACCTTATCTTTAATTGACATACTGCCTGCTTCTTAATTTTCTGATTTTAGTAAAGTACTTGCGGTTTGCGGTATTTTTTTAAATTGAGGTAACTCCTTTCTGCGCCAAAAATTAAGGAATCCTGCTGACTGACAAAAAAATCCATACTCATTCCGGTGAAGATTTGTTCGGGCGATGGCTATATGTGAAGATTTTTTGGGCGATGGCTTTGCAACGCGGTACTGGATTTATTCAAAATATTTAAAAAGCGAGGATTTTTATTTCATAAATCCTTTCTTAGTAAACTATCCCCTAAAAGGTTAAATAGGGGAGGGAGTGAAGTTAATCGGATATATTCTCATTTTTGGACTTAGAAGCATGTAAATAGGTTTATAAGTTCTTGACTACAATTAAAAATGATATGCGTAGTCAAAGAGAAAGAAAGAAGAAATAACTTTCTACATATAAGGCGAGGGGGGGGGTTACTATGTGACTTCCTTATGTCTAGACGTAAAAATATGACTGATCACTATCTTTAAAATTCGCTGGTGTAGATTTAAGAGAAGGGGCAGTTTTTCCTATGGTCAGCTTTATGTGGCTTGCTCGCGGGTTAGTACACCAAAACATATGCCCTGATAATTAAAGTAGGTACACGCGGACAATTAGCGGGTTAGGGCTCCGGATAGCGCCTCAAAAGACCGAGGCGCTATGGTTTCACGGCCTCAAACGGCGTGAGGAACCCCCTAGCGTGTCAGTGCGAGTAGGTGACGCAGATATACAGCCGGGCCGGTATATGAAATACCTTGGGCTGGTGCTCGACAGCCGCTGGAGCTTCGACGAGCACTTCAATCGTCTCGTTCCCCGGATTCACAAGGTGGCAGGTGCTATGCACAGACTGCTGCCGAATCTCGGGGGACCAAGGGAAGAAGTCCGCCGCCTCTACGCAGGCGTCGTGCGCTCTATCGCGCTCTACGGCGCGCCCGTATGGTCTATAAGGCTATCGGGTAGCCGGCGCCGCGCGGCGAAACTTAACGCCGCGCAGCGCATGATCGCGATCAGAGTCGTACGAGGTTATCGGACGATTTCTTATGAGGCGGCCACAGTCTTGGCGCGGTTTCCGCCCCTAGACATCCTGGCGGATATGGACGCAGAGGTCTTCAATAAGATCCGTGTCCTCCGCCAGGGGGCTGACCCTTCGAACGAGACGATCGTCGAGCTTCGTCGGAGAGCCAGATGGCGGGCTCTGACGCGCTGGCGCGTCAGACTGCGCGAGCCGCAGAACGCACGTCAAAGAGCCGTCGGCGCCATTCTGCCCAGCTTCCGGGCCTGGCTAAAAAGGGAGGGTCGCGTCACCTACCGACTGACTCAGATGCTCACCGGACATGGCTGCTTCGGTGAGTATCTGAACCGCATTGGACGTGAGAGGTCTGCCAGGTGTCATCACTGTGGACATGACCAGGATTCCGCGCAGCACACGCTTGAGCACTGCCCAGCTTGGGAGTCCGAGCGGCGGGTCCTGGTCCAAACAATCGGACATGATTTGTCCCCGGCGGCCGTCGTCGAAGCGATGGTGCGCTCCAGGGACGCGTGGGGCTCGGTAACCTCCTTCTGCGACAATGTCATGTGCGCAAAGGAGGAAGCCGAGCGAGCTCGGGAGCGTGCAGATCCCGCTCGGCGAAGGAGCCGCCGGGGCCGACGTAGATAACGTCCCCCGGCGCTAGTCCCTGTAGCTTCGGGATTAAGAATAGAGCTACGGTATCCCCTGCCTGATCGTAAGAGGCGACTAAAAGGGGGCTTCCGGGGATGCGGACGGTGAGAGTGGGAGCTTGACCCGTCCAGCCAGCAGCCCCGGGAAGGACGGCGGTGTATGCGTGGCCGCATGCCGCCGTGAACACCTGAAGGTGCAGGAGAGCACATCTGCTCTCCCGAAGATGGGCCCGTTATGGGGCGCCGCGCGTGGAGGACACCGGTGCGTTCCTATGGAGATCCCGGAGTCCTCACAAACGTAGAGGCAGGCCACCGAGGGGGTTTTAGTGCGGTCAAATCCCACATAACCCGGTATCCTCTCCCAAGGTGTCGGGTACCTTTTGAAGGTTTCCCCCCCGATACCAAAAAAAAAAAAAAAAAAAAAAAAAAAAAAAAAAAAAAAAAAAAAAAAGGTACACGCGGACAAAGTCGCGGGCAAAAGATAGTTTAAAAATAAAATAAAACGAAATTAAAAGGTTTAGAGTTCAAAATAATCACTTAATTCTAAACCTAATCCCCGTTTATTTGTATTTTCTAATTAAGTTTCAATAAATAAGTTATCACGGTTATAAAGTGATTATAAGCTGTAAAGAAAATTGTTGTGAAATCTTTTCTATAATATTATATTCCGGAATTTAATAAATAATATGCGGCTTACACAAATTACTTACAGCGCTCTTTCTCCCTGACCGTTAAATATTGACTGATTTAGTACCATTTGTCCAAATTAAAATAAATTATATCAAATTAATCATTTGCGCACGCGGTTCTTATTGTATGTATATTATCAAGAAAATCAAACGCAAAACATTAATTTACAAACTAATCGATAATTTGTAGACAATTGACGTGCCCCACGGTTTTATTTTAGTCTAGTCTATGCATATGTTTATAATTCCCACGGCTGTATCTATTTTATTATTTTTTGGTTTTTAGTACATTTATCTTAAACATTGCAATGTATGTTTAACATAAAACCGTTTAACTTATAAAGTTTATTTACCTATTTTTATTTTCTAGTTTTTAGTTTTTATTTCGCATTCTGTTTAATTCATTTAGTGCTTCATTATTGCAAGGTTTCTTGCCCGTTAGTTTATTGCAGTCCAACTCCTCTTATCTTATCTTATCTTAAATATTGAGGTTGTATAGTGCACTGTATTCTTCTTGTCAAGCCCTTTTATTTGATACCCATATTGGTGGGATTGATAAAAAATTGTTATCAGCCATTTGGTAGCGGCGGCCATCTTAGATTTCAATTGTGCATAGTAAATTGTATTCTACTTGTTGAGACCTTTCATTTGATACCCATGTTGATGGGATTGATAAAACCTAAGTTATCCGCCATTTTGTAGAGGCCGCCATCTTGGATTTTAATTTTATATAGTACATTGTATTATACTGGTTGAGCACTTTCATCCATATTGATGGGATCGATAAAACCTAAGTTATCCGCCATTTTGTAGCGGCCGCCATCTTGTATTTCAATTTTTATAGTATATTGTATTCTGCTTGTTGAGCCCTTTCATTTGATACCCATATTCATGGGATTGATAAAACCTACGTTATCCGCCATTTTGTAGCGGCGGCCATCTTGAATTTATAATGATAATGAATAAACATAATTGTATTGTCACCAAAATCCAAAGTGTATACAAAATTTCAGATTAATCGGTTGACAGGAAGAGGGTGAAATTTGAATTACTAAATTTGACCCAAGAATAATAAATAAAACAAACGGGGTGAGCTAAATAAAACCGTTTAAAAAATGAATATATTTCAAAACTCAGAACTAGTTACATCTAGTTAGAAGTAGAGTACTATGTAATATTTGACGATCATAATTTAGTACCGCTCATTTCGGTGAGATGTCGTGAAACTGATTTTGAAATATTTTTCGTCAACAAAGTGGATATTTTGAACACGGACAACAAGCGGCGTACTTGTACAATTTTACGAAAAGAACATGAAAACCCTGTTTTAGTATCATAAAATTAGTAAAGGTAAGTTCATGTTTCTATTTTATATTTCATTTGGAATTTTGCCATTCCGTTGATAAAAGGTGTATAAAATTATCACCAAATGTTAATATTATTTTCAAGTGAACCGCAATAAACAAATGAGTTAGATGAATATTTGACACTATCTTGAAATTCCATCTGGTAGTGAAGATGACTCGGAACATTCTGATGAGGAAAGTGATGACCAAATGGTCAGAATTCAGGATTTGGTGTTGAATAAAGTAGAAATAAATAAATAAATAAACTTTACACACTCATAGCCCCACAGTAGGATAAATAATACCCTGTGTCGTGGGTACCATGGACACATACAAAGACAGGAATACAAACACCCAGACCGAGAACAGAAATTTAAACTCATCATTCAAATTTCTGTTTCGCCGGGAATCGAACCCCTCGATTGGCAGTCCGGCATGGTAACCATTGCGCCACGCGGGTCGTCAGAAATGTGTCCCTGATGTACTACAGGATGATTACTTCGATGTAAACGTAGGTATACGTAGTCGACAGCCATGCTACATAGACAAATGACGTCCAGCCTAATTAACGTTATGCCACGGCCTAGTACTTCCAGGCAAGAAATTAGGCAGGCAGGCAAATTCTCGATCAAGATCAACCCTACAAACCCCGTCCTACAGGAACCCCGCAGCCTGTCAAGAAAGCTAAGAAACGGGGATATATACATAATATATCCTACACATACACACATACATTTCGTACATACGAATATGGTTTTTCAGCAACCTGATAGTACATTTACAAGAAATAATGCATTGGGAAAACCAAATACAGACTTTGAAACACCTTTAAGTACAGTACTTTTTACATTTTTTGATGATGATCTGCTCAACCATATAGCTGAAGAGTCTGCTAAATATAGCATTTAAAATAATCTTCTAAAACCAGTTGCAATTACAAAAATGGGACTCAAAAGTATATAAATATCTGTTTTTTGTTGTTACTGGTGCAGAAACCAAACGCCACCATGTTCTGGGCTTCTGAACTGGGTATATAATAATTATATTAATAAACTGTGAGACACGGGTATCGGGGCGATAAATCAAACGTCGATTAGGATGTCCACTCACTTTATTATAGTCACAAGGGGTATTCACAGTAATCACATAAATACGACCGCTCGCAACCCGACTTACCCGAGACTGGCAAGTCGATGCAACCTATGCTCTTAGCATAAAAGTAAGGTATATTAGCATGTATAGACGACTAGGTACACTGGATGGTCCCTACACCATTCCCCCCCTTAAAAAAATAATAAGACATAACACAAATTACAGGACAAAATAATAGTAGTTGCCAGTATATGCTCAACATTTTATTAACGGATCCCTAAAGTGAAGTTCTAATTCTAAGGATATCATATTTACCGACTTCCAAAAGAAGGAGGTACTGTATTCAGCTGTATGTATTTTTTTTTTATATATGTTCACCGATTACTCCGCCGTTTGTGGACGGATTTTCAAAATTCTTTTTTTGTTCGTATGCTTATACTCCCGAGGTGGTCCCGTTGTCACCAAATCAGGATCTGATGATGGGATCCCAGGGAAATCGAGGGGAACTCGCAAATTTTATAGGCACACACATTGATTTTCTTATTGTTTCTGAAGCATAACAGATATTTGTGCATTGTAATCATCATCTCATGTTGCTGAGCTGATGATGGAAGGTACTGCGACGGTGAGGAGTTGAGAACAAATTCTTTCAATAAATGGTCTTTTGTTCGAAATCTTACATTCCTGAGGTGGTCCAACTGTCACCAAGTCAAAGTCTGATGATGGGATCCCAGAGAAATCGAAGGGAACATTCAAATTTTATACTACAACAAATGATTCTTATATTTTTACTAAAGCAATACAGGCATTTGTGTATAATTATCATCATATCATGTTGCTGAGCTGATGATGGAAGGTACTACGACGGTTAGGAGTTGAGAGCAAATTCTTTCCATAAATGGTGTTTTGTTCTAAATCTTACATTCCTGAGGTAGTCCAACTGTCACCAAGTCAAAGTCTGATGATGGGATCCCAAAGAAATGGAGGGGAACATTCAAATTTTATAGTACAACAAATGATTCTTGTATTTTTACTAAAGCAAAACAGGCATTTGTGTATAATTATCATCATATCATGTTGCTGAGCTGATGATGGAAGGTACTACAACGGTTAGGAGTTGAGAGCAAATTCTTTCAATAAATGGTTTTTTGTTCGAAATCTTATATTCCTGAGGTAGTCCAACTGTCACCAAGTCAAAGTCTGATGATGGGATCCCAAAGAAACGGAGGGGATTATTCAAATTTTATAACACAACAATTGATTTTCATATTCTTATTAAAGCAAAACAGGCATTTGTGTATAATTATCATCATATCAAGTTGCTGAGCTGATGATGGAAGGTACTACGACGGTTAGGAGTTGAGAGCAAATTCTTTCAATATATATTTTTTTGTTCTAAAACTTAAACTCCCAAGGTGATCCAACTATCACTATGTCATAATCTGATGATGTGATACTGGGCAAATCGAGGGAAACACTGAAACTTAATAAGCACAATATTATACATGTTATGTACAGAATTATTAAAGTTACTAAAAAGAATGAAATAAATTAAATAAATTAATTTAGTCTTGACGTGACGTGACGATGTCAATGGAGAAAAACGCATAAATTTAATATTGAATAATAAAATATGAATATCTGGTGTGCTTGTGGTATAGCCTAATAGTGATAAAAAGACTTCATTTAGCAGGATTATTATTTGTTTTGTGATTCAACAGTGAAAATTACAGAAAAGATGTTTTTAATGTTTTGGGAAGACATGTTGACATCAAGTTGACACATACGTTTCTGATAAATATTTTGGACAAATGGTATACCTGAATTTAACCACATAAAAACATTACTGTGCTTAATACCTATTTCGGATTTACAGAGAACTTCATTAAATAATACCCATCTATCCAGCCACAAATTTATTTCATCAAGCAACTGGAAATATATTATAAAATTTGATTAACGACGGCCTTCCCAAAGTGCAATATCAACTTCAAGAAATCATTATAATCACCAGCCCACATCAGTCCACTGCTGGTCATAGGCTTTTCTCAAGGTGTGCCACTGAGCCCAATCGTTCGCTCTATGCATCAAACTGAAACTTCAAGGAACAATTTGACCTTCCTCTGTACAATAGGACTTTCCTATCAATAGTTTTAATTTAATTTAAAAATAGTTTATTACTGTAAACATGTATATAACTTTTTTTAGTTCTATTTTTTTTATATGCTCTTTATTTCAATTAAAGTTAAGTTCATTCTATTATGTCTTTGGTGAACAATAGCAATGGTTCATTGTTGCAATGCTCCATCTGTGGGGATAATAGATATTTTAAAGGACAGAGGGGGCTAAACATCCACTGCAGTCGTATCCATATTCCAAGGATCGCTGCAGTGGATGAAATAATACCCCCGCAATCTAATATCGCTACAGATGGGGGTCGCAGTAATGAGCTATTGCATCAGAGGCTTGCACATCTAAAATGTAACATCAAACTTGTAAAGCGCATACCAAAAGGAGCTCGGGCAAGTGTTGCTCGTAGTCTCACTGAGTGTGTAGCCAAAGTAGTCTCAGAAAATACTTCAGAGGTTTGGCAAGAATTGCTCCTTTTTGCATATAAAACATTTAATATAGAATTTAAAAATCAAAAACTTTCACTAGTAAAACGCATAAAACAAAATATTATTAACAATAATATTCCCGTTTTATCACCCCAACAAAAAAGTACACATCTAAATAATTCACAAAATAAAGTAAAAATTGTTGAAAATAAATTATCTGACGGGGATATAAAGGGAGCCGTTAAAATTTTATTTTCTGATGACTCTATGGCTACGCACTCACCCGATACACTTGAAGCATTGCGCGAGAAACATCCCACAGCTACTGCAGTCTCACTTAGTACTCTTCAGGGTACTAGCCACAGGCAAAATTCTTTGAGAGTGAGCGAGGAAGCCACCGAAAACGCTATCCGCTCTTTTCCGAACGGATCAGCCGGTGGCTTAGACGGCATAACACCACAGCACTTAAAAGACCTAACGGATCCTTTTTCAGGTGAAATATCAAAGGATCTGTTGAGGGAACTCACCAGTCTTGTAAACTTAATGCTAACTGGTCGAGTTCCCTCAGATATAACACCTATTATCTATGGAGCCAACCTCGTCGCTCTAAAGAAAAAAGATGGTGGGATTCGACCCATCGCTGTGGGTAGTACGCTGAGACGATTGACTTCAAAGTTATGCTGTCGCGAATACCGCAACCGCTTCATGCAAAAATTTAAACCACGGCAGCTTGGCTTTGGAGTCAAAGGTGGCTGTGAGGCTGCAGTACACGCAGCTCGGTCATTTTTAATGACGCAAAATTATGACGTGTTTCTGAAAATAGACGTTAAAAATGCATTTAATTCGGTAAACAGGGGTGCTATTTTAACTGAAATTCAAAAAGAAGCACCAGAGATTTTTGATTATATTTGGCAATGTTACGGCACCCCATCAAAATTATTGTTTGGCGATAACGTCATAGAGTCTTGCGTGGGATGTCAGCAAGGCGACCCTCTTGGCCCAGTTATTTTCAGTTTGGTTATTCAGTCAATTATAAATCAACTAAATTCTAAATTTAATATTTGGTACCTTGATGATGGTTCTTTGGGAGGAACTGCATCAACTGTATTGGAGGACCTACAGATACTAATTCGACGGTTTGGTGACATTGGGCTGTCTCTAAATTTTAAGAAGTGTGAAGTTTTTTTCTCGGACCACCTAACATCGGAACAAATTTCAAATTTAACAGAAAAATTCAACAATATTACTCCTAACATATCAATTGTCAATAAGGTCAATTTGACATTACTAGGTGCTCCAATATATGATGATGCGATTTCTCCCATTATAAATTCTAAATTAGAAAGTTTTAATGCAATTTCGGATCGCTTATTTAACCTGCAACCTCACATGGCTATCTATATCTTACGCCTTTGCTTATTCGCTCCAAAATTCATGTATTTACTAAGATGCTGTCCTCTCTGGAAATTTCCTTTGGTAACAGAAATATTAGATAATTCTTTAAAAAACTGTGTTACAAAAATTCTAAATTTAAAATTCGACGATCGCTCATGGATGCAGGCAACTCTTCCTATTAGGTTTGGTGGCTTGGGAGTCCGCACGACGGGAGGGTTAGCACTTCCGGCGTTCTTGGCCTCTTGTCATAACACGTGCACCCTCATCACAGATATATTAAATACTAATTTAGATGATGTTTGGGTGCCGTACATGATGGAGGCCTTGGATAGTTGGAGTGCTTCCTTTCCGTCCGAAGATATCTCAACTATGTGTAGGGAAAAACAACAAACATGGGACTTACCCAAAATTAAATCTGATTTTGCCTGCCTCCTTGAGCGATGTTCAGACAGCACTGATAGGGCCCGTTTACTTGCAGTTGCCCAGAGTGAATCGGGACATTGGCTACATGCGCTACCATCGATGAACCTAGGCACCGTGCTGGATCCTGCAACTTTTCGTATTGCAGTAGGTCTCCGGCTCGGTGTCGAGATGTGTGAGCCTCATATTTGCCCGTGTGGGCAGGGGGTGGACAGGTTTGGGCGACATGGCCTGTCCTGTATCAGAAGTGCCGGTAGACTTTTTCGCCATGGTACCCTCAATGATTTAGTCCGTCGGGCTCTTGCCACCGCTTCAATACCAGCTACACTGGAGCCCTCTGGTTTATCTCGAAGCAATGGCAAGAGACCTGATGGTATTACTTTGGTACCGTGGAGTCTGGGCCGGCCTCTGGTATGGGATGTCACCTGTGCGGACACCTTAGCGCCAACACATGTAAGGATGTCCGCTGAAAAGGCTGGGTCCGCGGCCGATCATGCCCAATGTCTCAAGCGCCGTAAATATAGTAATTTATCTGATAATTACATATTTACGGCGCTTGCCATGGAGACAATGGGGCCATGGTCTTCTGATATGAAAAAATTCATGTCAGAAATGTCGCACAAACTTGTACTGGCCTGCGGTGACCTAAGAGCTGGCGGTTATTTTGCACAAAGGCTAAGCCTTACGATTCAACGTGGCAATGCCGCCAGTGTCTTGGGTACCATGCCTCACACGGGTTTTTTAGACGAAGTGTTTTATTTGTAAACTTTTTTTTTTTTTTTTAAATAAATAATGTTATATTTTGTATATATTTATTGTATATAGTTAGTATAATTAATTTAACGTTAATTTAATTATTATGAATGTTTTCATTAATATACAGACGTATACATTTCTAAAAAAAAAAAAAAAAATTAAGTTTTTAACAAAAAAAATAGAACCGACTTCAAACGGTAAAAAATAAAATTATTCAGTACCTACTTCTTCTTGCTTATGGTAATTACTCTTAAAACTATTTTTGGAGTCGGGCCCTTAGTAAAATGTCCTGTTATAGTAAATAAAGTGTACCTTTCGTTCTGAATGGGCACCGACTCCAATATAGTTTTAACAGTCATTACCATAAGCAAGAAGATGTAGGTACTGTCCCACTGTCTGTACTGTCGGTGCCCATTTAGAACGAATTGTACGACATTTTAGTAAGGGCCCGACTCCAAAAATAGTTTTAAGAGTAATTACCATAAGCAAGAAGAAGTAGGTACTGAATAATTTTATTTTTTACCGTTTGAAGTCGGTTCTATTTTTTTTGTTAAAAACTTAATTTTTCAATACGCGCTCGGCAACGTAGGTCCGAGAGTACCGATGTGTAGTAAACAACAAGGAATGTGCTGAATATCAAAAGTTGAGCATCTACTTACAATGCACTGGTTACAAATAATTACCTATAATGTTGTTATAATGTAATAATGTTATCGACACAATAAAGACGTTTTATATCAAAAATACACGTTATCCATATACAACTTGAGTTGGGCCAGGGGTCTCCACCTGAGTAGCCTGGGCCTTTTTAGGTACGAGCTCTATTTGCTTTCGTATCCAACTTTTGACTCTGGAACTGGCTTTGGAACACACACAATACACAGTCATTGCGATAAGTAACACTAACATCACGACCAAGAACACTTCAAATTTTTCCAACTTTTTCTCCACATGTGACGCGTTGGAAGTGTTGGAACCACTTTGAGCAATAACTACGTGCTCATTATACTGCTCCTTACTAATATTTTTGCCCATTGTTACAGGTTATCTAGTTGATATCTCTGACTATCAGATAATTATTACTAAAATTATATTGATGCATATTTATATAGTACTTTATTAACCTAGAAATAATATTTCATCATTTACTTACACATCATGCTAAGCAAGCAACAA
The DNA here is from genome assembly GCA_911387765.1 of Pyrgus malvae. Lineage (NCBI taxonomy): Eukaryota > Metazoa > Arthropoda > Insecta > Lepidoptera > Hesperiidae > Pyrgus > Pyrgus malvae. The sequence continues at coordinate 11,545,680 of OU426954.1, read as the reverse complement.
CTTGCATTCTATTTAAAATAAAATGTGTAAACAAGTAAAATTAATGTAATTCAATAATTGCGTTAGGTATATAAAATTGAAACAATTGTCTGTTCATCCAAACTAAGAATGTGTGTATAAAATGAGTAAAGAAAATAATATGTGAAATTGTATAATGTATAAAAGTATTGCACGTGTACATAAAAATATTCTACAGACAATAAAAATGTATATACTAGTTATTTTAAAATTGTATAGTCCAGCCAAACAAAAATAATATCATAAGTAAAACCTTGAAATTGACTACCTCTTTTAATAACTTTCGCTGAATCGGACAGTTCGCTTACATACTCTTCCACTACGCGTGGTATAAGTCTTAGGCGACTCGTCAGTATTGGTCTCAGTACAAGACTTTTCATCTAATATACTGTCACTATCGGCAATACAGTAAGCAGGTTTTAAACGATCCAAAGATATTCTAACCTTTCTTCCTGGCAATTGAATTAGATAAACCTTAGTATAGCGTTTTAGTACGCGGAATGGCCCGTCGTACGTCGGCTGTAAGGGTTTACGCACTAAATCATTACGTATAAAAACAAATTCGCAACTCTTCAAGTCCGGATGAACGAATATTTTCTCGGTCCTATCATTCCTAACACTAGATTTAAAACTTCCAATTGTTTCTCTTAAGATACGTATGTATTCACAACTATCGTCTAATTTTAGTTTAAATTTACTGGTACTGCTATAAAAATCCGCCGGTAAGCGTAATGTTGTACCATACGTCATTTCTGCTGCACTTGTTTTGTTATCGGTCCGAATTGCAGTTCGCAAGCCTAGCAAAACCGTAGGTAACTCGTCCACCCATGATGAAGCTCCTACATTGCATAAGCGAGCGGAAAGCGCCGCCTTTAGCGATCTATGCCAGCGCTCCACTGCACCATTACTTTGAGGATGGTAAGGAGTGGTACGCGATTTATTTATGCCCAATAATTTCATTAACTCACAAAATAATTGACTTTCAAACTGGCGACCTTGGTCGCTAGTAAGTTTTTTAGGACAACCAAAACGCGAAATCCAGTTCGAATAAACGTTTCTCGCTACTGTATCCGCCGTTATATCTTTTAAAGGAACACATTCCGGCCACCTCGTGAACCTATCAATCATTGTAAGGCAATACCTATAACCCTCACTCGTCGTCGGTAGAGGACCTACCAAATCGACATGTAGATGTTCAAACCTATCACAATTTGGAAATGATTCTAAAGCTGAAGTTGTATGCCGACTTACTTTCGCTCGCTGACACTGTATACAAGTTTTTGCCCAATGCTTTACATCACTATGCATGTTAGGCCAGAAAAATCTATCACTAACTAATTTTCGCGACGTTCTAATGCCAGGATGGCTTAAATTGTGAACAGAATCAAAAGCTAAACGTCTAAAATTTTGCGTGAGATAAGGTCTTATTTTACTATCTGAAATATCACAAAAAATAAATTTCCCACTAGTAGGTAACATTATTTTTTTAAGTTTAGTATTAGAATTGTTATTTTTCAATAGGTTCGCAATTTCAGAATCAGATTCCTGTTCCTTAGCTAGCTCATCATAATCAATTGCTGTGGGATTATCGATCGTTGCTACTCGCGATAACGCATCCGCCACGACATTTTCCTCCCCACATAAATGTTTAATCTCGGTGGTAAACTCGCTAATATAAACTTAATGACGTGTCCGTCTAGGTATTTCGTTTTCGGTATTTATTTTTGAAAAAGCATAACTAATAGGCTTGTGATCCGTGTATACAGTTAGCTGCCGTCCCTCGACCATATTGCGAAAATGACGAATTGCTAAATAAATCGCTAATAACTCCCTGTCATAAGTACTGTATTTACGCTCCGCAATCGACATGCTTTTAGAAAAATAACCTAACGGGCACCATGAGTTATTAATTCGCTGTTGCAAAACACCACCTACACATGTATCCGAGGCGTCAGTCAAAAGTGCAAGCGGTGCATCCATGACTGGGTGCGTCAACGTGACTGCATTGCACAAGCTCAACTTACATTTCTCGAATGCTTGCTCTGCTTCCTGTGACCATAACACTGGTGTCTTATCTTTTTTCTTAGATCCATGTAGGTATCCATGAAGTATTGCCTGAGAAGAAATTGCGTTAGGAATATGAGCTCTATAAAAATTTACCATGCCCAAAAATCGCCTTAAATCTTCAACAGTTTTTGGTTTAGGAAATTCAAGTATAGCCTTAACCTTGTCTTCCAGAGGTCGTATACCCTCTGACGTCACATGATAACCTAAAAAATCAATTTCTGATTTATTAAAAGAACATTTTGCTATATTTATAGTAATGCCATATTTACTAAATTGTTTGAATAGTGACTCTAAATGTTTTCGATGCTGAATTTCATCAAAACTGGCTATTATGACGTCATCTATATATGAAAAAATATTATCCCGAGCATCTGCATCTAAACCTGACAACACGGTGTGATGCATAAATCGCTGGAACGTTTGAGCTGCATTACGCAAGCCAAACGTCATCCGTGGAAATTCATAAAGCCCAAATGGTGTTATTATAGCGGTTTTCTCTACGTCAGCTGGAGATACTGGAATACAATGATAAGCGCGGTTAATGTCTATCTTTGAAAACACCTTCTTTCCTGCCAATAAATACGTAAAATCTGATAAGCGAGGTATAGGGTACCTATCCGGCTTGGTAATAGAGTTCAATTTCCTATAATCGCCACATGGACGTATCTCCCCGTTCTTTTTAGGAACGACATGGAGTGGGCTCGCCCAAGGACTCATAGATGGTCGGCAAATACCAAGCTCTTGCATTAGACGAAATTCCTCCTTGACCTTGGAATATCTAGCTGGTGGCAGTGGCCTAGCGCGAGCAAATACCGGAGGCCCGGTCGTCTCTATATGATGAAATACGCCATGTTCGGGTATGTTTTTAAAACAAACAGGCTTAGTAATGTCACTATATCTGGAAAGTAAATCATAAAGCGGGTGATTATTTTCTACAGTTTTCACGGTAGGTTGATATATTCTTATATTAGCTAAACTTGCAATAGAGTTTATTTTTGTTTGACTGTCTATCAACTTACATGCTTTCAAGTCCACTATCAGGCCATGATGCGCCAGGAAATCAGCGCCTAAGATGGGCTGCGTTATGTCAGCTAAAATAAAAGTCCAAGTATACAATCTACGTAAATTAAAATCTAGAGTTAACGATTTAGTACCATGAGTCTTTATCTCGGTTCCGTTAGCGGCATAAAGTTTAAAGTCATTACAGTTCCTGCTAAAACGTCTAAATTTCGTAACGGGTAGCACTGACACGTTAGCTCCAGTATCCACTAAAAAACGAAGTCCACTTTTTCTATCCGTAACACAAAGACGGTGACTCGGTGTAACAGCAGTGCAGTCCGCCGCCGCTGACTGCACCATAATTAGTTTTTTTCTTGAGCATTATTTTGCTGCAGCTTCATCCATGCGCAGGGCTTCACGCAATGGAACGCGTTGTCCTTGTACCGATAGTGGTAGAAGCATAGCCAATTCGGGTTCTTACGACTTACATTTTCGGTACGATTCTGGGAATTACTACGCGAAGCAGGACGTCCATAACGCTGAGCACCAGCTAGTCCGACGGATCTCTTATTCGGCCTTGACCGTTCCAATCGGCTTAATCGGTCCGTTAATTTAGCAATCTGCGCTTCCAAATTTTCCGAGTCGACTGATGGTCCAGCTCTCGATTGTGCGACTTCTTGAATTTCCGCGAAACGTGTAGTCTCCATCACTTTATCTGCCATTTCCGCCAGTTTCTCAGGATCCGAAATATCGCTTACTGTGAGGACTGCCTGAATTGCTGCAGGCAAATGACCCATCCAGAGCATACGAAGAGTGTCATCAGAGAATTTGCTCTTGGCCAGATCTCTCATGCGTCTCAGAAGCTGAGTGGGTCTTTGATCTCCCAACTCTAACTCTTTAAGGAGTTTTTGAATTTGCCGAACCTCTGACTCCTCATTAATCGCAAGCAGCCTCCTCTTCAAGGTTTCAAATTTCTTAGTTTCCGGAGGGCTAAGAAGAATGTCACTCACTTGCTCCACCTGGTCCTTCCTGAGCTTGGCGATAACTAAATTGTACTTCGACTCATCCGATAGCTTCTGGCTTGCGACCACAGCTTCAAACTGCGCAAACCAGAGGCGTGGGCAGTCTTTCCAAAAATCGGCAATTTTTGATGACACGGTGATTTGTGCCAAAGCCGATTCGCCGGCCTCCATCTTGATTACTGTAGGCGTAGGTTGCGTCATGATGAAAATTCCAACTTTTCCAGTTTTGGGGTCACCAATGTGAGACACGGGTATCGGGGCGATAAATCAAACGTCGATTAGGATGTCCACTCACTTTATTATAGTCACAAGGGGTATTCACAGTAATCACATAAATACGACCGCTCGCAACCCGACTTACCCGAGACTGGCAAGTCGATGCAACCTATGCTCTTAGCATAAAAGTAAGGTATATTAGCATGTATAGACAACTAGGTACACTGGATGGTCCCTACAAAACGTTACATACTCATAGCCCCACAGTAAGGTAATTAATACCCTGTGTTGTAGGTACCCAGTACACACAAAAAGACAGGAACACAAACACCCAGACCGAGAAAGAAATTTTATATTCAACGAGTGGTTCGAAAAGTACCACGTAGAAGTAGGTGTAAAAATGTATTTATCGAATATTTTACTTTTATATGGGCTAGCTTTTATAAGATACTATCGAAAAACATAAACCTCCTTCTGGCGCAGTCGGGTAAAAACTTAGACTAATGTACTTACGTAGGTACTAAGTAAAAAGTTAATAATAATATGGTTTTCATTATTTTGTTATGACGTTGTCACGTTATACTATTGTAACAATAGGTAAACCGTTTTTACAGACAACCAATTTTTTTTGTAATTGAATTAATTAGGGTAATTAGTTGAAAGCCGAGCTAATTACATAAATTAATTAATAAATACTTTTGAACTTTTGTAACCTTATTGAATATAACTATTTGATAATTATTTGGTTGAACTAATTGAAATAAAGATGGAGCTCGTAGTTCGGAGACGAAGCCATGGATTCTTAGTAGGAATCCTATCAAGTGTGGGCTTATTTGATAAGTCATAAGTGATTTATTGGTAAATATTATCAAATGAATACCTACAGTTTATTATATGGCTTATGTAACCTGTAATGCTTTTTAGTAAATTCATCGATATGGGCCCTTACCCTCATGTAACTATGTATATATGTACCATCCGTTTTTATCCGACTGCGCGACACAAAGAAGGGTGATGTGTATATCAGTCTATGTTTGTATGTATGTTTGTAACAGATAATTAGTATTTTATTATTTCTGTCCTATTACGCGTGGTTAGTAGCTTCACTGCTACTACTTATCTCCGCGAAATAGCTTTGAGAATATTTTTTTTCCGCTTGCTTCCAAAACTCCATTAGACACGTTCTGGTAAAATAACCATCCTGGCATATCTAATTTGACTGACTGGTTACTAATAACTGATTTGATATAGCCTGTTTTCTACAAAAGTGGCAAAAACTGGATACTTAAAAATGTTTACTTGACATTGGCAAAACGCTGAAACGACCGAGCCATTCTTAAAAAAAATAATTGTTCAGCCTTTCTAAGCAATAATATAATTTCTTTTGTAAGAGTTTTTGGCGGGAAGTCGAAAAAGACATATTGTGCTCTTGTTTTATTTTTACTTTCTTGGTGTATTTTTGAGTTATATCGGATAAATTTGATGGCATTTTGTGCGATATAGGTTAATTATAGCGCACGAGTGTTATGAATTAAAATATCAGTGCGACAATATGTTTTTACGGCTTGCCGCCAAAATTCCATTGACCACGTTCTGGTAAAGAAGCCATCGCTTTACTTGAATGTCTGACAGACTTGATTGACTGATTACTGACGACTTTACCTATTACTCGTCCAATTTCACCGAAACTGGCAAAAACGTGATGCAAGACTTATACTTGATGCTGGCAATATGCAGAATTTCCGATGCCATAATTAAAGAAAAAATTGTAATACACGATAGTCCAAAAGTGGATCCGTTATTCAAATCATAATCGATTTCATGTCCATTTACTCACTTAAATAATCTCCGTGATTAATGATTTTCCGTGGTGTTACAAATGATCTTTTGAATGGTCCTTATTTTATTGGTAGACAAGAGTGTGCGCGGCGGTTTTACCCGCGTAAAGAAAGGATAATTATCACAAAATGAACATCATGTGAATATGAATACTTATTTAAATTTTCGTATAAACTCAAACCCACTTTTTACCCCACTTGGAGAGGAATTTTCAAATAATATTTTCTTGGCGCTTACTTACGTCTCTTGAAGAACCTATTTAAAAAAAAAATATGTGAATCCATTGAAGATATAAAAAGTTTTATACAAACTCGGATCCCTTTCTTTAAATCCCTTTAGAGAGAGAATTTCTACACTACCAGGAACGCATCTTATTGCACACAGTGGTTTTGGCTCTGTGTTGTTTGTCAGTCAGTTTGTTACCCAGAAACCGAAGAGTTTTATATATATTGATTTACAGTCCACGAAGTAATAATATTTGTATTGTGTGAAATTAATTTCTGTGTGGATTGAAATTCGTGTCTATGAATAACTAAAGGAAAAAGTATTTTATTGTAAGGAGACCAGATATTCAGTGAGTTGGTTAGTGAGGAAACGAAAATACGCATAACTTTCTACACTACATACTACAGTTTTACAATATTTATTTTTATTCTTATTTAATTTATTTATTCAATCGGATAACATACATCAATAATTGTTAGTAAACATAGACTTAAACCTGGTGTTAGTAAAATATCCCTATCCCTACTAATATTATAAATTCGAAAGTAACTCTGTCTGTCTGTCCTTTCTTTCCTTTTCGCTTTCGCGCTTAAACTACTGAACCAAATCAATCAAACCAATTTTAATGAAATTTGGAACACAGATAGAGTGGACCTTGGGAAAAGACATAGGATGGTTTTTATCCTACGGGAACCTATAAAACGGGTCCGTGCGGGCGAAGCCGCTGGCGGAAGGCTAGTTGTAAAATATTTTGTCATTTTAAAATAGAAGCAACCAAAAAAAGCATAAAATAAAGACCCGAACCGAACCGAACGAGAACCGAATCGCTGTGATTACATAAAGTAGACATGGACATTTTAAAGTCTTTCATACGCTTTGTATTAGTCAAATATTATTATATTTGTGTAAAACCTCATCTGTTTCTGACAGAAAAATACAGTTATTCATACTATTATGTTATTTTTATAGATGGCTGTGCTGGGCATTGTAGTATGTTTGATTGCGGCTTTAGGAGGCTGCGTGGTGCACGCTAGATGCCTTCAACATGCGCTTGCGCCGATGCCCTTCGTAGTGGACTATGCTGTGTGGCGCGGATGGCATCAAACTGTAATCTACACCGTCGACGCTAAATCAAGTAAAGTAACCGTAGGCAATAAGTCCGTCCATACTAATTCATACTACTTACTATTATAAAAGCGAAAGTAACTCTGTCGAAATGTGTGTGTCTGTACGTTTTCACGCCAGCTTTGATCCGAATGACTGACGGATCAAGCCACAGCTAATCGTAGAGATCTGATACTTGGAGGATGTGCTCTTTGTATGATGTGGACTTCCGATAAGAACGATTTTTTCCAAATTCTACCCCTAAGGCGGTGAAGAACAGAGGCAAAGTTTATATGGGACAACGTTAATGCTTGGTCTAAGACTACATCTTATTTTTCATAAATATTCTTTAACAGAATTGATGGAAGAAGTGTTTCGTATTTTTCGAAACTCATCGACTAGCGGTGTTAAAAAAAAGATAGTGATTTTAGGGATGAGGGATGATTTGCATTACTTAACACTCTTTGGTGCTTTCGATCCCATAAACCAACTAATTAGAGGTAAGTACCAAAAATAAATAAATGCAAAAACTCCAAATGTTCCTATTTGTCAAACGTTTCTTTTTTTCCCATTCAATATCGGCATCGCAAGCTCTGTGCATTTGCCAGCGTCAAGTATAACTTTTGCATATTTTTATTGTCATTTTATTACATAACACTCGTGCACTGTATTTAACCTATATCGAACAAAATTTCATCAACTTTATCCGATATAACTCAAAAATACACCAAGAAAATAAAAATAAAACAAGAATAATAATAATAATAATATGGTTTTTCCGACTTCCAGTCGATCATAACATAAATCACCTATAGGTATGTTATAAGTGTAATGATTAATGTTTAATGTGTTTTGTTATTGACATAAGTCAATTTAATAAAAAGTATTTTATATTCATTATCAGTATAGTTTGAACGTTGTAATGTTAGCGATAAAAAAATAAAATAAAGTTATGAAAATGGAACGGTAATGTGAAAAAAATAACGAAAGAGACCGCGAAGCTAAGGCGCGAAGATAAGTTTAAGATAGGTATTAAAATATTGTTATCATTGAAACTTAATTACACTGTCATCAAAAGTAAAATACTAAATCATAATGAATGTAGTAGGTATTATTTGTAACGAAAGAAGATTGAACCTCATTTCTGCAGTATGTAACGCCACGGATGGATCACAAATACCCTGCCTGCATAACTAAAGTACACGTGGACTAAGTCGTGGGCAAAAGCTAGTTTGGTATAGAGTGGAGTGGACCTTGTGGTAGAACAATGCACGGTTTATATCGCGAAAATTTGTAAGAAGTGCTGTCATCGTCAAAGATTAAAACAAGAAAATTTGTATTTGGGTACTGTAAAGGAAGTAAATAAATATTTGTACTCGAGAATTTCATATTTGGAACTGCGTATCTATTTTTGTAGGTAGTAGAAATATTATCGTTCGCCCGGGGAAGTACCACCGCTGCACACACTTCTGCCTTGAACCAATTCTATTGTGTTTCGGTGGAAAGGAGCAGTTGCCGGCCTTACATGAGGCGACCACCAGCCTCCGGAGTAGCAGCGCAACTGCATACAACCTCAGACAAGACTTACCTATGCTTGCTTAAGGTTGTATGTAGATGTCCATGGGCTACAGCGACCACTTAACACCACGTGGCCTGCATGCTCGTCTGCTGCTCCATTCAAATTAAACAAAAAAAAACATGGGGAAGAAATAGGAGATAAAATTGGTACGCAATGAACTTATACATATAATTAATAATGAGAAACGCTGGCGTAGCCGCGGGCGGAAGTTTCGTAGCGAATATGATATGAATCATAAAAAAAATTACAACCAAGTCATATGAATGTCATAATAAAATTATTATAATCTTATAGAGCAATTCTTGTGTATATCCTATATAGTAATATTTAATCAGAGTCTCGGAAATGGCTGCACCGATTTTCATGAAATTTAGTATGCAGGGGTTCTGGGGGGGGATCTAGTTTTTTAAGAAAACATATTTTTTTCCGTATACTTTCTAGTGATAATCAATTTAAAGATAACTGAAAAATATGACTCTTCCTGACATTTGTCGGCGAGATTATATAATTCTTTTTTAATTGGGAGCTAGATGGCGTAATTGTTAAGTGAGCCAGTCTCTGAAGAAAACCAATTGTTTTTATCCGAGCAACGCTCGGTCATTCGGGTACTAAGTATATACTATCATAATGTCCAAATCAATAAATAATTAAATGTTTCAGGTTGCAATTGGGCGGTTTTGAGACTAGTGAAGTGCTTGGGTGTAAATGGTATAGCAGCAGCAGTGGACGTGCGTAACAGCATCAGCACCCAGTCTCGATTAGGAATTGTCATACTGTCGCCCCCGCTTCGGCGAAATGACACTGACCTACTAAGTAAAACTGTAAACGAGGTAATCTTTTGTGCAAACGCGTTAGCAAATCTTAAAGGTCATTCAAAGAAATTATATTTACAAATCCTATAAATATCTGAATTTACAATAGACCAATAGGTAATATGGTACATCCCACTACTATTTTTTTAAATTAGTAGCTGTGTAACAGCGGTTTATTCTAACCCTCTATTACATGGATTTTCCAAATGCGACATACCCTTTGTCTATTTCAGTACTTAAATAGTTATACTGAGACATATTGGGTACCTCTACAAGCTACCTAGATAGTGGTTTATTTATAAGTAAACTAGCTGTGCCCGCGAACTCCGTACCGCCCTTAAATGTTCGGGGTGGGCCACCTTTATCAGTTTGGGGGGGGGGGGGGGATGAAAAGTAGATGTTGGCCGATTCTCAGACCTACTCAATATGCTCACAAAATTTCATGAGAATCGGTCAAGCCGTTTCGGAGGAGTATGGCAACGAAAACTGTGACACGAGAATTTTATATATTAGATGTAGTAACACCTATAGAAGATACGGGATACGGGGAGTCTCACGCTGCAGCCCAGGCAAATCTACACTTACATACATACCTAACCAATCTTGAACGTTCTTTCAAGTCGCTTGCATGCGTTATCGGCATTCGTGCTTATCTACCGAAATACATCAGTGTCAGCTACTACTACAGAATAATTACATTAGAAGTAAAAAAAACCAAATACTTAACTTTTTAACTACGAATGAATAAAATTAAATGATCCCATGGCTGTGCATCATGCATGGCATCTATGCCATATTTACCGTCTGTCTGTTCGTTTCAAAGGGCATTTTTGGAGCAGCTATATATACATAAGTATCTACACTTTTTAATGTTTATTTTACAACAGAAAAAAGGCGCAGTGATTTATTATTGAATTTTGTAAATTGGTCATGTGTTAAGAAGAAAAATAAAATAGTGAAGCAAAAAATAAATTCAATCTTATTGTTTATAGCTAACGAAACGTGGAATGAATTCAGCTTCATACGATTGGTTGATGATAGCAAGAACTGAATACGATATCAAGATTATAAATGGTGTATTAAATCAAACTGCTATACGTTTTGATCAAAACATCATTGTTGTATATCAAAGTTATGCAGAGTCGCGTAGTAATGAACCCCTTGGGTTATGCGACTCGAATTTTATATATGGGTCTAAAACTAAACGTGAAAATAGCAATAGCTACAACAAAAGTAAGTTTAACTACCATATTACACGTGGGTGTGATGGCGAAAGCAAATACGATTGCGCGAAAAATGAATTTGAAAGAAATTACTATCGTACTACAGAGAGATTCAAAAACATTTCAAGAAACGTTGAATACACAAAATTTGGTAAAATCACACCTTTGTTACGAGCGGGTATTATAAACCTTAACAGTTCAAGACTGTTTGAAATGTTTAATGCAAGTGAATTTTCGATTAAGAAACAATTCGCCAAATGGAATGAAGCTCATGGCGTGAAACAAATGAACGGAGGAATTCATGTCGTACAATATTTCAAAGTCCGAACTAATTCTACTCTCTACGCTTCATATTTAGGTAAGATACTTTTATATTTGCGCTGCAATATTTATTTTTGCGTTGAGCTGATGAAGTTTTTGCTTCCAACCCAATATACAGGGCCGACGTCAGCGGCTTTACGTTCTCTTCGATTCACGGAAAAGAGCATTGGATTTAAAGATTTAAGATTTAAAGATTTTTATTGTATTACCATCTTCACCCATCCCAGTTACCAATCTAACACCTAAACTCGTAAAATTTTTTTAGTGCTGCTTAGTGCTTAGTGTAAAATGCTGGCTAGAATAAACAACTCTGATCTAAACTAAAGGAAATGTTGAGCCAATGCCATGTTGTTTTATTTTAGGTATTTGGTTGCCAGGACGATTCATGTCAAAAGTAGAGATCCCCTTTTCTGTTGAAGAACGTAATTTTTTGGGAGAAGAGTTTGTTGTTGGTAGATGTAATTCTTCAGGTGACGGGGCATTAGGAGTCGATGATGAGAGGCCGGCTGCGCCTGTCCTTTTGGATGATGTTCTTGATTTCATTAATATTCGTTTAAATATCACGTAAGGGTCGATTTAATTTATTATTATCACTGTTTTTGTGTCAATAATCTTATGAAAATGGCACTCCGCTTTCTATTTCTTTCTCGCACTAATATTACTGATATATATGGCTGAGACTGAATTCTCATCAAAACTGAAAACAACTTTCGTCATTGGCCTTAGTATCGATCAAAGCCTCGTTGATTAATTAATATTTGGTTAAAACTTCTTTATCTAATAAAAAAATACCTATCTGATTGTAATAAACAAAGCCTATTTTACATTTTGACGAATTTGGATTTATTGCCGAAACTATCCTAAAGTCGTCCTATCCTAATTTCCTCGGGCGCCTAGGCCACATTTTTGTTTCTTATTTTACTATTTTAGGTATTTTTGCGTATACCTAATTGGCCATCACAAATTACATTTAAAACATCACATTACATTCGCTTGTGTCCCTGTAGGGATAAAGTATAGAGCTACGGTATCCCCTGCCTGATCGCAAGAGGCGACTAAAAGCCGTATGCTGCTGTGAGCGCCTGATGGTGCAGAGAGCACATCTGCTCTTCAGAAGATGGGCTAGTTCTGAGGCGCCGCGCGTGGAGGACACCGGCGCGGTGCGTTCCAATGGCGATCCCGGATCCTCCCCAAACGCAGAGGCAGGCCACCGAGGGAGTTTTAGTGCATTACAAATCCCACATAACCCGATATCCTCTCCGAAGGTGCCGAGTACCTTTTGAAGGTTTCCCCCCGATACCAAAAAAAGGGTACAATAAATGTACCTACGCAATTATTGAAGCAACTTGAGATTAATATTGAATTTTTGTGTTAAATTAAAATAAATATTTATTAAATAAATAGTCGTTAATCCGCACCAGATGTGGCTGAATGGCCACCAATCCTACTTTTGACCACAATCGACATTGCTTAGCTTTATTGACACCCATCCTTGTTATAAACGCACCAGATGTGGCTGAATGGCCACCTTTCCTACTTTTGACCGCACTCGACATTGTTTACCTTATTGACACCCATCCTTTTCATTATGCTGTGTTTAGTTCCTATCGTAATCTTGTCCTTTATGCATATTACTTGTACGAACACGATGTTTCACATCTACCAGGTGTCCTATGACGGCTCACGGTTTTTGTAAAACATTTTAATTAATTAAAAGAGAAGACAACAATAATAATCATTTACTTATTATTTCGATCGCTGACTGTATAAATTACAGAATTTATGGCATAGTAAATACGACCGCTTGATCCATTATTTAAATTGTCCAGCGCTCACAAAGCTGGTAGCTAAAGTCGTAAGTACTCTCCTGTAACTCTTTTTAATAGGTAAGTATAAAATTATATTTAGAAGGCGGAGGCTTTAAGATTACTTTTTTGTAATATAACAAACGTTATGCAGCTCGGTAACGCGGTATTATGGGAAGCTTGGCTTTCGAACTTACGAAGGAGTTTGGACAGGACTCCTAGGTGCTCTGATGGATTCTTCTGTGGATATTGCTCTGGAGCCTGTGACGGCACTGACTTCGCGATATCAGGATATGGACTTCATTTTTCCGATTGCAGAGACTATGTACGTATATCAAACACAGGCATATATATTTACACACAGCTTTGTATGGTCATCCGTCTATCACAGTATCTGCTGTGTCTGTAGCTGTATCTGTTGAAGCGTGGAAAAAGACACACGCTTGAAATTTATACACAGTGTATATTTCTATAATAACAATGTACTACCACACCACACTAAACTATGAAGGTGAAAATTAAATTTTACTAAAATAAACTTGTTTTTTTATATTTTGCGCTTCATTTTAGTAATAATATATTTTTGTTATTATATAGCATATAATAAGCTATTTTTTCCTACCTTCCAACCTTTAAAAATTAAATATAGTTAGTAGGCCAGTCATTATCGACACAAAAAAGGCAAACATCGCAAACGCGCATGTATCTACGATTCTTTTATATGTTGTTAGGTCCCTTATGAGTAGTCTATACCAAAAATTGCAACCCTGAAAACCTTGTGCTGCCACCATGATGCTAGAAAAACTGCTAAATTCTGTCTCTTGTTTCAGTTTTTTGAAAAATGTACCTTAAGGAAGCGTTTTTCAGATATACTTGTTATGTATTTTATCAAGCTAACTAAATTTACTACAACTTAAGCCCAACATGAGCTCTCTAGGTCTATTAGTTACGGAGGTAGAGCTAGTCAAAGATGAGCATTTTTTTCCAAAATAGTGGAAAATAGTCGGTAGGGTTAATGTTTGCCAAGACATTTGCTAGCTAAACTAATGGTTCTAGAGAATAGCCATGAATGTGAATTTGTCATTTTGCATTATCCTTGATCCAAACTCCAACCAGGAAGAAGTAGGAAATGCTGGTGCGAAGATCTTGATGAACCTGTACGGAGGAGAGGAAGGAACTCTGAGCACCCTGCGATACTCAGCATTTGTAAAATCGGCAGCAACGGCCAAAGTCAACCTTGCCCGCCTCCCTCCAACCTCAGAGGCTGCAAAATATCATTCGTGGAGGACCTACCATCAGGTACAAAAATGGTTAGGAGTTGACAAAAATCCGTGTGACTAGGGATGGGCCACCAGCAATCAAGGTCTCATGCACGTCACAATGCGCGCAGAGTCCGCTCCTCGGAACCTGCTTAGAATGGTGGCTTGCAAATGCAAAAAAGGATGCTTAGGGTTATGCAAATGCAGAAAGGTAGGGCTCAAGTGATCAATTGTTTGCTCCTTTTGCGAAGGACGAAATTGCAACAACGTCACTACTATAATTTTGGACGAGGAGGACGAGGATGAGGAAATGAACAACCCAACACCATATGACGGCCTGCCTCCACCTCCAGAAAACATTGTCTCTTCTCCCCCGCTCCCTCTCACTGATCCAGACTGGGTGAGACCCGGCCGGCTTAGTATTTTATTGTGATATTTTTCTATGTTTATTTGTTAAGTGTAATTTAATTCAAAACCACGTTTGCACGTTTTTTTAAAGAAATACATACCCACGTTATTCAGTAGAACGTTTTCATCATTTATCCGAAATCCGGTATTTTTATTTTTTTGATTATTTATGAAACGTTGAGGCCTAGAGGCACCACTTTGGGCTTATTCATTTTTTTATAAATTCTTCTCTCATGGCTATACTCTAGGTCCATTAGTTTAGCCAACAAATGTCTTTACAAACAACCCTACCGACAATTTTCCACGTTTTGAAAAAAAATTGCCCATCTTTGACTAGCTGTACCTCCGCAACTAATAGACCTAAAGAACTAATTGGGCTTAAATTGTAGTAAATTTAGTTAGCTTGATAAAATATATAACAAGTACATCTGAAAAACGCTTCCTTAAAAAAATTACATCTTTAATCTTTACAGAACTTTGTTTTCACTGCGATTTTTTCAATTCGTAAAATTGACAGCTTTCTGGATAGACTATATTATCTGTAATCCATCTTCAACATTTTATATTTTAGGTGTAACATTTATATTCGTCACCAAGAGACCTCGGCGGTGCGAGATATATTTTTGGCTCCGTTCAGTGCCCGTTTAGTGGCTTGTGTGGTTGCAGTGGCGGTCATTGCATCGGTTGCTGTTGTTTTCATCAGTAGGGTTATCAATAATCTCCAAGATGGAACTCGTACGATGAGTTGTACGGAAGCATTACTGTGGTCAGTTGGAATACTTTGTCAACAGGGTATGTTTGAATTATAATTGTTTACTTTGTTTTATTTGTTGTAATAATGGCTGCAACCGTTTGGCGCGGGCGGGATGATACTCTTTTACTAATTACATGACTCCGTCCAACAAGCGACCCAGGAAAGGATTACAATTCCATATGTCTGGTTGCGCCAGGATGAATTATTTTTATGTTTCACAAAAGAAACCGGAACCATTCAATCAAAATTACACATAAACTCTCTCAAGATATGACAAGGAGACTGACGAGAAGCAAGACCACAAACTAATAAGAGATAGGTACTACGTATAGCAAGGCTGACGAGTCTTGCTGGGCGGCTACTGTGGCCGAGTGTGCTTGCGATTCGAACGACATAACGCGGCCACAAGTAGCGAGTTCGTGCGACTCCCGCAGCTTTTGGCTCAAACGCGGCCCAAAATGTAAAGAAAAAACTCGTCCGTAGATAGTGGTCGCGTTTAGTGGCCACGTCTCAATGTGCGGCCGAGGCTCAATGTGCGCCCGCACATAGATGTACATAGATGTGTATATATATATATATATATATATATATATATTTATTATCGACGTTAAAAACCAACTTAAATTAATACATTCAACAATTCTGTTGACATGTTAACAATTAATTTATAAATCAACTTTGTTTATTTTTAAATTTTGTAATGAGTTTTTCATAATTTTTAGTGAGTGGATTTTAGACCCTTTTCATTCATGTGGCGAGTAGTAGTAGTAGGGTACCTGTGTAGTTAGCTGGTTTTTACAACACATCACGTTTGTGCTCTCAGATGGAATTCAAGTGTAGACACCGCGTCTCCTTTGTTAACATTTCCGGCGCTGATGGACGCCATAGAGTTTCTTTTATTGCGCTCTAAATTCCAGATCCCGTTCCAGAATACTTTTTAAATATTCTCTCGCCATACCAAAGAGCTTCGATCCACTGTACCCACCCAGTCATATATTTGACTCTATATAAGGTAAGTTACGAGAACACCCGTGTTTGTTGAGAGATTTAAAAGTGGTGCGAAATAAAGTGTATAATACACTCTTCTATAATAGTCTATGAAACAATTCGCACACGTGGATATTACCTATCAGCCGAATGTTGATACAAAGGCGGGACCAGTAACTAGTAGTTTGAATACTTCTGAAAACCTTTTTACGTCGTTAACATAACGTACACTGTCGAAGATCGTCACTAAATCAAATAAAAATATGTTAAACAATTCTGTTGACGTGCATAACACTATAATTAATTACCACCTTTATTGTATTTGTCATCCATAATTTTAATACTACTCGGACGAATTAACATGACACCTGAGCGTCTACTCGTATCCGGAACTTGGTCCGGAGCCTTTCGGGCCTAATTTTTGAGTAAGACTGACGAAATTTTAGCAAAAGCATGATTTATTCAGTAGCTTAATTTATCAATGACAACGCTAATATTTATATATATAATACTTCTGTACGTGTGTTGATAGTGAACTCCTCCTAAACGGCTGGACCGATCATAATTTTTTTTTGTGTTTGTTCAAGTGGATTTTTATTTAGTGGTTTAGATTCACAATTTGGGCCACTGGAAATGTTTTTTCAATTATTTTTTTATTTTTAAGTAGTCTTCCCATAAAAATTGTTCCTACCTGTCAAACGTTTGTTTTTCGTGCCGTGCCGTTCTAAACTTTGACACAGTCAGAATAACAGGACAGTTCGTATGTCATTATTTGTCTTATATTTTTGTTTGACAGTAACATGAAATCTCTTTACGATAATAAAAAAACCAATCCTCTTTGGACAACGTCTGCACCCGGGCGGAGCTGGGCGGGACCACTAGTCTAATATATTCATGAAAAAAAAAAAAAATCGGTCTGCATATGCCAAAAATGATTCCGAAAATGTTAGAACTTACGGATTGATGCATACATACTAGGTGCTCAGGTGTCATGTTAATTCGTCCAAGTTATAGGTGGACCCTGGACCCCGCCCGATCCTGCGGCGAGTGTGGTGTTGATAGTTTGTCTGCTTTTTGCCGTGGTGACCTACAACGCGTACGCAGCGTTTATTACCTCCGTCCTATCAGTACGTGTGCCCAGTGTGGCCACTGTGTCTGATGTACTGCATTCCCCGAATTTCAAGATCGGTTATATCAGAAATGGAGCAGATCAAATGTATCTCATGGTAAGGCATATCGGATAAATCAACGTGTATCTATAATAAAAAATCATTTCACGTAATAATTTCAGTAATTTTATTTTACATAGTTTTATAATTTATATATTTAATATAATTAAAAATGTTTGGCAAAAGGAGATCTCCCGCCGGGCGAGGTGGTCATGCCCGGGGAGCGGCCGCGCTCCAACTGACTCAATTTGGAGCTTGTGTATATGCTCGGATATTTAGAAAACTTCAATAGCGTGATTCGGGAATACCCGTGGCGCCATCTCTTGATGAGTAGCGGAAGGTCGCTACATCACCCCCTGCTCAGACCGGAGGTCGATATCTTCAATCCATGCTTGAGTAATCTTCGCTTACAAGCGCCTTGAATGCCCTCTATCTGCAGTGAGTCGAGATGTGAGGGTGCAGACCTTGTGTCGCCCTCTGTCCACGCCGAGTCGGGATGTGAGGGTGTAGCGAAGTGTGGAGATGCCCTCTATCTTCGGTGAGTCGAGATGTGAGGGTAGGTTGGAATGTGGAGGCGAGTAGAGTGGGTACTCGAGCCGTCCATGACGTCGCAGGAGGTAGCTGGTTCAGGATCAGGAAGCGTTATCACGATGCGCTGCGATGACCCTGACGAGCTGCTGAAGAGGTGCTGCAGTCCATCCAGGGAGTGAAGGTGCGACTGATGAAGGTCAGAAGGGACGTATTCTTGTCCGTGGTCATCAGTTTGGCAAAGGGAGATCTCCCGCCGGGCGAGGTGGTCATGCCCGGGGAGCGGCCGCGCTCCGACTGACTCAATTCATCCATCCTTCCATCCAGCCATCTCTTGATGAGTAGCGGAAGGTCGCTACATCACCCCCTGCTCAGACCGGAGGTCGATAACTTCAATTATCCAAGTGCAATCTTCGCTTACAAGCCCCTTGAATACCCTCTATCTGCGGTGAGTCGAGATGTGAGGGTGCAGACCTTGTGTAGCCCAACGTCCTCGGTGAGTCGGGACGGGATGTGAGGGTGAAGTGAGTAGCGGAAGGTCGCTACAAATGAATTCTTGTAACTAGTGATTTCAATCTTTACATGATGGACGGCCGATTATATTAAAAAAGTTTTAACTTCAGGTTATTTTTAAATAAGGATTATAAGTATGGGGAGTGAGAAGATTTTTGCTTTCCACATTTGTAAGAGATTACTATTTTATTAAGCTACTGTATTTATACTTAATAACCTGCTGTACTTTTCAGTCCACGAAAGACGTGCAGTTGAACGCATTTTACATTCGAGGGTACTCAGAAGCAGAGAACCTGGTATCATCTGCTGAAGAGGGGCTGGCGCGAGCAGCCCGACAAGACTACGCGTTCTTTAGTGGACAGCTTGCTGCTCGCAACACTCTAAGGTTAGTCATTTTATGGTTCCGTAGCCAAATGGCAAGAAAACAGAACTATTATAAGTAGATTAGATGTGTCTGTCTGACAGACGTCCGTTCGTAAATTCCAACTACGTTATTCCAAAACTATTAAGACCACACAATTGAAACTTGGAAACTTTAAGATTTTTTACAAAAATAAAAAATATTAGGTCATGCTGCATAATGAATACCCATTGTACCTGAAAATTTATTTAAAATAGGGCTGGAGATTTTTTCCGCTCGCTTTTTTCTCCTAGCCCATATATGCCTTAGCGCCCCCAAAGCGGATGACGGTCAGCTGATGGCCGTACAACAATGACAAACATCAAGTGTATATTATAACCCAGGATGTTAATAAACTATTTCATTTCATTAGGTTTTATACATTTTTATTCTTATACATGAATCTAAAACAAAACAAAAAAAAAGGTTCAGACCTATACGGTTTCAAAAACATTTTTTTCTCAAAGGAATCT
Organism: Pyrgus malvae; assembly: GCA_911387765.1. Lineage (NCBI taxonomy): Eukaryota > Metazoa > Arthropoda > Insecta > Lepidoptera > Hesperiidae > Pyrgus > Pyrgus malvae. The sequence continues at coordinate 11,525,959 of OU426954.1, read as the reverse complement.
AAATTTTTTATAAAGATAGGTATTACCAAGTCCCTGTAGCTTTGGGGTTAAGAATAGAGCTACGGTATCCCCAGCCTGATCGTAGACGCGACTAAAAGGGGGCTTCCGGGGTTGCGGGCGGTGAGAGTTGGAGCTCGATCCGTCCAGCCAGCAGTCCCGGAAAGGAGGGCGGTGTGTGCGTGGCCGCATGCCGCCATAAGCATCGGAAGGTGCAGGAGAGCACATCTGCTCTCCCAAAGATGAGCCCGTTCCAGGGCACCGAGCGTGGTACCGTGGCACCGGTGCGTTCCACTGGAGATCCCGGAGTCCTCCCCAAGCGAAGAGGCAGGCGACCGAGGGGGTTTTAGTGCGGTCAAATTCCATATAACCCGGTATCCTCTCCCAAGGTGCCGGGTCCTTTTGAAGATTTCTCCCGATACAAAAAAAAGGCATTACCACTATGATAAAATATGTCCCCCTCGCTTTAATTTCTAAAATTAGCGAGTGAAAAAATTGATTGCATTCCATAATCGAATAGGATAAAAATATTTCAATAGTGGAGTTGTTTCAATAGTTTAGTATTGTTTTAATAGCATTCTAAACAGAATTTTTTACTCGGTCGTATTTTGTGTGTTTTTATAATTTGTAGGTACCTGCGTCACTGTATTTTCGAGGGCATTGTGTAAATATAAAAAAATAGAGTGAAATTAAATAGAATTTCTGTAAAACTCAAACAATAGAATTTAACAATTGAAGAAAACACAGAGGCTCTGAGGATTTTTAAATTTGAGTTTAAGGTTACCTTAAAAAACCGGCCAAGTGCGAGTCTGATTCACGCACGAAGGGTTCCGTACCCTTATCTATAAAAATTGCGTTTGTTGTATGGGAGCCCCCTTAAATATTTATATTATTCTATTTTAAGTATTTGTTGTTATAGCGGCAACAAAAAGCCATCTTGCCATCACGGTTCAAGAGATACAGCCTGGCAACCTTCGGGTACGGAACCCTAAAAAGGAACCCTTATAATATGATTACTTCGTTGTCTGTTTGTATGTCTGTCAAGATCCTTTTATAATGAAATATACAAACTCAAGTGTGGAGTATTTTGTAACATGCAATATTTTTTTATATTTTTTTTATAAAAAAGTGGGTAGGTATTTAGATTTAAGTATTAAAATATAGTTTGAATCAATCGTTGGTTTGAATTAAATATTTCACGGTTACCTTGGAACCTTCTGTGTGCGATTACTAATCGCATTTAGCTTTTGTTTGTTTGTTTATAACGAGTCAAGAGTTTTGGCGGGAAGTCTGAAGGGATACATTATGCTGTTGTTTTATTTTCATTTTCTTGGTGCATTTTTGAGTTATGTCGGATAAAGTTCATCGCATTTTTTTCGATATACTAAGTTAACAGTGCACGAGTGTTGTGCACTGTTAACTTAGTGTAAATAACAGTGCGAAAATGTTTTTTCGGCTTGCCTCCAAAACTCGGTCAGACACGTTCTGTTAATGTAGCCACTTGAACATCTGACTGACTAGACTGATAAATAACTGACAACTTTTTTTTAACAATATTTTCTATGACTACAACTGATGCTAAAATTATACTTGACGCTGGCAATTTGCACAGAGTTTGCGATGTAATTATTGAATGGTGAAACGAAAAAATTGAATGGCTGCAAGTATTTTATCGAATAAATATAATAAATATATAATATATATAAAACGAGTCAACTTGACGTTGTGTGTATGAAGCCACAACAGCGAAATAAAGTTCTACTGTAAAAATTCAAACAATAGGATTTAATTTAAATGTTTACGAAAACACCAACCTTTTAGTGTCATTTACATAAATTTAAAATTTTGTCTGCAATTTTAAAGCCAAAAAGTCGAGGTTTCTGGACATTTCCCTCATAGAACTATTAATCTAGTTGGATAGTACAGTAACGTCATTAGACATATTTTATTTCTCGCTCTTTCCGTCATGTATGTTCAAGTAATTAAAAATTCTATTTTAATGAACCGATTATAAGATTTTTAAATATTTTTAAATTCTACAATATGTTCACTACGAAGAATTAGAAGTTATTAAATAAATAAATAAGAAGTTATTAAATTTTTTAGCCAACATCCTTGACATCTTTCCTTGAAGTTGAAATGTTAATTTTGTTGGTAGAGGTCTCAGCCAGGCACGGGGTCGCTGTGCTCTTCGAGAGCTTCCGGTATATTCCACTCGTGCCCAGCTCGCCTTTCCATTGCCCACGAGGTCCCCGTATGCGCGGCCTATCCTAATCAGGTATGAGGGTTTCTGAAGTGAAACATCTGGTGCGACGAGTTGCACTAATTGTAGCTGTAAGTAGTGACTTTTTTAGGAGCTTCCCTACTAAACACCACCTGCGGTTGGCTTTAGCCTTACGGCCTTTATACCTTCATCGGTGACCTACAAGTTACAATGAAATCTTGTCACTCTGAAGTTGGCTGCTTCTTGCAGAAGCGGCTGCGCTAAATCCAAAATTGTTCTAATGCAATGAAAACAATTTTCAGCACATCAGTACACGCACAGTTGTTTGTTGCACCTAATTTCAGAGGGACAAAGATCCGCTGTAACAACTGTAGGTCGATTGCGATAAGACCGCATTGAATTTTGTTTTGTACGATATTGGCGAACTTTGCACCCTATATTTTATTCTATTCAATCAATTTACCTGCTGGCTTAACAAGAGACAAAAACTTTTCGTATATAATGTGACAAAAAGCATATTAATTAATTACTTATTACTAAATTGCAAATTAAAACATAAAAGTAATAGAATTAATAAAGCTTTTGTATTCAATCAATGACCCCATGACAACTGGGTTACCAATTGATTAATTACCATTTTTAATCTGCATTACCTACAATGTATGTTTTTTTCCACGTGGATTAATAACATTTATGTCAAGAATAAATTTTTTAAAACAAATAAATTTTTTTTTTCACAATTATAAGGTATCTGCTTATCTCATAATATGCTTATTATATTATCTGCTTGGGTAGCTTAGATAAAATAAAATAGAGACTTAAAAATCGGTGGTAGCTTGTTGTATGTTTTTCATAATTTAATTTTCATTTATATTACAAAGTAATTGCAGGTCTATTTCTTGTAAGTAGCTGTACGCAACTGCTACTGTAATTCGCAGAATTAGCATGGTATTCCGTAGAGGTTTTGTGGATGTTTGCTAAGGGATGCTATGGGAGGGGGCTATTTGAGATTTTAGTTTAAGTGCCACTGTGAATGGAAGGCGTTTTCGTATTACATGATGAAATAAAAGATGAAAAAACAATCTGACATAAGAAATTTTACACCTTAATACCTTGGCATGCTGCGGCAAGTAAAATCATAAACCTTCTCCTGGTGCGGTCGCGGGTCGCAATGCGCCCCCAACGATAGCATGGTAGGTCCTTCTCGACCCACCAGCACCAGCGTAGATTGCTATGCTATAACTTTGCAAAAACTTGATGCATACACAATCTTTTTGTACTGTTAGTACCTATAAACTTAAACCCAACTTCCTTAGATTTGGTTCGCCACGGGATCTTCTCAACTGGAAATGAGAAATAAACCAGGGAAAGTGGCAGGCCGATATCGACCTGAACCGCACTAGACAGTAATTTTAGTAGTGATGGGACAGGCAAAAATAAGAGGATATCGAAAATAAAACAGAATTGTCGTAAAAAAAATAAAAACTTATTAGTTTACTTATTATGCCTGTTTTTAAAACATGTCACGCAAAGGTTTTGGTTGCGTTTCCTGCTATATTTTTTTTTATTTTAAGTTTTTTTTCTTCGGTACTATTAAAGATTCTCTGCAGTCTCTCGTAGCACCCTGCACAAGTTCTTCGTCTACCACTCATCTCAAGGACATGATCATCGTCCTTAGGTTTTACTTGATTTTCTGAAATAAATGTTTTTTTAAAACAAGGGTACCCGAAACCGACGAGCGAGTATGAAAAGAGTTATGAACGTGGAAGAAGTAAAAGTAGAATGTAAGGATAGAAAATGGCGCAAAGTAGTCTCTGCCTACCCCAATGGGACAAAGGCGTCGGTTTATGTACTTATGTATGTATCTTTGTTGTTTTTATTCCGTACTAGCTGTGTGCCCCGCGGTTTCACCCGCATTAGAAAGGATCATTAGCATGAAGTCAATATATTCCGCAGATTTCATGTGTTCTAATTAAAACCCATACTTTAATTTTTTCCTACGCTGATCATTTTTATTTGGAATAACGGCCGACCGCGACTTCGGCCGCGTGGGCTTTGGATTTTGTATGCGGGTCATCGAATAACGTGGAAAGCAAATTTACTGAGGCTTGCGGTACCCAGCTTGAAACCCCTAATATAAGAATATAAGAACCTTAATATTTGCACCCGTTCCCCCCCCCTCGACCAAGCATTTGGCCCCCCTGGCCAAGAACCTGGGTACGCCCATGAACCCAAATAATCGTTGTTCCGAATGAAGTTCAAATAGTCGACAACAGATGGCGCCACTACACTTAATTTCCAAGTTGAAGGGTTAGAAAAGCCCTTATATCTTTAAAAACACGCCCTTTAGGTAAAAACGTGAACTTTCTTGTTCGAGGGGGGATAAAGGACTATCACACTATATAAGTCCCTTTATCGTGCCGGGACTCCTTTTTAAGTTTTATCGGCACGCACATTTTATCAACTTAGTTTTATTATATATAATGATAATTTATTTACCATTATGAGGTTTACCACAGGTGGAGAACAAAAAAATATTTTATTAAAAATTAATTAAAACGTTAAGATAGAACGCTTTGAACTATAAAGTGAATTTGTATTTTTCTTTTCTTGCTTGCCATCATTGATGTGATTGTATCGAACGCACGCTACGAGTAGGTATGTTAGATAGCACAGCACTAAATGGCGTGGCGCTCGCTCTGTGCGGCCATCGGGTTGCTGGCGGCCTGGTGGGGCGGTGGGCCGATATGGGCCCACTGCCGCACTGAGTGGATATATTTCACCGTCAGTGCGTGGTAGGCCGAAAAGGGCCTGTCGTGATGTTTTTTTGGGGTATACCTACAATTTTGAGTACAAACTGAAATATATTATTTATCTTTGTCGAACTCTTACAAGCACCTGAGATAATCGTTCAAACCATTTGAGAAAAAGAGATCCAGATTGCAATGTGTGCATGTGATACTAAGCGCAAAGCTCAACAACGGCTGAGCTAAAATATTTTAGGATTTTTATTTTATTTTTTAGAATAAGCGGAAAAGTAGCGGGGAAAATAGCAAGAGTATAAGGCCCATATACGGAACGATCGGTCTGTACGATGCATCTGAAGAATATTGTAACGATCGATCGCTTAGAAGTTTGCCGAAATAAATCGATGAAGTAAATCGTAAACGATCTTCACATACACTTTCGCAGAGACGGATCGTTCCGTATATGTGCCCCATAACAAGTTTTATTTTCTCATACACACCGCAAAATCTACCTATCTGTGACGTGAATGAGACGTCGATCAAAGCCTAGGAAAGTTATCTAAGTTCCATATATTTATGTACTCAACACTGTGTGTATATGTTAAAAATTCACAATTACCAGTGCTAAACAGTAAAAGGAAACAATGCTAGACAGTATTACGTAGAAAGCATCTGCTAGTAAGCATGAACAATTTTATACTTGTGATAGTCAGTTCTGCTCTTCCAATAACAAAGATTAATAAATCTCTCTCTCTGTCTATGTTAGATAGATTTGCATTAATAATTTTTCCGTGTCTATGTGAAATAGTATATTTCATTACAAGTGCGGAAAGGCTGTCATTGCAAGGAGTTCCGACAAATGTCTACCCGAGCCGAGGCGCAGCCGAAGGTGAGGGTTGACAGTTGGAACTCCTTCCAATGACGGTTCCGCACGTGTACTGAACGACTATTTTTAATACAGTTGCGAAAAAATGAAGCAATTTAATAAAATAATAAAAACTCGCAAAGAACATTTTTGAAAAATGGCGCCAACCGTAAAAGAATACCTATATGCAGAGATTATTTTGTTTTCTTCACCCATTCTGGGTAGGCAAAGGGAACTATACCCATACAGCCAAGTCTTCAGTAGAATTTTTTTATTGATATGAAATGAAAATGTTAATGAGATGAAATGAAATAAAACCTAACCTAAGTCATTGAATCAAATCATTAAATCTGATATTGAAACAAATAAGTAGCTTCTTTTTAGAAATATTTGCATGAATCATAAAAACTTCTAACGGAGTTTTGGCGGGAAGTCGAAAAAGACATATTGTGCTCTTGTTTTATTTTCTTGGTGTACTTTTGAGTTATATTGAATAAAGTTGATGGCATTTTGTTTGATATAGGTTAATTACAGTGCACGAGTGTTTATGAAATAGAATAACAGTGCTAAAAGTGTTTTTTCTGCTTGCCTCCAAAATTCCATCGGACATGTTCTAGTAAAGTAGCCATCGCTTTACTTGAATGTTGGACTGACTAGACTGACTGATTACTGACGACTTACTTACTGACTTTGTTATTTCTTCGTCCAGTTTCATTGAAACTGGCAAAAAATTGATGCAAAAATAATACTTGACGCTGGCAGTATGCACAGAGTTTGCGATGCCATATTGAAAAAAAAAAACTTCTAACACTTCGTGGTTGGTTTTTTTCTTTTTAATATACATTATTTTGACAGTTGGGAAAGAGAACGCACGAGTGCGGAAAAGGTAAAGAAAAAGCACGAGTGTGTAATAGCCCACTTCCCGAACGCTATACGTCCCTGCAATACGCCACTTTTTGAGCAACTGTATTAAAAAAGTATTTTTGTAGTTTTTATGATTCATGCAAATATATCTAAAAAGAAGCTACTAATTTGTTTAAATATCAGATTTAATGATTTGTTTCAATGAGTTAGGTTAGATTTCATTTCATTTCATCTCATTAACATTTTCATTTCATATCAATAAAAAATTCTACTGAAGACGTCTTGGCTGTATGGGGATAGTTACCTACCCAGAATGGGTGAAGAAAAAAAAATCTCTGCAAATTTCTTTTACGGTTGGCGCCATTTAAAAAAAAATGTTCTTTTCGAGTTTTCATTATTTTATTAAATTGCTTCATTTTTCGCAACTGTATTAAAAATAGTTGTTCAGTACACGTGCGGAACCGTCATTGGAAGGAGTTCCGACTGTCAACCCTCACCTTCGGCTGCGCCTCGGCTCGGGTAGACATTTGTCGGAACTCCTTGCAATGACAGCCTTTCCGCACTTGTAATGAAAAATACTATTGTTGTTTTTTTGCTTTGTTCCTTGATAGCCTTCTCCAGCTGCGAGGCAGCGGTGCGCTTGCCCGGTTGGAGGCCGCGCTGGTGCCTGGAATGCCGCAGTGCGCACCGCCCTCCGGGTTCGCGTCCGCCAGGGCCGCTGACGTCAGAACCGCGCTGCTCTTGCTACTGCTTGGACTCCTCGCTGCTTCGCTTATTGGTAAATTAGTGATGCGGCCTGGCTTCACTTGTAGGTGGTAGTGTAGTGGTAGGTACCACTTGTAGAAATATTATGGTTCGTCCGGGGAAGGACCACCGCTGCACCCACTTCTGCCGTGAACCAATTCTATTGTGTTTCGGTGGAAAGGTGCAGTTGCCGGACACACTTACATGAGGCGACCACCAGCATCCGGAGCCTCAGACAAGAGCTGCAGCACCTCTCCATGCTCCATGGGCTGCAGCGAACACTTAACACCACGTGGCCTGCATGCTCGTCTGCTACTCCATTCAAACAAAAATATAAAATAAATCTAACCCACGGGGACAGTACATTTTTTCGGGAAAAGGGAAAAGTAGCCCATGAGCTATTCCAGACTGTAATCTATCTTTGTTCCAAATTTTATACAGATCCGTTCTGTCGTTCTTGTGTGTTTGAGTAACAAACATCCAACTATACATAACTTTCGCATTTGAAACATTGGTATCCTACACGAGGTTTAATAAATAGTAATCTATAGGTACGAATATTTTATAGATGCGAATGTGTTTGTTTCTCTTTCTTTGATGTTGCGATAGAATGCTGTTATGGAATGATTTTTATGCGTAGAGATAGTATGGAAGCTGCACAGTGACATAGGCTCCTTTTTACCGCGGTAAATATATCATCCCCATAGGAAGGTCCATTATATTTTTATTCTTCCTTATACACCTCCCTTACCGTGAGACATAGCAAGTAAAAACTCTCTACACTCTCATAGCCCCACACCAGGGTTCCCTGTATTATGTAGCTTGTTGCAAAGTACCTACTTTTAACTTCATTTTATAATTTTCTAACGGTAATGGAATGATTATGTCGGTAATTGATGTTTCCTGGATGTTTACAAAACAAATCTGTCATAATTCATAGATCTCTGTTTCCACCACACCATTTGTAAGGACATGAATATCAAGGTCGGGTTGTTTTTCGACGCAATTTCACGTCTGAGTTTTGCCACAGGTTTTGCACTCCAAAATTTTTTTTTCGAGCCGTTTTCCCCATTTCGCTAATAATAGCGTACGCGTAGGGGAAAACGGTTACAACACGCAGTGTCCGTGTTGTATTTTATTTCGCTTCATTCGGTTTACTTTTGGTATTGCAGCGGCGTGATACCTACAGTAACATGACCGCGCGCCTTACATGAAATGCTGACCATGCAAGACGACGCAAGCAGCGAACATTGTAAACAATAGAATACCTACGTCACACACGTGTCACTGAACTGGCTAATCAGAAGACGTATCCTGAATCATGCTATCAATGTTTCCTAGATTCTCAGCATGTAACCATTTGTATATGGTTTGAAGTTAGCATTGGGACCGTGGTCCCCGACATCGCTTGGCGGTAGATCTCCCCTGTTTGTGGAAGTAGCATGATATAGTTTCAAATTCAATTAGATATATTATAATACATAGACCTACCTATCTTTATGCGACTGTTTTGTTTTCAGGGTTTTGTATATATGCCGCAGTCGGATCGTATAATCCGCTGTAGGTAAAACATTACGGCTAGACGTTTCATAAAACAGGGACGTTCTGTACAGTGGCGGGTCCACGATTAGCCGGATTTTCATTGCGATACGTTCTACAATACGGCGGCTCACGTTTAGCCTCATTGTAACCCAGGGTGGGTGACCGCACTAGATGTTGCTGAGTGGCTACTATTGGCCACCCACCCTACTTTTGACCGCACTCGACATTGCTTAACTTTGTTGACACCCATCCTTCTCATTACCGCACTAAATGTAGCTTAATGGTCACCCATCCTACTTATGACCGCATTAGACATTGCTTAGCTTTGTTGACACCCATCCTTCTTATGACCGCACTAGATGTTGCTGAATGGCCAATTGGCCACCCATCCCACTTTTGACCGCACTCGACATTGCTTAGCTTTGTTGACACCCATCCTTCTTATGACCGCACTAGATGTTCCTGAATGGCTACTATTGGCCTTCCATCCCACTTTTAACTGCACTCGACATTGCTTAGCCTTGTTGACACCCATTCTTATGACCGCACTAGATGTTGCTGAGTTAGTGGCCACTACTGGCCACCCATCCTACCTTTGACCGCACTCGACATTGCTTAGCTTAATTGACACCCATCCTGCTAATGACCGCACTGGATGGTGCTGAATGGCCACCCATCCTACTTTTGACCGCACTCGACATTGTTTAGCTTTATTGACACCCTTCCTGCTTATGACTGCACTGGATGTTGCTGAATGACCATGCGGCGTACGTCAATTTAGCTGAAATGCAATCCGGCTGGATGAGAGTGCGTCGCATAACGTTCCTGTTTTAGAAAATGGCTAGCCGTAATGTAAAACAGCGGAATATGCAATACGACTGCGATATATATACATCGAGAACCAATTTTATATAGATCCCATAAAAATCCTAAAATAGTTGGTGTTCAAAGAGTTTCTGAATTCGACCTTACAATTTAAGTAAAAATTAAGTACAGAAAATTAAGCCCAACTACTTAAATATCCGTAGCTTTTGAAAAGTCAGAAACTAAGATACCAGTGAGGCGCAATGGCTACCATGTCGCACTGCCAATCGATTAGTCCAGGGTTCGATTCCCGGCGAAACAGAAATTTGAATAATGAGTTTATGTCTGTTCTCGGTCTGGGTATATGTGTTTCTGTCTTTGTGTGTGGATACAATGGTATCCACGACACAAGGTATATCAACCCTACTGTGGGGCTATGAGTGTGAAACGAGTGGGAAAAAAAGATATAATATTATAAGGCCTAAAATTGTAATGATGGATAGCCGTAGTGGTAATGGTAACATAGTTGACCTGTATGATGTGTGATAAACAGCTGTCTGTGGTGTTATTTTAACTTTTATTTAACCATGGATTAATAAAAATAATAAAATTTAGCCTTTTAACTTTGAAGCGTGATTTTTCAGTTTTTAATATGTTAAAATCCGTTATATAATAAATATATAATGTTTCATATAATTTAAAATATTATTCCTAAAATATAGAACATATAATTTAAAATATTATAGAACCTTGAGTATCGATGTTGTATCATTTCAGGTATTGCAGAATACTGCTGGAAAAACCGTTTGCAGTTACGAAGATTTTTAAGTATATGCTATAGACGGCTTTCCTCTTTGTATTAGTGCTTTTCTTAGAGAGACCAATACTTTAATAGAGAAAATAACTTTTATAGACAAATTGCAAACAATAGAAGAATTGCTATGCTGTTCAACGGGTTTTCGGGAAAACGCAAAAGTTTCAGTTCTCACCAGTGGCGGCTAGTGACATTTTTCGATGGGGGTTCACAAAAAAAAAAACAAAAAAAAAATATTTTACCACCCGTTGCCATCCAAGCAGATTCACCACCACTGTCGGTGTCAGTTCCAGTTGATAACCACAAGACACGGAAAACAAATTAATTTATTGCTTTCTTCACATCCACACAACCAATGTGTTTTAAAATATTGTTCAGATTTAAAAACACGCGTAAAAGATTTAGTTTTCGTACTACATTTTTGCTTTCAGTTCAAGGCGTATTTCGAAAGTTTTTTTCACACCAATTACCAAAAGATACAAATGATAAAATAAACACTGTATTGTTCCATTTTTAACACAAAATGTCGCGTATAAACTATTTTTTTAAATATTCATTTAAAAGAAAAACTACGAAATAACTGACAAAGACGACGACACGTTTGTTTGTATACATAAGAACGGCAACATCGCATAGGCAGGTTGAACCCACAGTTTGGCAACGTCGCGCGTGAGCGGCGCTCCAGATTAGCTTAATTTCTCATACGAAATCTTTTGTTTCACGCGCCGGCCTGTGTCGATGTTTCTCTTTCGCACTCATTGAATACAGCGCTAGGAATCGTACTAAACTTCGTTTCATAGGAGCGCAATCGCTGGCGCTCCACTCGTTACATCTTGACGCTAAATGTACGCGTAGATATAGGTGTAATAATTAATATAATATACTATGTATAGGTATGTTAGAATAGAATGAATGTAATGTAAGGATAGTATGTATTATGAAGGGACATAGATTACCTATGTAATTTTTTTGGGAGTGCACTGCACCAGCGCTCTTTAGGACGAGCCGCCTCTGGTTCTCACATTAAAAGTAGTAGTTAGAATTTCACACTGCACGGATTGAGTATTCATAAACTTCATATTACTGACAAAAAAGAAAAAATATTAAAGTTAAAACAAAATTACAAAGTTCTAGGACTTTAAAAAAATGTTAATCTTGACACTTCAAATGCCTCTAAAAATTATTCTTCTCAGCTATCTTTCATTTAGAGAAATCGATGTAGTTTCAAAACTAAGCGATATACCTACATAGGGTTGCCAGGTCGCCAAACCTAATAGCCGGACAGACTAGCCAGTTTGGCCGGACATTGGGTAGAAAGGCCGGACACCCTACATTATTTCAGGATTTTGTGTCTCAGTATTAATAGGTACGACAAAAAACTACTGGAGCGACCGACAGTCGACGAGCCTGTGCTCGGCCACGCTCGGCGCTCGCTCTTTTGCGAAATGAAAAAAAAGCGTAACAAAATCCGGACAAGCCGGACACAGCTTATTTTGGCCGGACACGCAATCAGAAAGCCTACCTATGTCCGGCTTTATCCGGACGCCTGGCAATGCTATACCTACATATACCCTAACAACGGCAAGGTTGCCATAAAATTAGGGAAAATTAGGAAAAAGTGTCTGCCAATAACATATAGTGTGAAACACACAAATAAATTTTAATCACCTTTTAATTTGTCGTTGTAATCTGATACTTCTGGTTTATTGTTGTAATCTGATTAATCAAGAAAGAAGTGTATTAGTACCTACTTGCTTTGTAGTAATAATGTAATGCAAGTAGTTCGGTACCTTTGTAATGATTCTCACCTTCAATATGCTGGTAAGTTTTTGTCGTTAATCACCTAGTAAATAAATTAAAACTTAATTTTATTGTTGTTTTTATTCGTTCTTTACCTTAAATTTGTTTTTAATAAACACTCAGTTCTGTTGTGTATCTACAAATAAGAACATAATATGTGTCTGTTATAAGTTTCAAATTAGAAATTTCCTATAGCTGATTCCTACCTACTTTATGCTGAACTGAGTAATATTAAAATGACTTTCTAATCGAATACCTTTTAACGAGCAATTCTTGTATGTATACTATATACATAATTTAAATCTCGGAAACGGCTCTAACGATTTTCATGAAATTTAGTACCCAGGTATGTCGCAGAGATAAATCTTCGTCGTTCTATTCGTATTTTCAGCTCTAATCAACTTAAATATCAATTGAAAAATAGGTATATAGACTTTAGCGCTTTATTTCAAATTATACCATGAAAATCAATTGTTTATCGTCCGGGTACTAAATTATAATTTCAGATAGGGCCAGTAACAACAAGCGTCAAACTAACAATTTATTTAAAACTATATAATTAGGCCAGTTTAAAACTATATTATTTAAACATAAACATTAATTATCCTCTCTTAAGGTAGTGATCGTCTGGGAGATGCTGTTTGCTGATGGCATCTTCGAAGCACTTGGCTATAGGTCGCTTGGAGGTAGCAGCGTCTGCCAGTGCTTTCTGGATGGTCAATGTTTCTACCGTCTTCAAGTTGGTGGCGAGGCCCAGTGCCGCCCAAACGCGGATGAAAGCGGTTGAACAACCAGACCCTGCAATAAGAATATAGTATAAATGTTGAAGGGACTAATAGCTCTGTGGTTAAAGCAGCGGCAACTATAATAAATATAATAATAATATATAATAAAACTAATATAAATCCCGACTTGCTTTATTTATTTATTATTTGTAGCTCCTTAAAGTATAAGGGTTACAGGGTAAGACTTAATGCCTAATGGCATTCTCTGCCAGTCAACCCTGGGTGATGGCTAGAAGTTACGGTAGGCAGGAAAATATTTACTTTTAAAGGATTATTAATTAGAAAAAAAGAAATATTAATATGTAGATAAATATACCTAAAGACTAAATAAACACATACATAGATAGACACATACATACATACAAACATACATACATAAATACCTACATACGTACATACATACATACATGTACATATATATATATATATATATATATATATATATACAAGATACGAATGTCAAAAGGTGGTTAATTATTATGACTCATTCGTTACTGTCTAATAGGTGTTTCCGTAGCATCCCCTTAAATGCAGTCTTTGTTCGCGCCTTTCTGATGTTTTCGGGCAGGGCATTCCAGAGCAGTATAGTCTGAACATTAAATGAGTATCGGAAAAAATCACTATTGTGTGGAGGTATACAAAGCATAAGATTATTAGTGGAACGAAGACCTTTGTCGTGAACTGAACACAGGTACTGAAAATTTTCCTTTAGATAATTTGGAGAAGTTGGATCCTGTAAGATTGAATACAGAACCAAAAGAATTCTAGATTTACGCCTCTGACGAATAGTAAGCCATTTAAGCTGACTTCGATAACTTGAGATATGATCATACTTGCGTAGATTGAAAAAGAATCGGATGCAATTGTTAAGGAGGCGCTCTAGCTTATTTAGAAGTTCTTCGTTCAGGTCCGGGTAGCACACGTCAGCATAGTCAATGATGGGTAGAGCGAGACTGTTAATCAACATAAGCTTAGTCTCTATCTTCTATCTATCTATCTATCTTCTATATCTATTTACTATAATAAATCTGTAACAAGTCGGTTTGTGTACATTGAAGATATTTGAGAAAAACTGTCACTAGGGCTATTTATTAGCGTAATAGTACCCAAAACAATGATTTTTAGAATTATTGTCTGTTTGTTTGTTTATCTGTTCGTTTGTGCGCGCTAATCTCAGGAACGGATTAACGTAGAAGGATGCAGCTTTCACTGATGTATTGGTATTTTCTTGGATTATAATTTAGTGTTTGTTTTATTTAAATCGGTTCACAAATAAAAAAAGTTACGTCCATTTCAAGAATTTATCGATCAGTATTTGGAAGTTTCGTTGTTGATTTATCGAAAACTTCAGTTAAAGTATTGAAGTTCTATAACTTACAGTCCCTTAAATGATACCATGAAACTTATAAATGAAAAAATAGATAATACATAGAAAAAAATATATAACCAACATAAGATGAGCTGGCAATAATATGGTAAACTGTAAGAAATAGGGTTCACGCTTTTTCGTACAGTTCCCACACGTCGACAATAATTAACCAATATTTTAATTTAATCTATACAAAACGCTGAAGAGTTTGTTCGTTCGTTCGTTTGTATGTTTGATTGAACGCACTCATCTCAGGAACTACTGGTTTCAATTGAAAAAATATTTTTGTATTGGATAGTCCATTTATCGGGGAAGGCTTTTTTTTAAAGGCAGACGGGCCGCGTGGTATTAAGCGATCACCGTCGCCTATGGACATGGGCAACCCCAGGGGAGCCACCCGAGGGCTTTAGGCTACTGGCTATATGACATCATGCTATGATTAATACCGAAGTTCACGCGGACGAAGTCGCGGGCGGCCACTAGTATTCGAAATATAGGAATACCGTAATATTTAAGAATTATTATTAAACACACTGAAGTGTCTGAAAAACAAACGGAGAAGAAGCAGCACACCTGTTGGTACTAATGTGGTGGATTTTGGGCAAATCAAGTGCCGCAGTTTTAATGGAACTTCAAAAAGGAAAAAAATGCTTCTTTCTTGCATCCTTATTTAGATAATACTAGCTGACCCCGCGAACTCCGTATCGCGTTTAAATATTGAATAATAATAATAATGGATAGCATATAAACCTTCTCCGTGAAAAAATACATATACATACCAATTTTCATAATAATTGGTCGAATAGTTTCTGAGTTTTGCGATGTCATATATACAAACATCCTCTTTTATATGTATAGAAGAAGAGTATTGTTTTTTTTTAATAATTGCGATTCTCTTAAGCGGTCTAGTACACCGGTGTGTGGTAGTATAGAACCCAATTAGCAGACGTATTTGAAAATACAGAGAATACAAATAGTTTTATCATCCGTGTTAGTTGCGTTCTCCGATATTTAACCCATTATGTAATCCCGTATTAAACAAAAGACGAAAGTATAACAAACGTCTAAAATTCCTTAACTTCCACGCCTAGTCTTTTTATGAAGTCCCTGTAGCTTCGGGATTAAGAATAGAGCTACGGTATCCCCTGCCTGATCCTAAGAGGCGACTAAAAGGGGGCTTCCGGGGTTGTGGACAGTGTGAGCTCGATCCGTCCAACCAGCAGCCCCGGGAAGGGCGGCGATGTGTGCGTGGCCGCATGTTGCCGTAAGCATCGAAAGGTGCAGGAGAGCACATCTGCTCTCCCGAAGATGGGCCCGTTCTGGGGCGTCGCGTGTGGAGGACACCGGTGCATTCCGCCGGAGCGGCGCGCCGCCGCCGATACGTAATTTGTGGCCGGAGATCCCGGAGTCCTCCCCAAGCGCAGTGGCAGCCACCGAGGGGGTTTTAGTGCGGTCAAATCCCACATAACCCGGTACCCTCTCCGAAGGCACCGGGTACCGTTTGAAGGTTTCCCCCCCGACAACAAAAAAAAAAGTCTCTTTATGACCTCAAGAAACAAAAAGCGCTGAAAAGATTTAGGTAAGTAACGATTTAGGCTGTTTCAGTTTTTCTATTTTTTAAGTTTTTGTAGGGTACCTATGTCTAAATATCTGTGGTAGATATCACAATTATAATTTGAAGTACATTATTTTTTACTTTTTAAATAAATAAAATAAATCACTTTAGTAATAGGTAATTTTAAATAGTTAATGCTTACCGTAACTTCCGTATTCTCCTGACTTGTAGTCATTAGGGTAGAGGTAGTGGTAATGTGGCCAGAATGTTCTATTCAGAATAAATACAGTGTTGGAGTCGGGAGGATACCTGAAAATTTCAATGGATTTATTCTATTGGAAAAAAATGTGACGTGTATCATCGTTGTTTCACATTGCAATAGCGCACATATGTTTCTAACCACAGAACATATTTTTAATATCTTCTGTTTCTAACTATAGAAGCAAGGTCCGTGTTGTTTCATTCCACGTTATTATGGTTTAGTTATATTATTATTTCGTTTTTATTATCGTTTTTATTTCATCATAGAGGCTGTTATAATGACAGACAAATATTTATTACGTTCTATATCAATTCATAAAATCAAACGTGTCTTTTTTCATAAAATATTTGGGAATAATTGTTGCCTTAGGTTTGGCCTGTGTACAAAATATTTTTTATTCTAATATGTTGAATCAAAATTAAGTACCTACTATTCACTATAAGAAAGCATCAGGCTATTTTAGTTTTCGTAGACAACTTTTTACAGAAACCTTTTGCGTTCCACAAGAGGAAAAAAAGTTAAATTTTACGGAGGTAATTTAACCCATAAGTTTTTTCTTGTGAGTCTGAAATACAAGACTCAATGTTTCTTGTCTTTAATATTTCTGCAAGTCAATTACAAATGTTACGCTGCAAGTCTCCAGTGATAAATAATGAATTGCATTATTTGCTCTGACAAGTGACTGAGTCAGACAGAGTCTGAGACAGAGTACCTACGAGCGAGCACGTTGCCATCGTATTGTTTGCAGTTCTCGCATGTTTATGGATTATACTGAGAAAGACTGCTAACGTGTGCAGCAAAATTTCTTCATTGCGTGAAATGTATACCCAGGAATTTCCATTCCAAACCTATTGTGAACAATATAGAGCATGTACCTAACTGTAGTGCAGGTGTCAAACAGTACCTAATAAAAGAAAACAAAAATGTTTTATTGATTATACCAAGTCACAATAAAATACATAAGTCGTAAGGGCCCTATATGTACTGGGTTGGTGACCCGTGTTACTTTGCAGTAATTAACAGTAGGTATCATTTTTGTTTGTGTTGTCACTGACGTGATTTTATTATTGATACCTATTAATTTGGAGCGAATAGAAAAAAATTCAGCAAGTTGAGATTATGAAGTCGGAAATAACATTAAACCCAAAATGGCTGAAAATTACATCCGTGTGTGATTTAGGCCCTGCAATAGTCGAAGCCGAGCCAGAAGTTGAGGCAAAGTTGAACTTGAGTTGTAGTATCCAATAGCTCTATTAATAAGGTATTTGAATTAAGTTTACATGGCTGCAACCCTTTTTGCGTCCCACTGCTGGGCACGGGTCTCTCCCCATTATTGGGGAGGCCTGGAGCTTACTCCACCACGCTGCTCCAATGCGGGTTGGTGGAGATGCGGGTTAGTGGCCAACCCGCTGTCGGATGTTTTCAAACCGCCCATAAGGCCTCCGACTAGGTTTAACGACTGTTATCTATCGACAACAACCGGGACCGACGGCTTAACGTGCCCTCCGAAGCACGGAAACGCGCATGATTTTTTTTTTGCCACTAGCGGTCACCCATCTCACACCCGACCGCGCCCGTTTGGCTCAGCTGCATAGATCGCTTGCGTTCTACGCTAGCCGCCAGGCCATGCGCGCTTCAAGTTTACATAATATAATATAATATTATAATCCTTAAAGACTATTCAAATATATAATAAGGTTATTTTGACTATTTTACTTAACTGATAAAAATCCCATGTAAAAAAGATGAAACTATGGGATGCGCTAAACAGTGCTCCGAACTTCACAGCAATTCTTTTTCCGAACAGATTCTATTAATTTTCTCACATAAAAACTTACTTTTCACCCGCTTGGAGACCCCAGACACTAACTCCACTTTCCACCAACCAAGAGGCGTGGAGAACTAGTGCATATCTTAAAAATCCGATCACAAATACTGCACTCAGTACGGTGTCATCCCAGTACTCTAGTGGGGCGTTCACAGGTAATAAGATAAACAGGATTCCATATAGGAGCCAGTAGAATCTGAAAATGATATGAAATACAACTTACTTTATTTTTTTTAAATATTATAAATTCGAAAGTAATTCTGTCCAGACAGGCAGTAACGCTGTTGTAACGCTTTCCCGCTTAAACTACTGAACCATTTAAATGAAACTTGGAACACTTTTTATCCTACGGGAACCTATAAAATGGGTCCACCGGTCGAATCCGCTAAACGCCTATGATCTTAATGTGGTAATATCGTCTTACGTTGTATTTCAAATGGATGGAAGAAAGTTACACATAGTTAGCACATAGGCTATTTTTTATCCTACGGGGACCCACTGGGACCACGCGGGCGAAGCGAAGCGAAAGCGAAGACAAATCGTGCTGCTATTTCTATGAAGTGATTAACATGCTCCTTTAACAACGCTCGACGCTGGAAGCGATGTGCTTTTTTTTACATGCTTTTTATTAGCTTCACCTGTATGTTTGTATGTTTGTCTGTTTGTATGTTTGTAACCGACTTCTTTGGGCGCGATTTTGACCCACTTTAAACGGCCAGATTTCGTTCAAACTTTGTAGATTTATTGAGGACCGATGACAATACACTAATTTGATAAAATTATTCCATTTTTCAATTTGCAAAATATGATTTTTGTTCGATTGCGTTTATAGAGCTACAGCTATTATACGACTGTTATAGATCAAACGATCTAATAACGAGTATTTTAGCCACTTTAATTCAGCATCTGCTAAAAGGTGGAGTAAAAGTGCTAAAACATAGTGCTGTAAACGTTTATTCGACGTCCTTAAAGCACACATTAGCAAATATTGCCAAATAGTCGAGATAACCGCTATTACACGATAAATGGGTGTTTTAAGAACGGTTACTCGGCTCTTATACGATTAAAGGCTGAGTAATCTAATTACTATTCGACTATTTTGCTGCTTGGGTTGCTCATATTTATGTAGGGGAGTAGACTATTGGTGCTCAGTAACCGAAAACGTGTATGAGATATATAAAGAATATAAATAATTTGTTAAGTCGTAAGACAGGTGAAATTTTATGAAAACGTAAAAATTAAAAAAAATATGTAACCTTGTTATGTAACAAGCCTAATGATAGATAAAGATATTTTTGAAAGAAAGAAGAAGGTTCTCAGTAACCAGTCCATTGCTCGTGGAAACATCATGGAAAGAATAAATAATCCAAACTAAAAAGTAGAAAATAAATAATAGTTTAAAAAAACTAAAAAACACGCTTTTTATAGAAAACCGAACTAAAAAATAGAAAATAAATTTTAATGAATTTAAATTAAGAAAATAGTGTTAAAAATTTCAATGAATATAAGTTAATAATAGTGTGAATAAAAAAAATATTTTATTTAAAAAAAAGCGTGGGGTGCTTTTTAAAATATTATCGAAATGATAATCACTCTACTCATATCTGTCAATAAAATATTTATAACTATTGACACCATGCACCCCACGCTTTTTTTAAAATAAAATATTTTTTTTTTATTCACACTATTATTAACTTATATTCATTGAAATTTTTAACACTATTTTCTTAATTTAAATTCATTAAAATTTATTTTCTATTTTTTAGTTCGGTTTTCTATAAAAAGCGTGTTTTTTAGTTTTTTTAAACTATTATTTATTGCTTTAAGTATGACTTTCGTGACAATCTTTTGATAAGGTATTGTGTAACCTACAATATTTACATGACTATACCTTTTAGTTAATTTTTTAAAACACAACATTTACTACGCAAACGAGCATGCAGTACATCTAGTATTAAATAGTTTACATAATATACGCATTGAACTTCATATACTATTTATTTTTTTGTCTTGGGCCACAATTATGCTGTCTTATTATACCTTAACACAAATTGTTCTGAATACCTACAATATATATATAGAGGTTCTTTGTCTCGAAGTCCATTCGGGTTGGGTATAGAAGTCTAACACAGGATTTTGATTATTCTGTGAATGACGAGGGGTAGTTAGGGTGTAGTTGAACCCTGTTAGCGGTTTTTTTTGCCGGAGGCGCGGTTTTATTTAATTACGATTAAAATTAAAATTCAAAAATTTGTGTGAAATGAAACGCAATTCCTTCAATCTAAGGGCAGTATTTTAAAAAAATACGTGAAATGGAACGCAACGCATACTAACATCACCCGTGCGGCGGGTATTTTGTAAAAAATTATGTATTCCGTTTCTGTCGTAGTTACGTGAATGTGTTTATAAAGTTTAAAACAAAATGTTTCATTTCTCCTTAAAAAAGATACAGGTGAAACTACTTATATCTAGATATCGTCTAAATATATCACTGGCTAAATTTTCCGTAATGGACCATCGATTTACACATCCACTTTTTTGTAGAAAGTACTCATAAAAAGAAAGCGTTTTGCGTGAAATATATATTTTTGTATAATATATAATGTATATAAAAAAACAAACAAATTGAAAAATATTACGTCTACTAATTATTGTCATGACGCCAAAGTTCACTTCACGTTTCGTCCACTTCATTTTTATTTTTATCAAGAATTCCAAAAAAACTTTGTGTTGCCGTAGAGTAGGGGAAGGGGGGTATCGGGGGTACCGCGCAGCGGGGTTCCGTCGACATGCTACGATTAACTTTCTTTCGCTCGGGCGGAGGGAGTGGTCTTCTCGCAGCGCTGGTGCTGTCACGGAGCGCTATTCTAACCTCAAAACTTTAACCCTGGATACCTCCATAACCATGGGGTTCCGGCAGGGGGGAAAGGTCCAAGGGGTACTGCCACCCCCTCCTCCCCCCACCCCGCCCTCCCCCAAAACCGTATGAAGGTGTTTAATGTCTATACCTTTACCGTCCATTCAGCTATGAATGTTGTGAGACGTGCACATGCACATTGATTTACTGTGATTGGATTGTGTTAGAGATGCTCAGATTTCCTTGCTAACGCTTCAAAAAACTTGCGCATTCCATTCAATATACAGTATAGTAAGTCTATGGCTGCAACCCTTTTTGCGTCCCACTACTGGGCACGGGTCTCTCCCCATTATTGAGCAGGCCTGGAGCTTACTACACCACGCTGCTCAAATTCCGGTTGGTGGAGATGCGGGTTAGTGGCCAACCCACTGTCAGATGTTTTCAAACCGCCCATAAGGCCTCCGACAAGGTTCAATGACTGACATCTTTCGACATCAACCGGGACCGACGCATTAACGTGCCCTCCGAAGCACGGAAACGCGCATGAAATTTTTGTCACTAGCGGTCACCTATCTCACACCCAACTGCGCCCGTTTGGCTTAGCTGCATAGACAGCGGTCTATGCGTGCGTTCTACGCTAGTCGCCGGGCCATGCGCGCTTCGTCGGGGCATGCGCGCTTCGTAAGTCTATAGGCTGTATTTAATCAACTTTGCATGTAGCATAGACTTATAATATAGGTACTCGCTAGTATTTCGTGAATAAGAATATATACAGTACGGACGGTGATTTTTACACGTTGGACAAGGTGACTATTTTTAGTAAGATGATGTAGGAATTGCTAGTGAGGTGAGGGGGCCAATAGTACGTGTGGCCTGCAACCGCACATTACAAATGAAAAACAACTTTAATTTAATTGTATTCATCCTTCTTATATTGGGCGCACCTGTGTATAAGAAATGTTTTTAACACGCTTTTATTAGCTTCACCTGTGTGTTTGTGCGTTTGTAAGCTTGTTTGTAACTCTCCATTGGACTAGATTTTGACCCACTTTCAACAGACAGATTTAATTCAAACTTGGGACACTTATCAAAAATCGGTGGCAATACAATAATTTCATAAGTTGAAAAAAAAAAAAAATTTAGCAATAAATCGAACTAAAAAATTAATAATAAATAAATATAAAAAGCGTCGGTTGCTCTATATACGAGAAATATGGCTCAGAACGACCCACACTTTTTTCACAACAAATCTAGTATTTTTTTAAAGTTTGATGTGCTTGAAAAGTGTCTTTTTTAGTTTTTTAAAACTATGTTAATTATTATTCTACCTAGTCATAATAAAAAAAGAAGAAATCGCCGTACCTCTTTTGGAACATAACAACAGAATCGTTTTCCAAGTCTGACATGTCAATGGAGTTCTTCATTGCTTCTTGGTAAGGGCTTAACTTTCGCATACGGGTGATGATGTGTGCGTAGAGGAAGCCCTTAGTGGAGTCGTAAGGGTCCGCATCGGTGTTGTAGTGGGCGTGGTGGAGACGGTGCGTATGAACCCAGTCGTATATAGATCCCTGCGAATAACAAATTTACTCAAACAATTTCAGTTCATTTCAGCTGTTAGTGTTATATACGATGTGTTGTTAATCTATACTACTCGTAATAATATAAAGCTGGTTGAAATTGAAAAACTACTTTTGTGTTGAATAGTTCGTTTATTGAAGAAGTCCATAGACTACTCGTATATACCATCACGCTATGCGGACGAAGTCGCGGGCGGCTGCTAGTTCTGTTCGTATCGTAAATGATATGGGGTGTGGGGTCTCTTTTTGCTTTTTGGTTGTAAATATATGTAGTAACTAGCTGTGCCCGCGACGTCGTCCGCGTAGATAAAGACTTGTACAAAAGGCTTGATGAGGCTTGGATTATTTGTTCCTCCTCCTCCTTAGTCGTTCACTCTTGATAGAGTTGTCGTGGCTGATGAGGTTGCAATTTCGTTCGTGACCGCTTGCCCTCCACTGTCCCTTGGATTATTGTTACTTTTTATGAAATTACTTATGATACAAAAGTTCATATTATTATGTTAAGTAGATACATTCTTCCTGAATCCTTACAATTCTTACTGTACTCCTCTTATAATATCGACTTTTCAGTCGTTATCATCAGTTTCTCTTTACAAATTAAACGTATTATAATAGACTGTTTTTAAAGTGTTTAGATAGTAGGTACTGCTGTGCCCGCGGAAAGTAAGTATCATTATAATTAAATAATTTGTGCTGCAAATAATGCATAGATTCATTATCATTATGTAACTTAAATATATTGCAGAAAGATGGTGAAATGTCTACGCTATGTCAGGCGTGGTTAGTAGTTGGGAGTCAAATTCTTGGTTGCTTACACATTGGTTGCAATTGTCGTTAACATACTGTCGTTCATACTTAACGGAGGTCTCTTGAGCGATTTAAAACTTGCGACAGCAGTTAGGCCACTAACAATGAAGACGTCATTAACGTGAATTGGAGCAGCGTGAGAGGATCAGGCCCTACGCGATTAAGAGTCAATTGGTCCTATTAACAACCCTTCACACACCATCAGAAATAAATATATGGATTACTAATATTATTCTGGGCGTGACCAACATGCCGTGCTGCTGCCGTGACGCTTTAGCATATTAGTGTAACACCGGTGCCAGTACTGCGTATGTATGTAATAGCTCTTATTAAATTAACCACTGAAAACGTCTACTCATTTCAATAACATTTTTTTATTAGACCCGCGGCAACTGCTTATTCGTTTATTTGAAATCACTTTTTTTATAAATAAACCGAACAAAGAGGCAGAAAGGCCGCGTGGTTAAGCGATCACTGTCGCCTATGGAAACGGGCAACTCCAGCGGAGCCACCCGAGCACTGCCGGCTTTCAAGAAGAGCTTTCTTTACAGCTTTCTTGAAGAACCCTATGTCAAAGTCCACTGGAAATGCCTCAGCTGGAAGGTTGTCCCATAACTTACACATCCGTTCAAACATCAAAAGGAGCGTGCAAAGCGGCCTGTGGAACTGTAACCTTCGACTGGTGGTGTAATCATGATATGGTGACGTAGCTATCTATCATTTTGAAAAGATCACTCAGCATAGTAAAGTCGGTAGAACACTTTGATTTTTTTACGTTTCACACTGATAGCCCCAGAGTAGGGTAAATATACACTATGTAATGGGTACCATGAGACACACAGAGACAGAAATACAAACACTTAAACCGAGAACAGAAAATTAAACTCATCATTCAAATTTCTGCTTTGCCGGGAATCAAACTCGAGACCCTTCGATTGGCAGTCCGGCATGGTAACCATTGCGCCACGCGAGTGCAGGCGCGGTCGCAACCTTCAATTTTGGGAGGGGGGGTCGCCAAGAAATTTTGGTGGGGGGTCACTAAGAAATTTGGGGGAAGAGGTGTCTCAAATTGGCTTGTTGTGCACGCATGAGTGAGGGATTTTGGGGGGGGTCATGCCTGTGACCCCCCCTGGGACCGCGCCTGCGCGAGTCGATAATTATTATTGTCTATTAAATAAGGTCGATACCAATAATATGTGGATGTAACCACCGCGCCGCGCCTCCATAATGCTCTACCACAATGAGTATAATATCAGCGCCAGTTCCAAAGCTCTCTAAGTTGTTAATTTTTTTATTAGATATTTTATTAAGTAAATATACTCGTAATTAATTATTTGAAATAATCTCCACCAATCCACTTTGTAATAGCGTTAATGGGTAACAACGACATCTATCGTATAGCGTATAAACTATATATATATCGACATATACCGAATTTGCAACAGATCCCTAATTAGATCTGAATATGAACATAGATGTCGGCAGTAGCCTCGTTTTGTTAAGGTTTTGTACATTTTGTATTGAGGATTTCTTTGAATATGTGGTGATATGTATGGTTTTTTAAAATATTTAGAGATGAAATCTAGCATAAGTGATTGAAAACTTGCTATCAGAATATTAAGAGATGTTAGTAATTATCGAAACTTGTGGTGTGACCGCTCGCATTAACTTTATTCTCTTACAAAAGTTACACACTGAAATTATTTATTCCTCCGTTGCTTTAATAAAGATTCCTTTGTTAGAATTTCTTTAATAGTTACAATATGCATATCAACCCGCATTGGAGCAGCGTGGTTAAGTAATCTCCAGGCCTCCCCAATAATGGGAAGCCCAGGAGAGGAGTGAGACGTTAAAAGGATGCAGCTATTTAGCTTGTATCGGTAATGGTCGCTTCAGTCATAGCCTATTCACGATTCTCAGCTCCAAGAAGAAGCTGAGCAATCGACCTCTTCTGTAGGGCTCAGGAGTCTTCTGTAGGGCTCAGGAGTCTTCTGTAAGACTCGGTGGCGGGGCTCGCGGTGCGCTTTATACCTGTAAGGGCTGTAGGCTAGCCGTTCTCGGCCAACGAAGCATTACCCTGATCACACAGATCTCTATTTAATATGGTCGACGATATTGATAAAAGTTCATCTTACGTTTGACCTCCCTATATCTTCGGAACCACAAATTATTTTATAATTTCGATTTCATTGTAAAGTATTAATTATGGTTTTCTAAACAGCTTTTAACAAAACTTTCATCTAAATCCACCAAAGCGCGATTCAATTTTATGCCGCGTATTGTTTAAATGGACATAACTTTGTTTATGGACCGATTGATGTGAAATACACACTTAATGTTACAATAATTCATTCCACAATATATAAGTAAATCTGCATTCAAAGAAGAGAAAAGAATTTGGTAGTAAAATTAGGGTTAATCATTCTAACCTTCACTTTCCAGCTTTTGAATCCTTTTTATTTGCTACCAAGGGATGATTTTTGAAAAAAGGTTACATAGGTGTCTTATTATTTTCAATAAAGATTACAAATACAAAATTTCAAGTGAAATACTTTTCCTCAAAAGATTCTATAAATCAAGTCTCAACAATCAGTTTTTAAAGAATTTCGAAAAAAATTGACACTTAAAGGGTGAATTTTGGAAAATGCTAAAATACGTATTTCTTTATTTTAGTCAAAAATATTTGTACTAAATATCAAGAAAATCTATTGAAAAAAACAAAGTTTTCCATACAAAATTTTATCCTTTATTTCATACCCATAAAGGATAATTTTGTTTATTTTCTATAGCCTATGTTAGCGAGGACCAATGTATATACAACGAAAAAAGTTTCATTAGAATCCGTCTATTAGTATTTGTGTGAAAGTCTGACAACAGACAGAAGATAAAAATTTCAAAACATATTTTTTTGGGTTCCGTTACTTATAAAATGACCTCTAGAAGTATTTTTTAAAATTTATTTGCAATGTACAGAACTGACCCTGCTTACAGTTTCATTATAAGTACTTTATCTTATAATTATAACATAGCAGAATGGCGCAGTGGAAGCGTGCTGGGCCCATAACCTGATGAAATGATACAAAGGCCAGTATAACTAAGTAAGAGTTTATTAAGAGATTTTATATTATAACACACTTTACTCAAGATGGACGACGTCGAGAGGGGAAGGGGAGAGCTCCTGTACGAATGCATTAGCACCGGAGTGCTGATTCATTGCGCAGAGTCAGCCAGCAGGCGTTCATTCATTTCATCATTCTTGAAATTGAAATGAAATGAAATGAAAATGAAATGAAATGAAAATATTTTATTTGCACAAATATGGGTGAAAAAGGTTTTACAAAATACTTAGAACTCCATATTTACCCCTTAGGGTGTACAAATTTTATTTAATAAATATTAAATAAGATAATTATTGACATTGACGTAACTTTTTTGTTTGTGAACCGATTTAATTACAACAAACCCTAAATGTTAATCCAAAAAAATACCAATACATTAGTGAAAACCGCATCCTTCTACGTTAAGCCGTTCCTGAGATTAGCGCGCACAAACGAACAGATAAACAGACAAACAGATAAACAGACGAACAGACAAACATACAATAATTCTAAAAATCATTGTTTTGGGTTCTATTACGCTAATAAATAGCCCTAGTGACAGTTTTTTTCAAATGTCTTCAATGTACAGAAACCGACTTGTTACAGATTTATTATATGTATACATATATAGATAGATATGTATAGAAGATAAGTTAAGGTTTATTTGGACCTAAATTCTGTACTGTAACGCAAACGCTCATGTTACATAAAAGTATACATTACACACTTATAGCCCCACAGTATGGTAATTAATGACGTGTGTCGTGGGTACCATGGACACATACAAAGATAGAAACAAAACACCAGACCGAGAACAGAAATTTAACTCATCATTCAAACTGCCTTGCCGGAATCGAACTAATAAGCCTAGAATATTAAGCCATTGTAATTTTTTTTGTCTTTGTTAAAAATATTTTAAGTATTATTATTTACGATCGGATTCGATCCGAAGTATAAATAAAAATGAATAAATAATTAAATAAACAAACAACTAAATAAATACATACTTAAAGAAATAAAATTTAAATTTTAAAAGGCGCATTATGGGATAAAATAAAAATAAAATTGATATAAATGTACATTTTTATAAATTGTGTTATAATTAAGAATCGCGCAGAGGCAGGCTACCGAGGGGGTTTTAGTGCGGTACAAGTCCCACTTAACCCGGTACCCTCTCCAAAAGTACTCCTCGCTGGGTACCTTTTGAAGGTTCCCCTTCGATACCAAAAAAGGCACTTATTGCCAAATTTAATTAGATTAGACAAAATAATATTTTATGTTAGGTATAAATTTTATAAAAATCTACAGATGGACAATAAACGTAGGCATTTTATAAACTAATAAAAAAATCGTGCAAAAGTAAAGTGGAAATATAGGGATTCCACACCTACATTATTTTATGCACTACCACAAAGGTCAAAAAAGCACACCCTGTACTATAGTTTTTGTTTTCGACGTCTACGGCGGATGTTTTACTTAGTAAAATGTGTTCCCTAATCCGGAATAAACTTAGGGTCAGAGAAAGTGTACTCGTGAAAGTGGAGTAAGAAAATATGGTAATCTATACATATAATAAATCTTAAAATAAAAAACGGTAAGTTCAAAAACTAAAAAAATAACCGACTGCGTTTCTGTGTGATTTGGAAATAAAAAACCCTCAAACAAGAAAGCATTTTCAACAATATTTGTAATACAAAAAAAATGAAACAGTTGGTATTTTTGGTATTTTAGGCTTCGTGATTTGAGAGCACATAAATATATAACGTAGGTAATAAGAACGTAATTTACACTGCAGTTACTCCAATCGACTAGACGGTAGAATTTAAGTATAGTTTAAATTGGAGGGAAGTCATTTTTCCTTGCAAAAATGTTTTATCCTCTTATCATGTTCTGACATTTAAGGGCTTTTAAGGCTTTTTAAGTGTACAAATTATTTATTAAAAA
Source organism: Pyrgus malvae (assembly GCA_911387765.1). Taxonomy (NCBI): domain Eukaryota; kingdom Metazoa; phylum Arthropoda; class Insecta; order Lepidoptera; family Hesperiidae; genus Pyrgus; species Pyrgus malvae. Next base: position 11,497,476 of record OU426954.1, on the reverse strand, counting down.
AAGAGAATATGGTTGTAAATTTGATGTCACTTATGAGTGCTTTAATATGATGTATTTATTTTAAACTTATATTGGATGACCGCTTAACTTAAATAAGCCTAAGAATTCGTATTTTACGTCGAATTAAATGACAAAATTTCTATACCTGTCCTACAAGTGTCTGACACAGCATTAGGAAGATGCGGAGCTCCGTGCTGGCGCTGTAGGTGCGGTGTGCCCACAGTCGGTGAGCACCTGTCGTCACTCCCAGCACCGCGAATGATGTCAGCACTACCACTGAAAGTAATCGCTTTACTCATTTACCACAAAATAAAAAAGTAGAACTAAACGCTGATATATTAAGGGATTTATAAAAAAATTGAGCATTTCTCAAGGTGATGAATTATATAAAAAATTAGCTGACCTCGCGAACTCCGTATCGCCTTAAAATGTTTAGGGTGGGCCACCCTTATTTATCACTTAGGGGGATGAAAAATAGATGTTGGCCGATTCTCAGACCTACTCAATATGCTCACGAAATTTCATGAGAATCGGTCAAGCCGTTTCCAAGGAGTACGAGAACGAACATTGTGACACGAGAATTTTATATATAAGATAATCTACACAAATGGCCAGTTAAGTGCAGCATAAACTTTCATGTTTCCCTTATCATTTCAAAATGGTAGATACCATGATTAGAACTTGTTTATAGCTAACTGTTTGATATTTTAATTTTGTAAGTGTTTATCTTAGATGACCAAGAGCTTTTTCAGGCATGAATCGGCGACTGTGCTTCCATCGCTGCATTGATGCAACTGCGGTTCGAGTGTGAAAACACCTGAATTAGAGTAGTCACGCGTGTGGTTTATTGAGTTTATTGAGGTTGATAATTCATGACAAAACTCCAGTCAGTCGGTTAGCCATGCAAGACATAACCATATCTGTAATCTTTCGTCTTACTCTTACCAAAAATACACATGAAAACAAGAAATAATGTAATTTAAGTTATAGGTGCAAAGGTTCTTACGTAGGAGGATTGTTAATAATTTTGCTTCGACAAACAGAAGCCATATTCCATACAATGACAGAAGGTGTATGTGGATGAAGAAGAGCACGCTGGGCCAGTTAGCTTCCCGGGATTTGCTCAACTTTGGCACATCGCTAGTGCCAGCGTCGCCCGCTGACTCGTTTATTTGAACCATACCTGAAACCAACAAATTAAAAGGCTTAAAAAAACAAACAAATTAGGTAAAAGGCTTAACAAGGTTGCTAGGTTAAAAATATTGAAGCGCGCATGACCCGGCGGTTAGCGTAGAACGCAAAAAATCTATGCAACTAAGCCAAACGGGCGCGGTCAGGTTTGAGATGGGTGACCGCTAGTGTCAAAAAAATTCATGCGCGTTTCCCTTTCCGTGCTTCGGAGGGCACGTTAAGCCGTCGGTCCCGGTTGATGTCGATAGATAACAGTCGATAAATCTTGTCGGAGGCCTTATGGGCGGTTTGAAAACATCCGACTGCGGGTTGATCACTAACCCGCATCTCCACCAACCCGCATTGGAGCAGCGTGGTGGAGTAAGCTCCAGGCCTGCCCAATAAAGGGGAGAGACTCGTGCCCAGCAGTGGGACCCTTTTTGCGTCCCACTGCTGGGCACACTCATTTTTTATTACAGTGCAAAAAGGTTGCACTGTAATAAAAAAAGTATAATGGGTTTTTTATTACTTTTTACACAAATAAAAATGTCAATTGATTATAAATTATTTGTGATATCACAAATCACTTTCTCAAACATGTGCGTGTATGAGAGAGATGACTTTTTGACATTTCATTAAAATATTACAGCTAGGTATCTTAATTGTTTTGGTAGAAGATATAATGATAACCATGAGGAGGTTAGTTTAATATGTCACTTGCACTGTGAGTATGCACATTATATTTAATTACTCGTACGTTAAATAAATTCATTCTGGTGTATCCAGAGTTCTGGAGTAATACATAAGTAAGACGATTAATGCATCACTGCAACTTTCATAAGTTGAACTTTAGAGTTCTTTCTCGGGCGAGATAAACTTTATGAGCTACTAAAGATCTTGTTTTTTTGTCATTCAAATACCTACGTATAGTTATTTATTTTTAGTACAAAAGTCAGTTAGGTCCCTTAGATTTAAATTAAATTTTCAATACTTGAATAAATTAAAAAGACACTACAAACCCCTTATCCCACACTACGGTTTTCTGTGTTGTGTGTACTATGGAGACACACACAGACATTTACACAAACATCCATACTAGAACAGACTATAACAGAAGTAGAAATTCATCATGCAAATTTCAGCTTTGTCGGGAATCGAACCAAGGCCCATTGAACGGCAGTGCATAGGAACGACTGCGCCGAGTTGGTCTTATAACTTTCCGAATTGGAGCAACAAGTAAGTAAACTGGTTGCAGCCGAAAAATTTATACCTACTAAATGTTATAATAAATGCGAGTTTGGATGTTAGTATGTCTGGGACATTTTCATATAAACTATAATGACCCGAGCGAAGCCGGGCCGGACCACTAGTATATACCTGTAGCTAAGTATGGCTGCAACTCTTTTTACGTCCCACTGCTGGGCACGGGTCTCTTCCCACTGTTGTTGGGGAGGCCTGGAGCTTACTCCACCACGCTGCTCTAATGCGGTTGGTGGAAATGCGGGTTAGTGGCCAACCCGCTGTCGGATGTTTTTAAACCGCCCATAAGGCCTCCGACGAGGTTTAAAGACTGTCGTCTATCGACAACAACCGCGACCGACGGCTTAACCTGCCCTCCAAAGCACGGAAACGTGCATGAAATTTTTTGCCACTAGCGGTCACCCATCTCACACCTGATCGCGCCCGTTTGGCTTAGATGCATAGATCGTTTGCGTTCTACGCTAACCGCCGAGCCATGCGAACTTCAGCTAAGCGTAGCTTAGTAGGTATATTTGAAAGAAAAGTAAGAAATGAAATGAAATGAAATGGAATGGAATGGAATGGAATGGAATGGAATGGAATGGAATGAAATGAAATGAAATGAAATGAAATGAAATGAAATGGAATGAAATGGAATGGAATGGAATGGAATGGAATGGAATGAAATGAAATGAAATGAAATGAAATGAAATGAAATGAAATGTAATGAAATGAAATGAAATGAAATGAAATGAAATGAAATGAAATGAAATGAAATGAAATGAAATGAAATGAAATGAAATGAAATGAAATGAAATGAAATGAAATGAAATGAAATATTATTTATTCACTGTACGGTTCCTTTACAAACTCTTAGTGAACGTTTTTTTTTGTTCTGTCTGCACTGGGTGCGCTTAGGCAATGCTAAGCTGAAGAAAAGAGCAGACGGAGAAAAACTTCAGTCCTGTTTTAAAATATGGGGTATACAATAGCTTTCTTACAGAGTAGCTATAGCTAAGAGTAGTATATACTTTATGTAATATTATATTTATTTATATTTATCGTTACAACTTTCCTTACAGGTTCTCTTACCTAGTGCGATAGAGTAGCCTTATATCTATAGTCCGGCCAACGAGACGAGATAAAGAATGTAAACAAACGGACCGTTACCAAGTTACTATTGCGAGAGCGAGCAATTATTATCTCTGTCGTTATCACACGTATGCAGTAATGGCGTCAGTTAGTCAACGACAGCTTTTGTTGCCTGTTTCGTGGTACAGGAAAGCAGTAAGTACCACAGTTGTCAACATTTGGTCGCGTTTTGACGGGAAGTCGAAAAATACATTATGTTGTGCTCTTGTTTTATTTTCATGTTATTGGTATAATTTTGAGTAATATTGGATAAATTTGATGGCATTTGGTTCGATATAGGTTAATTACAGTGCATGAGTGTTGTGAAATAAAATAACAGTGCGAAAATATGTTTATACAGCTTGCCTCCAAAATTCCATTGGTCACGTTCTGGTAAAAAAAGCCATCGCTTTACTTAAATGTATGACTGACTTGACTGACTGATTACTGACGACTTACTGACTTTACCTATTATTACTCGTCCAGTTATAACGAAACTGGCAAAAACGTGATGTAAATATTGTTACGCCCTATGGGTAATAAAATACCGATTGCAACGTAGAAGTTGTTTATTGTCTCCTTATACAAAAATCCACTCAACAGAATCCAAATCATCAAGCACAATCACTATAGTCAAATATCTTCGCTGTAGTCGTTGAAATAATTCTTCCTTGTTGCTTGGAGTGATCGCTTTGATTTCACTTCCGGAACTAAACTATGTCCTGTCGCGGCCCGGTGCATGCCTTACATTCTTACATACGGCTACCCACGGTTCTCTAGAATTTTCCCGAACTACCTAATACAATAGGCCCGTCCCGTCCCGAACCTTCATTTATGTTACTAACGCAATTATAGTTATGTACAGTCATAAATAATAGCCGCGGCCCGCGATGTAGACAACCTATACATGTACGCATGTATTAATCCTTATCTAAATAAAAACGTTAATTAGCTTCGTCAATTCAGATTAAAATTGTACAAAATGTAATCAAATAAATACTTGAGAAGATGATATTTTGTTTTACCATAAATCATAACATCCCCCGGCGGGCATTCTCATCGCGCATCTATTTTTTGCCTTTAGTACTTAAAATGGGTTTTTGTAAATTAAATTTTAATGTATATCACTTAATCGCTCGAGCGAAGTTGGGCCGGGTCGCTAGTATATGCTATGTATATAATTTATTCAAATAAAAATGTTATGAACCCCTGAAACTTTGTTTACATTTTTTATCACGTCTCGTTGGCCGGACTATAAACAATTATAACTTAAAAATTAAATATTTACGAATAACACAATAAATAAAGCATCACCTTTATGAATTCGCCCCAAAGGCAACAATAAACGTCAATTCGTGAGTGTACCTCATTAATCGTAATGCGTATCGCTCGCGTTAGAGGCGCCTTGGCCAATAGGATATGTGATTACTTACCTTTTTTTTTAAATTATACAACAATTTTTAAAGTAGTTAAACTAAACTACTAGATAAACGTTATACAGCTTCTACAGGTATATAATGACAGCTCCCTGTATAGAACTTCATACCATATATCACAGTAAATCAGCAAGAAGTCTTACACAATCAGAATAAAATTAAAATATTTTTGAGCAATAAGTGCAAATTACAAATTTAATACGACACATACGAATCTTTTTTTTCAACCTTTTTTTGGGTGTACCTACTGTGCTGCTGAGCACAGGTCTCCTCTCACAAGTGAGAGGGATTTAGGCCATAGTCCACTACACTGGCCAAGTGCAGATTGCTGCACAGCATGCCTTCGAGAAATTATGAATTTTTTTCAGGCATATACGGCGATGGAGAACATCGTAATCAATTAAATATCACGATATTTTCCATCGCCGTGGAGCAGCGATAAATGCGCACATTACAAATTTCTTTGTCAGAGGTGCGCGCCGAGGAATTGAACCCGGTATCGGTCGCGTTAGAGACAGCAGTTTCTTACCACTAGGCCACCGATGCTCCCATACGAACCTACTTTTACCAAAATGATCGATAATATTATTACAGTGTTCACAGTAAGTTACGTCACGAACATATCACATTCAAGCTGCATAGGTCAAGTTAGGTATGTTATAACCTACTAACCTATAATGCGTAAATTAAATAATTTCAGTCTAACTAGTTTTAATTCATCCATAATTTTAATTAATAAAAATGTTTTCTACATTTTTTTTATAGTTAGGTAGATATTTTTCAAACCTATTGTTTTTCGTAAAAATGCTTAAGTATGATAACTTGATAACGTTTAGTTAGCTGATATAGATATTTGAAGAAATAATATAAATTTATAAGAGTAATATTACGTATACATATTGATATATACCTATATATATTAGAACGTTTGTGGGGGCAACGGCTGGGACTTACAATCAAGTTGGCTATTTGGTTACCTAAAGATTTTTGTTTAATTAAAATAAATTAAGTTAATGCCTTGCTGTTACAATTAAGGCATCGTATAGACTAGAAGCGATGAAATGGGCAATATTTTAGTAATAAGACTAAAGAAATGTGAGTCTTCACGGGACGCCGGGCAGATGTGAAGCTTTTATTTTCTTCAAATTGCCAGCGTCAAGTATAATTTTTGTATCACGTTTTTGCCAGTTTCGGTGAAACTGGACGAGTAAATAAGTAAAGTCAGTAAGTCGTCAGTAATCAGTCAGTCAAGTCAGTCAGACATTCAAGTAAAGCGATGGTTTCTTTACTAGAACGTGAACAAAGGAATTTTGGAGACAAGCCGAAAAAACATATTTTGCACTTATATTTTAATTTAAAACACTCGTGCACTATAATTAACCTATATCGAACAAAATGCCATCAAATTTATCCGATATAACTCAAAAATAAGTAAAAATAAAACAAGAGCAGAGTCTTTTTCTACTTCCCGCAAAACTCTGATGTGAAGCTGTCAAATTATTTTTAATTAATATTATGCATTAGCTTTCCATCCGTGGCTTCGCCCGTCTGGATTTCGGTTATCAATTCATGTTAAGTTTTATCTCCTATTTCTTCCCTAAGTAGTTCGAAATGTCAAATACTCTTGAAGAAACACTTATTTATTTCATGTTCAGTGCCTGAATACATTTTTTTTATTTCCGACGATGACAAAACTTCATACTAATTTTCATCCCTTATTTGAAACCCTTTCAGCCTATTTTCGATAAAAACTATCCTATGTCCTTTTCCAAGTGCACTCTATCAGTTTAGTAATTTCATTAATATTGGCACGTTGGTTTAAGCGTTAAAACGTAACAAACATTTACAGTGTTACATATTTTACTACGTAGGTTCTATAAGTATTTTGACAAGTCACGTCGCCACGCCAAAAACCAACTTTTAGTTTTAATTTAGGCCATATATTTATACTAGAAATAAGTATTTGAGTAACGTTAAGAATTACCTGCTAAGAAAATAGTTTAAGGTTGAAATCGTAAAAAAACTAATATTGCGCGCACGCACACTGTGCAGTATGATTTAAGACAAAGACAAAGAACTTTATTTGAACAAATATGGGTGTTTACAAAAGTTGTTAATACATATTTAGTACGCCATATTTACTTTCATGAGGTATACAAATATTTCGAAGATAAAAAAAACCTAAATATAACACAATTTATAAAAAATGTACGTTGTATACATTTATATCACGAAGTTTCCACCATTCGGTATTTATTCAATATTTTATTCTGAGACCAATACAAAGGAATTATGAAACTTCTGTTCTAAGAAATGAAAATAACTAAAATAAATAGGTACTTCAATTGCAATAATGCAAAACTCATGCAAAACTTTATGTCATCACTAATTATTAATTAACGATTATACGACAATAATTATTTTACATACATACCTAAATTAATTCTCGTACGAATATTCAGAACACTATAATCTTTGCTCGCATTAACTTTGTTATTCCGGTCACTAATAAGAGTGGTAAGTTAAAAAAAATGTGCTTCACTCCGCTGACATTTGACCTACAATCAGTTGCATTGACTTTCACAATCGCGTGCGCACTGTCTGCAGGATATACACCCACTGGTAATTGGCATCATCTTGCATGTACGGAGCCTGCACGCAACGGCTAATAGTAGGAGAGCTCATAACGAATTTAATGAACATGCTTTAGGCTTAAAATGATTAAAATAGGTATTTTATTAACGCGCAAATCTAGAAGCTCTAGCTAAACTTAAAACCTGTAAAACAGTCTGGGATTTATTCGATTACATAAATTCGGAAATAGATATTTAAAAAAAACTTGCCCAAAACATTTTTTTCGGTAAATTTTTATGCAAATGTCCAAACGCTGAGCCAGACTCAAGGTTCTAGAAATGCATGTTAATAAAATAGGTTGTTTTTATTATTTCAACGTGCCTAATATATGTTCTTAAAATTCGTCATGAGCTCTTGGGCTATAAACATGATTATGTGGTTGGCAGAAATAACAAGTTATTACTTAAACAGTCCGTTTTGCAACCTTGCATCACAGTCTAAAAACCCATACTTGCATCATGCATTTGAAACACCATATTTTGAATACGATACCACACTTTCAAAAAAGGTTTTGCATTTTTACCGACTTCTAAAAAGAGAAGGTACTGTATTCGGCTGTCAGGTATGTCATGTATTTTTTTATGTATGTTCTCCGATGATTACCGACTTCCAAAACGTGAAGGTACTGTATTCGGCTGTATCTATTTTTTTATGGACGAGTATATTGTTCACCGATTTTTACCGTCTTACAAAACGAAGTGGTGATTTATTCGGCTGGATGTATTTTTTTATGTACGAGTATGTTCACCGATTATTACCGACTTACAAAACGAGGAGGTACTGTATTCGGCTGAATGTATTTTTTATGAATGTTCACCGATTACTCCACCGTTTATGCATGGATTTTCAAAAATTTGTTTTGTTCGTATGCATAAATTCCCGAGGTGGTCCCTTTGTCACTAAGTTAGGATCTGATGATCTAGACACGCGGCAGCGTGTCAAGCCAAGTTCAAGCAAAGGAACTGTCTAGCCAGCGCCAAGAGTAATATTACACGAACCACTTGGTGCCACTTTTGACCCTTCTATAACTCAAAACCTATTTAACGGAAACACATAAAACTACGTGTGTTTAATTATATCTACAAGGACATCTAGAAGCCCAAATTTCATGGAGCTAGCTCAAACGGTTATAAAGATATGAAGGTCAAAAAATCGTAAATTTTAGCACTGACTGATTGACATATAGTACCTAAACCTAACTTCCAGATGACCTAGAAGGGTGAAATTTGGAATCCAGCTCGGTAATCATGTATAAGCGTAGGAAAAAATCTAAAAATAGAAAAAAGTCAAAAAATATATATCCCATATAAAAAAAGTTTTTTAATTGTAGCGTTGGAACCGTTACAAGAAGATATTTTAAACTATCCCAATATATGTATTATATATATAATATGCGCATCATACATTCAAGAAAATGTAGACAATAGCATAAAAAAGAAAACCACGCAGCGGAAACGCAAGTAAAAAAAAGCTTTTTAATTGTAGCGTTGGAACCGTTACAAGAAGATATTTTAAACTATCCCAATATATGTATTATATATATAATATGCGCATCATATATTCAAGAAAATGTAGACAAAAGCATAAAAAAGAAAACCACGCAGCGGAAACGCAAGCAAATAAAAGCTTTTTAATTGTAGCATTGGAACCGTTACAAGAAGATATTTGAAACTATTCCAATATATGTATTATTTATTATTATTTCCTTTTTTACATTTATGTTTTTGGTAGGATGCTTATATTCCCGAGGTGGTCACGTTGCCACTAAGTTAGGATCTGATGATTGGATCCCAGAGAAATCCAAGGGAATTCTCAAATTTTATAGGCACGTATACAATAATTTTCTTATACTTTCTGAAGCATAAGAGATATTTGTGCATAGTAATTATCATCTCATGTTGCTAAGCTGATGATGGAAGGTACTGCGACGGTTAGGAGTTGAGAGCAAATTCTTTGTTCGAAATCTTACATTTACCAGGTGGTCCACTTGTCACCAAGTCAAAGTCTGATGATGGGAGGCTAGGGAAATCGAGGGAAACACTGAAACTTTATTGGCACACACAATTAAGTTTTTAACCAAAAATGGAATCGATTTTAAACGGAAAAAAATAAAATTGTTCAGTAGGTATCTATCTACTTCTCCTTGCTTATGGTCATGATTCTTAAAACTATTTTTGGAGTCGGGCCCTTAGTAAAATATCTTGTCTTAGTAAATATAGTGTACCTTTCGTTCTGAATGCGCACCAACTCCAAAAATAGTTTTAAGAGTCATGACCAAGCAAGAAGAAAAAGGTACTGAACAATATTTTACCGTTTGAAGAAACTTTTTCAGACATTGTCTTTGCTGTAGATATCAAAAGTTCTGAGGAAAATTCCACTTCACTTTTTGAAAGCTTTTCTTGATAAAAAATATTAAGATTACCTACACCTTTTTTTTGGTATCCGGGAGGAAACCTTCAAAAGGTACCCAGCGCCTTGGGAGAGGTTAACGGATTATGTGGGATTTGACCTTCGGTGGCCTACCTCTGCGCTTGGGAGGACTCCGGGATCTCCATTAGAACGCACCGGTGTCCCCCACGCGCGGTGCCCCAGAACGGGCCCATCTTCGGAAGAGCAGATGTGCTCTCCTGCACCTTCAGGTGATCACGGTAGCATGCGGCCACGCACACACCGCCGTCCCTCCCGGGGCTGTTGGGTAGTCGGGTCAAGCTCCCACTCTCACCGTCCGCAACCCCGGAAGCCCCCTTTTAGGCCCCTCTTACGATCAGGCAGTGGATACCGTAGCTCTATTCTTAGTCCCGAAGCTACAGGGACACCTATATCACCCTCTGTTCATGACTTTGGGTTCTAAGCTAGAGCTAAATATACAGACTAATGACCCGTCCTACTATTGTTTTGTATGTAAAGTAAACGAAAACTTTTCATATTGATGTCATTAAATGAAAGTTTCTCACATATATCCCCACAGTAGGATAGATATACCCTGTGTCGTAGGTACACACAAAGAAATTGAAAATTGAAACTAGTTATTTCAAGCTCTGCTTCGATGGGAATCGAACCCGGGATATCCTGGGATGTCGGAAGTCCGGCATTTATACCGTTGCGCTACACAGCTTGTCAACAATGCTAATCATTTAGTAAAAATTATATATTCTTAGTTCAATTGGATCATATTTCGCATTACTTACCGGTATTGGCGACGACGCCACGTCATAATTTATTAACAAGAATAAATTGAGCAAGTCATTTTTGCTTAAGTAATGGTTTTAATACTGACCAACTAACATTATTTTTATTATGCTACTAATTAAATAAACAATAAAAAATTGAAATAAATTGCATTGGAGCAGGGGCAGCGCAGTGGAGATCCAAAAAGGGTTTAAATGGTTAAAGCAAATACTTAATATTTATTATTTTAATATGATAAAAATACCCTTCTCATACTTCAAATATAGTATAAGCTAAGGACTCAAACTTTTGCCTAGAAACACTTTTGATCGAAATAAATTCCACCTTAGATTACCACGTTTAAATTAATTTAAAATCATTAGTTACATTCTGCTTATTTTCCAGTTTACTACAGGGCAGTTTTAAACATGAAAAGCGCTTGCTGGCCACATTTATTGATAGGTGTTTCGATTTTCCGTGCTGCTGACCACGTCATATCATACTGAACAAATTTTTGAATAAAAACATAACTCGCTGTCTAGTGTGACCTTAGCTTTATGCCTTAGTGGAGACAGAAATGCATTAGTGTCGTGTTCTCTCTAACCATTTAATCTTGTGTTTTATCACCACTACTCAATAGTACCTATTACCGTCGAAAATCGCAATAGAACAGACAGAGATTGACATCTTCTTGACAGAGATTGCATGCAAACTTTTTTTCGTACCATTGCTAGAATTGAATTGTAAACAATAAACAACCTGTTTATGTAATACTTAAACGACCCTTTACCTGCATGAGGTATGCAAATATAAACTTATAGTCATTACCTAAAGCCTCTACAACTTTGTAAATGTGAAAAAATTAAGATCTTTGAGCAGGGATCAAGAGGTCGAACGACCATTGTATGTAAATTATGATTCCTTCGTGAAGCTATATAATCGTACGAATCGTAAATGCTAATAGCAGTGGTGCTGTTATGTAGAATTTTGTTATCGTGATAGTGATATCATTTTTTTACGTTTGGCGCGGTAGTCGTCACGTCGATTTAACGGTCAATATATGTTACATTGAGTCCTGTGTGTTAGAGTTACGCATGACTATAATCGTAATTTTTTGTCAAATAAGTTATATATTACTAGTGGCCGCCCGCGACTTCGTCCGCGTGGACTTTGGTATTAGTCATAGAATGATGTTAGGTATACCTATAGCCTAAAGCCCTCTGGTGGCTCCCCTGGGGTCGCCCGTGTCCATAGGCGTCGGTGATCGCTTAACACCACGCGGCTCGTCTGCCTTTAAAAATAAATAATGTAGTTTAAAAAACTGAAAACACGCTTTTGTGAAAATATGAACTAAAAAGTAAAAAAATAAGAAGAAAATGTATTTTACTGCAAAAAAAGCGTGGGGTGATTTTTAAGATACTATTGACACCATGCACCCCACGCTACTTAAACTACATTATTTATTTTAATTTTTTTTGTTGGATTTTTATTCTCATATTATTGCATTGTCATCGGCCCTTGACCCCTGTGCAAAATTTTCAAGTTAATCAGACGCTTAGACGTGTTAAAAATATAAAACTTTATATTTGTTTCATTAAGTACCTTAGGCCACGAACTTATTAGCCGCCCCTCGTATATTTTTTTTATCCTGATGATCCTAAAACATTTCCATCATACACATTACATAATATGTGTAACTCTAGCGGTTTTGGCAGCGCACGCCAGAATAGCTTGCAGATGGTAGATATTTTCCTACTTACTTGACACTTATCGTTATATTTTGGACAATTCACACAATATCCTTATAAATTGTAGCCTTTGTGTTATTCTGATGTATAAGCTATATTATTGTAAAGATTCATTTAAATCCATTCAGTAGGTAGTTTTTACGTGAAAGAGTAACAAACATTCATACTTACAAACTTTCGCGTTTATAATATTAGTAGGATTAGAAGGATTTTCCAGATCATTTGAGAAATTTCTGGAACTTTTTCGAATATTCTCAATGAATTAAAACAGTTTGCAATTATTTTAAAAATATCCAGATGATTCGAGAAATTTCTGGAAATTTCTTGAACATTCTCAATAAAATTAAAATAGTTTGCTAGATCATCCCAAAAATTTTGAGATCCACCCAGAAGTTTCTATTGGGTAGAAAAGGACAGATATTTTTTTTCAGATTTTTGCCTCCCACAACCACCCACTTCCACCCACCACAACAAAACTCCCTCACTATCATCTACGTACTAAGGGGTATTTACCACCCCAACGGGAAGTTGATTGGAGTTAATGATAATAGAGAAAACCGTGTCTTTACGTACAAAAAACCCTTTACTTTTTATATATAATATTAAGATTAAGATTAAGATGTCCCTTGAACTTTTTTCAATAAATAATTTGAGTAAGAAGTTTAAATTAAGTTATCTCTCGTGATACCACGACATTCCTAATACATACAAATACGAAGTCCAGAGTCCGTACTATTCAACTGTTTACAAGAATTCGATTAAATTTTATCAAAGGTGTTTACGTGTGACGTCGTATTAAAAGAAAATCGCTTTATTTTCTTTTAATACACAGAAGAATCTTTTAAAACACAGAGCGTTTTATCAATACTTGTTAATTAACATTTTAACAAACAACATGCGTAACTGAGTTTACTTGGATCTGATTCGGAATTTGATTTGTATTCTCTTTGATGCTTTGATGAGTTTGGAACGAATATACTGTGTAAGAGCGATAACAGACAAACTATACGCTCATAAAATCTCTATGTATTTTAATTGCTCTTTTAAGGCGGTGTAGTCGTGAGCCGGTGGGTGGCTGCGATAGACACCACTACACTGGGACTCTATCTAAGCCCCGAAATCTGAAGATTTGCATATTTTTCAGGACATATTTTACCCCTTTCTGACCTCCTTATTTGTCATACATTTTACATACATTTTATTTATTTATGTGAAACGCCTTAAAACTAAGATTCACAAAGGGTGCCTATTGGCCTAAATGCCTGTTGGCATTGTCTCCATGATCATTTTGTATACATGATGACTCTATAGTAAAGTTATCGAAAGAGTGGCGCTATTTAGAATATAATACCTATTTTTCATAATCCTTAAACTTTTACAAAATTGTCGCAGAATAATTAACACTTAACTTCGGACGATATCACATAGAGTAGGGTCAAACCAAAACACCGAAATAAACCCGTGTACCTACGTGCGTGGTGTTTTATGAATGCTAATGCGTTTCGGAAAACGCGCTTACACCCGCACTAGTTTTTGCACCTGAAAATGTCAAATCTTTCCCATTCGCGCATACACACGCCTCCAAAAACAATTTTACGAGCCCATAACACGCTGGTCTGAAAACGCTCTTACGTTTCAATTTACGATTAGGTACCCTAATTAAAAACTGTTTAAGATCAGAGGCCTTACTTCCGAAACCGTAGTCAATTTAATTCAATTTTCTATTTTGATCTTTATTCGAATTCGATTTCAAACCGGCACTGCCGTAAAAATTGAATCGAGGATCAAGAGCAAAGTACTTTCGAATGTTAATTATAAGTAGGTACCGGTTTCCAGTTGCTTACATCATAAGACATGTGCATGTGTTTTAACGAAACTTTGTTTTATTTATAAAATTTTAACTTTGCTTTGCTGTGTGAGGATGGCAAAGCTTAGCTACAGTTTTATGATCATTTCCTAAAAAGCTTTGTTCTACGGAAGCGATAATCAGTCACTATACGACATTTTACGGTATTATCTATTTTATAATAATACTAGCGGCCGCCCGCGACTTACTCTGCGTGGACTTTAGTTTTAAATTTTTTATAAAATAAAGGTAACCTAACTTACTCCTTATTACATCAGCCAGTGAAAGTCCCTTCAAAATCGATCCAGCCGTTTTAGAGATAAGCCGTAACAAACAGACAGACAGATACACAGAGAGATAGACCGACAGACAGACAAATATTCAAAAAAATGTTATTTTGGTATATGTACCGTAAATATATTCATATGCATGTAGTAAAAGGCGGTTATCTTAATTTTAAAAACAGGCACTCAAATTATATTAATTATTTGTATTTGTATTGTATATTTATTTGTGTAGAATATAATTTGGAGGTTCACATTAAGAGCGTGAAAGTACCGTACCGTCCCTGAATCCACTTCTGATGTAAAGCCATCACAATAGTATTGTGTTTCGGTGGACAAATGTAGTTGTTGGCCAGACTTACATAAGGCGACCATCAGCCGTTGTGGCGGAACTGCATACGAGCTTAGACTACCACTAACATCACGTGGCCTGCATGATGGTGATGGTATTTGTTACAGCAGTTTTAAATGAAATCTTTAAAAGCATTTGGCAGCAATGCCAAAGACAGCGACAATATTCAAAGCTTTCTCGCTTATTAAATCATTTCCACAGTGAGGATCAGTAATGTATTTTTTGTTGAGAATGCAGATTTATAGAGCTACGAAATCCTCAACATGCACTGCAAACATTTCTGTTTTAGGACAAAAAATAAGGAAGTGATCAAATTACTCTCGATAAAAATACAAAATACATAAAGTGGCCGCCGCGGTAGCTGTGACGTCACGACGACGGTTTGCTGCCAACAACAAAAGTAGTAAGGTGCGCAGTGTTGTTAATGTTGACTTTTAATCAAATAAATGGCTGATTGGTGTCTCATTAACCTTCTTAACTATGTATTAATATTTTATAGTGCCGAAATTTACAAACATGACCATAACAATGCCCGAAAAAAGTACTGTAAGTGCCGAGAGACCTTCGTAAAAAGATTTCAGTTGTAGAAAGAGATGACAAAACTACAGCCGCTGCCCAGATTACAAGATTTTGCTGTAAAGATAATTTAATGTACAATCCATCCATCAGCAACTCCGCGGATATAAGCTACTTAATATTCGTCTCTACATCCGGTCCTGCGCCCTCTGAATCCAGTGGCTTCCCCCTGTCTTCTTCAGGTAGTCAGTCCATCTGGTTACGCCTGTACTCGTTTTGCGTGGTCGCCATTCGAGGACATTTCTTCCCCATAGGTTATTGTCCTTCTAACTATATAAATGGCTATTGAAAAGGCTAACGGTATTCAACGATTACTGTTTTGATATCATGAGTAAAAGGTTGTGTACAAGGGACTTGTGAACGAGAGGTCCGAGACCACCCATTTACTCGTATTCTTATGTCATCTAAAATAAAGTGAATAGTAGTTTTATTGAATTTTCTATAATTGTATTGAGCCTCATTGTAATAAATGAAACGTTTTATATTAGTTCATGTGAATAACATTTTGCAACGATGTTTGTTTACTTTGCTATTAATAGGTAATCTTATTAGATTTCGATTTTGCAATATCATTTTTGTTTTACTTACTGCTTACATTAATAACGAGGTCGGTTGCAAATTCTCGTATTTTTAGTAGTTATTTAGCTTTTTGGTTTAATATAACGACGTAACATCTTTGAATTTTAAAACCCTTTGGTCAAAATACAATAATATCGGGAATAAACAAATTTTTGTTTGGACCTTATAATAAAGAGAAACAATAAAGTTTAAGTTCATTGAATAATTGGGAAAACCGGAACCGGAAAGGATCCGGGTTGGTATTCCTTATCTGAATTGTTGTATTGTATAACATACATATTATATTATTTTCATTAATCATTAATTTATTTTGGGATAAACTTCCGAAAAGGGATAACCGAATTTCGTCATGAAATTTGGCATAGACATTCCTTTTAGGCGTCTAAGAGTCCCCTTAAAAGGATTTTTGGCGACTCGCAATATTTTCCGAAATATTGAATTTTTTCATTACGCTGTTTAGCACGGTCCAGTATATCTATATGTATAACTCGCTACGCGCTTCGGCTCCCCACTGCACTCTCCAGTGATCCCCACTTTGAGTGAGACAATGGCTGATCATTTATGCGAGTTTATATGGCGTCGTCGTGTAAAAAAATTTAAAAAAATTTCGTTCAATGAATTACTACAAAATATTAAGAGTGTCTATCCGGGAAAATAAAAGAATAACCGAGTGGGTGTGGGCTAACGGCGCTTCGCGTCTATTTGGAAAAATAAAACAACAGTCGGGTGGGTATGGTAGCGCCGGTAGCCGTTACTTAAAAAAAAACCCCGGGTTTGAATCATAGAGCGTTTGAATCATATAGGGTTTAAATCGTAGAGAGGCCACCATATACATGTACCATGTACATATGTATAGGTGTGCGTATATAAAGGTATACATATGCATATAAATATGTATATACATATGTATAAATAACGCCTGTAGCGCTGCGACAAATATATATAGATATACCAGGGCGTGTTAAACAGCGTACTCAAAAAATTGAATATTTCGGAAAATATTGCGAATCGCCAAAAATCCTTTTAAGGGCACTCTTAGATACCCAAATGGAATGTCCGTGCCAAATTTCGTGACGAAATTCGGTTTTCCCTTTTCGGAAGTACACCCTTATTTTGTATCTACAAATATAATCATTGTTATAAGTAGCCATGTCTATGCCTGGAAACATATTCAATATTAATTAATTAATACAATACTTTATTATTTTTATGATATCTATCGGCCGCTCATATTATATCGATCCTATTGAACGCAGAAAAATCGAAATGTGCATAATTACATAATAACAGTATTTTAACACTTTTATAGTGGTAGAAATTCAATGACAGGTCGACAATTTTGCGTCACAGAAATGGCTGACCTTTTCACAATGAGTAATTATAATATTTGAAGTTCTTACCTCAGTTGTGGTTGTAAAGTTCGAAAGGCTCGAAAGTGTTTCAAAGCTTTTCACAAATAATAATATTTGAAGATTCTCACCCCCGTTAGGGCTGTGTGACAGTATGGAGTAGTTCGCTACCAACTTTTGTGCTGACCGTTATAACAATGACTGAGCGGAACGCGCTGTTCTTGGATCATTATTAATTCATGAGGAACCATTACAGTGGGCTTGCGAACAGTTTCAGTTTCCCGCGATGACGATGCGTTTTATACCCATTATTTATCGATTTTAAGTTTTTTGGCGCTTAGCTGTCAATAGAATTAATCCCGATTCAAAACAAATAGTCGTTTATTTTAATTTTACAATTAATGTTAAAACAAATATTCAAAAGAAACACAATATTATTATTTGGGAAAGAGGTTGGTGAACATCACATAACTAGAGAAGTTATTCAAGGCTTTCTGAAAGGAGGAGAGAAATGATATTTATTTCACATTCGGAATACAAAATATACACTTAATTTTTCACGGTCATCGCCTTAAGTAACCCGGGCCGGGCCGGGCCGGGTTAAATGTTAAGAGAGCTGAAAGAAAAAAAAAACAACGGATTGCACTCTGGGAGTGCCGACAGAAGTGAAAACATTAAAGTTGTGCATTTTTTATATTTTGGAATGGGTAGGGAATAATTCCGCACGAATTGCTTTAATTTATCAGTATTATTTTTCATCTAGTATTTTCAGTAGGTTTTCATCTAGTATTTTTATAAAGTACTCACTCATTTTCTTTCACTATTTCTTCGTCACTTTTTTCATTAATAGATTCACTTTGTTCAATTTCCATATTTCAAATACTTTATATACACGAATTTTACAAGTATACAGACAGTCGAGCCATCAGCTGTCACTCCTCCGTCTTACGAATATTCGATCAGGCCAAGACACGTTCTTGACGCGAGTTTAACATTTTTTACCCATCCCAAAGTGCACAGCGCCGCTAAAGAAGTTTCCACTTCAGAAAACTCCCAGCAGCACTCATGAAGCAAGTTAGACTTTGGGCACATTATTTTTAAAGTCTGTGCTGAGTATCAGGATTTGCATGAATGAATGTTCGATGTTCTAATCACTATTTTCTCATTGCTGCTTTGAAAACAATCTTTTAATACTTCGTACAGTTTTCTTATGGCTTATGGTGAAGATTAAAGTGCCCTAGAAAGTTAAAGATAACTTTTCTCCGAAAATATTCGAAATTCCTTACCTAATTTTACACGGGTCTGGACTAGTTCACCATCAACGTACGAACACAATGACCGTCGTTACAATGACTGAGCAATATGTGCTGTCCTGTGCTCATTAGTAATTCATGAATGGCTACTACAATCAGGTGTATACGCTTACGCTTTTTTTTTTTTTAATAATATGCGCGGTAGCACGCATAATCGCTAGCGTCATGCGGCGGCTAGCTGAGAACAAAAGCGATATACCGCTGGGGCGGTCGGGGATAATGTGTAATCACTAGTGGAAAAAGTTTCATGCGCATTTCCGTACTACAAAAATCACGTTTAGCCAGTACCGGTTAATTTCGAAAGGTAACTGTCGTTAAACCTGTCGAAGGCCTTATGGGCAAAAATTAGCTCGCGTAACATACCTACTACATCTGTAAGTCGGAAATAAAATATAAGTAGCCTATTATTATTATTTGTGTTGGTAGGGATGGGTACAACTCTAAGGTCACTGCGACCAGTAAGTGATCTATTGTAGCCTAGCCCCGCGTTTATATCTGATTCCCACGGCCGACGATTGTTAGGAACCGTATGATGCGCTTGGGATCTAGAAGTTTGCCATCTTCCGATGAGACTAGGCTACCGCCCAGTATCCGGCTTTTGCTATGTGCTATGACTCACCCATAGTAATAGACACAGTCGAAAAGGATGTGTAAACCGGATTGCTCTTCGCCATTGCAGAACCTGCATAAAGCAGTGGAACTTAGGTTTAATTTGAACATGTGCCTGTTTAGTTTGCAGTGACCAGTAAAAATCCTTACAAGTAGACGTATTTCATTGCGTTCTTGATTGATCACTTGCTTTGAGTATTTGCTTGAGTACTATATGCCACTAGAGCCCTTGTATGCGGCATGCCTGGGGCTTACAACCAAAAGTTCTTGCACTGGTTCGTAGACAAGACTTGAAGTATGGTTCGGGAAGCGGTTTTTGTGATGCCCAGCGTAGGCTCAGGGCCAATGAAGGGTCATCGCAGCACCTTTATTGTCACCGACTACCGCAAATACCTACATTTCCCGGCACCCACCCGAGGGTTACACTGTTGTGCCCAGTCTGTTGAGTGCGTGGATACATTTTGGGGTCAATTTTGACTGAGTTGTTGTTTTGACGGACTGTAGTGCCTGGAAAGCGTCTTTGTAGTCTTTTATGTATTCTGACAACATTCCAAACTGCCATATTAACTGCTAAATGTCTCCGTGTACAATTAGAGGAATTCAGACATTAGAGATATTTTTACTAAACACTACTTTCCACTGGGACTTCTCAAGGACGAGTCATAGTAATTGCTATTGTCACGATTTTTTCACTTTAAAATCAGATTATTAGGTTTGCTTTCTGTTCTTATTTCATGACTTTAATTATGTCTCTTTATTTGATATACGAGTAGCAACGCAAAAAACACAGGCTGATAAAATTACACATTATTACGCTTAAAAATTACAGCTTTGACAAACGAACAGTGAATTCTTATGAATAGGGACCCATTAGCGCGACTTGGTTGTTGGTTATTAAAAATATATTCCGAAAATGAATACTATTTCACAAAGCTGCAATATCGTAATAAAAGAAAACGCCCTTTTTATTTAACAAATTAGGCCGTTTTTCCCGTCCTTTCCATTAAATCAGAGAAACATATTAATGATTCTGCCCTGCATATTAATCAAAAATACTCCGCACCCTTTCAAAATAAATGTTTTTGATTTCTCTGAATTAGCCAAAGCGTTGTGCGGGTTCTGAGACGGAAGTATATCTAGAAGAATCTTTCAAAGACAAAGACAAAGACATTTATTTGCACAAATATGGGTGTTTACAAAGTTGTTTATATATATTTAGTTCGCCATATTTACCTTCATGAGGTATGCAAATATATAAAATGATAAAAATAAAAAAGGAAAAAACTAAACTATAATACAATTACGAAATGTACATTTACATCTATTTTACTATTATTTTTATTTGTCCCATATTGCGCCTTTTATAAATTAAAATTAAAATATTTATTTATTTATATATCGGATCGGTTCCGATCGTCAGCTTTGGGTACCCAATACCCATACCACAGGGTGTTTGTACACTGAGAGGAAAAAAAGCCGGCGGAAAAAAAACCTCCCAGGTTTTTATGGAATTCCTTTATGCCGTTGTATCGTTTATGAAATCAGTGACTGAGTAATACATACGCCTTTTTCAGTAAATACGTTTTAAGTCCTTTTTTAAATTCGTTGTCCGTTTTAATTTTGAGGAATTCCGGTAGACTGTTATATATTTTTGGTCCCATGCAAAATATACTGTTATGATATTGTTTTGTTTTGGAAGCGATTGAACATAATTTACTGTTATGTCTTTTTGATTTAAGTAATATTTTGTGATTTCTGTTTTGACCATTAAAGAGATCTCGTAAATTTATAAGGAAGGGAGCGTCATTATTTTTAAATTTTGAAAATGTGGCCTACAAGTATCCGTTTGTTGTAATTGACATATTGCTCGAATGCATTTTTTTTGAGCCTTAAACACAGTTTGAATTCCAGTCGCGTTTCCCCATAATATTATACCGTATCTTAATGTTGCACCTACGTACGCATGGTAGGCATTTAGAACCGCCGTTTTGCTTACAACTTTGGCCAATTTATATAAAGCAAAAGAAAACTTATTTAATTGTTTACAAACGTGTTCTTTGTGTGACTGCCACGTTAATCTGCTATCTATGTAAGTCCTAAAAATTTTGTTGTTTCTATTTTTCAGATATCAACTTTCCTTTATAGTTAATATTTACTGGTTGTCCGTATGATATGACTATTTTTAAATGTCATTATGTTTGTTTTATCAAGATAAATTTTAAGATTACTACTATTTAGCCACTCTATCAGTGATTCAAGACAATTATTTATATTACTTTCAAAGGAACCTGTGTTTTCATTTGTAAATATTACTGTACTATCATCAGCAAATAGTATCATCGGTTCTTTTACTGCTTGAGGAAAATCGTTAATATAAATTAAAAAAGTAAAGGGCCTAAAATACTTCCTTGAGGCACTCCATACAGTACTTTCCTCGAGAGAGAATGGTGTTTCTCTTCAGTTTTTGTGATTTCATTAATTTTTGTTATTTTTGTTAGGTGTTCTCTGTCAGTTAAGTAAGAGTTGATTAGGTTTAACGCATTGCCTCTGACTCCATATTTCTCTAACTTATCAATCAGCAATTTATGATCTACATACTCGAATGCCCTTGTCATGTCTATATAGGGCCCGATTGCCTGTTTCTTATCATTTGAACCTGTCATTACTTTTTGTAAAAAAATCTAAATTTATATGTTTATTGATTTGTTTTTCCTAAACCCTACCTGCTCATCAGCGAAGATAGAAAACTTTTCGAAGTAAAATATAATCTGTCATGGAGTACTTTTTCAAATATTTTAGAACTGCACTTTTGAAAAAATAATACTTTGATATAGTTCTATAAGTGTTAAATAGCCATGGTTTACCATCTTTTTGGAGTATACATATATATTAGGTCTTTACCTATTAAATTGCCGTTTTTTATGGAATAAGTGAAAGTACTTATTTTTTTAAACTTTTTTATTTCTGTTATTCAAAGTAATCACCCATGCAATCGACGCATCTTTGCCAACGCATTGGCAATTTATTGATGCCCTTCTTGTAAAAATCAGCTGGACGGGAGGCAAAAAACTCTTCAAAGGCATTTTGTACTCTCGAGAATTGAATTTTTTACCCACTAAAAAGTTGTCAAAATTTTGGAAAAGTAATAGTCGGTAGGTGCAAGGTCTGGTGAGTATGGCGGATGAGGGAGAGCTTCCAACCTCAGCTCTTGCAGCTTGAAGACTGTCTGTTGTGCAGTATGGAGAGCAATAAATGTGTTAACACCAGCGCATACAATTTGCCTTCATTCCTCAATGGTAAGGAATAAGGAACGAGAAATAAAATTTGGGAATTCAAATCATTTGTTTGTGTCTTTCAATACTTAGGAGTAGAATTATCATCGAGATGAGCACTTAATCAGCACTGTTATGTTATCATTTTGCAACATTTTTGTGGTCTAATGCTGGTACGGTTTCCATCTGAAGTGACAAAAAATTAGGTCATACACCACAATTCTGAATTCTTGACCATCTCTAGGGAGAAATGTTCAAATGGGCCTATTAGATTGCGATGTTATTAAATTCACAGTGGGCGCCCCTTCTATTAATACGCATCAATGTTACAAATCATGCATTAGCTTTAGTCGCTATATTAAATATAGGTACTGTTTTTTCAATCTTTTTTATGTCCCACTGCTGGAAACAGGTCTCCTCCCGAAATCGAGAGGGATTTAGGCCTTAGTCCACTAGGTGAGCCAAGTGCAAATTGGTGTACAGGTACTGTCGCTTGCTGTGTAATGTCTTTCATTAAATACGTAATTTACACAAAATGTCACAAATAACGTACACCTACAGAACATTATTAACAGAAGTTAGAATGGAAATGTGGGCGGGGCAGACGTCGCCAAGGAATTTTGAGCAAACGCTCAAAATTCCAAAATCTCTACAGAAACACGCGATCGTGCTACAATATGCATGCTTGTGTGCGTGCTTGGGTGTGATTCGTTCATTTGAAATCGCGTGATTGTGCGTTGTGTGGATTGGCTAGATTTGAAATTGCAAATTTGTGCGTAATTTATTTAAGTACCGATGTAATGGCGGTGAAAGGCGGGGCTTAATCGGCGACACCAGTCTTCATACAAACGGCGTATTATTGCCGTTCTACCTTTCTTAATAATGTTCTGTGCGTACACCCATATAAATATTGTCCCTATTTTTAGAGATATTACTTTTGCGTGGAATATTAAAGATTGGAATATTTTTTGATGGAAAATTCATAACGTTTTACATCTATTTATTAGTATGTGTTTATATAATTTTGTTATAAGTATATAAGAAATTTATTACCACACAAATCCTTAAAGCCAAAGTGCATAAGATATCCCACCAAAAACATTTCATGTAAAATGTTGCCAAGACGAGTACATATAATTTACTCTGTGGAAAATACATCAGATTTCATCCAAGCGTCTGAATCTACAAACTCAAACTTTACCAGCCCTAACTTTACCAACTCTACATCTCACTCAAAGTGTGTGGCATAACGACCCGAGTGGGTTAAGGCCTCTTATAGACACTTGTTTTTTCTACATAAAAATCTATTGTTAATTCGCCGTGCGTAGGCACGGTTGTTAGTTTTGTGTGGACCTCGATGGAAGTCAACAACGATCACGGCGGTGTTACAGCACGGCGCCGCCGCCGTGTGTAGTGCCTGCCCCTCGGCGCGTCGTGTCTAATTAATGTCATCCAGACACTGTCATCACAAAGTGTTGTATGGCGTTCTATCCGAGCGTGTAGACGGTGCCGGATACTTTCACGTTTTCGTGGCAGATTAATTTTCGTTTGATTTAAAGTAAAATTAACATGAATCCTGATTTACTTGTAACATTAGTTCAAGAATTTTTTAAGTGAAAACTTCTTTAGCGGCGTTGTGCACTTTTTTTGGGATGGGTAAAAAATATTAAACTCGCGTCAGGACACGTGGCCTGATCGAATATTCGTAAGACGGAGGGGTGACAGCTGATGACGGCTCGACTGTCTATACTTGTAAAATTCGTTTATATCAAGTATTTAAAATATGGACATTGAACAAAGTGCATCTAATAATGAAAAAAGTGACGAAGAAATAGTGAAAGAAAATGAGTGAGTACTTTATAAAAATACTAAATGAAAACCTACTGAAAATACTAGATGAAAAATAATACTGATAATAAAATAAATTCGTACGAAATTATTCCCTAACCATTCTAAAATATCAAAAATACACTACGTTAATGTTCAAGTTTTTACTTCTACCGGCACTACCGTAATGCAAACCGTTGTTTTAAGCACTTTACCGAATTTCATTTATGCACTCTAAAGTAATTGTAATACTTGACGTCAGATTCCCTTTGTTAATTCTGGACAAAAATGTGTGAAATGCGCCGGGCGGCTAAAACGCCGTACATTGAAAAAAACTGTCGTCTACAAGGGCTCTTAATGTTGTCATGTCCGGCATGTCACGGCAAGGCACCGGGTTCAACTCCCGGCGAAGCAGTGATTATTTATTAACTATTTATTCAAGGAAGCAAAACCGAGGTACAAAAATAACTTCATATCAAGGTTGCGTGTAACATGCCATAATTGTACCTTTATCTATATTTTGCAGATTAACTTGTAGAGGATAAATTTTAAGTATAAAACCTTCATTTAAACTAACAATAAAGGTTTTGTACCTACTTGGAATTTAAAGTTCAGTACCTTTCCAGCTTTGATAATAAATAAACAATAAACGTTACACACTCATAGCCCCACAGTAGGATAATTAATACCCTGTGTCGTGGGTACCATGGACACATACAAAGACAGGAATACAAACACCCAGACCGAGAACAGAAATTTAAACTCATCCTTCAAATCCGGAATCGAACCCGGGACCCCTCGATTGGCAGTCCGGCATGGTAACCATTGCGCCACGCGGGTCGTCAAACATGAAAGTTCTCAGTTTGTGCTGCTTTGGGTTATTTCCTGCAAAATGGAGCACTTATTTAAGCACCTATACCTAAATAATAATGGAATATTTAAAACTGGTTGCGACTTGTTACTCAAGAATACAACTGATGAGTATGCGTATAAGTTAAGACAGGACTCCAGTTGCCACCTATGTTCAAGCATTGTACTCGTAAGTGTCAATGTGTCCATGTTGTGCTGTAATTAAATTAATAATGTATCTTGTGTGCTTGTTCATTCCTGTGTTTTATTGGTGCTTTAGGCCGTTTTTCATCACCACCGTCGTCACCGGGACATCTCCAAGAATAAGGTGACGGCACTGATTGTGTTTTTTTATTTGAATGGAGTAGCAGATTAGCATCCAGGCCACGTAATATTTAGTAGTTGCTGCAATCCATGGATATCAACACACAACCTCAAGCCGTCAGTCTGAGTCTTGTCTGAGGTTGCACTGTTACTTTAAAAGCTGATGGTAGAAATTTGTCAAGCGATGCCCCGCGGGGAAGGTAGCGCTTCTAATATTTGAGCGTAGCCCCGAAAAGCTTTGCATTTACGGTACGGGTGTGTGTGCATTAGCGACGCATTATAACAGGGGTTTGTAAGGAGGTAGCGTATCTTCCTTTTTGTATTAATCTAAGGCTTCACAGCAGAAGTGTGTGGAGCGGTAGTACATTTCCTGTCCGACCATAAAAGTTATATTGACAGCTAACAAAAAATGCCTGAATCACCGAGAACATCGCGGTGGACAGACGATCGCTGTCATCTTGATCTCAGACAAAATTAATCTCGTTCTCGATGACTTCCCGGTGATGGTGGCTATGGACAAACGACCCTATTTTTAAAATTTTAGACCTGGCGCAAGACCTGATAGCTATCAGGTGAAACAACTAAATTTTATTATTTTGTATCCAAAGAAATATATCGGATGATTTCAAATCACCTGTAAGACCTTCAATACTGTTATCTGTTATTACCCTAACAACAACAAAGATATTAATACTGATGATTTATGATTCTATATATAATTCTGATAAAATATCGCCATGATTAAAACATTCCGGGACACATTTATACAGCTTATCACATAAAAATTAAATGCCCATTCGGTGCGCCTTGCAATTACTAAGATGCAAAGTCATCTATTAAAACTTTAAAGTCGCTGATGTTGCTCTACAGTAACGGAAAACATTGACACAATAGTTGATGTTATATAAAAAAAAAGAGAAGTATACCATCGTATAATCCTGTGCCTGATGGTTAATTAAAATAATATTTACTTGTAATTTTGCGTGTTTGGAAGGTCAGCTAACCTGCTATCATGGCATTTACAACAATATTCCTTCTGCTAAACACGAGCCACATGTTTATACGGTGTTATACTTCTCTTTTATACCACGCACGCATTGACACGGGAGAGCGACAGGAATTCTTGAACATATAAGATATACTATAATACTATGTATGATTTTTATTTTTAAGGAAATCTGAAGAGGGTTAAAAACTACATTAGCTTTTTTAAATATCTCACACCTCAACCAGGAATCAAACCATCTAATTTAAATAATAATTACGAAGGATTATGAATTTGCGGCGCTTAAGATGGAAACTATGGCTCCATTGTCCGCTGACATGAAAACTCATGTCGCGCGTGGATCGATGTCGCAAGTCATTTCGACCAGAATGATTCAAGCCTCGGGTGACCTTGGATGTGATATAAAAAAAAAACAATTTATTTATCAAAACCATTTATTTAAATATATAAACAACAATTATTATTCATACTTTGTAGCAACCATTCCAAAACCTATAGACAATAGATATAATACTTAACTGTATTTTGAAAATGAAATCATGAAATCACTCATCCTGAGTGTGACAAATCAGAATTTTATTCTGCAAAACAATTTTAGACTAACCTAAAATTTATATGAGATGCCCTTTTTTTTTTAAATATAAGTAGTTAGAAAACAGTTAATTTTCTTATCAGTATTAATAGCTAGATCTAATTTTCAATGTCATTTTTGTCTCATTAAAAAACTTATTCATTATTTTTCTGCATTTAAAATGATTAAATTAAATTTTATTTTTATTTTTCTTTTATTCTAAAATGTTCTTAAAATTTCAGCGGCTTCGCCCGCGTGGACCCGTTTTATGGGCCCTCGTAGGATAAAAACCATCCTATGTCCTTTCCCAAGGCCTACTCTATCTGTGTTACAAATTTCATTAAAATCGGTTCAGTGGTTTAAGTGGGAAAGAGTAATGTTAAATTAATATATATAATCTGTGCAATTTTTAAATTTCTCGCCTACCTATTGTCTATGTCACTCTACTCTGTGGAACGTTGAAGTGCATTGTACAATTTCAAAGTATATCCGAAATAAACTTATTTCTACCAAAAAGTTCTTTTATCGTAACAGGTTATGGGCCCAGTAAGCCCCAGTGATAACGAAAAATTGAAAAGTTCGTAAAAATACATACTGTAATTTCGACAAGAAAATTCCTAACCTAGCAGCACGTGGTCTTCAAAAAAAAATTTTCTTTAAGTCATCTTATTATCTTCAAAATAATGTCATCCAACAATCCATTGGCATTAATTGAAAAGTTAACCGGCCGGGACAACTATTCAACCTGGAGATTTGCCGTTAAAACATATCTTCAGCACGAAGAACTGTGGGATTGTGTGGAGACTGATAGCGCAGTGGATATTAAGCGTGACACAAAAGCGAAAACAAAAATAATATTGCTCGTTGATTCAACGAATTATGTGCACATACAAGAAGCTCGCACTGCTAAGGAAGTATGGAACAATCTGGCCAAAGCGTTTGACGATACAGGGCTGACACGTCGTGTTGGATTGCTTCGGGAACTGTGTACAACGACACTCACTGGTTGCCAAAATGTAGAGGAATACGTCAGTAAAATTATGACGACAGCACATAAATTAAGAAATATTGGGTTCAAAGTAGATGACGAGTGGTTGGGAACCTTACTACTCTCCGGTCTACCAGAGTCGTATCAACCCATGATTATTGCGATTGAAAGTTCAGGAACAAAAATTAGTGCAGATTCTGTGAAATCTAAAATCCTGCAAGATGTTAAAATGAATGAAAGTCATACTTCAGCATTTGCAATTAATCAAAATTTCAAGAAGAAAGGTACTAAAAAGTGGTTTCCTAAAGGCCCTCGGTGCTATACTTGTAACAAGTATGGACATATCAGCACAGAGTGTAAATCAAATAAATTAAGTTTTTAACAAAAAATAGAACCGACTTCAAACGGTAAAAAATAAAATTGTTCAGTACCTACTTCTTCCGGCTTATGGTAATGACTCTTAAAACTATTTCTGGAGTCGGGCCCTTAGTAAATGTCGTACCATTCGTTCTAAATTGCCACCGACAGTACAGACAGTGGGACATTACCTACTTCTTCTTGCTTATGGTAATGACTGTTAAAAGTATATTGGAGTCGGTGCCCATTCAGAACGAAAGGTACACTATATTTACTAAGACAGGACATTTCACTAAGGGCCCGACTTCAAAAATAGTTTTAAGAGTCATTACCATAAGCCGGAAGAAGTAGGTACTGAACAATTTTATTTTTTACCGTTTGAAGTCGGTTCTATTTTTTGTTAAAAACTTAATTTATTTCACTCT
The DNA here is from genome assembly GCA_911387765.1 of Pyrgus malvae. Lineage (NCBI taxonomy): Eukaryota > Metazoa > Arthropoda > Insecta > Lepidoptera > Hesperiidae > Pyrgus > Pyrgus malvae. Next base: position 11,468,423 of record OU426954.1, on the reverse strand, counting down.
TTTTAGTAATTTTAATAATTCTGTATGTATTAGCATAATTGGAAAAATTTTCACAACTTCTAAACTTTAAACAGATTTACCTTTTATAATCATGTTTATCTAATAGCCATCTAAAAGTCTGAAAGACATACTATCAGTCCACCTGAACGTATAAATTAAAGAAAGAATTTGCTCTCAGCTCCTAACCGTTGAGGAGTTGTACCTTCAATCATCAGTTAAGCAACAGCAGGTGATATTTACCAGACATAAATATTTGTATTATGTTAAAAATATGACTAAAAGCATGTGTGTGCCTATTAAGTTTCAGTGTTTCCCTCGATTTCCCTAATATCACATCATCAGATTTTGACATGGTGACAGTTGGACCACCTCAGGAATGTAAGATTTCGAACAAAAAACCATTTATTGAAAGAATTTGCTCTTAACTCCTAACCGTCGTAATACCTTCCATCATCAGTTCAGCAACATGATATGACGATAATTATAAACAAATGTTCGTTTTGCTTTAGTAAAAGTATGAAAATCATTTGTTGTGCTATAAAATTTGAATGTTCCCTTCGATTTCTCTGGGATCCCCTCATCAGACTTTGACTTGGTGACAGTTGGAACACCTCAGGAATGTTAGATTTGGAATAAAAAACTATTTATTGAAAGAATTTGCTTTCAACTCCTCACTGTCGCAGTACCTTCCATCATCAGCTCAGCAACATGAGATGATGATTACTATGCACAAATATCTCTTATGCTTCAGAAAGTATAAGAAAATCAATGTATGTGCCTATAAAATTTGAGAGTTCCCCTCGATTTCCCTGGGATCCCATCATCAGATCCTGATTTGGTGACAATGGGACCACCTCGGGAGTATAAGCATACGAACAAAAAAAGAATTTTGAAAATCGGTCCACAAACGGCGGAGTAATCGGTGAACATATATAAAAAAAAAAAAAAATACATACAGCCGAATACAGTACCTCCTTCTTTTGGAAGTCGGTAAAAAAGAAAGGGAAAATGGAAAGCTCAAGTTATGCTGCCGCATTTATTGCCTCCGACAACAGCTGTGATGCATGGTATGTCGACTCCGGAGCATCAATGCACATGACTAGGCATAGTGACTTATTATCTCATCATATAGAACCAGTCATCAAGTCAATTAAGGTAGCAAATGACAAATCCTTGTCTGTGAAATGTTCCGGGCAGTTAAGTCTAGACACTTGTGACGAAACAGGTGAGCGCAAAAAGGTTTTACTCCAGAATGTGTTGTATGTGCCAGAGTTGGCCACAAATTTAATATCAGTTAGCCAAATAATTAAAAATGGTGGCCAAGTCAAGTTTAATAGCAAAGGGTGTGTTATTCTGAACAAATATAACACTACAGTGGCAACAGCTAATTTAGTGAACAATATGTATCGACTTAATATGTATGGTGGACAGGCTTACATATCTGATGTTCATGAAAATGATGCATACCTGTGGCATCAGCGAATGGGCCATCTGAATTTTAATGACTTAAATAAAATGATTGAAAACACTGAAGGAATGAAAATACTAAAGAAGCAAGAAAACTTAACATGCATAACATGCCTAGAAGCGAAACAAACTCGATTGCCTTTTAAGCATAAAGGAACAAGGGCCACAAAACTCCTCGAACTAGTGCATTCTGATGTGTGTGGACCAATGGAGACAGAATCCATGGGTGGAGCTAAGTACTTTCTGACCTTTACTGATGATTTTTCTAAAATGGTGTTTGTTTATTTCTTGCGAAAGAAATCGGAAGTCATAGATAAGCTGAAAGAATTCAAGAAATGTGTAGAGAATCAACTTGAGTGTAAAATAAAATGTCTTCGTACAGACAACGGTCTTGAATTTATTAATAAGAATGTTTCTGATTTATTAAAAAGTCATGGAATTATACATCAAACCACTGTACCCTATACACCACAACAAAATGGAGTAGCAGAACGGCTTAACAGGACACTAGTAGAAAAAGCCAAATGTATGTTACTCAATGCTAAATTGTCTAAAAAGTACTGGGCAGAAGCCGTTCAAACTGCTGCATACCTGATTAATAGAACTCCAACAAAATCATTGTTGTACAAAACACCTCTGGAAATATGGTCAGGAAGAAAACCTACAGTGAGTCATCTGCGTGTATTTGGATGTGAAGCAATGGTACACTTACCACGAGAAAAAACAAGAAAATGGGATGCAAAAGCCACTAAAGCTATATTTATTGGTTATTGTAATAACACCAAAGGTTATAGATTCATCATCCCTACTTCTGGATTAATTCTCAAAAGCAGAGATGCTGTATTTTTGGAATCAACAGTTACAAGAAACTATGTTCCGGTGGACTTGACTGGACCAAAGGATGAGTCAATAGAGCTCCCTTCTGAGAGCCCTAAGTCATCTTCCACAGATACATTGACAGGCTCTGACAGTTTTGAATCTGATGATTCGGCAAACAGCAGTATCTATGTACCAGATAGGAAAATTGAAGATGTGCAAATTTCAAACATAACATTAAGGCCGAGAAACAAACAGTTACATGGTAAAACAGAACAATTTGAAACTTATTTATGTTATAATGAAGGAATTCTAGATGTACCTTTGACCTACAATGATGCAATTACATCAGCCAACGCTGACAAGTGGAGAATGTCAATAAGTGAAGAATTGAAATCTCATAGTGAAAACAAGACATGGACATTGGTTGAGAAGCCACAGTCTGCCAAAGTAATTGGTTGTAAATGGGTGTTCAGAATAAAAGATGAACCAACAGGTCCACGGTATAAGTCTCGTCTGTGTGCAAAAGGATATGCACAAACAAAAGGAATTGATTATGATGAAACCTTTTCTCCGACAGTCAGGTATGATTCCATACGTACTCTTTTATCAGTAGCTGCAGAACAAAACTTAGAAATAATGCAATTTGATATAAAGACAGCCTTTTTGTATGGTGAACTGAAAGAACAAATATTTATGGTTCCACCTGAGGGCTTAGAATGTTCACCTAATACTATATGTAAACTTAATAAATCTCTCTATGGCCTTAAGCAAGCTCCCAGGTGCTGGAACACTAAATTTAATACAGTTTATAAAAAGTTTGGTTTTGTCAAAAGCTTGGCTGATCAGTGTGTCTATGTTGGTCATGTTAAAGGAATTAAGTGCTTTTTATGCCTATATGTAGACGATGGCATTTTATTATCAAAAGAAAAGTGTGCCCTACAAGAAGTAATTGATGAGTTAAAAATAAACTTTGACATAAAAATCTGTCCTTTATCTAATTTTGTTGGTATGCAAATAGAGAGAAATAAAAGATACATTTTTATTCATCAAACCAAATACATTGAAAAACTTTTGGATAAATTTAATATGAGTAATGCTAATCCAAATAGTATTCCAGCTGACCCTCATGTAAGGTTACAGAAAAGTGAGTTAATGCCTGTGAAAGACCTACCATACAGAGAAGCAGTTGGATCCCTCATTCACTTGGCAACTGTAAGCAGACCTGACATAATGTACGCAGTCAGTATGGTAAGTCAATTTATGCACTGTTATAACGAGTCTCATTGGAATGCAATAAAGAAAATATTGAAGTATCTAAAAGGGACCAAAGAATTTGGCTTATGTTATCAGTCCAAGCCTCATACAACCGATTTGATTGGCTACAGTGATGCAGATTATGCAAATGACTTAACATCAAGGCGTTCCATGACAGGATATGTTTTCTTAAAAAATGGAGCTGCTATTACATGGTCTAGCCAACGCCAGCAAAGTGTAGCGCTTTCAACTACAGAGGCAGAATTTATGGCTGCCTGTGCAGCTACCAAAGAAGTAATTTGGTTAAAACAATTGTTAAGTGATGTGGGAGAGTATAAACAATCTAGTGTGTGTTTAAACATTGACAATCAAAGTGCTATAAATGTAATTAAAAACAGTGACTTTCATAAACGCTGTAAGCATATAGATATCAAGTATAATTTTGTAAAAGAAAAATACAATGAAAAAGTAATTTCCTTGAACTATGTAAGCACAGATCATCAATTTGCCGATATTTTCACTAAAGCTTTGTGTCGAAATAGATTTAAATTGTTAAGAAGTAATATTGGTATGTTAGAATCAAACACTTGATATTTTCTTTATTATTTATTTTAAGTAGGAAGGCTCAAATTTGGAGGGAGTGTTAAATTAATATATATAATCTGTGCAATTTTTAAATTTCTCGCCTACCTATTGTCTATGTCACTCTACTCTGTGGAACGTTGAAGTGCATTGTACAATTTCAAAGTATATCCGAAATAAACTTATTTCTACCAAAAAGTTCTTTTATCGTAACAAGTAACAAACAGACAGATTTCGAATTTATAATATTATATATTACTCGCAGTATGGATTAAAGGGTTAAGTTAAAAATACGGCAAAAGAAAAGGAAATTTCTCTAATATCTTGTTTGGCCGCAACCCTTTTTGCGTCCCACTGCTGGGCACGGGTCTCTCCCCATTATTGGGAAGGCCTGGAGCTTACTTCACCACGCTGCTCCAATGCGGGTTGGTGGAGATGCGGGTTAGTGGCCAACCCGCTGTCGGATGTTTTCAAACCGCCCATAAGGCCTCCGACAAGGTTTAACGACTGTTATCTATCGACAACAACCGGGACCGGCGGCTTAACGTGCCCTCCGAAGCACGGAAACGCGCATGAAAAAAATTTTTTTGCCACTAGCGGTCACCCATCTCACACCCGTCCGCGCCCGATTGGCTTAGTTGCATAGATCGTTTGCGTTCTACGCTAACCGCCGGGCCATTCGCATTTCTCTCTTGTTTACGCAGTCAGAATTCAACATCTAGATTATTTAAGTACGGACAGAAATTTCTTATACAAAGTCAGACTTATTATAACGACGGCGTTGTCTCGTCGGAGTAAAATTTTAATCATTAAAGCAATTAAAGTAACTCAGGTGGAGAAAAAATCTAACATTTTGAGGGAGAAAAAGATTTTTGGGGTTTCTTATGCTACAAATTTATAATAATATGTTTGCACTTTGAACATTATCTGTAATTACAACATTGAAAACTTTTGAACAACATTGAAAATGTTTTTAAAGGAGATTGGATGCAAAAGAAGCTTATTTTTGTTAATATATAATTGTTATTTACTATTTGTTACGGCATAAAAATTACCACAGTATTTATAAAACGAGAGCACTATGTCACTTAACGTATAAGTATTATTTTTACATAGGTACACTATCAGGCTGAAACTTTGAGTGTGAAATGCCCAATGCATTCGTATAAGAGGTTATTTTATTTTATTTATCACTATACATGTTTTATACGCGATTTCATAAAATTAGCAATAAGAATAGTTATATTATAAATATATGTATTGCACAACTTATAATTTTATCTACAAACGCCAAACAGTAAAGTAGGTATTGATATCTAATACATTTTAATATGATAGTATCTAATACATTTTCTAGCTACGTTATCCTATCAGTTACTACTATGTACAATATTAAATAAAGTACTGGCATAATTATATATTTTAGTTACATGTTCGTTTGAAAATTGTAAATATATACTATAATTTTCATCACTTAAATTTATTACAAAAATATAATAATATTGAGATCAAATCTGTATGTACCTATTTAATATTTTTATGAGTAAATAAATATAGTTACAATGGAACAATTAATAACCAAAATTTAAAATAAGATTTTCAAAACCAAATTATTTTGTTCATTGATGTATGTATATTAATAACTTAAAATTAACAGTAGATGCTGAAATCATTTAGATATTTTAATAAAATTTAAACAATTTAACATTTCAATAAAATACTGTAATACAAAACACAATAAATATATAACTCAATATATTTTTTATATTTAATTTAATGTGCTTTATATTACGAGTAAATTATCATCTTGCTGCTTACCCCATCATTTTTAATGTGTAAGTCATTTACGCACTAAACTGTGGGGCTAACTTATGGGGCGGGCTTACTAAATTATGGGACACACTAATGTAAATCATTTTATTAGGTACTTACCACATTTATTTCCAATTTTACCAATACTACTCAGTATATACGGCATTTGTTCAATCTTATAAATTATTAAAACTTCTTCATTGTCAATATTCTTCACAAAGTCTCTCTTATTTACACTTACCCTGTTTCAGTATTTATTTACGTACATTTGGTTCTTTTTACAATTTTTTTTAGAAAAATTAGCGGTTTATCACTTATTGAATATTAAAATCGTTAAGATAAATAAATTTGGTTCTTTACAAAAGTCCTTTATGTTAGTAATTCAAAAAAATGTGTCAAAAAATCTTTGGCACGGCCTTACTGGCTCATGCTGGCTCACTGGTTTGGCTAGTAGTGGTTATACATCGAAGTGCAGAGGAGTGCCAAGGAAAATACAAGTAGGAAGGATTTTGTAATATAGCTATTTTTATTTGAAGCGTCGGGATATTGCAGTCTATTGAACGAGCCGGGAGCCAGGAAAATTACATAAAAGGTTTTTATATCAGTCTCATATTCGTTGAATCACACAATGCAGCTTGAACTCATTCGAAAGAATGCAATGAAAAGTGAACGATGTAGGTATTTTAAATTCCTGAGTTGAAAATAGAATACTTAAAGTCAATGAATAATTTTTTTGAAAAAAAAAAAAATTTACAAACTATCTTTTTTTTGTATAAATGCTGTTTCCAAAGATGTTTTCTTTTGATGGTAACACCTGCTAAGCTGGTCTTCCTGGTACGGAGGTGCTAGTGACCGTTTGCACCTTTCACACATTATCCAATTTTGACTACTATTGGAGTTGCTGTCGTTAAGGTTGACGCCATTCTTCAGGTCCCCGCGCAATAGATTTGATGGCTGAATCCTTAGGGACTGGCCTGAAAACATAACAGTATCTGAGTTAGTAGGTACTAGTAGCTTCGGGATTAAGAATAGAGTTACGGTATCCCCTGCTCTATCGTAAGAGGTGACTAAAAGGGGGCTTTCGGGGTTGTCGGTGGTTAGAGTGGGAGCTCGATCTGTCCAGCCAGCAGCCCCGGGAAGGACGGCGGTCCTTTCGTCCTCCCGAAGCGCAGAGGCAGGCCACCGAGTGGGTTTTAGTGTGGTACAAATCCCACATAACCTGGCATCCTGTCTTGTTGCCTCAAGATATATTGACTCAAATTAAACATTCAACCATCCATAAGATTTGATCTTTTAATGTTTCTTCACTGCAGCAGATTCCACTCATATTTGCAATATTTTATCTGCCTTAACAATATATTTCTTTATATACCCATTGTTTAATTCAAAAAATATGGCACTTCAAATTAAATGTATATATACCTTTTTCTCGATAGCTAGAAAGGCTTATATACTTATTTAATTTGTCGCGCATATTTGTATTTAATTGGAATGATTTTTAAAATTCGGGTATATTTCAATCGTTGCAATATGGATATTTTTAATATCAGCCCATTTTTAGGATTCTAAAACGATATATTATTACTTTACACATTTTCATTATTAAATATAAAATATATGAAATGAAAGAGCATTATGTACAAATACAAAACCCGACTACAAATACAAAGATATTATACAAAACGAGGCGAATTGTAATATTTCTGCAACTATTAAAAAACTTTTCCTTTACAAAGCGTTTTTATGCATATCCTCATATAACTTGACTATTGAGGAAGCCAATTCGTATCGCCAATTAATCCTTATTACAAAAGGTTCCAGCCGAAATATTTTTGAAATACACACACACACATATACCACATGGTGAAAAAAGGAATACTGAAACCGGCTTCAATTTAATTAACATGATATTTTGAGTATTGGTACAGATTTTCTGATTTCAACGTCGTAAACAATTTAATGATTATATAGTACTGACGAATTTTTTAAGGTGTCAGGTGATGAGGTTGTATCTGAGCTTATGGTCGTAAGAAATAGGAACATAATTTATAATCTAAATCGATCTAAATTTATTGAAAAGTATAACATAAGATAATACTTTCGAGTTTTTAGAGCTTAACATTATTATGTCAATATGGTCAATTGGTTAAATTGTTTCCAATTTTAAAACAAATCTATACAAATAAATAAAATTGGAGTGTCTGTTTCTAATATTAAAATAACCGCTTTTTACAACATGCATATGAATTTATGTATATACGGCACATATACCAAAATAACATTTTTTACAAATTTTGTCTGACTGTCTATCTATCTGTCTGTTGGTCTGTCTGTTTGTTCCGGCTAATTACTGAAATGACTCGACCAATTTTGACGGGACTTTCACTGGCAGGTAGCTGATATAATGAGGTGTACTCGTAACTTGGCTACTTTTAATTTAGAAAAATTCTACAACTAAAGTCCACGCGGACGAAGTCGCGGGCGGCCGCTAATAAAATATAACTAAAAAGTGATTCAACAATAGGTTTTCTAAATTTTCAAGCGTAGTAGTCCTTTTTTGAGGTAAGATAACATTTTAAATATAATAATAATAATAGGATAATATTTTTAATATAAGTAGTTAGTTCGAAAATTTTTCAACTAAAATTTGTACCTGTACTGGATGTGCGGTTTTTGGAAAACGGAACTGTTGTGTAGGAACAGCGCTGTGGAAAACGTGGGTTAGAATTCTGGCAGCACCACTGCATCATGGTATTCTAGAAATTAAAATAATTTGTAAGTAATTCATCTACTAATCAAGTATAATAGTGCTAGATACACAGTCGCCGCATAAAAGTGGCACCGGCAAAAGAAGGCATAGCGACAGCGATATGCCTTGTTTCGCTTTCATTTATAAGGCAGCCACGCGCGTGTCGCACGTCAGTGATGTCAAAATACGCAGTCAAAAAAATAAAACGGCAATAAAACAGCATCAAAGAATTCCATAAAACCTGGGAGGTTTTTTTTTTCCGCCGGCTTTTTTTCCTCTCTGTGTACAAACTCTCTGTGATATGGGTACCCAAAGCTGACGATCGTAACCGATCCGAAATATAAATAGATAAACATTTTAATTTATAAAAGGCGCAATATGGGACAAATAAAAATAATAATAAAATAGATGTTAATGTACATTTCGTAATTGTGTTATAGTAAGTTTTTCCTTTTATATTTTTATCATTGTATATTTGCATACCTCATGAAGGTAAATATGGCGAACTAAATATATATAAACAACTTTGTGAACACCCATATCTGTGCAAATAAATGTCTTTGTCTTTGTCAAAAAAGTAAAAATTATGTTTATCTTAATTTAATAAAGCATATTTATTATACCTTAAGACTATTTATTGTTACTTTAATAAATTTTGTTTGATTTACCATGGCATGCTAGATATGCATCTATCCTTATCACTCTCGCCAGAGCCTCTATAACTATAAGCAAAAAGTACACAGTAACTAATTTGTGCCTTCTTGTATTACTTCTTGTACTAATTCTTGTATTACTTTAGGATTATTTTTTCATTACACGCCTATTATCCTTTTGACTCGATTTTTTATGGGACTGTTCATCTACGACCAGTATACATTGGTAGAAAATCGGTTTTATGGGAAGGTAAATTCATTCCATTTTTTATTATGTAGAGTTCTTGTGTAAAATATATCAAATACAAATAAAAAAGTTTACCACCTACAACATTATTTCATAAAATCAAAGTTACATAAGAAGAAACATGAAAACAGGCATAATTGAACACTGAAATGGAAATGCTTGCAATACACCCACACCCCTACAAAACCACGAAGTAGGCGTGCCGCTGTTGCTCATACAACCAATATTAATTAGAAGCGATCGAATGTTAATGTAATAAAATCAATGATTTGAAGATACGTTATTGTTAACGACACATGTACATTATAGCAGTTGAGCAGTTCCACCATCTTTTATTTTTCTATGACAAAACGTTAGGTACGCTCGAAATGCCAAACTGCTATTATTATAATGAAACAACGTGTAAAATCACTACTATTTTATTCTACGTTGGATACTGAATCTGCTCTAAAAATATAGAAAGGAGGGGTCAACCCATTATCTAGGAGACTTCCCCAGGCCATTGGTAAATTTCATATGCTGAAGGAAAACATTTGAAAAACAGAAATACAAACAGGTACCTATATGAATTGCGTGCTATTGAGATTACTTTCAATCAAATTAATTTGTTGGATCAGTAAGGTGGACTACATAGTACAGGCACGAATACTAAATAGGCGTTGTCGACTTGTTGACGAAACGATTATTTAATAAAAATCTGATTTCCTTACCTTGAACGCTTCTCTGAATTTGTTAGACATAATGTGGTAAAATATTGGATTGATGCACGTAGACATGTAGTAGAAAACTCCAGATATGTAAGTCATGAAATAGTACACGGAGAGAAGAACGGGCGACTTCGCATTGTGGTTGTCACCCGTACCGTAGATAGCGACTAGCCTTTGGGCATGAAATGGAGCCCAGCAAATGAAAAAAGCTATCACAACTGCCACTGAAACAAACGAATAAAATTAATTAGTAAGAATTAATAAACGTTTCAAAACAAGCTGCTATTTTAGCTAAAAATTAAAAATTACTGAAGTTCTGTCGTATTCTCCAAGTTGAGCCTTTTTATTTGATACCCATGTCGGGTGTGTAATCTTCACTAATATTATAAAGAGGAAACATTTGATTGCTTGTTTGTATTGAATAGACTCCGAAACTACTGGACAGATTTGAAAAATTCATTTACCATTGGAAGCCGACATAATGTCATAATGTCTAATGAACATAGGCTACCGCGGGAAAATGCTTCATTCCTACGGGAAAACGGGTAATACGGGTTCCACGCGGTTGAAGCAACTGGCTAAACCCCTAGGATTTTAATACAGCAAATATCGTCCTACGTCGTATTTCACACGGATGGAAGAAAGTTAGAGATATTTCTGGAATAGCAAATAGGCTATTTTTATCCATAAAACGGGTCCACGCGGGCGAAGGCTGGTACAAAATTATAAAATTAGTGTTATCCATCTTGGATTTGAATATTTTGTCAGGGTGTGTTGAATTTTACATGTTTAGCCCTTACAATTGATAATAATGAGTGGGTTGTATAAAATATGTAATCTGTCATTTTGTGACGGCCATTTTGGACTTATAACAAAATTGAGTCAATAAATTTACATTATCATCAAAACTAAATTTATATACAAAATTTTAGCTCGATCGTTTGAAGATATCAGGTTCAAATTTGAATTGTAAGTTTCAAGATTCTGACCAAACAAACATACATTGCTAGTTAATAAAAAGCTTGTAAGTAATAAAAAACTGTAAACCTGCTTGCCTTGGCTAACAAACAGCTTTTAGTGCGATTTCACACTAGCATATTTTTCGGCGAATTCAAGCGTCATTTGTTTGTTTTTTGAAGCGCGTGTAACCGCGAAACGTCAAGATTTGACATTTTCGGACCCTTAGTAAAATGGCGAACCTTTCTTTCTCGATGGGCACCGACTCTCAAGGCAGTTTTAAGAAGATATATCATATGCCAAGTCCTGAACCTGAGATGATGGTTACTATGCAAAAATATCTATTTTGCTTTACAAAGTATAAGAAAATCACTGTGTGTGTCTATAAAATTTGAGAGTTCCCCTCGATTTCCTTGGGATTCAATCAAAAGATCTTGACTTGGTGACAATGAGACCAAACTAGGAGAAGTATAAGCTTTCGAACAAAAAAAGAAATTTGAAAAATCCTCAAACGGCGGAGAAGTCGGTGAACATATACTCATGTACATAAAAATACATACAGCCGAATACATTACCTCCTTTCCTTAGAAGTCGGTAATTGGAGTAAACAAATTTAAAAGATCGATGATAGTAATGATGTCTTTACAAAGTTATGTAAGACGCGAAAAAAATATGAAAGGAAAAGTTGTTTGCAAGTCCGAATTTGTTTTTTTTCGGAGTTCTATTGTGGGGGACCTTCCCTTGTGGAGACCCCGGGGCTGTAGCCCCGGATGCTCCCCTAAATCGGCCCTGATAATCCAATAATTAGATTAGCTTAGTATAAATTTAAATACCTTGATAAATAAAGCTCGAAGAGACTACGATTTATTGTAAACAATTTACCTACAATCTATAGTTATTTGATAGTTTTTATGTGGTTTGAAAGCTTTACTCAGATGTCTCTATTGATAGCTTAATCCACCAGTATTGTATATTGTATTGAGCCTCTCCTAAAAGCACGATGATATCGGTTTCCAATTACGCCTACACATTATAGTAATCTATATTAACCATGTTTTTATTAGCCTCACCTATACGTATGTAATATGTATGTATCATAGACCATAGTACGTAAGTACATTATTCTTAGTCTAAGGCATGTTATACTCTTTAGAAGTCAGTCAGTTACGATGGGTAGGATATGTTATTAGGATGCCTAAGAAAAGGATACCTAAACGTGTACTTGACAGCCATACACATGGTTGCAGAAATCGAGGCAGACCAGTATAAGACGGATGGATGGCGTATAGTAGCTCAGGAGCTGGAATTTCAATTACTAAAGATGATGATCTATTTATTTATGTGTGTATGTATGAATCTTTAAACTGTACTTTTAGCTACTTCAAGTTATCCAAATCGTTTGAAATTTCGCATACTTATTAAGAACGGATGACAATACAATAATTTTAAATAATTTATGGCCTAAGAGCTTTATTTATTTACTCTTTATTGTCACAACTAAACTATGTTGTACAATGTCGGCTTGCGCATAGAGCTGGAGGTCGTCGGCATACAGATAACACGAACAGTTTATGACGAAAGTAAGAGAGTTTATAACTAAAATAATATAGGAGAAAGAATTCCGCCTTGCCAGGTCAGCCTACACCGAGGACTTCTGTCCCACTCGGACTATCTGCTGACGGTCGCGAAGATAAGTCGAGAACCAGGCCAAGGATGTGGGGCTAAATTTTAAGTGGGAAAATAGCAAGAAGAATGTCGCGGTCAACTGTTTTAAAAGTATTTAAAAAGTCAACAAGCACCACTAGAGTCAATTGCCTGTTGTCCATGCCTTTTCTGACATCATCTGTCACTTTTATCAAGGCCGTAGTAGTGCTGTGACCTGAGCGAAACCTTATGTATTAGGCTTGGTTTAAATTTAAGTATAATATATTATACGTGTATATAAAACCGACACAAAATACAATCGTAGGCAAAGAGCTTTCGGAATATTTAAGGTTTTCAATATTAATTTGAGGCACATTGACTTCTAGTCGTCCAACATATTTTTGCGTTTTATCGATCACATCCTAATGCTGTCTTTAATACAAAAATCAGAAAATAATCACATTAATCACTGAGGTACTACTACTACGTATGGAGAAGACAACGCGTTGCATGATTTTGCGCCACGCTTTGCGGTACGCTTACGCTTCTCCAGTGAGTATCCAACGCTCATAGACACAGAACACAATAATTACTCTTAACGACTCATAGAGTCTAGAGGTCTTGTTTAGCTCGCATAAGTAACAACATGAAAATGCTTGGTTGTGTTCTTAAAGTCAATAAAAAAAGTGATGGTTAAAAATTTCATCGGTAAATAGACATTAAAATGTTTAAAATACTGATTGATTTTCGCAGTGTAATATATAATGCTCACGAAAATCGGGCTGCCGAGCGCCGCCATTTTGCAACACTTGGTCACTGGTTGTGACTTGTTTAGTTTTGAACGACACGGGCACAATACAAAGAGCGCCTGCCTTTCTACACGGGTAAGCGCCAAGAAATTCACGGCGCTTATGACGTTTTGGTCGTGAGAAAACTATACCCTATAAGCGATTTAGCGCTACATGTTTTAATACTGTACTTTACGTTGGATAGATAATAAATAACGATTGTTTTAGTGCTGCAGCCAACTTTAGTTCTAACTTCTAACTCTTACCAAAATGAGGCAAAGTTAGTTAGTTGGGGATATCTGTTCTATACTTTAGTAATATAGTTCAATGAAAATAATTTATATTTAATAAAAGGACCACGCTGTAAGTAATTGTTATCTCAACTAAAAAGAAAGATAATTTCAAAATAAATATACTTGTTTATTGTAAAAAGCAAGGGGTCCTTGAAGCTGTTATTCAAGTAACTATAATGCTTTTTAACAATAAACAATATAAACATCGTATTTTCGTTTTTTGAGTCGAAAGAAAAATAATTTTAATTACAAGTATATGGTGTTTTTTTTTGCTTTTTTAACTATAAATTATTAATAACATGTACATACATACTCACCTAACATTTTGACGACTCTTTTTGTAGACTGGGTACTGTTTTTCCGAGTCACTCTATTTATTGGTCTCATGCTCCGTCCCAGTACTTTATCATCGTGATTATCTTTGCTAACATTTGTTTTATTGAGCCTTATACCAATTAGTGTATAGAGAACTGTAATTACTACCATTGGTCCGAGGAAAAAGAAAAAAGTGGATATTTCGAATGAGTGCTTGATGATAACTCGCGTTTGTAGACACATTGTCACACCCTTGTGATCTCTGATACCAAACTGTAAAGCCTGCGGTAAGGCCAGTCCAAAAGCTGCAATCCACAGTAGAATAACGTGCCTCACAGCTCGCGAGAGTTTTGACATCTGGTGAGACACGAATGGGTGGCATATTGCCAAGTATCTCTCGACGGTAAACAACGTTATCGTTAGTACACTGGCATACGTCGACGTCTCTGCCGCCAGCCCACGTATCACGCAGAAGGTTTGTCCAAATATATATGGCCATTTCGACCAAATTGAATACATCTCCTGTGGCATGCCACTTATCAGCAACAGAAGATCTGATATAGCTAAACTAAATAAATAATAATTCGTTGCAGTGTGCATGCTTTTGTTTCTTATGATAACTATGCAGGTAAATATATTGCCAAATACCCCAGTTACGAATATAAGTGAGTATATAACTGTGATCGGGATAACTATGTACAGGGAATCTCGTTGCGATCCGAAAATTGCTGTGGGATCCACTGAGCCCGTAACGTTGGGCGCTGTGCTATTAAATGTCTCATTGCTTAGTAAGCTCATATCCATATCTTCATTTGTCCACAAACATTGATATAACATAGTAGTGATAGATGTTACGTCTACAGGGCCTCATTGTACCTGGAAAAAACCAAAAATAAGGTAAACGTTAATATGATAGAATTAAAAAGTCCATTCGAAAAACAAATAAGTTACAAAGTAAACTGTCCTTTTGGAAATGTAGAGGCTTCATAGACCTATCTTCCAAAATGTCTACCTACGTATTGCGTAATGTCATCTTTTTACACACTTACCCACAGCCTCCATCACAAACTATGTTCATCGCAGTCGTGTAAGCATAAATGTGGGAAAAAGACTCTAGTCTTTTAAAAAAAATTCTATGAGAACTTATAGGTTATCAAGGTTTTTAAAGTGAGACTTTCGAAGAGCAGGTATTTAAAAGCATATTGCTGGAGTTATGAAGCTCTTGGTTAAGATAATAATATGGAAAACTATTAAACTACAGCTTACATTGAATGAATATCTTGAGAGAAACAGTTCTATTCGAATTCGAGTTTGTTTGTCGTCTGATTGAAACGGAGCAATTCAAAAGATAATTGGAAATTGGAAGGACGAAGGAGGACTTCTATTGTGGCACCATACTTATTAAATATAATAAGCGTAAATCCTTACGGATAATTTTGAATATCTTTTGTGAGTAAAGAATGAAAACATTAGTTTTGGGTACAGTAAATAATTTTATTGTTCGTCGGCATTTAGAATTTTCTTGAAAACTTGGCTGCAGTCGCCAATTTCAACATCTAGCAACAGGTCTCGCCTATAATTACAGAAGCCTGGAGCTTACTTTAACAAACCCGCACTGAAGCCTGCTGCTCTAACTCAGGATGTTACCGATGCGTCATCTATAGTATTTTACATCCGAAAGCGTCCATTTCGGTAATCTGCGTCGATCACTTGCAGTTCAAAAAGTATTGGTATGGATGGAACTGTAGGTACTGAAATATCAATTATTCGTTTTTAAATGGGTTTAGCCTTAACTTTAATTAATTTGAGATCTTATTTTTTAGATTATTAGTGAGAAATAACGACAACGAGCAGCGATGGCCGAGTGGTAAAAAACCGCGGTCTTCGACGCGACCGACCCCAGGTTTAAATCTTCGGCGCGCACCTCTGACAAAGAAATTTGTAATGTGCGCATTTATCGCTGCTCCACGGTGATGGAAAATATCGTGATATTTAATTAATTACGATGTTCTCCATCACCGTGCATGCCTGAGAGAAATTCATAATTTATCAAAAGCATGATGTCCACCAATCCGCACTTGGCCAGCGTGGTGGACTATAGCCTAAATCCATCGCACTTATGAGAGGAGATCTGTGCCCAGTAGTGGGACATGAAAAAAGGTTGAAAATAATAATAATAATAATAATTGAGAAATACAAATTTTTCTCCTTTAACAAAGTTTTAAACTCGACATATAAATGTTTTAATAATTCTCTTATCGGAATTAACGTTACATATTACATCGATTTAACCCTTTAGCTTCATGAAATCCTGTTTTATTTTCATTTCAATTTAAGTTCAATACAACAGCCCTTAGCTCAGTTAAGTGAGCAAGTTGTATAATCGTGAAAACATTATGACTTGTTTATACCACACGAGGGAAAATGTATTCAGCGCAATCAAAACAGGTAGTTACATTCGTATGCGTACATTCGTAAACAAATAACCTATTTAAATGTAAGTGGATTATCCTTGTATATCTTATTGCTATTAAAAAAATTACATTAGAATACCGATAGATTACACCTTGCAAATACCTCACAATGTTTTCTATCGAAACACTTTATTCACGTAATTGTTCAATATCTTTAAGAGTCGACGAAGTTCTATTTTCAATGGCTGTTTATTTTTTTAGCTGTTACTGTACTGTTAGAAAGATACCGGGTAATATGGGATTCCACGGTGATGGAAAAATCGTGATATTTAATTGATTGCGATGTTATCCAGCACCGTGCATGCCTGAGAGAAATTCATCATTTCTCGAAAGCATGACGTCCACCAATCCGCACTTGGCCAGCATGGGTGAACTATGGCCTAAATCCCTCTCACTTGTGAGACACTCCCACTGCTGGGACACTCACTTGTGTCCCAGCAGTGGGACATAAAAAAAAGTTTGAAAAAATAATATGGGATTGGTACAGTGAATAATCCCGGTGACCTGTGTTAAAAGGTCTCTGAGACTGTCCGGGATTTTGAGCAGATCGCAAAGGCGACGTCTACGCATGGCGCCCCAGAACCGGCTCAGGTAGTGGAATTTTTTAACCTGTTTCCTGCTTCTCATGCATTTAGGCCATAGTTTACCAAGCTGACCAAGTGTGGATTGGTAAAGGGCCTAGTTTCCTATAAATTTCAGTTCTGGATTTTAAAGAGTTGAAAAAAAGTAATTGTCATAATGAGGATCAGTCACGTTTTTAGTTGGGAATGCAGATTTATAGAGCTATGCAATCCTTAACGTACAGTGCAAAAATTTTTGTTCTACGACAAAAATTGACGAAGTTATGACCAAATTACTAACGAAAATACATTGAGGGCCGCCGCGATAGCTGTGACGTCACAATGACCGTTAGCCTTTAGCAGCGGTAAGGCGCGCAGTGTTTTGTGTGGTTAATTATGACTTTAAAAACAAATAAGTGTCCGATTGGTATCTAATTCACCTTTTCAACTATGTATTAATATAGTATAGTGTCAAATTTAAAAATACGATCGTTAAAATGCCAGAAAAATATTTGTTAACGTGCCGAGAGACCCAAAACTTCGTAAAAAATTGTTTCTGTTGTAAAAAGAGATGATAAAACTACAGCCTCTACCATAATAAGAAAATTAATTATTCTTATGCCTCTACCCAGACTACAAGACACTGTTGTAAAGATTATTTTAATGTACTTTAGCCCACTGCTGTACAGTACTACATAGGCTTCTTAATATTCGTCACTACGCCCGACCGGTTCTGCGCCCTCTGAATCCAGCGGCTTCCCCCTGTCTTCTTCAGGTAGTCAGTCCAACTGCTTGGAAGGCGGCTTGTGCTCATTTTGTCGAGACGTGGTCGCCATTCGATGACCTTTCTTCCCCATAGATTGTACTCACTAAATATATTTGTCGGTGGTAGAACTATTATGGTTCGCCCGGGGAAGTACCACCGCTGCACCCACTTCTGACGTGAACCAACTCTATTGTGTTTCGGTGGAAAGGTGCAGTTGCCGGCTACACTTACATGAGGCGACCACCAGCCTCCGGAGTAGCAGCGTAACTGCATACGACCTCAGACAAGATTTACCTATGCTTGCTAGAGGTTGTATGTAGATGTCCATGAGCTGCAGCGACCACATAACACCACGTGGCCTGCATGCTCGTCTGCTACTCCATTCAAATAAAAAAATATATGGCTGACTAGTGAATCAGTGTCAATGAATACCGTTTTGATATTATGAATAAAAAATACATTACGCTTACGACTTGCGTAACGTTGTGTTCATGAGATCTGTGAACGGGAAACCACCTTGGGCCCTCCCGGAGGATCCCTTTATGGACTTCGGAACTAGGTATTATATTAGACGACCCCGTGTGATGCAATGGTTACCATCGGACTGCCGATCAACGGTCGGGTGTATCGTGGGTACCATGGACACATACCATTCATCCATCAGCCTTTTATAGTCCACTGCTGGACATAGGCCTCCCCTAACGTTCGCCACTCCTCCCAGTCCTGGGCCTTCTGAATCCAGCGACTACCCGGTGTCTTCTTCAGGTCATCAGTCCACCTGGTTGGAGGGCGGCCTGTACTCACATACTGCTCAAAAATTTCGACTTCAGGCACTGAGGTATTCTGGACGAGAAGACACTTTGTAATTTCCCGAACGCTGCCCAACCGAGTTGGATTCTACGAGTTACCTCTCTCTCGAAGCTGGACTTACCCATACGGATCGCTTATCCTAGGTATATGTACTCGTTGACAACTTCGAGAGTAGCGCTATCAACAACGACCGGTATAGGTGTGACATGGACGTTAGACATGATCTTCGTCTTGTCCATGTTCATCTTAAGACCCACCCTTTGTGAGGCGCTATGGAGGTCACCTAGCATAGTGCTCAGCTCTTCCAGGTTCTCCACCAAGATTACTTTACTACATCATCGGCAAATCTAAGGTGTGTGAGGTGTTCGCCATTGATGTTAATACCCAGCCCGTTCCACTCCATCAGCTTGAACACGCCTTCCAGTGCAGCGGTAAACAGCTTCGGGGATATAACATCCCCTTGTCGTACTCCGCGCTGCAGTGGAATAGGTCCAGTGCTTCCGTCGTGGACTCGGACTGTCATAGTTGCGGCTTTGTACAAACACTTCAACACCTCGATGTACCGATAGTCAATCTGGCATCGCTGGAGAGACTCTAGCACCGCCCAGGTCTCGATAGAATCAAAGGCTTTCTTATAGTCCGCATAATACGCAATACATAGCGGCAGATTATACTCCTCGGTCGTTTGTATAACCTGTCGCAGCGTATGTATGTGGTCCATGGTACTATAGCCTTTTCGAAATCCGGCTTGTTCGGGAGGCTGGAAGTCGTCTAGCCTGCGCGCACTACGATTAGTAAGAACCCTTGAAAACAGCTTATAGACGTGGCTCAGAAGCGCGATGGGTCTATAGTTCTTCAAAAAGGCTCCCAAAACAAACACCCAAACCGAGAACAGAAATATAAACTCATCATTCAAATTTCTGCCACGCCGGGAATCGTACCCCGGGCCCTCCAATCGGCATTCCATTCCATTACACCACACGGGTCGGTCGTCACAGTCACGGGTCTCGTCTCGATAAAAAAATATAGGTGTGAGGTATGTATGAATATTTTTTGGATAATATTGTAACGATAGCCTGTGGTTTAGTTAATTTACAGGATTTTTTGTTATGTATAAGGTAATACTTTATTTTTATTACGATCTAGCCTAAAAGTGTAAAAATAAAAATGCTTTCGTTTCTTTTATAAAGTTTTATTTCCACAAACTTCCGTGGGTAGGTAATCAAAATTAAAAAGAGATGAGTAATTTTAAGTCTCAACTAGTTTCAAAAACACTAAAAATACGTAAATTTCTCTAAAAGATCAGTACAATATTACGTAGTACTAGGTACCTACCTATATAGGTATTCAGTAATTTTAAGTCTCAACTAGTTTCAAAAACACTAAAAATACGTGAATTTCTCTAAAAGATCAGTACAATATGTACGAGTAGGTAGGTAGTAGGTACTAGGTATACTATATAGGTATTCGGACGTTTATCTGATTGAGCTTCTACAAAACTTCTACTTTATTAGCACTAATATTAAGTATTGAGGTAAGTTTTATACTTTTATTACAAAATTACATTCGAACTACACTTTACACTCGAATATCAAACATCCGTCTCGTTGAATCGTATGCCGACTGCGCTCGGCTCGGTAATTGTGACGTCACACGTGTACTTTTTAGCGAGAGGAACGGCACAATTTCATTACTTAATATCTTTGTAAGTTATGGACCGATTTGGATAATTCAAAAAGATATATTATTCTTATGTCATATAGAATAAAGTAAATTGTAGTTTGATTGAAATTGCTATAACTTTACTGATCCTCATTATAGGTATTGTCGTAATTATAGGTTTTACCTGTATAATGTAAATCCCTCATTGGCTCTAAGATTTAGATGTAAGTAATGCTTTAATTGATTCTGTAAGCTGTGGATTTTGTTTTAAATAAATAAATAGGTAAATAAAAGTCATAGTGTTCATGAATGTAAAGAAAAGTCAGCAGTCTATGAAAAACTTTCTAATTTGAAGCGCTCTAAGTAAGCCAAGTGTGCATGGCCCGGCGGTTAGTGTAAAGCGCAAGCGATCTATGCAACTAAGCCAAACGGACGCGGTCGGGTGTGAGATGGGTGACCGCTAATGGCAAAAAATTACATGCGCGTTTCCGTGCTTCGGAGGAGACTTTAAGCCGTCGGTCCGGTTGTTGTCGATAGATAACCGTCGTTAAAACTTGTCGGAGGCCTTATGGGCGGTTTGAAAACATCCGATAGCGGGTTGGCTAACCCGCATCTCCACCAACCCGCATTGGAGCAGCGTGGTGGAGTAAGCTCCAGGCCTCCTCAATAATTGGGAGAGACCCGTGCCCAGCAGTGGGATGCAAAAAGGGCTGCAGACAAGTAAGCCAAAGCATAGTACATTACGAGCACACACATTTGTGTAATGTGTTGTTTTTGACAATCAATGTAGCTTTTATGACGTAATCGAGGCTTTGAAACAATACAATTACGCATGAAAACTCGATTCGGTTGTTACTATGTCAGAGAAAATTTACTTGTCTACATGAAATTATTCTTGGAGTCGTAAAGGTACTACCTATATTTTTACATTAAGTACCGGCCATCTATTGTTTTTACGCGGCTATTATAAAGGTTCTTAATAGGTTTATTGGTATGCTATGATTAATAAATTATTAAAGATCTCTACATTATTTTGCATTTTAAGCACGTCACGAAAAGGTTATATGAAATTGTTCTTAATCGCTATGCGGTATAAATGCAGCAATTATCTTTTGCGTTCTTGCAAATTTTAATATAGCTATAGTATAACTTGTACACTGTTCATTTTTTGTTTTGTGGTTTGATGGTACGTATGTATTTTAGCTTCTTTATTATTAGCACGAAATTCTATTCGGACCACTGTACCCCAACAGAACAAACCCACAATTAGAATTTATCAAAAAAGTGGAATTATTTACCATTTCTCGAAGCGTTTCACAAAATGCTATAAAAAAAAACAACGAGTATTTTTTTGTTTAACAATCCATTAATATATTTCATAATTTAACAATTTATATACTTATTTCATAATTTTTTGTTTCATAATTTTAAGAGTGAGATTTTTAGTTGTTCGCTTTTAGATATTAAAGAGGTTATATTTTAGGATTTTATTCCTTTGAGTTATTATTATAGAATAATTGGAGTAAGGAGAATCTAATTTTCTTATTTTTCGGACTTCGGGAGATAATATCATATAATAATATTGATTGATTAATAGGTATAAATAGTGGTTTAATTACTTTAGCATTTTAATCGTATCTTTAATATATTTGCACTTGAAGATAAATGTGGCGAACTAAATGTATGTACATTTTGTTTGTAACCAATATTTGTGCCAATAAAAGACCAAGTTTTTGTCTTTGATGTAACGAAAGAAGGTTTAGAAAACTCTGTATAAGGTAATATATCATTATAGAACACATTCGCATTTGATTTCTTCCTTGACCCAAATATCCAAGTTATATCACACATTAGCCATGGTCCCTTGCCATTCGGGTCGCGTAAGTAAGATTACATCTCGGAGTGACGATTCTAACTCAAGTGACTCAATATTCATAACAATTTTCATGCGTCTTTTGTTGGGTTTATCGCGAATGTGTAGTTTCACTTTGTTTTTTTCTTCGTAGATAATAGGCAGTAGGAAAATTCTAAAATGTAAGCAAACTTCAATAACCCTTAAATATAACACCCGAGAAATGTGTCCGGTTATTAAAAATATTGTTGATGATGAAGATTTTATGAATACATGTAAACACATTTTACATGTAAACAGAATGAAATTATTTATTAATTTAGCTTTATATAACGTCTGCGCTTGCCTTTGACCGCGTGGATATAAATATCTTTAAATTTTAGAATAAGTACAAGTAGATCCTTTAACGAATGAAACATTTCAAACAAACTTTAGAACTTCTTTTTCATTCGCTTAGTTTCCAACATTTCTTCCTAAGCTGATTTAGCGATAATTTTTACATAGTTTTAATTTCATAGTGTCAATCAGCTATCGAGATTTAATGAATAATCAGTGAGTAGTTTCTTTCGTTTTCAAATAATAATTCATAGATATATACTTTAGCATACGTGATATTTAGTTCCTCTGACAGTTAAACTTTGCCTCTCAATAATTGTATATTACTAGCGGCGTTTTAGAAATATTATGTTCTCTTTCTGCAAGCTGACGTGTTGTCCCTGCTCCTGTTTACAATTTTCATCAACTCCATTTGTTCCCAAATCTCTTCTTCTTACCATCTATAAGCTGACGATCCACAAATTTATAGTCAGGCTTCACTGAACTCGCTTTATGACGCTATCGACACAATTAACAAAGACCTAACTCAAATCTCTGCCTGGAGCCGCTCATTTGTACTTTGAGTGAACCCAATCAAAACTCAAGTTATTATAAGTAGCAGTTCGAGGCTGGTTGCTAAAGTTGATTGGACCCAGCTTCCTTCGGTAATTTTTGATGATGTTCATATTCCGTATTCCCCTAGTTTTCAAAAATTTTGGTATCCCGATGAACTCCACGATGTCGTGGTCTCCTCTCAAGTGGTCAACTTAACAATGAGTTTGTTCATCCATTTACTATATTACCATACCCTTGGGGTGTTTTATTTATTATGAGTCATTATTTCATAGATTCCCGACGGCTTTAAGCAGGATAGAAAGTCATGTCATTGTGTTTATAAGGTCTCATAATTTCCGTTATTGCTAAATGTCAAGATTTTTGGCGGGAACCGGTTTGACTGACTAATTACTCACTGATTTTGACTAGACTTGACGGATTCAAATGTTTTATTTTATAACGCAATATATGCAGATCGTGCGATGCTATTACAGAAAAGGAAAATTCCTTCATTCATTCTAATGCGGAAGCCACTGAACATGTTTCTGCCTGTAACGGTGTTCAAACTTAATTTCATAAGCGAAGCAAGAGACTGTATTCCGTAGAAATTTGTTAAATCAGTTGAATTTTTCTACTTCGTACTTATGTCAGTTCATTGACATCGAAGTTCCTTGGCTTCATGTAATCAGACTACTACTACTACAACTATTGTTGCAGACTACAACATTGCACTGATTTTCTGGGAGTCATTTGTACCGTTTACTTGCTGTCTTAAGATTTGTTTTGCCAAAGTTTTATTTACTACTGCTCTATTTCTCCCAGCAATGCGATGCAATAAATTTAACTCGAATACTTGTGATGAGTCTTGTTGTTGTTTATAGTTCGGTCAGTGCTCTTTCGTTACTAAAATTTTATAAAAGGGAGCAGGAAACGAAAGTTTTTAAATTAAGAATTGTTTGGGGGCGAACAGATTTATAGTGGACCGTTTATAAGTAAATATTGTTTAACTAATTAGGCCTGCCAACTTTTCAGTGGGTACCTACCTAAACTATAATATATTGGCACATATTTCGATCTACATTAAAAATATCTTGACGACCCGCGTGGCGCAATGGTTACCATGCCAGACTGCCAATCATGGGGTCCCGGGTTTGATTCCCGGCGAAACAGAAATTTTAATGAGTTTAAATTTCTGTTCTCGGTCTGTTTGTATCTTTGTATGTGTCCATGGTACCCACGACACAGGATATTAATTACCTTACTGTGGGGCTATGAGTGCGTAACGTTTATTTATTATTTATTGGGTATCATTTAAGCTATCACCAATTTAATTAGTTTTGTGTTTCTTAAATAATAGGGTTTGTCCTCAAAATAGTAGATCTGTCACCAAAATGTAGTCACCAAACAATGCAAAATCAGTTCCACAATAAATCACCTAAAATCCTGAGATATAAGGTCTAGTACCAAATAAATGTTTTTGTATGTATTATAATAGGTGTGTCCTAATAAGTATTTAAGCAAACTAATTTAAAGAGATCACCAACGATAATAAAATGCACCTACACGTGTGATCGAACCTAGTTAGTAGTTAGTAGAACCGCAGCGTACAGCGATTTTTCCCATCAAAAATGGAGGTGGGAAGAAGCTCTGGCTCCGTGACTTCTCCGGCGCTGCGGGAAAACCACTCCCTCCGCCCCAGCGTCTTTTTATATACACTCTAGGGGTAGTACAGATAAGACCACGTGGATAGTGGGGTGCTCTGATTTGGTTTTGGGTATATGGTCAGGGATCGATAATCGATTTATTTGGTGACAGATCTACCATTCTGAGCACAGAGCTATTATTTAAGTAACAAAACTGTTATTATAAGAACGAAGTTTATATTCATGTAATGCAATATAATTTTATTGGTTATCGATCTCTTATTTTACACATATATTAACATTAATTTGATAATTCATACCTGGGAACAATTTTTGTTTATCTGAGAACGAAAATATTTCGTGGCGATAGATCTATTTATTAGGTGATACAACTTGATGACAAATATAAATTTTGGTGATAGAAAATATAGTTCCCTTATTTATTTATTTATTATCTTTTTTGCTTCGCAGTATTCACGAAAAACACATACAGGGTGCAGCATATATATTCAGGAATCGTTTGGAGAAAAATAAGTTTAACAGTCAACGTGCGCTGGGACAGGAAACACTTTGTAAGGATAATGATTTTCAATGCGATTTTGATATCTTTTGCTCTCAAACGTTAGAGGTCCATGATGAAATGATTACCGGATTTTAAGGGTTTCGTAGACAGTAATAATTGTGTTCTATACTATACTATAATAATATAATATAATAAAAATGAAGAGTTTGTCGAAAGCACTAATCACAGGAAGTACACACTGGAATTTAAATAATCCTTTTACGTCGAATATTCCATTTATCGAGTAAATATTTTCCTTAATCTTTCCTCGATAAATGGACCCGCTTCTACTCTCATCTCCCCCTTCTTAGAGATTTTTAAATCAAAGATATACTTATCTTTAGCAACACGAGTTTTTTTAGCATAAAATCTACTATTAATTATAGCTTATGATATTACATAGGGGCGCTCCAATAAATGTTTGTTTATATTTTTATCACTTACGGGAAAAAATAAAAATATGAAACTTTTGCTCATTTTTTCGTTTCGGATTAATCAAATGTCTATTCAGAAAACATAAAATATGGATAAAATTCACAAAATTTCTTAGTGTTCGTAAAAGGAAATAAATTACAATAACAAATATCGTACTTACTCAAACGGGGTAACGCATCGTTTGGGGTATTACCCGACTCAACAATTTTCAATGTTATCAGTGATATGTTGCAATTTTGTATACTTTTATTTATAGAAATACTTATATATTTAATATATTACATATATTATATTTCGTATATTTTTAGAAATTTATTTATATTGCTTAGAAAATAACTTCGTAGTAACATTTTAAGAAAAAAATGATTAAAATATAGATTTCTTGAAAAAAAAAAATGTTACAACTTTATGGTCTTTTATTTCAAAAATATTGAACTGTCATTAAATATTATTAAAATCCATAGACCAATAAAGTACATTATTCTTAGTCTAAGTTTATATCCCAATTATTAATTGTCTATTCAGAAAACATGAAAAAATGTATCAGCAGTATCTATATTTTGAGTGGTTTTTCATATTCCCTTAAAATCGGGGTACTCTCAGAAAAAGTACAAATCATCAAATATCTTTAAAAATACTGAAAATCGGACAGGACAAGACTTTTTTACAGCAAATGGTCCATACTTTTACCCCTTAAGAAGTGAATTTTTATCATTTTTATTTCAAAGGTAAAAAAATATTTATTAAAGTGTTATTAAATAAGAATACTATAATTATCTGTATCCCACGAAAAAAAAGACAACTAACAGTCAAGTTACGCAAGGAGCCGAGAAATCGCCTGTGTAAAGTATCTCTTATAGTGGTAGATCACAAGCAAAACGCTCAAATGATATTTTTCACAATGCTGACCCTTGCAGACAAAAATGTAGGTATGTATTTGATAAAATAATTGAGCTATAATTTGAAGCGATTTACGAGCGACGGTTGAAAGCTCGTTTCTATATTTTTATGTACATAATTTATTTCGTCACTGTGTATTAAAATAAATATATAAAAGTAAAAAAAATATATGATGTACATTACGATGCAAACTTCCACCGAAAATTGGTTTGAATGAGATCTAGTAAGTAGTTTTTTTTAAATACGTCATAAATCGTAAACTACAATTTACCTTTCATTCAATCTTAATGCAATGATTTCTATGGATAATCAAAGGCAATGATGTATTTCTGTTGCCGATATTGTTATACAAATACTAAAAATAGAGTAAAATAATTATTTAAGGGGGCTCCCATACAACGCCAATTGCGGCGGGTCAATGCCGTAGTTTTCGGGTAAGTAAATAACTTCTTGACGTAAATGCCTATTAAGGGAAGAGTGAAGACCGACCCGGTTATGTCGTGTCAGATTTGGGAAGTAAAAAGTGACAGTGATTGAGATGAAAGAAAATGTTCACAAAAATTTGTACTTGTGGAAAAAATTGGGTTAGCGTTGAAGGCAAAAACTTCTTTTGCGTGGGTTTACAGAAGGATGTTGTTAAGAAACATTTTATAACGGATGTCACAAAGTAACTTAAAAACACTTTTACCAACACAAGTACATATACTATAATAATATAACCTAGTTTACTTTTTCTTTAATTACATTACCTCAATATCCTGTCTGATATGTACTCTGTATAATTGGCTGTTACTTTTCATCACTTCGCTTATACCACTAAGTTTTTTAAACCCCAACGTAAATCGTAGCTTCTAAATGAACTGACTAATCATGATGCTGTTTTTGTTTAAAAAAATACCTACTGGTTGGAGATGGTCCGATAATGATACAATTTATCTGTTCTGGTGTTTCAAGGTCAATTTTTAATCAAGTTTTTAAGCTGTAAATTCCGCTACTGTTAATGATATTTAGTTTACAAAATATCGCCGTGTATTTCTTAGTGTACCGAATCTACATACCCTATAGCACTAAACCCTAAAACACTACAGTCGTTTTATGCAAGTACTATAGTCCGTATAAGATTGCAGATGTCTTGTTGGATGACAATGAGTCTCTGAAAAATGTAATGTTTTTATCCGAGCAACACTCGGTCGTCCGACTTATGTATAGATGTAGTACAGACTTAGACGACACTGTAATTTAGCGACCAAACGAACGTTATGACAAGTAGTCGCTTTATATTACATATTTCCCTTCGGAGTCCAATATCGTCAACGCGATACTTTAATTAAAAATCTTAAGTATTTTTCACTTTCAGACGTCCCCAATCTTATCATTTATCTCGATAAACTGTCTGAGTGTCTGATCCTGTTACCAGTTTGTATTCAGTCAATACTGACTTACAGTTACCAACTAAAAAAAATAAAATTGCTTAGATATTTTCCTTACTAGCCTTCCGCCAGCGGCCTCGCCCGCGTGGACCCGTTTTATGGGTTCCCGAAGGATAAAAACCATCCTGTGTCCTTTCCCACGGTCCACTCTATCTGTGTTCCAAATTTCATTAAAATTGGTTCAGTAGTTTAAGCGAGAAAGCGTAGCAGACAGACAGACAGAGTTACTTTCGAATTTATAATATTAGTATGGATAGAGTGATCCTATAAGGAATTGATTTCTGTTTTCCTATTTTTATGGGAAGACGTAATACTGATTCTTTAATGGTTTCAACGAAAATGTATCTCAAGATTTTATAAGCTTTTTATTTATTTGCCATGTATCCTGTGTCCTTTCCCACGGTCCACTCTATCTGTGTTCCAAATTTCATTAAAATTGGTTCAGTAGTTTAAGCGAGAAAGCGTAGCAGACAGACAGACAGAGTTACTTTCGAATTTATAATATTAGTATGGATAGAGTGATCCTATAAGGAATTGATTTCTGTTTTCCTATTTTTATGGGAAGACGTAATACTGATTCTTTAATGGTTTCAACGAAAATGTATCTCAAGATTTTATAAGCTTTTTATTAATTTGCCATGTATGATTGTTCTGGTGGACTGTTGTAACTCAATTTTGAAGCAGATATCTTCAAACAATTGAGCTGAAATTATTGAACCAATTGAACTGAAATACACTTTTAGTTTGGATGACAATGCAATAATATATTATGTTCCTAGTATAATTGGAAATCTACTGGAACTACTGGAATATTCTGGTTAGAATACAATAAGATCAACACTTAACATTACCCAGCCAGAGTTGGGTAGACCTAGGTGAGTATGGGTTAATGCCGAATTAAAAGACTTGGGTAATATTAAGACTACCCGGATAAACCTAATATATGACTAGATGGCGCCGCTTAGTACGCTTCTGCTAGCGGAGGTCAATAGCAGCACGTTCAAAGTTAACGTGAAATTAAATAAAAAAGTAAGAAAAACATCGTTATTAGTTTTCAAAGGTTTCCAAAGGCCTTGTAATAAATTTTATTTTTTATAAGCCTTTAACTATTTTATTGCAGATGCTGAATATCTAGAATAGGAATACAGTTACATTGGGTGGTAATTTGAGGAGAAGAATGACTTAATACCGCGATTAATGGGAGATCATTCCCTTACTACCATGGCCATTTCTTCTGAACACATCAGGAGACAAGGTCAATCGAGAGATTTATATGTTTTTTATTTTCATTTATTATTTTTATAAAATTTGTTAGTAATTGTTGTTATTTTATACTTGAATGATTAAAGACTGGATTAAAATAAAACCATTTGTTTCATTTTTATTGCATCTGACAAAAGCTACAACCACCTCCCCGGACTTATCTACTGTAAATAAGATTCAAATTGTAAAACAGTGTTAGTTTAGTCTTAACTTTTAAGTTTTAATCTTAATCTTATTTAACTTAATCTTAACTTAACTTTAACAAAGACTTGAGTCCTGTCCTGTACCTACTTTTTTTATAAAAGTTTTGGGTCAAATCAAGGCCAGTTTTTTATATGTATAACAATTCTTTTCCACTATCTCCAAAATGCCATAAGTTCCAAGAACGCGTAGAATTGCGTCATGATTAGGAGGGACTTTGTCTCCTAGTAACATTCATTTTATGGACAATAAAGTTTAATGTCTTTTAGAACGGCAGTGTGCGCGACGTCGAATGAGGATATTTTTCGTTTTCACTCAAATTAAAAGAGAACTTTCATGCATTTTTTCAACCCTTTTCAAATGTGTCAAATAAATAAATAGGTAAATGTATCAATGCTGCACAAGTCTTCTCTCAAAACTGAAGACTAACGCCCTTGTCTACCATACTGACCTCTCAGTCTCAGTGGATACGATCATAAACACACTACACTAGTGGTCCGCCGTGGTTTTGCTTTGGTGATTTGAGTTTATATATATTATACATATACATATGCGCGTTGAAGCGCGTATGGCTCGGCGGCTAGCGTAGAACGCAAGCGGTCTATGCAGCTAAGCGAAACGGGCGCGGTCGGGTGTGAGATGGGTGACCGCTAGTGGCAAAAAAAAATTCATGCGCGTTTCCGTGCTTCGGAGGACACGTTAAGCCGTCGTTCCCGGTTGTTGTCGATAAATAACATTCGTTAAACCTTGTTATGGGCGGTTTGAAAACATCCGACAGCGGGTTGGCCACTTACCCGCATCTCCCTCCACCTACCCGCATTGGTGCAGCGTGGTGAAATAAGCTCCAGGCCTCCCCAATAAGGGGGAGAGACCCGTGCCCAGCAGTGGGACGCATAATGGGTTGTAGCCAGCCAGCCATATGTATACGTTTACATATATATCCTACAGGTACGGCATATTTTTCCCGAATAAAATGTTGCCTACTTACTATTTCTGACTATAAATCTTTGCGATTCCGTTAAATTACATTCCGATCCGTTCAGCCGTTCTTGCGTGATTGAGCAACAATCGTCCATCAAACAGTCATCCAAACTTTTTTTGATGCATTTGTAATATTAGTATAGATTAGTCTCTTTAAAATAGCAAAAAGTTATTTGCTTGAGAACAAGTTAGTGCGATCAGATTTGTGTATTCTGTTAGTCTCTTTAAAACAGAAAAAAAATATTTGCTTAAGAACACGACAGCGATCAGATTTGTGTGTTCTTAATACTTTTTAGGAAGGACAACGCCTGTGGCCGCCACAGGCACGGCCGCCACAGCGTGGCGCCTATGTATTCCAATAAAGTTAAAAAAATAACAGTTACTTTAATAAGTAACTGTTATTTTTTTATATAATGATAGTTATATTAATAACTATCAATATATCCATTATTTACTTACAAAACAAATAGTGATCAACTTTGTTCATACGATTTAAATCTAAGATTTATAGAATTAGAATTTCAATTGTCGACCAGGTGAGCATTTCAAGGCTAGTATAAAGTCCAACCAACTATTGTATTTATTATAGGTGTAAGTTATTTACGTAATGCATTGTAATATGTAATTGGTTTTGGTTATCCAAATACAAATATTGTGCCTCATTTTCATGCGCCCAACAAGAAAATATTAGGTTCCAGGTACCTACTTAATAAGCCTCAATAAGCCTTAAGGCCTCCCCTATAATGGGGGAGACCCGTGGCCAACAGTGGGACGCTTAAAGATTTGCAGCCAGTTATAATGTAGCGGTAACGGTCGCTTCCATCGGAGCCTGTTAACAATTTTCTATCCTTAAGAGAAAGGAAAGCAATAAGCTCGGCAACCTTCTCCAGGGAGCCTCCTGTGAGGGGTAAATATAGGGGAAGTGAGGACTACAGTTTGCGGCAACGTTGAGGCGCGTGGCGCGCGAAGCCCGCGTTGATGTTCATCTTCCCGTAGGTATTTCTTAACGTAAAAAGTAAGTAGCCTATGTCCTTTCTCAACGTCTAATCTATGTTTATGCTAAATTTCATAAAAATCGGTTCAGTGGTTCAAGCGGGAAAGCGTAGCAGACAGACAGACAGAGTTAATTTCGAATTTATAATATTTAAAAAAAGTAAAGTATGGATATGGATAATAAATTCTAATAAGTAGTCACTCGGTGGATAAAACAACAATTAACGCAAGATTTTATTGCACCAATCTTTAACTTTAATAGAGCTTATTCCACGACGCTGCTCCAATGCAAGTTAGTGGCCAGCCCGCTGTGACATGTTTACAAACCGTTCATGGCCTGCAACTAGGCTTGATAACAACCTGACCTGAAAGCTTAACGTGCCTTCCGAAGCATGGAAACGTACATGAAATTTGCCACAAGTTGTCATCCATCCATATCACATCCGACCACACCCGTTTTCGCTTAATTACATTTTATTGTTAGCGTTCAACACGAATCGCAGTGATGGCGTTCCTTGGGAGTGTGACTACTGATTATTTTCAAATAGTAAACCTGTTTTAGTGTTTTTATAGTGCTTTTATGTTGTTTGTTGGAGCTAAAAAATTTTTTTTTTTTAAATAATAAACCGAACAAAAAGGCAGACGGGCCGCGTGGTGCGATCACCGTCGCCTATGGACAAGGGCAATCCCAGGGCAGCCACCCGAGCATTGCCGGCTTTGAAGGAGAGCTTTTTTTACAACTTTCTTGAAGAACCCCATGTTATAGTCCACTGAGAATGCCTGAGCTGGAAGGTTGTTCCATAACCTACACGTCCGTGGTAAAAAGGAGCGTGCAAAGCGGACTGTGGAGGACCGCCACGAGCCCAGACGGAGCCGAACACACACAGAAGGATGTTTCTCTAATGATTTAATTTAATTTTTAAGATAAGTAAATAGACATTCAGGTACATGCCAGAAATAATTAATTATGTATTGTATATTCGTGAATAATACTCACGTTTTGGTTAAAAAAAATAAACGTGACTATAAAAATAATGTTTATTACCTGTCTACTTAGTCCTTGTTTTCAATCTGTTATTATTAAATAAAAGTATTAACTGATAATTTTTTTAAGTTACAAACTGATATATTAAAATTTTACCTATTTCTTGAAATAATGCGTATAATAATAAGTATTACGACTAGGTTGTTTTTTATTTTCTTTGAATCGATAATAATTTAGTCAATTGACTATACCTGCTTGTGACTTCACACCTGTTATTTTTTATATTAGTTATATTTTATAATATTGATAAAAGTAATTGATGTTACAGATACTTCAACTCAGTTGTGCGCGCGGCCCTATGTGTGCGTGGGCTAGTAATTATTTAGCTTTAATTTGTGTGACAGTGACGCGGCCATCGTCGTCCGAGCAACTTCGCTGTACCTCTTGTCACGCACACAAAGTCACTGTGTATATACAGGTTTACCCACACATAGCGCCGCGCGCACAACTGAGTTGAAGTATCGTTAAAGATGTTAAAATTACAAAATATATTTGCCATCCAATAACCCATCCTGCGGCATAGTACATAGTAGGTTTATTTGTTTACGATCTAGCAAATTTGAAGTGAAAACTTCTTTAGCGGCGTTGTGCACTTTTTTTGGGATGGGTAAAAAATGGTAAACTCGCGTCAGGAAACGTGGTCTGATCGAACATTCGTAAGACAGAGGGGTGACAGCTGATGGCTCGACTGTCTATACTTGTAAAATTCGTTTATATCAAGTATTTAAAATATGGACATTGAACAAAGTGCATCTATTAATGACAAAAGTGACGAAGAAACAGTGAAAGAAAATGAGTGGAGTACTTTATAAAAATACTAAATAGAAATTAATACTGATAATTCAAGCAATTCCTGCGGAATTATTCCCTAACCATTCCAAGACATCAAAAATGCGCAACGTTTAGTTTATGTTTTCACTTCTGCCGGCACTCCCGGAGTGCAACCCGTTGTTTTTTAGAATGGAACTGACTCTATTATTGTACCTGTTATCTCAATTCATGCCTGTATACAGTCCGTTTTTTAGTCATGTCATGTATTACTATTTTTGCATATAAACTAAAATATAATCAAACTATTAAACAACACACGTGATTTTAAATATCATATTTTCTTGTCTAATAACTGTGTAAATCCAATATCCTGCCATTAATACAATATACAGGTTGAACTTTTAACCTTCCCAAAATTAAATAATACTGTTCATTTGAATACAATGAATGAATGTACGAGTATCTACTGTATATACCTAAACAGTAAAGACTGGTGGATTCTCAGATAAAATTTGAACTAGAGAAAGATAACCAAAATGAAAAATCACTTATATTTTATTTCACACTAGCCGTTCCCCGTGCGCGCGGTTTCACCCGCGTTAGAAAGGATCAGTAGCGATCAGTAGCATGAATTAAATATTCTCCATACGTTTCATGGGACCCAAACTGTTGTTATACTTTTAAATCATATACAAAATTCAATACAGCATTGTCCCTACGCAGATGTTGGAGAAACGCCAACGCTCATAAAACTCCGGTGAGATAGCGCCCTAAGATGGGGGAGCCCTAAAAGCAAAAATAATTTCATGCGCATTAACGTGTTTCGGGGAGCATATTAAGAGATTGGTCCCGGTCATTACCGATTAATAGTAGTATTTAAGCCTTGTCGAAAGTCAATTTATGCATCACTGCTGGGCACAGGTCTCCTCTCACAAATGAGAGGGATTTAGGCCATAGACCACCACGGTGGTGGCACCACCCGGGCCAAGTGCGGATTGGTAGACATCATGGCTTCGTAACATTTGAGTTTCTCTCAGTCATGCACGCTGATGGAAAACGTCGTAATTAATTAAACATCGCAATATTTTCTATCATTGTGGAGTAGCGATAAATATGCACATAACACATTTCTTTGTCAGAGGTGCCAAGGATATGAGTCCGGTATTTACGTGTCGAAGACCTCGGTTTTTACCACTCTGCCACCACTGCTCAGCCTAATACGCGGTTTGAAAACATTTGACATGGGGTTAGCCACTAAAACCCATTCCTCCATCATTCCTAAACAACGTTTGACATAATAATATGATTTTCATATAAATCTACTGGTGACAAATGAGATTTGAAATTGATGTATGTTGATAGAAGAATTTGACAAGGTATCAGAAAACCTCGTCCTCGTGTTTAGCTTAAACTAAAGTGTTATTAAAACAATTAGTGCACTGAAGTGTCGCCATTATAAAAATATGGAATGGCATGTGAGGCCTTTTTAGGGTTCCGTAGCCAAATGGCAAAAACGGAACCCTTATAGATTCGTGATGTCTGTCTGTCTGTCTGTCTGTCCGTCCGTATGTCACAGCCACTTTTTTCCGAAACTATAAGAACTATACTGTTGAAACTCGGTACGTAGATGTATTCTGTGAACCGCATTAAGATTTTCACACAAAAATAGGAAAAAACAATAAATTTTGAGGGTTCCCCATACTTGGAACTGAAACTCAAAAAAAATTTTTTCATCAAACCCCACAAAATACGTGTGGGGTGTCTATGAATAGGTCTTCAAAAATGATATTGAGGTTTTTAATAACATTTTTTTCTAAACTGAATAGATTGCGCGAGAGAAACTTCCAAAGTGCTAAAATCTATCTATTTGTAAACATAACCTACTGAGTGTACACCAGTCTGGGTTCCGTCCCGGTCATAGTACTACTACAGCCTTGACTAAAGTTACTGATGACATCCGCAAGGCTATGGATAACAGGAAAGTCACTGTAGTGGTGCTTATTGAATTTTCAAATGCTTTCAACACAGTCGACCACGAAATTCTCCTTTCCATACTTTCCCATCATAATTTTGATCTAACTGCTTTCAAATGGTTTTCTTCCTATCTTCGTGGTCGTCAGCAGTCTGTCCGTTATGAACAAGAATGTTCTGAGTGGATGGACGTCAATGCTGGCGTCCCACAAGGCGGTATACTCTCTCCTTTGTTATTTTCGTTGTTTATCAACACAATCACTTCCATTATAGACTGCTCGTACCATCTGTACGCCGATGATCTCCAGTTATACGTCCACTCTAACCTTGATGATCTACACGATGCCTTCAGAGCGATAAATCGAAACCTGGAAGCTCTAAAAATGTGGTGTTTGCATTACGGTATTAAAATCAACCCCCTGAAGTATCAGGGTATTCTTATAGGGAGCACCAGGTTATTGGCTTAAGTCGAATGGTCAAAACTACCTGCCATAGTTTACGATGGCAATGTAATACAGCTCTCTAAAACAGTAAAAAATCTTGGTTTTTTGATCGACAACTGCATGAACTGGCAACCTCAGATAACGGAAGTTTGTCGAAAGGTTAATACAACTCTTCAGGCCTTAAGTCGGTTTAAAAACTTCCTACCCCAGCATACAAAACTAACATTAGTATACACACTATGTTTGCCCATAATTGACTACGCAGATGTGTCCTACCCTGATATAACCGAAAATTTTCTAGATAAGCTAGAGCGCCTTCTCAACAACTGCATTCGGTTTATTTTCAATTTACGCAAATACGATCATATCTCCAAATTTCGAAGCCAGCTCAAATGGCTTACCATTCGACAAAGGCGTAACTCTAGAATTTTAATGGGTTTGTAGTCTGTCTTGCATGACCCATCTTTTCCTGTGTACCTCAAGGAAAACTTTCAGTACCTCTACTCCGCCCATAACAGAGGATTACGTTCTTCCAAAAATCTTAGTATTATTCTTCCTCCACATAACAGTGGATTTTTCCATCACTCCTTCACAGTTCAGGCCATACAGCTCTGGAACACCCTACCCGAAAATATAAGAAAGGCAACAAGAAAACTGTCATTCAAGAAATTGGTCCGAGAACATTTCTTGAGCATCCCTACCACAGTCTAGTATTTTTTACCAATAAGAGTCCTATTTATATTATATATGTAGTCATTATATCCTTCCAATATGTGTATGTAAGTATGAATGTATGTATGTATGCTTATATGTAACTGTATTTATATTTATTAGTGTACGTATTTCATTATGTACGTAGTTATTTATTATATATTGTTATTTTAATTCTTTGTTCTTTTAGCCTGTTTATTTTTAGAAGCCTACCTCGCATTCTCAACATCACCCAGGGTCGACCGGTAGACAATGCCAAGGGGCATTAGGTTTAACCCTTTGTGAAACTTAGTTTAAGGTGTTTTCACATAAAATAAATAAATTAAAAAAAAATGTTGGTCCCCCCCTGTAATTTCTAAAATAAGAGAATGATAAAACTAAAAAAAATATATGATGTAAGTACATTACGATGCAAACTTCCACCGAAAATTGGTTTGACCGAGATCTAGTAAGTAGTTTTTTTAATACGTCATAAATCGTATACCACAATTTACCTTTCATTCAATCTTAATGCAATGTATTCTATGGATAATCAAAGGCAATGATGTATTTCTGTTGCCGAAATTGTTATACAAATACTAAAAATAGAATAAAATAAATATTTAAGGGGCTCCCATCCCATACAATAAACGTGAATTTTTATAGATAATGGTACGGAACCCTTCGTGCGTGAGTTCGACTCGCACTTGGCCGGTTTTTAATTTATTATTATAATCAGCATAGTTGACTATTAACATCTAAGTACTTCTAATACTCGTTTATTCAATTGCTCATGCAAGTACTGGTTTTATTTTTGCTTGAATACTTATACATACTTAGTTCATTATTTTAAAATGACACCTACCGATGAACATTCTTATTGTCGGGCACATGGTTTATATTTTTTACCAATAAGAGTCCTATTTATATTATATATGTAGTCATTATATCCTTCCAATATGTGTATGTATGTATGTATGTATGTATGTATTTATATTTATTATACATACTAATATTATAAAGACGGAAGATTTGTATTTTTGTATGTTTGTAATGAGAGCCAATGACCTTCAATCGCTTTATACAACCAAGATTTTGCCGCTTGGTAAACTTTATTTTTATACTTGCTTTTTAGTTCGGTACAAATCAATTAAGTACTGTTGATGTCAATCGTCAAATTGAGTCAATTGGTACGTGATTTTCGTCTCATCTTTGGATATTTTTTTGTTCAACCCTTACTTTAAAATAGGAACTCATTAATTCTCAAGTTTTAGCTTTATGGCTTTGTTTACAGAAAATACTTAAATATTTATTTAAATATTTAGACCAAAATTATGATATTTAGGGTTCATTTTCATTGGTGGTTCGTTGATTTCTGTAGCGCATTCCATAAACTCCGCATTAGGGGAACAATTTTTACCTAACACATTTCTTTAGTTTAGTTTACTTTAATCTATAGGGAATGACAGCGTTAACGACCACTGTATCGTGGGTACCATGGACACACACAGAGACAGAAACACAAACACCCATACTAAAAACAGACATTTAAATTCATCAATCAAATTTCTACTTCATCGGGAATCGAACCCGGGACCCTTCGATTGGCAGTCGCGGCATCAAAGTTGTCAAAGAGTTGTCAAAAACCGCCGTTATTTTATTAACTTGGCAAATTTTTTTCTAGAGTCGACACAAATAAATACTGCATGTGCAATCATTTTACTTTACAAAATAACTTTATTGAAACTACAGTGCAGCGCTGCGATTTGGCTCCTGCAATATTATTGATCATCACTCCATGGTATAAAACAAAGTCTCCCAAAGTTATAAAACAATAAAGTTCCTCTTTTATAACTACATGTACAAAAATATCAACGGGTTTCACTCCGGTAGTGCCGGCAGAAGTGAAAACTTGAACATTAACGTTCAATTTTTCATTTTTGATATTTCGGAATGGTTTGGTAATAATTTCGCACAAATTGATTTAATTATCAGTATTATTTATTTTTAATCTAGTATTTTTAGTAGGTTTTCATCTAGTATTTTTATAAAGTGCTCACTCATTTTGTTGGGTCGAAATCCGGCTCGACCTGGACCAGAAATTGTAGGTGGAATAAAGGGTGGAAAGGAGGGTGGTCCCCCACTGCGGGTGTAGGAATTGTGGACTGTAAGTTGCGTGTCGAATTAAAGGTGGAAAAACGAGAAGGATTGATAAAGGGAAAAGCGCACTCACCTCTTGCCCGGGAACTGATGTTGTCTTTCACACTACACTATAGCACTTATTCATCACTTTAAGTCAGTTAAATCACAAACTATTGACAGCGGTGATGGCGGCGATGCGGCGAGTCTGATGACCACGTGTTAGGTGGCTTGCGGTGCGGTTGTCACTTGTCACGAGAGGACTTGCATGCGCGTCGGCGGCACGGCGGACGAAGCCAGCCAGACTGATTGACAGATCTTCCTGGTCCACACGCGTTTGCTCAGGTGCGAATAATGCCGATATAATACAATAGTGCGCTTGCGGGAAAGAGAGGGAGGATGAAGGGGAGGGAGGTGAAATGACTTAATTGGCGCGAACATCCCCCCGGCCTTGAGGTCTCCTCAAATAGCGAATTAAAAAAAAAATAAACATAAATATATACAGTGGAGTTAATATCATATAGAAAAAACTATATATGCGGTGAACAGAGGCGATGCGATGAATATAATTAGTAAATTAATAAAAATATTATAATAGCGGGATGAGAATTTATACTTAAACTATAACTTATAAAATATAAACTACATAGGCATATAGAAATATTATTGTGTTGGTAGAGGGCAAAGTCTAACAATGGGCCGCTGCAAAGTGGAGCTCTTAGTCTTCACTTGTGCAACGCGCACCACACCATCCCTACCAGGAAACAGTTCAGTGACGACGCCTAGCGGCCACTGAAGAGGCGGAGCGTTATCCATATCGATAAGAACAACGGTTCCTACAGAAATGGAATTAATAGAATGTTTATTCCACTTTTCTCTTGCTTGTAGTGTATGTAAGTATTCTGATCTGAAGCGCTTCCAGAATGACTGAACTATCGAATCAAGCAATGAAAAAACGTGATAAAAGATTAATGCGTTCCTTACTAAGATCCGCGGCGGGTAAACATCCAAGTGGATTAACAGCGAGGAAATGCGCGGGCGTAAGTGCAGTAGGTTCCGCCGGATCGCTACTTAAAACGTAAAGCGGTCGTGAATTTAATATGCGTTCGACCTGAGCGAGGACAGTAAGCAACTCCTCATACGTGAGGATTTGCTTACCTATGACGCGAAATAAATGATACTTTACTATCTTTATATTTGACTCCCAAAGCCCACCAAAATGTGGAGCGTTTGGAGGGTTAAGTTTCCATGTGATGCGGTTATCAGAAAGGATCTGATTAAATACTTTATAATATTCGTCTGAACGTAAAAAGGAATGAAGTTCATTCAAGTATGAACGCGAAGCAATAAAATTAGTATTCTCTGCGTATTCCAGGTCAGAAGCGGTTAGTTTTATTACACGGTAATTTTTTTTTATAAATTTTAGTAGCGTTATCACTAGTGAGTCATCATCATTAACGATGTGCGAATAAATCACGCAGCCATACGCCTTTTCACTGGCGTCGGCGAACGCGACTAGCGAGACTTGCGAATTTTTATTTATACCCATATGGCGAGGAAACTTTAATTTCGATATCAAAGGTAACTCTGAAATATATTTTTGCCATGCAGTGACAACGTGAGCGGGCGGAGCCTGGTCCCAGTCAAGTTTGAGAACCCATAAGGTTTTAATGAGAAGCTTAGAGAAAAGAATTACTGGACCCACGAGCCCCAGAACATCATATAAACGAGCGGTTGCGGATAAAATAGAACGCTTGTTACAAGCGAGCGGCGGCGGCGAAACTAGAAAAGAAAAAAAATAATCAGTTGCGGGGTGCCAACGAAGAACCCAATACCTTAAAAATACTTTGGTCGTCGAATGAGACCTCGTCAAGCTGACGGTGCGTTGCGGGGATGTGCTGTAAAAGCTCTGAACTGTTACTAGTCCATTTAACCAATTCAAATCCTCCTCGCTTAAACATTTGAATTAGTTCAGTGGCTACGTCAACGGCGCTGTTGACGCAGGGCGCGCAGGACGCGATATCGTCCATATAAATATCTCGTTCGACCACCGAAGCAGCCAAAGGATAGGACTCCCTCTCCTCGGAAGCCAACTGACGTAATGTGCGTAGCGCAAGAAAAGGCGAAGAGCGTAAACCAAAAGTCACACGATTAAATTCGTATGTTTGTATGTCTTCCTCATTAGAAAAGCGATAAAGAATGCGTTGAAACGCGCGGTGCGATTTTTGTACTTCAATGCATAAATACATTTGCCTAACGTCGGCAAAAAAGGCGATGCGATAAACTCGTACGTTTATTAAAATATTAAAAATATCAGACTGTAAATTTTGCCCACTATGTAAAATATCATTTGATGAAATGTCATTATCTGACTTAGCGCTTGCGTCGAGTACTATTCGCAATTTAGTTGTACTTTTATCATTACGTATGACAGGGTGGTGCGGGAGATAAAAGCAAGGTTCCGTAGAATTATTTGAAACAACCAATGATAAAAAACCCTTGTTGATGTATTCTTGAATAACTTCATTGTAGCGGGAGCGAAGATCGGGACATTTATTAAAAACGTCTCTCTAGGAGCGAGAAGCGTTTTTTAGCGGTTATAAAAGAATCACCTAACTTATCAGGCGTGTCCTTGAAGGGCAGGGCGACAACATATCGTCCGTTCAAATTGCGACGAGTAGTGGAAGTATAAATATTCTCACATTCCTGTTCATCAGGACTCAAATAAGGTTTTTGCGGCAGCTCATCTAACTTCCAAAATTTTTCGAGCGAATGCATGAGCGACGTTTGACTATTATCAATAGGATAAGAAACTAAAGAACGCGGAATGCAAGTAGTAAAGTCGATATCTGCGTCTCCCATTATTATGTATCCTAATGACGTTTCTATGGCACTCGGCGATTGCGAATTAATTATTTTATCAGTTAACAAAATTTGTAAATAAGTGTTAACCCCTAATAAAACGTCAATGTCACCTGGTGTATGGAATTGATCGTCAGCTAAACGTAAATTATTTATATAACTAATTTTCGAAACGTCTATTAACGACTCGGGTAATTGTCCAGTTATAGTGGGAACGACTAACGGTTCAATATGATAAAGTTTATTTTCATCAAAGCGGGAGCTAAACTGCAAAGAAGTAACACCTAAAACCTTCTGCGATACTCCACCGATTCCTTGCGCCTCTTTAACTGGTGTTTTATTTGAGATCGGTAGGTATAAACGTTTGCAACACTGTCTCGTGATGTAATCGCATTGCGAGCCAGGGTCCACTAAACAACGCAACAAATATTGGTGACCGTATTTAGTACGAACTTTAATCTTCGCAGTTCCCAATAATGTAGTGCGGTGCGGCGCATTACCACAATCGCGCGAAACGTTACATGACGTGGATGCATTTTGTTCTCCTGGACCTTGTTGTACCGAAGGCTGATCGACCTTATTCCTACTACTAACAAAATGAAGTAGCGTATGGTGCGAGCGGGAGCAATACCTACATCTACGCTGTGACTTACAAAAAGGAGTGGCGTGTTTATTACTTAAACAATTAGTGCAACATTTATTTCGTTTTACAAAATTGTACCTGTCCTGTGCATTTATTTTTAAAAAATGCGGACAGACAAATAGGTGTTCGTGATCACCCGATTTACAGAAAATACATGACCGATTCGAATCTGTATTAATAAAAGTTTTGCTTATATTTTTAGCGGGAGCGGGAACAAAATTACCTTTAATTTTATGGTTGTTAGACGTATGCGAAGTATTTATTGTATGGCATAAAGCCCTATTCTGGTCATGTAAAAACTGAACCAAAGCGGAATATTTCGGTATGTTTACGTTGCGACATGACATTTCGAACGACTTTACGGTATCGTTATCTAATTTTCTAAGCGCGATATTTAGAAATAGAAAATCAGATATGTCATCAATATTAAGTTGCTTAAGAGCGTTAATAGAAGCATCAAATTTATCCATAAATATTTGATAACCAGCGGATGTGTTAGTGTTTACGTTCTTCAGTTCTAACAGCTGACTGACGTAGGTAGTCGCGAGCGCACGCTCGTCGTTATATCTACGTATGAGCGCGTTCCATATCACAGAATAGTTTTCAGCTGTAGGCATTAAGCCTGAGCAGATTGATAATGCCTTATCACTAAGTTTACTAACAAGATAATAAACGCGTTCAGCATCTGTTAATTGCTGATTATCATGAACTAATGTTTTAAATTGTTGGTAGAACATAGACCAGTGTCGTATGTCACCATTAAAAGAAAGTAATTCTATGGGCGGAAGCGATGGTATAATTTTTGTAGGTAAACTATTCTGTGATTTACTTGAAGATGAAGCGTTTAATTTTGACACTTGAATTTTAATACGACTATATAGATCATGAAAAGATTTCCACGATCCGAAATCTACTTGCGCATTCGGATTTAATTTTAAATTTGTAACATTATAAGATTCTAACGTGTCCTTGAACTCGGTACGCAAGTATTCAAGGTCAGATGCCGTGTCAAGAAATGTGTCCTGTTCGTCTGACGAACTTGATGCACTTATAGATAAATCATAAATTTGTTGTAAACGTTCGTAAATAGCATTTCGTTTTGCAATTAATATTTTCAAACTAATTTCGTCATTTGAAACCGTTTCAGATACAATTTTACCTTTAGTAGACATTTTGACGTGAACAAGATAAATCAGTTAAAACAGTTGAAATTATAAAAATGATGTATGGCGTAATGAATGAATGATTACGTAGGTAGTTACTAGCGAAACAACGATCGCCGGTCGCGTCGGTTCCGGCAAACACAAATATGGCGGACTTCAATTAATGAAAAATAGAATGCGTACCTATGAGGTGTAATTTCGATTACAAATATAGGTAATTAATGGTGCGAATGGTGCGGTGCGTTTTGTAAAAATAATAATATACCTACGTGAGCGGTGCGTTATTAATATGCGGGATATAAAATAATCGTAGATATAGTACTTATTTGCAAAAATAAATATGAATAGGCACTTATAATATATTACATGAAATACATACATATGCGTATTTATGAGATTAAATAATTAACCCGGGTGAAGTTACTAAAGTATTGGCTCGAAATCCGGCTCGAAGGACCAAAAATGTTGGGTCGAAATCCGGCTCGACCTGGACCAGAAATTGTAGGTGGAATAAAGGGTGGAAAGGAGGGTGGTCCCCCACTGCGGGTGTAGGAATTGTGGACTGTAAGTTGCGTGTCGAATTAAAGGTGGAAAAACGAGAAGGATTGATAAAGGGAAAAGCGCACTCACCTCTTGCCCGGGAACTGATGTTGTCTTTCACACTACACTATAGCACTTATTCATCACTTTAAGTCAGTTAAATCACAAACTATTGACAGCGGTGATGGCGGCGATGCGGCGAGTCTGATGACCACGTGTTAGGTGGCTTGCGGTGCGGTTGTCACTTGTCACGAGAGGACTTGCATGCGCGTCGGCGGCACGGCGGACGAAGCCAGCCAGACTGATTGACAGATCTTCCTGGTCCACACGCGTTTGCTCAGGTGCGAATAATGCCGATATAATACAATAGTGCGCTTGCGGGAAAGAGAGGGAGGATGAAGGGGAGGGAGGTGAAATGACTTAATTGGCGCGAACACATTTTCTTTCACTATTTCTTCGTCACTTTTTTCATTAATACTTAGATGCACTTTGTTCAATTTTCATATTTTAAACACTTGATATAGGTACACGAATTTTACAAGTATACAGACAATCGAGCCATCACCTGTCACCCCTCCGTCTTACGAATTTTCGAACAGGTCACGCACGTGTCCTGACGCGAGTTTATCCCAAAAAAGTGCACAACGCCGCTAAAGAAGTTTTAACGTCAAAAACCTGGTAATTCAAATTTATATTGGTTAAAAAATT
Organism: Pyrgus malvae; assembly: GCA_911387765.1. NCBI lineage: Eukaryota > Metazoa > Arthropoda > Insecta > Lepidoptera > Hesperiidae > Pyrgus > Pyrgus malvae. The sequence continues at coordinate 11,423,759 of OU426954.1, read as the reverse complement.
GTGAAATTGAGTCCAGTAATTTCACAGTTCACTGTCAACGGTCCCAGTTGTTATCGATAGATAAGTCGGAGGCCTTATAGGTGGTTTGAAAACATCCGATAGCGGGTTGACAGTGGGACGCAAAAAGGGTTGCAGCCAATTTCAAAGTATATTTGTTATTAAACAAACAAAAAAGAAAATAAAAAAGTTTCATGCTTAGGTATAATATTTGTATAGAATTACTAACACATATTAATAACAACAAAGAATTGGCTACATCGTGCCTTACAGACTTTGGTAACGAACCGTCGGAATATATATCATAGTACCTGGACGCCCGAGCGTTGCTCGGATAAAAATAATTGATTTTCTTGGTTTATTTTTAAGCAAAACATTCATTGACTTAGTGTTACTTATCAAAGCCTTTTGAAATACCTAGCTCCCAATAGGCATGATGACACTATTAAAGAATCAGAGAATAAACGGTCTTACAGAAAAATATATGCTAAAAAAAGTTCTAAAATATGATCCCGTTTCAATATAAACATTAAAATTAATAAGATTTTCAATAAAATAAAAGTATTAAATACAGCAATCGGCCATGTTATCTGAAACGCCAATCAAAAGGAATCACGTCACGTCTCATTTAATGTCATTATCATCAATGTGTTGCTTGAAGTTTGATGAGCAAGCCGACGCCATGGCACCTACAAGCGTTTTCGCGCTTAGTTCAAATTACATAGCAGAAAATACATTAATTTACGTTAAAAGTTGAGTTTATTGCTGAAATAAAAAAAAATTCGAAACTAGGAGACCTGTAACTACAATAAGGAAAGGTATTTAAAAATCTGTCATCATGCCCATTTTTTTTTAAATTGTCACAAAAAAATAAAAAACGCAACTTGCCTACTTGAGATTTGGACTCGGGTCTCTAGCTCCGTAGTCAGCTTTCGTAACCATTCAACCAAGAAAACTTTAATTCCATTGACGAAATTTTTATAGAGGTCTTTCCTATCGACATTGTCATTTGTTTGAAGGGCGGATTGACATTTGACGGCTTTCTACGCCAAATGGTCAATTTGGCGCTAAAGTAATTTTGCCTTTCCAGTGACGATATTATTAATATTCTCCAATATATGTCAGTAACAGTAATTTTATATTTAACGGCATAAACATTAAATAAAACGACAATTTCTATTAATAAAAATTTGTGGATCGATTTATCATCCCCGAAACCAGGGTACCTACTAAATTTCATCAAAATTTTTGGAGCCGTTTCCGAGATTCAAAAAATATATTTAGATATATACAAGAATTGCTCGTTTAAACGTAGGATATTAGATTTTTAGCAGCTGCTTTTTAGGAGTTGACATAATACTCCAGACAAGAATTTTACATTAGAATCCTATTGAATATTTTAGATCCTTAAAATATTTTATGCAATATATACATACCACTTGATACATAATTTGTAAAGACACTTTACAAAAGACACGTTACAATGTATCCTCCATTGTGGAGCAGTGACAGATAAGCACGTCGGTAAAAAAATCTTTTACAGAGTGTGCGTCCTGATACACAGAGTCACTTTGTCCGTACGTAACAAACGTGTAAATTATTTATTTGCAATACGGAATTAATATTGTTTTCTTATGTACATGTTTTAGAGCAATAACAAACAAAACCGGAAAATTGTTTAATATTACTTAGCAAAGAAATATCGTATTCAAAGCTCTATTTAACTCAAGTATATCAACATTATACCTTAGATATGTCGTGAAGGAAGCTGTAGTAGAGAAAATGTAATACAACATTGTCATAATATATTATTACACGAGTAGGTAGGTACGGTATCTATAGGTATAGTATCGAAGCCCTGCAGATATACACGAGTCAGAGCGAGTTGAATGTCCATGGGAAATCACAGGAGAGGGGAAGATTTAATAATACCGACATTGTATTATTAAAAGAGAATTTATATTAAAATATATTTTATGAGAATATCTCTAATATACGTATATTTTTTTGGAATTACCTGACTAGATTAGGTCTGGCCCGAGGATCTTATTGATATTGATAACTTCTTTTTTCTAAATTAATATTCTTTTTAGTATGGTAAGGTATTCTTTTTCCAATATAATGTATTTTTTTAAATTTCCGATTGCATTGCGTGTTTTTTCGTGTTTAAGGTATTTAATTCAAAAAAAAAAATTGCCGCTGTAAAACACCTGTGTTGTCCGACGAATGTGTTGAACATTATAATCTGCCCCGATATCACATTCTTACATAATATTCCATGACACTGTAATTACAACCTTTTATGTCCCAATGCTGGTCTCCTTCTCACAAGTGAGAGGGATTTAGGCCATAGTCCACCACGCTGGCCAAGTGCGGATTGGTGGACGTCATGCTTTCAAGAAATTATGAATTTCTCTCAGGCATGCACGGCGATGAGGAACATCATAATCAATTGCATATATATATATATTATGTCACCATGGAGCAGCGAAAAATGTGCACATTACAAATTTCTTTGTCAGAGGCGCGCGCCGAAGATTTGAATCCGGGATCGGTTGCGCCGAAGACCGCGGTTTTTTACCACTCGGCCATCGCTGCTCAAATAAAAGTTTGTATTCAGTTTATAACATAAAATTATATTAGAATAACGAAACGTTTGCGTTTCGTTATTCTAATATCATTCTTGCTCGATTTAAATTCCTTTAGACATTAAAAACGTAACGATTACGACATGCGACACGACATTTCATGAATTAATACTTAGGTATTAAGTAGTTGCCAATTATCATACCTACTACTATGATAAAGTCAATGTAAAATAAGTTAATTTTCATTTATGCCTTAACCCTTTAAACCGATATTTATGGATGTATTAAAGAAGTCATTAGTAGTTATTTAAAAGTACATTTTTTTTCCGCCGCACCACGCAAAGTGGAATAACAAGTTAATTGCTATATGGTACTCTTTTTAGTATGGTAAGGTATTAGGTAAGGTATATATGGCTATTTGCCATACGCATGATACATATTGTTTCGTCCGTCCGACACTAGGGCTTGAATATCGGACGCTTTTTCAATTCCGGAATTGGGTTTCGATATTCAATATTTCAATTCCGGAATTCCGGAACTCAAGTGTCTTTTTGTACAAAATAGTGATACATAAAAGTTGAAATTGACTCTAAGAAGACTATAAGTGTAAAAAAACTGCCAAAATATCATAAGTTAAAAGCACTAATGCCCGACAGGTAACCAAAGGATGCCACTTTCGAAAAAACTCAAATAATAAGAATGTTCTTATTTATATGCCAATTATTTTGATGACAAGATACTCCTAGCATCATCGGTTTCAAGATAAAGCAAGAATACAATGCAGTTCCCTTTTAAAAGTTACAATACAAACATTTGTTATTTACAATGTGACAGAAAAATACATATTTGCTGCCATTTCTTATTGTTTTAGTTAAGGAGACTTCAAACTCTCAGGTATCATTTTATCCTTTTTGTTATAAAATTTCTCCTTTATTTTTATTTGATTGGAAACGTTGGATCATTTCTGAAGAAAACAATAGATTTTTTTCTTGGTCCCATTAGTTATTTCTAAAAAAAGAGTGTCTATTATTAGTTCCAAAAACAGTCTGAAACCTAAAAGATGACATGCATGTCTACTGTTGGTGTTACAAAAAAAAATCATTTCTAAGTTATTTTGACTATGCTCTCACATTTTGTTAGAAAAAATGCTACCTATAAAAATTTAATAATCTGTTACACTGAAAAATTAAATGGTATGCAAGCGCTAAATGCAGACAAAGAGTACCGCGGTACTGCGGTAGAAGATGTTTAAATTAAAAAAAGTTTAGATCAAGCCCACAAACTTAAGACTGCCTTAAAGAGAAACCAAGATTTTGAAAATAATTATATGTACTATATAAAGCCTAAGTACTGAATAGGAGAGATTAGATTCTGGAGATAATATAGACAATATATATCACGATTTTTTAAGGTTTAGAAGTAGATGGGCAAAAGGATGATATAGTAAAAAGATATTTATAATATTCTGATACTAAAATTTTGAATGTTTATGATAATTTACTAAAGGTAGATTTTTTTATCGCGATATGTCCTTCCATCCATCCATCCATCAGCCTTTTATAGTCCATTGCTGGACATAGGCCTCCCCTAACGTTCGCCACTCCTCCCGGTCCTGGGCCTTCTGAATCCAGCGACTACCTGCTGTCTTCTTCAGGTCATCAGTCCACCTGGATGGAGGGCGGCCTGTACTCCTTTTGCCGAGACGTGGTCGCCATTCGAGGACCTTTCTTCCCCATCGGTTGTCGGTCCTCCTTACTATAGGCCTGCCCATTGCCACTTCAGCTTGCAGATTTTGAGAGCTATGTCGGTAACCTTCGTTCTTCTACGGATTTTATCGTTACGGATTCTGTCGCGTAGAGAAATACCAAGCATAGCCCTCTTCATCGCTCGCTGAGCGACCTTGAGCTTATGGAAAAGGCTAACTGTAAAGGACCACGTCTCAGCGCCGTAGGTCATCACTGGCAACACACACTGCTCGAAAACTTTCGACTTCAGGCACTGAGGTATTCTGGACGAGAAGACACGTTGTAATTTCACGAACGCTGCCCAACCGAGTTGGATTCTACGAATTACCTCTCTCTTGAAGCTGGACTTACCCATACGGATCACTTGTCCCAGGTAGATGTACTCGTCGACAACTTCGAGAGTAGCGCCATCAACAACGACCGGTATGGGTGTGACATGGACATAAGACATGATCTTCGTCTTGTCCATGTTCATCTTAAGACCTACTAGCCTGTTCCACTGCATCAGCTTCAACACGTCTTCCAGTGCAGCGGTAAACAGTTTCGGGGATATAACTTCCCCTTGTCGTACTCCGCGCTGCAGTGGAATAGGTCAACTGCTTGCGTCGTGGACTCGGACTGTCATGGTTGCGGCTTTGTATAAACACTTCAACACCTCGATGTACCGATAGTAAATCTGGCATCGCTGGAGAGACTCTATTACCGCGCAGGTCTCGATAGAATTGAAGGCTTTCTCATAGTCCACATACGCAATACATAGCGGCAGATTATACTCCTCGGTCTTTTGTATAACCTGTAGCAGCGTGTGTATGTGGTCCATGGTACTATAGCCTTTTCGGAATCCTGCGGAATCCAGATTAGTAAAAACCCTTGAAAACAGCTTATAGACGTGGCTCAGAAGCGCGATGGGTCTATAGTTCTTTAAAAGGGCTCTGTCATCCTTTTTATAGAACAACACCACTACGCTTCTGCTCTACGCCTCCGGGACAGTTCCACTACTGATGACGGTATCAAACAGTTTTTGGAGCGCCACTAGGAGGGATATCCCTCCAGCTTTCAGCAGCTCTGATGTGATACCGTCATCGCCCGGTGCTTTGTTGTTTTTAATCTGATTAAGGGCCCTTCTAATTTCGTACAGGCTGACGTCCGAAATATCTTCGGTATAGTGTCGGGTCAATTTGGCTCTCTTATCATTCACCACATTGGTAACGGGAGCTTTTGAGGAGATGTACAATCATCCGTAGTACCTCTCAATTTCTCTCTGAACTTCCGGCTTAGACGAAACTGTAGTGCCAGACTCCGTCTTCAATCTTGTCAACTGGCTTTGTCCAATACTCAAATCCCTTGAGAACACTTTAGTGCCTTGGTTCCGCTCTTTAGTGTTTTTGACGCGCTTTGTGTTATGAGCACGCAGATCGCGTGATCGCAGATCGATATGTCCTTAGTGATAAAATATTTTTTTTTCAATATCGAAATTTCGATATTGGTCTCGCCAATTCCGGAATTGAAAACGATATTGGGTTCCACCGGAATTCCGGAATTATGTGAATTCCGGAATTCCGGAGCTCAAGCCCTATCGACACGTGCAGAGATGGGGAGGAGAGCGGAACACCACGCCATCTCCTTTTAAATTGTGGTGCGCTTAACCACAAGCGTAGCGTTCATCTAGTGAGGCACGTGCTGCTGCCAGATGAAGCCAAACAAATCACTGTCTGTAAAATCCTAGCCTTTTTCAAGGCTATCGGGTTGGACGGTGATCTGTAACCTGGCTACGAGTACAAACAATCTTCATAGTTTGAAGTACCCTGGGCTGATATAGCCCGAGCCTCATTATTAAAAAAAAAAAATAGGCAGTCCGTCCTTTTAGAATTGTCATTCATACGACAAGTTAAGTAGTCAGTCATATCAACATTATCATGTTCATTTAGCCATTTCAGTCATCGTGGATCTACTAAAAAAAAAAATTCTTCGTTACTAAGAAAATACTCGATGTGTCTGACAGAAATTATTTTTGGATAATTAAAACGATCTAACGATCTAACCAAATATTCCGAAGGAAGCGAGATTCGTAATTTTCGTGTTTGATTACTATTTATAACATTTCTTAAGAAATACGTTTATTAATATCTGGAATTCTGGAAACAAAACCGCGAGAGTTTTATTTTAGGGGTTTTACGTAAAATGATCTATCATAATATTGAAAGAGTCAGTAGATGTGTGGCGGTAATGGAACTTCGATAATATAAACAGATAATAAAATCATATTTTCATTTTCATTGAAGCGCGCCTGGCCCGGCGGTTAGCGTAGAACGCAAGCGATCTATGCTACTAAGCCAAACGGGCGCGGTCGTTTGTGAGATGTGTGAACGCTAGTGGCAAAAAATTCATGCGCGTTTCCGTGCTTCGGAGGGCACGTTATGCCGTCGTCGGTCCCGGTTGTTGTCGATAGATAACAGTCGTTAAACCTTGTCGGAGGCCTTATCGGCGGTTTGAAAACATCCAACAGCGGGTTGGCAACTAGCCCGGATCTCCACCAACCCGCATTGGAGCAGCGTGGTGGAGTAAGATCCAGGCCTCCTTAATAATGGGGAGAGACCCGTGCCCAGCAGTGGGACGTAAAAAGGGTTGCAGTCAATAAAATCATATTATCAAAAACATTGAAAAAAAATCTGATGAATAGTTTAGTCTAATATTCTTGAATAGGAACTTAAAATCCTCTTCTGATTTCTCATTTCATTTTGGGTGCAAGCAATTTAGGTAAGTACTTAAACAATATAGAGTGAAGTAAAAATACTCGTAAATATTTATTATTACACAAAAAGAAGAGTTTTCCTTCAAATAGAGCTAACGCATTATAAAATATTAGCGTGCAGTCAGACGTTTCCAACTGACCTTTGTACTGTGAATTTAAGTAGGTGTGTAGTGTGTAATTTTGTAGGGGAAAACTTACATGCTTCGACCGGGGAAATAGAACCGCTGCGCCGTGTAGTAATTCTTATTGCTTAGATGTAAAGGCGTAGTTTCCTATTAGATTTGTTAAATTGACAAGGGCTGACTATTAGCCCTCGAAGTAGCAGCACATCTGTTAATGACACAATAGACTAGAGTCTTGCTTTAGCTTGTGAAAACTAATTGATATGAATGTTTAATATATAGTATTTACACTTTATACTATGATATTTTGTTTGAAACTGCGGGTAAATCAGGAATAATTAAAAGTACGCCAGATTAATAAATGTATAGGAAAAAAGGGCAAGAATTGCATACAATGTAAGCTACAACAGCCTATTTAATTTTATAATTCATGGGAATCTTTAGTTCTTTTGTTCCAAATTCGTTTATAATTATGGTTGTTCGCGTTTTTACATAATAATTAAAATTTTAAGATTTTCAGGCTATTAATTAGAAACAACTGCAACTATTAACAAGTTCAGTGAGAACGTAATTGTCATTGGCACACTATACACATATACTTATTAATATTATTATCGCAATTATCTCTCTTTTAATAGCGCATTTAGTGACGAATATAACTGTAATAATAGCAGATAAATATATTACAGAATTTTAACAGATATAATCAATAATAAATCCATTAATAACGTGGCATAACAGGTATCATTGAGGTTAGTCCCTGTTACTTCGGGAGTAAGAATAGAGGTACGGTATCCCCTGCCTGGTCGTGATAGGCGACTAAAAGGTGGCTTCCGGGGTTGTGGTCGGTAGTGCGGTCAAATCCCACATAACCCGGTACCGTCTCCCAAAGTGCCGGGTACCTTTTCAAGGATTCCCCCCTGATACCAAAAAAAAGACTCAAAAGCTGCGGGGTGCGGGTTATTTGGAACTCCGTGCTCAGAAGCTTGAGATCTGTATACGACAGATATGTTCTCGACATGGCTTACCTTCTTTAGCCTTAGTAACATCTTACGAGTACATAATGTTTTGGTGAGATGTAACGTTTTTTAATACCGCTAATCTTCAAAACTTTTAGACCAATTTCCATAAGTGTGCAAGGTACCTATGAAGTTTATAATTCGCTCTTTTTATTACACTACGCTTTATTACACGCTTTATATTAGCTTCACCTCTATGTTTGTAACCGACTCCTTTGGGTGCGATTTTGACCCACGACCAGATTTTATTCAAACTTTGTAGATTTATCGAGGACCGATGACAACACACTAATTTGATAAGATTATTCCATTATTCAATTTGCAAAATAAGATTTTTGTCAATTTATATAATTTTTATCTATAGTCGATAAGGCAGGAATTGATGTTAAAAATTTATTTCCAACCATTATCTTTAGCCATAAGCATAAGTAAAAAACGAACACTCAGAAAAAATAGCACCCCACCACAATACCACCCCATGCTTTTTTACAGTAATTTTTAATTCAAATATATTAAAATTTATTTTCTATTTTTTTGTTGGATTTCTTATATAAGCGTGTTTTTTTAAACTATTATTTATATCGTTTAGTTTTTCTGTGATGATATTTTTTATGTTTGTAGTGTTGTAGTGTGTAACTAGCTAGAAAGTCTAATCAATTTAAAATTGTTTCTTCAATAAAACACGTGGCTAAAGTGATAAGTAGGTTAGTCTATAGCTTTGATGCGTTGACAAAGACAATAACTTAATGTAATATGACCACAGATTTGTCATGAGTTTGCATAGTATGTATAAAAAATCTATGAATATGACAATGCATTTTGCAGTACTTATGAGTAGGTAAGGTAATTGTTGAACGTCCTAACGACCTCCATAATATATGCTGATGCAGTTGTATAAAACAATTTAATAATAGCCTTAACTTGCTGATTCATATACTGGCTTAAAAATGTACTTAAGCTGAAATACAATATCTATGTAATTGATTATAAACAATTAATAAGAATAACAAAAGCTGACTCAGATCTTGAGTTGTAACTTTTCTATTGAACCCTGTACTGTTCTGCAACTGTCGTTTTGTTTTTTTGATAGCAAAAGCGGACAATATTTGTGTAGGTATTGATAATTAAGAAGGTAGGTATATTTTTGTTGCGACTCTATTTAATTTTAAAATCTTTCACCCTTTTAGCACCACAGTAGGGTAGATATACCCTGTATCGTGGGGACCATGGACACGTACAAAGTCTTGGATACTAACACTCCGAGAACAGTAATTTTAAACTTATTATTCTAATTCCTGCTTCGACGGGAATATCACTTTATTTATTTATATATCATTCGTACCACCTTAATATAAGAGCTACAGGGCGATGGTGAGAGCTATGGGGAGGCATGACAGGTCTTAACTCATAAAAAACAGGCCAATTGCGAGTCGGACTCACGCACGAAGGGTTCCGTACCATTATCTAAATCACGTTTATTGTATGGGAGCCCCCTTAAATATTTATTTTATAGTTCACAGAATACATCTACGTACCGAGTTTCAACAGTATAGTTCTTATAGTTTCGGAAAAAAGTGGCTGTGACATACGGACGGACAGACAGACAGACATCACGAATCCATAAGGGTTCCGTTTTTTGCCATTTGGCTATGGAACCCTAAAAATACATATTTTCATATAATGAACAGAAATTTTTAAATTAAAAACTATTAATAATAGGTACATTAATTATAAATATACGTATAAAAATGTATATAAATATACAAACATATATAATATACATATAACATATAAAATAAATATATTGTTATACTAAATATCTATTATAATAATCTAATATATAAAATTCTCGTGTCACGGGGTGCGTAATTGAACTCCTCCGAAACAGCTCGACCGATTTTCGTGAATCTTTGCAAGGATATCGGCTAGGGTGGAGAATCGGACAACATCTATTTTTCATCCCCCTAAATGTTAAGGGTGGTCCACCCTTAAATTTTATTTTTATTTTGTTGGACAAAATTTTTTGTTTTTATTTTTTTTGATACATCATACTAAAATACACACAACCCTTAATTTTCACCCCTCTATGATCAACCCTTATTATTTATTTATTAATTAAAAACTTTAATTTTTTTTGGCAAGATTTTTTTTTATTTTGTCATGACTTAGAATTAAAAAAATCATATTACTCTTAATTTTCACCCTTCTACGATCAACCCCTATTTTTATTTGTTAATTATAAACTTTAACCTTTTTAGCAAGATTTTTTTTTAATTTGATCTCCCGCCCTCGCCGGTCGATAACTTATCAACTATCAATCGATCAGTTATCCCCGCCAGGTGTCGCCACTCATCCAGCAAACATCACGGAGTAGGGTTGAGGACGAAGCCGGTCTCCTGTCTTACTCACTATACATTTTTCAGCCTCTTTTTTTTGTTATATTTGTGTATCAATCGTAGCAGTGACTGTTATACCTATTATTTTAATTTTTCTGTGCAACTCTCATGTTAATTTTACTGTCATCGTAAATTTATCATTAATTTCCAGTGCAATAATTTATTTATTTACAATTTATTAATCTGACAAAGACAGCTTTAACTCTCAGTTAATTAAGTGATCTCATGTAAATAAACACGTGTTGTGAGCTCCCGCCAACAACGGCCATTACTGTACCTGTACATATTGTACTTAACATTTTTTAGAAATAGTTTTAATTCCAAACGAAAACGTTACGTCGTTTTTTATCGTGAAAGGTAAGTCAAATAATAAGCAAATGAATACAATATTAAGTCACTGTTTTCCACCAATACACTGATAGAAGGATTTATTAACTATTAATAATTAATTTAAAGACAATTATTTAATTTATTAAATTGGAATTAATATTTTTTTTTAGAAATAATATAAATGGCAAAACAACGTTTGCCGGGTCAGCTAGTAAGTATATATTAATTACTTATATGCCAAACAAATGAAACGCATTGCGATAGTTTTAAATAATTATGAAACAGAACTAAACTTCAAATGATTCAGGTGTTACTTTTTACGAAGTGAGGAAAGGAACAACCCTCTTAAATATATTTTTATTCGGAGCTTTTCGAACAGTCTCAGGTAGGGTGTTCCACAGGTATAGCCTGAATTGTAAGAGTATCGGAAAAAGTCACTTTTGAGTGGAGGAATTTCGAGCTCAAGGTTATTGGAAGAACGTAAACCCCTGTTATGAGTAGAACAAAATCGAACCCGTGACTCTTGCGCATGATAACCAATGCCCACACGGGTTGTCCTAGTCTAAATTATCAGAGAAATGGAGAATCTAATAATTAGAGGAAAACTTCGATTACCAACTTGCTTGCTTTCATGTATCTGTAGTAAACAGGCAAGTAGGTAAAAATTGCTATAATTCTATAATGCCCTTCTGTTTGTCTGTTTTGAAATCACAGAATTACTTGTCCTGACCCCCTAGTTAATTATCACAAAGCCTACCAGAACTACTGGAACCAAAAAAAATGCAGCTCGCTTATTTGACGATGTAAGCGCACAGTGTCAAGGCTCAGTGTTCGATTTTTTGCTTCAAAGTAAACTTATTTTTTGTTGATAACTAAAATAAAGACAAAATAAGTACTTAAGGACTGCACGATCCCTGAGCGTATAGTGAAATCTTTTTAATTACAGTTATATTCATGCTACAAACTAGCAGACTATTTGGTACTTAAGTATTAGCATGGAATATAAATTAACTTGATAATGATAATTGACACAATATTTGTCTTTTCGTAAAAATACACAGCCAGTTTGGATGATAAACAGTTACTGGTCTACATTTATTTATTTATTTAAACTTTTCTACCGTACAAAAGCATCGGATAGAAGGCGGACTTAATGCTTAGAGCATTCTCTACCAGTCAACCTTAAGGTAGTGGGAGATCAATGAAGGCGGTAACAAAGAATAGGAAAGTTATTTGGGCTAATATGTACCTACATAATACTTTCCAGCGCATGCTTTAAGATGTATTACACTAAATTTGTCACTAAATTTAAGACTTTTTTACATTTTTATAAAAAAATACGGTGAATGTAAATGTAATGTTTAGTGTAAGTGTAAGGTGAGTACTGAGTAATCGAAACGGCCAAGCCATATTATTGTACGATCGAGTTCGATGCTTTACGATATGGTCACCCGTACCTTGAATTTTTTATTTGTATAAAGTTCAAACAAGATTCAAATCTACACAAAGTCAGCAAAAACAGAGTGTTTTATCCAGTCTAGTAGAAAAAAACCTTTGTACTGGTTTTGGTATTGCTATTCTTTTTTTTTACTTAATATAATAATTTTATCCTCTGGTAGTCATGCATCCATTTATTGGAAGTTATTATAGAATTTGTACTGCTCGTCTGGCTGTTTATAATAAATCAATAGAAAGTCACTGAATCTTAGACTCGTCTTCATAGCGAGCGACTACGACGGCTCAGAGGAAGTTTCTCCATTAGGGCATGTTATTATTTATTTGTGCTTCTCCGAATAATGTAACAAGAATAAATTGGATTGTAAAAATTGTTAGAGTGTAGCTACACTCACTCAAGATTCATCTTATATAATATGTTAATTAATAATATATTGAATTTACATGTTCTGACAGACTTTATAATCACAGACTCAGATCTAGGTACTATATTTACAAACATCTTTCACCGCGGTTTTCTTTGATGTCGTAAGCACTCATTAAGAAAGGATTTATTGCAGGGTAGAAAAGTCGTTTATATTTTTTTTTTGGCACAAGAAACGTGACGAAATACGTATACCAACATTTTTGAGAAATCAGCTTCAGGGGGTAAAACAGAAGTTAAAACGTTTAGTCTGCGTGGGAAGTGGCAAATTTAATACTGATTTTGAATTACAAACAGTGACCCTGAATATCTAATACGGAAGCAAAAAAAATCTTTTGTATCATATAAATAAACTTATGAGTAGAGCCATCGAGCACCTGTCGCAAACATGACATGGGCTGAAGCATCCCAATAGTTTTTGTTTGAAATGCTCTGTTTAATACTATAATTTGGTTATTATGTGTTAATATTTTTAAACATTCTTTGAATTTTGGTTTGTATTTTTACTTCTGTATACCGCCGTTCTTTAAAAGATTAGGAACACTTAAAATAAGGTGTCCCACAGACAAACTTTAGTTTATGAATTTAGGGTTAAACAACACCATGGGACGCTATGGGTTGGATATCGGTGTCCCTCTGTTGGTGACACTTTGTTTTGATAGTAACAACTATCTGATCTATTTCCGCCTAGAAAACAAATCCAATTCTACAGATATTTTTAAATGTGCATTGGAAGGATCTTATAGTTTAATTAAGCTATAAGATAGACGGATCTCTATTTTTCCTTACGCGCAAAATTTGTCTATTAAAAGGGCCTGAAGGTTTACTGTTTCTGAAGTAATTTTTTGCTATCGTGGGAAACCTTCAAGGTCTTCAAAAGGTGCCTTGAGAGAGAAATCGGGTTGTGTGGGATTTGTGCCGCACTAAAACCCCTCTTGGTTTGTCTCGTTGCTTGCATTGGACTATCTTCATTTTTCAAAATCTGGGTAGATATTAAATGTATTGAATACGAATGAATGAATCAATCGCTTTCTGTATACTCGTATTAATCTGTCATAGATAAAAGATCGACGATGAAGTAGGTAAGTTAATAAATAAATAAATAAAATAAACGTAACACACTCAAAGCCCCACAGTAAGGTAATTAATACCCTATGTCGTGGGTACCATGGACATATACAAAGACAGGAACACAAACACCCAGACCGAGAACAGAAAAAACTCATCATCCTAATTTCTGTTTCGCCGGGAATCGAACCCGGGACCCCTTGGTTAGCAGTCTGGCATGGTAACCATTGCGCCACGTGCGCAATGTGCCACGTGTTAAATAATATGTTTAATGAAACTGGTGATATAAGTATCGATCGTAAATTGTTGATGCTAAGAAGCAAGTCTGTGGAAGTTCTAAGTATTTGTACGGCAATATCCATTTATTCATGTTATTAAGCGAAAGTTTGAAGTTTTCGTTACTAAGTACTTTATTACAAATTTAGCTAATAACAAGCGATGAATAATTTCCTCGTACCTTATTTAGGTACTCGTATTTACTGTTCAATGGGAATATTGCTACTTCATTAGCGGATTCAAGATACTTACTTAATCCCTCCCCCAAAAGCCTTTTCCTCGTCCAAACTAAAATCAGCCCCCCGAAACCAGGCGCCTTCCGAGTATGAGTTATGCAAGCAGCCCCCCGTTGTCAGATTTTTGACCTCCACCAAGATTTTCAAAATAAAGCACCCCCCAAACTGAAATGCTAGATCCGCCACTGCTGCTATTAATTGCTTTTCAAACGCTAGGATAATAAAAAAGATGCAAAACAAACTTGGCACTGCTGTTCGTTTTACAAAGGACAAAAAAATTATGTGAGAACAAAAAACTAATAATGAACTTCTTCTAGAACGAATTATACGAAGCGAAGAGTAGTTATAAGAAATAACTAAAACTGATACTGTTAACTACGTAGTACCGAGGTAGGTTGTAGGTTTGGGTTTTCCTTTTCATTTTCAAAGGGGTTGTTAATGACGATGGCGATCTATTTTCTAACAAACTGTATACAAATATTCGCGGTTCGTGTATGTATGTACGCACATAAGTGCCTATCAGATTTTTATGAAATCGTAAAATTTTTATATCCGTACTTGCAATTTGAACCCAGCTTAATACCGAGTGATTAGAACAGGATAATAACTTATACGAACTTAGTGACTGAAATATTCCATGATATATTGAGGTTGTAAATTTTCGCAAGTTTTATTTCTACACAAAATATTTAGTTAAATAAATAAATAGCCACGCCAGGTACCTACTACTCACATTTAATTTGTAATTTAAAATAATGTAGTTTAAAAAATTAAAAAACACACTTTTAATAAATAAGAAGAAAATGTATTTTACTATAAAAAACAGCGTGGGGTGCATGATGTCAATAGTATGTTAAAAACCAGTTTTTTTTTACAGTAAAATACATTTTCTTTTTATTTTTTTACTGTTTAGTTCGTATTTTCACAAGCGTGTTTTTTAGTTTTTTAAAAGAACTAAATTATTTATTTTTAATTTTTTTAGTTGGATTTTTATTCTCATATTATTGCATTGTCATTGGCCCTTGACCCCTGTGCAAATTTTCAAGATAATCAGACTCCTAGAAGTAAGTGAAAATGAATTTAAAAGATTCTGTTACATACATAAATACAGTTCAAGTTAATAAAAGCGTGTTAAAAATGATGTGTCTGATGAAATTAAGCACCTCAAACGGTTCATAGAAATATATTGTAATTTACCTTCTTTCGCTTCAAGTTAATATTGCTGGTCGATTAATTAAAATTTACTATTTTACTGTTGTGAACACTAAAACTAAGCATCGCAATTTTAATAATAACAATATTTAAATTTTAAAATCTCCATGCAAATATAATATAAACGCTTCTAAAATTATAATATACTTATTGTCTTCACACGTTTCATTTTTAAGTCGCTCGCCATCTTTCATATTTACCAAAGTACTGCCAGAGCAAACTAATTAAAAATATGAAATATTATTTTTTGATTTAACATATCGGCTACAAAATGTAATTGTAAAGTAATAAATGATAGAAATATATTTAAAATTGGCCCAGAAATATTTCATACATAACATGCACATACACGATCCGTGTGGCGCAATGTTTACTATACCAGGCTGCCGATCGGAGGGTCCAGGGTTCGATTCCCGGCGAGGCAGAAGTTTGAATGATGAGTTTAAATTTCTGTTTTCGGTCTGGGTGTTTTGCGTTTCTGTCTTTGTGTGTGTCCATGGTACCCCAAAAATATTGTCAAAAATATAAAAATTCAAAAGAAAAAATGGTGAATTGTGTGTGTGAAAGGGTGTAATTGATAACAATAAAAATAATGGAGTATAATTATTTTCGCAACACCAGTTCACACACACATGTTTACGAAACCGGCCTCACTTTGTTGTTCGCAGAGTTTATCTTTGCTATTTTATCCTAAGCCATCAAACAGTAATCATCCTATCACAACAGTGAGGTTGCAAAGTCAGACAAGAGAGCAGTTGAAGTATCCTGCATGATTAGTACATATTTCGACGAAGATAAATGAGAAGCTATATTGTGATCTTAGGGTGCTGTTCAAATATGTTCAAGGCCCGTAAGTTACTCATTTGTTTACTTGAAAGCCTTGATAAAATAAAAAGATAAAGATGGAGGTCTGCGAACAATCTAGTATGGCCGCATTAAAGTGCACCTCACCGTGTAAACATTCCCGCTGTCTTATTTACCCGCAGTCACATAAAAAATAGGTATATAATATATATTTATTCTACAAAATTTCTAAGAATTTTTTTCATCCAAACGGTTTAATAAAATATTGTGATTACAGAATTATCAATTTTTTTTAGATTCCACAGTGTAGTGTTTATGTAGTGAAAATGAAATACATTATAATATTTATTTTATCTAATGAATAAATACAATGGCTAGGCTAAACAATTATTTATTTATTTATTATTATTTATTATGTTTGGAAGTATTTGAATATGAAATGTTTATATGTGTGTATGTTAAAAGATTTTTTAATTATATTAATTATTTTAATATGTGCAAATAGTTTAAAATTTTGCATAACTATTCAAATTAAATCGATGAAAATACAATAATTTCATATAGACCAGTGTCGATAAGTTTTGAGACCAAAAAAATTATAGTAGGATGAAACCCATTGGAAAAGGTAGAGAATATAACAAAAACGAAAAAAAAATTTGCACAATTTTATTGGCACTCAAAGTCTACAACACACATGTATATGTTATCATAGATTTAATTGTATCAAATGACTGTCTGTGTCCAGAAGAAAAAAAAAAAAATACGGGCGATCTGAGACTGGGAAAGGGAAGGGGGTGAGTTTTTAAGGGTAAGTAACGGTTTATGTCAATTTCCGGCAATACTACAAGTCCTATGAAAAAAAAGTTAAATGGCAAAGTTGTAACCTACAACTTTGCCATTAGTACCTGTACTAAAAAGATCTACAACTTTTGAATTTACACTTTTTTCACATAACCTCAAAATTAATGTTAAATATTCAAATAACTAAGTTTTTTTTATTTTTATCTTTTGCTAAAAAAAATAATTTATGCACAAAATTTGGTGAAAACTTTTTGTGTCCCAAACACACAGTAATTTTATCGGTTTAAAATATTTATTTTTTTCACCTCATTTTGACTTAATATCGAAAAATCACCCATGTCTTCAAAGGAAAATTCTCACGTACGTATTTTCACACTGTAACCCTTTCTTGGTGGTGATGCAGGATAGGGGTCAATCCACTTATGAATGTTTTCAATCCATTCTAGAAGGCTTCCGACAAGGTTTATCGACTGCCATCCATTGAAAAAAATCGTGACGTTGGTCACGATCAACATGCTCTCTAAAGCACGAAAACGTGCATGAAATTTGCTACTAGCAGTCATCCATCTCACACTCGACCGTGCTCGTTTCACTTAGCTGCGTAGGACATCGATTGCGATTGCTAGCCGGGCCATGCGCCTCATGTAATGAACAAGCACGCACGAATAAAATGTGCAAGGCGTGTCTTTATTACTCTTGCTTTACGGTGAAGGAAAACATCGTGGTGAAACGTCCATGTGTGAGAGTGTTTTTTTCTCCTTTCAGTAATGACTATTTTTTTTGTATCGAAAAACCTTCAAAAGGTACCCGGCACCTTGGGAGAGGATACCGAGTTATGTGGGATTTGACCGCACTAAAATCCCCTCGGTGGCCTGCCTCTGCGCTTGGGGAGGACTCCGGGATCTCCGGTGGAACGCACCGGTGATCTCCTGCTCTCCTGCACCTTCCGATGCTAACGATGGTATGCGGCATGCGGCCACGCACACACTACGTCTTTCCCAGGGCTGCTGGCTGGGCGGATCAAGCTCCCACTCACACCGTCCACAACCCCGGAAGTCCCCTTTTAGTCACCTCTTACGATCAGGCAGGGGTATCCCCTAGCTTAATCCCGAAGCTACAGGGACTGCTCGATGTGTACATAGCATAGGCTATGGATTATCCTAAGTCTAAGGTACCTAGTACCTAGTATGCTAGTGTCAAAATTGTGAATTAATTTTTTGTCCCTTTTTGCCCGAGGCAATCCGACTTAATAAAGTACTTTATACTCACCTTAATTACTGTCCGAACAGACTACTGATAATAATAATAATGGATGGCATTTATGAAAATAGTAGGCTGGTAAACAACAACTTCGACTATGTGCACGCGACCGACAGGACGATAATTAATAATTGGGGTATTTCTATCAACGAGAGTTTCTTGAGAGCTTAGAATTGAACAAAGCATTATTAATAACCGACTTCAAAGTAATATAATGTTTAACTGCGCCATGGATAAGAAAGTATCGAACAATATAAACGGGCTCTATCTATTAATCACAACCAGAGAATCCGTTCTTGCCTTTTGAATCGCGGAAATGTCCATGAAATAATGCATATTACAGATGCAGACTTAATATATTCAAAGACTTGTACTCGTAAATAAATAAAAGTGTATAATTTTAATTACTTATGAAGTAATCGTATCTACGTTCTTTAATCTATGTAGTTTCTTTACCGATTCATCTCGTCCAACAGGACTATACCAAATACGGCGTTATATAAAGACGGCGTCTACTTTCAATTGATATTAGCCGGGATAGAATATTTTAACATGTTCGAAGACTAGAATAATGAAAAGTATTGGGCACTAATGGTCACTCACATCAATCTTACTTCCAATCCCTATTTTGCTGCCACGTTTTTCATGTTTGATATGCAGGGGATTTCGGATCGATCTAGCTTGATTCCTTTGTTAGAAAATCTAGTTTTATCCCTGTTTTCAGCGATAATCAACTAAGCATAATCTGAAAAATATAACTCTTCCTGACATCTCTTAGCAAGAATGTAACATTTTTTTTTATTGGAAGCTACTTCTGGAGATGGCATTGTTAAGTTGCACTAAGCCAATAATTAGTCTCTTAACAAAATCAATTGTCCGAGTAGCGCTCGGTCATCTCGGAACTATTATCTATACATTTATATAATATATTTAACAAACTTTCATGAAATTCAGTATGCAACGGATTTCGGATGCAATAAATCGATCTAGCTAGGATTAATTTTTAGAAAATATAGTTTTATCCGCGTTTTCAGCGATAATCAAATGTATTAGCAAGTAGTATGTAACACTTTTTTTTATAGGAAGCTACTTCAGTAGATGGCATTATTAAGTTGCATTAAGCCAATGAGTCTCCTAACAAAATCAACTGTTTTTTTCTAGCAACGCTCTGTCATCTGGGTACTATTATTTATATAATATATTTAACAAACATATGTAAAATAAATAAAATAATGCGGGAACGGAGAAGGTAAATAGCAACTGATTTATCAAAGGATTGGCTTTGTGATTTATCAAAAGAGAATTTGTGAGACAAAACAAAAACAGTAGTCGAATGCCCTTTTAAATTGTGTTGTCTGATTTCATTTGAAAAGGTCTAACTCCGCCTACGTTTAAGATTACGTGATCATTAGTTCTAATAATTCAAACTACATCAACATGTACTGACACAGACAACGGGGTTCGATTTGGTAGGTCTCCTAAGATTTTTTGTACGCAGTAGACTTTCCAATTAACATTAAACAAATCTTGATTATAGTAACGTATTTATAGCCTTATAATTTTTTCAACCTTTTTTTTATGGGACACTGCTGGGCACAGGTCTCCTTCTCACAAGTGAGAGGGATTTAGGCCATAGTCCACCACGCTGGCCAATTGCGGATTGATGGACGTCATGCTTTCGAGAAATTATGAATTTCTCTCAGGCATGCACGGCGATGAAGAACATCGAATTGATTACGATATCACGATATTTTCCATCACCGTGGAGTAGCGATAAATGCGCACATTACAAATTTCTTTGTCAGAGGTGCGCGCCGAGGATTTGAACCCGTGATCGGTCGCGTAGAAGACCGCAGATTTTACCCCCCGGCCATCGCTGCCTTATAATAACTTGAATATATTTAATTAAAAAAAAAAAACATAATTAGCCGTAATGATATAACAAATATTAACACATTTTCTTTTCAAATCACGATCAAATGTTATTTACAATCTGCAGAATTGACGACATAATAATATGGGAATTTTTATAACGCGACTGAATACAGCGAATCCGGTCTTGGACTACCAAGTCAATTGAGATACTTTTGATGATCTGTCAAAACGTGACATCCCCATACATTTTGTATGAGAAAATGATTAGTGACGTCACTTAACATATATTATACAGTCAATTGACTTAATTATTATTGATTTAAACGGTAATATAAATCATGTACAAAAATGAATTAACAATTATATTGCTTTCCAAGCGTGATTTAGTGCAACCTTTTTAAGATAAAGATTTTGAATTTTTTGTGCATAGTGTCCAAGACCCTATTGCTGTAAACATTAAGAGGAAACACACGCGCCGTTTATCCATACAAACGTAGTTCCGTTTCCACCCTGGATAACGACGTTAGGGTTATAATTTTCTACCCGAACATCTTGGCCACTACTAGCATGTCACTATGATTCTATTTTTCATAAATTAGTTAATTATTGTTAAAAGAGATACTGACGCATGACGTTCAAAAAAAAACATGCCTGATTTTCCGCTGTTGTTAAAGGGCTGGAAACAAGTTCAGACTAGTATACTATAGAATACTATAGATTTTATAAAAAAAATATATTATTACCTTTGTTAATGTTTATCAAATAAGAAATAATAATGATTATTAAACCCTTAATCTATTTAAATACTCTTTTAATTATATCTATGTTTAAGAAAGAAGTAAGCAAATATAAACTTTAAAAGTTTATTATATCTGCCTGTTTTCTGTAAACTTTTAGTGATTAGAAATCCGGATCGACAAGGACCAGAAATTGTTGGGAAAAGGGGGGACCTCCGGTTCGATATGACCAAATATGGTGGTGGAATAAAGGGTGGAAAGGAGGGTGGTCCCCCACTGCGGGTGTAGGAATTGTGGACTGTAAGTTGCGTGTCGAATTAAAGGTGGAAAACGAGAAGGATTGATAAAGGGAACAAACGCACTAACCTGGTGCTGGAGCAGATGGTATGCTCGTGTACTGATGAAGCCTTCTCTTGCCCGGGAACTGATGTTGTCTTTCACACTACACTGCACTATTCAGTTAAATCACAAACTATTGACAGCGGTGATGGCGGCGATGCGGCGAGTCTGATGACCACGTGTTAGGTGGCTTGCGGTGCGGTTGTCAATTGTCACGAGAGGACTTGCATACGCGTCGGCGGCGTGCGCGTCGGCGGCGGGACGAAGGCAGACTGAATTGATAGATCTTCCTGATCCATCTACGTTCGTTGAGGTCAACTCCGGGGGTTATCTTCGCGAGCCCCGCAAGGGGCTCGGGGCACACGTTTCGGGCCTGCCCCTGCCATGGGTGGCTACCGCGGGCCATGAACATGGTCCCGGTCATTGGGGTGGGGACCGGGTGGTCCCTGTCGTGGTCTTCTTAATGGTTGTTGTTTGTTGGTCTTCAATCTTCTTTCAGGTGGTCCTGAGGCTGAAGTTGTTGAGGCTGTCCTGGATCCGGTGTGAAAGGTTTTTTTTTTTTTTTTTTTTTTTTTTTTTTTAATAAATACTTTTATAATAATATATACTCTTTTTTTTTTTTTCCCTCTCTCACACTTTCCCCTGGACAGCCTGGCGTCTTCTTTAATTGGGCTTCTTTTTGGTCCTGGGCTGCACGGCGAATGCCACCCGCGACTAGTCCTGCGCGAGCAGGTCGCGCGGGAGGGGACGACGGTCAGGCGGGCGCGCGTGCAGCGGCGCCAGCTCGCGCAGATACGCAAGGAGCGACGCGTCGGAGCGCGCGAACATCCTCTGGGCGAGGCTGCTGACGAACCCATCCAGTGACTCAACCCGAAGGTCCCTCTGGATGGTGGTGTTCCTCACGTAACGCGGCGCGTTGGCCACCCTCCTCAGTGTCGCGCTTTGCACAGAGCGCAAGCGCTTGCGCTGCGCTTCACTGGTGAGGGCGAACCAGGCCGGCGCCGCGTACGTGAGGCGGGGGCGGACGTAGCTCTTATAGATGGCCACTCTGGCCTTCAGAGGGAGACTCGAGTTGAGCACAGGACGCAGTACGGCAGCAGCCGCCCTCGCCTGTGTGGAGATGCTGCGGACATGTGGCACCATGGTCAGCCTGTGGTCTATGGTCACACCTAGGTATTTAGCCTGGGTGGACCATGTGATTTCTTGTCCTAGGAGCTTCAGGGTGGGATCTTTTTGTGAGAAGCCGCCGATCCTGACGGCCTGCGTCTTACCCACGTTCACCGACAACCTCCATTTGGCAAGCCATTCGGGGAGCGCATTTAATACACGCTGCATCTTGACGACCGCGTGAGCCGATTTTATAGACGTTGTGACGTAGGCGGCATCGTCTGCATATAGTGCTAGCAGCGCCTCCTCAGGCGCCGGGATGTCATCGGTGTAGCAGGAATAGCAGGCCGGGGACAGACAGCTCCCTTGTGGGACACCGGCCTCTATGCGACGTTCGCTCGATAGAACCCCGTCTACCAACACCCTAAAGCTCCTGTCCTGCAAGAAGCTGGAGATCACTCTGATGATACGCCGGGGCGCCGACGACTGCAGTAGCTTGTACAGCAAGCCGTCGTGCCAAACACGGTCGAACGCCTTCTCCATGTCGAGGAATACTGCACACGCGCGTTCCTTTTTATTAAGGGCTGCGGTGACGTGATGCAGTACCCTCGACAACTGGAGAGTCGTGCTGTGTTCCGGGCGGAATCCGAACTGCTCAGGACGAGGCGTGATATGAGGTACGAGGTGTTTGAGCAGCAACGACTCAAACACCTTCGACAACGTGGGCAGCAAGGTGATCGGCCTATAGCTCGAGGGCTGCAGTATATTTTTCCCCTGCTTGGGCAACATAATGACGTGCCCAATTTTCCATATGTGCGGGAATTTACCCGTGCGCAGAATGCCGTTAAACAGGCGAGTAATCGCTCCAACCGTCCTTCGCGGGAGGTGGCGGAGCGCGGCGTTGGTAATGCCATCTGCGCCGGGAGCCTTCTTGGCTTTTGTCCTTTCAATAGCACGCTGGACCATGCTCGGGGAAAAGACCACTGGGTCTTCGTCCGGAGCTATAGGCGCTGCCAGGTGTTCACTCACGTGTCGCGTAACCTCCCCCACGTGCTCTGTCTGGTCAGTCGGGTTCGGCCGGAACTGGCGTTCTAAGTGTTCGGCGAAGATCTCTGCGCGATCTTCCGCCCGGTATCTCGGCGTACCATCCGAGTGGAGAAGCGGGCGAACGGGGGCTGGGGTGCTCTTGAACGACCGGCACAGTCGATGAATCGCCGGCCAGTCGTCATGAGCTTCGTCGATACGACCTTCCCAGCTCTCGTTCGCGTGCGCGTCCAACTCTACCTTGATCCGCTCCGCGATGTCGTTGAGCTGTTTCTTCAGCTGGGGACATCGAGATTGCTGCCAGCTCTTGCGGAGACGCCTCTTCCGCGTAAGGAGCTTCCGGATGTTAAAGGGGACAGGCGGGAGCCTGTCCTCGACTTCCTTCTCCGTAGTGGAAGCGTCCAAGGCGTCCCGAATGCTGGCAGTGATGTCAACCGCAAGCTGGTCAACGTCATCTGCGGAGTTGACAGGGCGAGTCGGCGTGGTGGTCTCCAGCTGGTCGTGGAACTTGTTCCAGTCGACCTGCCGGCGTGGTCTGGGCGGCGAGACTCTCGTTGGGTCTTGGTGGAGGACGAACAGAACAGGAACATGGTCGGACCCCATGCTGTCCTGCAGGGACTCCAGGTGTGGTTGGCAGTGGAGGCCACGGTGTACGGCGATATCCAGGACATCAGGGCTGTGGGCCCTGTTGTCCGGGATTATCGTAGGTGTGTCTGGGCCACTAACCGAGTACCCGTGACTCTCGGCGTCGTCGAATAGCTTCCTGCCGTTTCTGCAGGAGGACAGGCTGTTCCAGCCGGGGTGTTTACAGTTCCAGTCTCCCGCGGCAATCGTGGCGTGGGGTGAGTCCAGCAACGCATGGACATCACCCAACGACAGAGTGCCGCCGGGAGGCCGGTACACCGCGTGCAGCTGCAAGGTGTAGTTATGGCAGCATAGTTCCACGCCCAGCGCGTACATACTGCCCAACTGCAGAACCGGAAGCGGCTGATGGACGACGTTCCTGCGAACAAGCACTACCAACCCGCGATAGGTGACGCCTGTGTCCGAAATTTCGTCCTTCCTGTAGATGTAGTATCCCGGAATCTGAATGAGGTCCGACGGGGATAAGAGTGTCTCGCAGACCAGCGCCACGTCGACATCTTGCTCCCGCAGGAGAAGCCGGAAGAGGGCGGCCTTGCTACGAAGACCGCGGGCATTCCAAAAAACTACCCTTAGCGGCTTAAGATCCATCATTGTATGATGCGATCTTGGCTAAGCCGCCAAGGATAACGGGAAGCGCGTCGCGGCCTTCGTCAATGGCGTTGAAGACCTCCCGTAGAATCTTAATGGCGAACCTCTTAAGGTCGCCTTCTTCAGCAGCCGCCTTCGGTGCCGCGGCTGGCAGTGATTTCTTAACACCTTTCTTTTTTTGGCCCTCGGGCGCCTTTTTAGGGGCCGCCTCGGGGGCCTTTGCGGCTGCTGTTGCGGGAGGAGCAGGAGGGGTAGACTTCTTAGCCTTACCTTTGCCCTGCTTCTTCTTCTTTTTCCCCCGGCTCGTACTGGAGGTCCCGCGTTTCGGCGGGTCGTTGGCCGGGGCCATGAGTGAGCCTACGTTCTCACTCGCGGCCTGCGGCTTGGGACCGGCTGATGGCGTTCGAGTAGTGGGCGCCTTAGGCGCCGATAGCGCCACCGTGCCCGCGTGTTTATTGCGCGCCTCGCGCTTAAACACGGGGCACGACGTGTAATTGGCGGGGTGTTCTCCGCCGCAGTTCGCACAAGTGGCGGGCACCTCCCGTGGTCGTGGGCACTGACGAGCGGCGTGTTCCTCGCCGCAGCGCACGCACGCTTGCTGCCTGTGGCAATTGTGCGAACTGTGGCGGAATTTCTGGCACCGGTGACACTGCGCCGGTCCCTTCTTTCCGCGCCAGGCTTCAACCTTCACCCCGGGCATGCACAGGAGTTCGGTCACCTGATAGATGGCCGGGATGAGGTTCTCCGTCCGCTTGAGTATTGCGTAGAAGATGCAACCGGGCCGGCCGCCCCTGGCCCGGATGGCACGCACATACTCGGGAACGAAGCCCAAGTCGCGAAGCTCGGCCTCCAGCTCCTGCGGTTCTGTATCCGCGGGCAATCCTCGGATCGCCACGCGGAGGCTGCGCTCCGCTGGTAGGGAGTAGCAAAACCAAGAAATCTTCTCGGTTCGCTCCAGGCTGGTCAGGTACGACTGTACCAGCCTGAACTCCCGATCGTCCTTGGGCGAGAAACGCACTCCCTGACCGAAGGGACGGGCGTTAGGCGCGCGGCCCAGCCGGTCCTTCAGGATCCTGAAGTGCGTCGCCCAGGACGGGAGTTTCTCCACTATCAGCGGAGGGTACCTAGACTTAGGCTGACACGGTACCTGCTGTCCAGCATTACCTCCAACAGGCGTGGAGGTGCTCGGCGTCCCGCGCGTCGCTGCCCCGGCGGTCTGCGCGGACGTGGCTGCGGTGGCGGTGGCGGCGGTGGTTGCGGTGGTGGCAGGGGCGGCTCGTGGTGCGGCGGCGGCAGTGGTGGTGGTGCGCGCGGCAGGCGCGGCAGTGGTGGTGTGCGCGGCGGGCGCGGCGAAGGCGGCGGCGGCACGCGCGTCGGGCGCGGCAAAAGTGCGGGCGTCGGGCGCGGCAGAGGTGCGCGCTGCGGTCGCGGCGGGAGCGCGCGCGAGTGTCGCGGCATAGGTAACCGGCGGCGCGGGCGGCGCGAAGGTCGCGGGAGTGGCCGGCGGCAGCGCGGTCGGCGCGCTGGTCGCGGGTGGAGTCGCGGGCGGTAGCGGAGGCGCGTGCGGACCCGGGTCCGACGACACGCGCTCAAGCGCGGCGCGGCTGCGGGAGCGGGTGCGCGGGTCACGCTCCCAAACACGTTGCGGGCGGGGGAGGGGGAGGGCTTCGGCGCAGATGCGCTTCGCGTCCTCGTCTTCTTCCTCCTCCGGGCTTCTTGGGCGCCTGGATGGGCGCTCCGGGGGGGCTGGTGTGGCGGGGATGCTGTTGGCGAGGCGGAAGCGCTCCTCAGCAGAGAGCTCCTCCTCCTCCATCTGCACCCCTTCTGCCTCGAGCGCCCGCTGCCGGTCGCGGAGAAACATGGCCAAGTGGGCCAGCATCTCCTTGCTGACCAGCTTGCACTCGGCCAGCCGCTCGGTTATCACCATGTCCTGTTCCAGTAAGGACTTTGGTGATGTCCGCGGCGTGACCGGGCGCAACGGCGGGCGGCTCGAGGTTGCGGCGGCGGCGGCGTCGGGCGTCTTTGAGCCGGCGGCTTGGGCGTCGGCTGATGTCTTCTTGCCGGCTGGTTGGCCGGCGGCTTCTGTCTTCTTGCCGGCAGTCTGGCCGGCGGCTTCGACGGCGGAGTTTGCGTCGGGCTTCTTTTTCGTGCCGGCGGGTTGGCCGGCAGCGCTGACGGCGGTGGCGGTGGAGGTGCGCGGGTGCGCGGGCGCGGTCGACCCTTGGGTCGATGTTGAGGGACGTTGCGCATCAGCGAACGCCCTCTCCATCTCCCCTTTGGAGCCTCCCGCGGCGCGCTCCTCAGCGCCCCTCATCTCCCGGCTGGTGGCCGCCGGGCGGTCGGCACGTGAGCGCGAGCGCACGCGTGCGTGACCGCCCGCGGGTGCAGAGCGGTCGCGTTGGCGGCGCAGTGCGTCGTCCTCCCGGCGGTCCGGTGCGGGCTTCAGCGGTGGCGGTTGGCCCTTGGAAGGGCCGTGGCGGTCCCCCATCGGGAAACACTGCTACTCTGCGGCCCCAACTTCCAGTTTTAGGAAAGTGACTGCATCCGTAGGGTAGCCGACGAAAATCTTCCCTCCTTGTCGGCTACCGGCTTCTGTCCTTTTCGCTCCGACTATTCGATAATAGTTGTGAGGAAAAGGGGGTAAATGCGAAATAAGTTTTCGTGGGTAGGCACCGTACAGGGTAGCATCGGGCGATCTGAGTTCGTTGAGGTGCGAACGAGGCCGATATAATACCATAGTGCGCTTGCGGGAAAGAGAGGGAGGATGAAGGGGAGGGAGGTGAAATGACTTAATTGGCGCGAACATCCCCCCGGCCTTGAGGTCTCCTCAAATAGCGAATTAAAAAAAAAATAAACATAAATATATACAGCGGAGTTAATATCATATAGAAGAAACTATATATGCGGTGAACAGAGGCGATGCGATGAATATAATTAGTAAATTAATAAAAATATTATAATAGCGGGATGAGAATTTATACTTAAACTATAACTTATAAAATATAAACTACATAGGCATATAGAAATATTATTGTGTTGGTAGAGGGCAAAGTCTAACAATGGGCCGCTGCAAAGTGGAGCTCTTAGTCTTCACTTGTGCAACGCGCACCACACCATCCCTACCAGGAAACAGTTCAGTGACGACGCCTAGCGGCCACTGAAGAGGCGGAGCGTTATCCATATCGATAAGAACAACGGTTCCTACAGAAATGGAATTAATAGAATGTTTATTCCACTTTTCTCTTGCTTGTAGTGTATGTAAGTATTCTGATCTGAAGCGCTTCCAGAATGACTGAACTATCGAATCAAGCAATGAAAAACGTGATAAAAGATTAATGCGTTCCTTACTAAGATCCGCGGCGGGTAAACATCCAAGTGGATTAACAGCGAGGAAATGCGCGGGCGTAAGTGCAGTAGGTTCCGCCGGATCGCTACTTAACACGTAAAGCGGTCGTGAATTTAATATGCGTTCGACCTGAGTGAGGACAGTAAGCAACTCCTCATACTTGAGGATTTGCTTACCTATGACGCGAAATAAATGATACTTTACTATCTTTATACTTGACTCCCAAAGCCCACCAAAATGTGGAGCGTTTGGAGGGTTAAGTTTCCATGTGATGCGGTTATCCACAAATGTGTTAAACCTGTGTGGTGAGGAGCGGGCCCAACAAAGGGCGACTTCAGAGTCCGAAAATGCATAAATGTTACTAACGGGATGCCTAGCGGATAGCGTGTCATGTACGGTACGCAGTAAATTAGCGAGTAATACTAAGGCGCATAACTCGAGCCGAGCTAACGAAATAGTTTTTAGCGGAGATACTCTTGACTTAGAACAAATCAGCGTTACCACTGGTGAGTCATCATCATTAACGATGTGCGAATAAATCACGCAGCCATACGCCTTTTCACTGGCGTCGGCGAACGCGACTAGCGAGACTTGGGAATTTTTATTTATACCCATATGGCGAGGAAACTTTAATTTCGATATCAAAGGTAACTCTGAAATATATTGTTGCCATACAGTAACAACGTGAGCGGGCGGAGCCTGGTCCCAGTCAAGTATGAGAACCCATAAGGTTTCAATGAGAAGCTTAGAGAAAAGAATTACTGGACCCACGAGCCCCAGAACATCATACAAGCGAGCGGTTGCGGATAAAATAGAACGCTTGGTACAAGCGAGCGGCGGCGGCGAAACTAGAAAAGAAAAAAAAATCAGTTGCGGGGTGCCAACGAAGACCCAATATTTTAAAAATATTTTGGTCGTCGAATGAGACCCCGTCAAGCTAACGGTGCGTTGCGGGGATGTGCTGTAAAAGCTCTGAACTGTTACTAGTCCACTCAACCAATTCAAATCCTCCTCGCTGAAACATTTGAATTAGTTGAGTGGCTACGTCAACGGCGCTGTTGACGCAGGGCGCGCAGGACGCGATATCGTCCATATAAATATCTCGTTCGACCACCGAAGCAGCCAAAGGATAGGACTCCTTCTCCTCGGAAGCCAACTGACGTAGTGTGCGTAGCGTAAGAAAAGGCGAAGAGCGTAAACCAAAAGTCACACGATTAAATTCGTATGTTTGTATGTCTTCCTCATTAGAAAAGCGATAAAGAATGCGTTGAAACGCGCGGTGCGATTTTTGTACTTCAATGCATAAATACATTTGCCTAACGTCGGCAAAAAAGGCGTTGCGATAAACTCGTACGTTTATTAAAATATTAAAAATATCAGACTGTAAATTTTGCCCACTATGTAAAATATCATTTAATGAAATGTCATTATCTGACTTAGCGCTTGCGTCGAGTACTATTCGCAATTTAGTTGTACTTTTATCATTACGTATGACAGGGTGGTGCGGGAGATAAAAGCAAGGTTCCGTAGAATTATTTGAAGCAACCAATGATAAATAACCCTTGTTGATGTATTCCTGAATAACCTCATTGTAGCGGGAGCGAAGATCGGGACATTTATTAAAACGTCTCTCTAGGAGCGAGAAGCGTTTTTTAGCGGTTATAAAAGAATCACCTAACTTATCAGGCGTGTCCTTGAAGGGCAGGGCGACAACATATCGTCCGTTCAAATTGCGACGAGTAGTGGAAGTATAAATATTCTCACATTCCTGTTCATCAGGACTCAAATAAGTTTTTTGCGGCAGCTCCTCTAACTTCCAAAATTTTTCGAGCAAATGCGTGAGCGACGTTTGACTATTATCAATACGAGTAGGATAAGAAACTAAAGAACGCGGCATGCATGTAGGAAAGTCGATATCTGCGTCTCCCATTATTATGTATCCTAGTGACGTTTCTATGGCACTCGGCGATTGCGAATTAATTATTTTATCAGTTAACAAAATTTGTAAATAAGTGTTAACCCCTAATAAAACGTCAATGTCACCTGGTGTATGGAATTGATCGTCAGCTAAACGTAAATTATTTATATAACTAATTTTCGAAACGTCTATTAACGACTCGGGTAATTGTCCAGTTATAGTGGGAACGACTAACGGTTCAATATGATAAAGTTTATTTTCATCAAAGCGGGAGCTAAACTGCAAAGAAGTAACACCTAAAACCTTCTGCGATACTCCACCGATTCCTTGCGCCTCTTTAACTGGTGTTTTATTTGAGATCGGTAGGTATAAACGTTTGCAACACTGTTTCGTGATGTAATCGCATTGCGAGCCAGGGTCCACTAAACAACGCAACAAATATTGGTGACCGTATTTAGTACGAACTTTAATCTTCGCAGTTCCCAATAATGTAGTGCGGTGCGGCGCATTACCACAATCGCGCGAAACGTTACATGACGTGGATGCATTTTTTTCTCCTGGACCTTGTTCTACCGAAGGCTGATCGACCTTATTCCTACTACTAACAAAATGAAGTAGCGTATGGTGCGAGCGGGAGCAATACCTACATCTACGCTGTGACTTACAAAAAGGAGTGGCGTGTTTATTACTTAAACAATTAATACAACATTTATTTCGTTTTACAAAATTGTACCTGTCCTGTGCATTTATTTTTAAAAAATGCGGACAGACAAATAGGTGTTCGTGATCACCCGATTTACAGAAAATACATGACCGATTCGAATCTGTATTAATAAAAGTTTTACTTATATTTTTAGCGGGAGCGGGAACAAAATTACCTTTAATTTTATGGTTGTTAGACGTATGCGAAGTATTTATTGTATGTATGGCATAAAGCCCTATTCTGGTCATGTAAAAACTGAACCAAAGCGGAATATTTCGGTATGTTTACGTTGCGACATGACATTTCGAACGACTTTACGGTATCGTTATCTAATTTTCTAAGCGCGATATTTAGAAATAGAAAATCAGATATGTCATCAATATTAAGTTGCTTAAGAGCGTTAATAGAAGCATCAAATTTATCCATAAATATTTGATAACCAGCGGATGTGTTAGTGTTTACGTTCTTCAGTTCTAACAGCTGACTGACGTAGGTAGTCGCGAGCGCACGCTCGTCGTTATATCTACGTATGAGCGCGTTCCATATCACAGAATAGTTTTCCGCTGTAGGCATTAAGCCTGAGCAGACTGATAATGCCTTATCACTAAGTTTACTAACAAGATAATAAACGCGTTCAGCATCTGTTAATTGCTGATTATCATGAACTAATGTTTTAAATTGTTGGTAGAACATAGACCAGTGTCGTATGTCACCATTAAAAGAAAGTAATTCTATGGGCGGAAGCGACGGTATAATTTTTGTAGGTAAACTATTCTGTAATTTACTTGAAGATGAATATGGAGCGTTTAATTTGGACACTTGACTTTTAATACGACTATATAGATCATGAAAAGATTTCCACGATCCGAAATCGACTTGCGCGTTCGGATTTAATTTTAAATTTGTAACATTATAAGATTCTAACGTGTCCTTGAACTCGGTACGCAAGTATTCAAGGTCAGATGCCGTGTCAAGAAATGTGTCCTGTTCGTCTGACGAACTTAATGCACTTATAGGATGTCGTGGGCTTATCGTTAGATTGGCCAGATCGAGATATGCCCAGGCAGAACGTGATACTCCGGCACATCATGATCTGGCCATCCAACACAGGGCATATCGTTCAACACTTAACGTTTGGCGATTTGGCCAGAGATACTTTAGGCATATCGATTATGTAGGGTGTCCAAGGTTTTAGCAAATAAAAATAAAGTTAAGAATTAAAATGTTTATTAAAATTGAAAATAATTATTGTTATGAAGCTCTAACTTAACATTATTTTTTAAAATTCCAAATCTGGCACATAGAATCACAGTTCTTTGGAGAGAAAATAACAAAACGCCTATTTGAGGCAAATAAAATATCTAAATAAACAGTAAGGTTTAATAAAATGTTAACACAGCCATCACGTAGAAAACGGCACGTACGAGCAACAGCTAGAATTAAATGAAAATGTTAAAAAATAATGAATAACATTAAAAATGAGTTATTTAAATAATAAAGTGTAACTAAATAATCAGACTCATTAATCAGTTGAAAACAAACTTATATTAATAGGAACGTCAAATAGTTTTTCAAAGAATAGTTACCTATTATTTGTTATTAAATATGACAAACATTAATAACATCGTCAAAAAATTCTAAAAATGGCACATTCAATCACAGCCCTTTGGTAATAAAATAAGATAACAAACCAAACGTTCGTAACATTTAAATACCTAAAAAATCTTTAGAAATAGGTAATACAACCCGACAACCGCCATGCAGAAAGAGACATTAAATTAAAAAATGTTTATAAACATTAAATAGGTACCTACTTAAAAAATGTTCCTCAATCAGACTAACAACAGACTTAATCAGTTGAAAATAAAACTTTGTATTGAATATTAAAGGAAAGTCAAATATTTTTTGAGATATCTATCATTTGTTGATGCATGATATACTTTGATGACATTTTGAAGTGCAGAGAACATTATTCTTATAACATGCACACCTTTTGGTGTGACATTGATTTTTGGCAGGCCTGCAGGAGCATTTCTGGAAACCTTGACCTCCAAACATGGACTGACATGTGACTGCATGACGCAATGTTATAAATGATTCAGAAATGTCTCCATTATAATCTTTGGCTGAAATTTGTAATTCTTGTCTCGGGAACCAGTTTTTTATTGTTCCAGAAGTAGTACCAATTTTAAATACACCATTCCTAATGTCAACAATTTTACCTGCGATGTTCTTGGTATCAAGTGGTCCACGATCAAATTTTGGAACATTTATCAAGACGCTATTACCAACTTCTAATAACGGAAGCTTTTTGACTGTTTGATCAATCATTTTTTCTGCAGCCCGTTTGGTACCTTTAAGAGTTTGTGCTCTTTCTTTTGCAATGTCTTGTTCTCTTTTGCATATGAAACATAAAATCTGAGACCCGTAACCTTCTTCACCGTCAGTGAGACCACATATAACGTGAACTGGTTTAAAGCACGATCTACAACTATGAGCTCCAGTTGTTTCTTTGGTACAAACCAAACAAATCTGCGTATTGCAGTCGGCTTTCTTAGTCGTTAGTGACGTGTCGCTACTGGCCGAAACCCCTTGAATTGAAACGACAAAAACATCTTTGCTAGTAGAAGCTCTGTTAACAGTTTGCAAAGCTAAATCTTCTATACAGGACGTATCATTTCTGGGTGAACAATTAGTTGCTTCAAGTTTTTGTTCGGCGGTTTCAATATTTTCTATTTTCAGATCTTGATGTGCAAGCGCCGTTGCCGCATTTACACTTGTTAGGACGTTCTGTACACTTAATGCTTTAGGAACATTTATTTCGGCCGAAACCATCTCAACATCAAGCGTTAGTGCTTTACTACTTAAGCCATCAACATTTGTCCCTTCAGGCAAGATTATCTCCATCGAGGTTGTCGTAATATTCTTCTTTTCAGTTTCAATAGATGAAATAACACTGTCTGCGATATTGGCAGGCGCCGGTGCCGCATTTATACATGTTGGGGCATCCTGTACACTTAATGCTTCAGGAATATTCACTTTGGCCGAAACCATCTCAACATCAAGCGTTAGTGCTTTACTACTTAAGCCATCAACATTTGTCCCTTCAGGCAAGATTATCTCCATCGAGGTTGTCGTAATGTTCTTCTTTTCAGTTTCAATAGATGAAATAACACTGTCTGCGATATTGGCAGGCGCCGGTGCCGCATTTATACATGTTGGGGCATCCTGTACACTTAATGCTTCAGGAATATTCACTTTGGCCGAAACCATCTCATCATCAAGCGTTAGTGCTTTACTACTTAAGCCATCAACATTTGTCCCTTCAGGCAAGATTATCTCCATCGAGGTTGTCGTAGTATTCTTCTTTTCAGTTTGAATAGATGAAATAACACTGTCCGGGATATTAGTACCTTTCAGTAATGTTTTGGGGTCAGAACCGAACAAGGCACGATAGGGTGATCTACCAATTATACGATGAAAAGATGAATTTTTATAATACTGTACGAAGTAGCAACCCACAGACCAATTAGCTGAATCATTATCTTTCATCCAACAACGCAACATGTTTTCTACGTCTTGGTTGCTACGTTCGACGCTTCCTTGCGTTTGAGGACGTCTAGGGCCTCCATGAACGATCTTGCATTCTGGCCACAACTGCACAAGTTCTTCAATGACATGAGCTGTAAACTCTTTCCCATTATCGGATTGTAAAATTAATGGTGCACCAAACTCCAAAAATATTTTAAATAGTTCAAACGCCACCTCCACAGCCCTCTTAGATTTCAATGGCCTCAAGTGTAGAAACTTGGTAGCATGGTCCTGATAATTCATTAACCACTTGTATTCCCCGTCCGGAGCTGATTGTAAATCAATAAGGTCTACCTGACCTCGTGAGTTGAAATCTGGTGATATAATTGGTTTTGTCACTATACCTTTTTTTGGCATGGAACGTTTCATTTCACACACTGCACACAATTTAATGTATATTTCTATAGCTTTTTTCGGTATGTGAAATTTGTTTTTAATACTATATATCATTTTTTCTCTGCCACCATGCCCAACAGCTTTGTGAACTTCTGTTAATATATCAAAATATTCATCTACGGCGACTATGCGCACTGTAGGATCATCGGCAGTTTTTCTTTTGAAAATTAAGTAATCTTTGTCAGAAGTTTCCATGACATCATATTTTGCACTCCAATAATAGTCCGAAGAGACCCGCTGCATGGTCACCCTACTTCTTTTTATTTGTTCAATAACCTAAAAAATAAAATGGAACTTTAGCGTACAAACATTAGTTACTTAATCAATCTAAGAATTTTAATACATAATGACATGAGAGAAACGCATCACCTACACATTATTATGCAAAAATAAACACTTGTTTATCAACTAAATACTAACCTCTAAAATACGTTGAGAAGTCCATGGTTTTTTTACATTGTGCGAAGAATCTTTATGTCCCTCATAGAAATCAAGTAACTGATGGTAATATTGTTCTTTAAATGCACTTTTTGTTTCATTTTCACTGTTCATTTTGATAATATCAACACCACATTCACTTGTTTGTAACGCCGCCATCTTCCGCTCGCGTAAACAAAGCCGAGCGCGCGAAGACAGCGCCACTATCGGCGCGAAATGCAACTATTTCACGATCCGCCGTGTTGTTAGCTCGGAATATCGACAAATACGTTATTCTCGTCGATCTGCCCAACCTTTTACTTGGCGCATCGCGATATGCCCGGCCGAATCATGATGTGCCGGCGTTTCAAGAAGTGCCCGGGCATATCTCGATCTGGCCAATCTAACGATAAGCCCACGACATAGATAAATCATAAATTTGTTGTAAACGTTCGTAAATAGAATTTCGTTTTGCAATTAATATTTTCAAACTAATTTCGTCATTTGAAAGCGTTTCAGATTCAATTTTGCCTTTAGTAGACATTTTGTCGTGAACAAGATAAATCAGTTAAAACAGTTAAAATTATAAAAATTATGTATGGCGTAATGAATGAATGATTACGTAGGTAGTTACTAGCGAAACAACGATCGCCGGTCGCGTCGGTTCCAGTTACAATATGGCGGACTTCAATTAATGAAAAATAGAATGCGTACCTATGAGGTGTAATTTCGATTACAAATATAGGTAAATAATGGTGCGAATGGTGCGGTGTGTTTTGCAAAAATAATAATATACCTACGTGAGCGGTGCGTTATTAATATGCGGGATATAAAATAATCGTAGATATAATACTTATTTGCAAAAATAAATAGCTGATGGTGCGGTGTGTTTTGCAAAAAGAATAATATACCTACGTGAGCGGTGCGTTATTAATATGCGGGATATAAAATAATCGTAGATATAATACTTATTTGCAAAAATAAATATGAATAGGCACTTATAATATATTACATGAAATACATATGTATGCGTATTTATGAGATTAAATAATTAACCCGGGTGAAGTTACTAAACTATTGATTCGAAATCAGGCTCGACTGGACCAAAAATTGTTGGAATCCGGCTCGAAGGACCAAAAATTGATTAGAAATCCGGATCGACAAGGACCAGAAATTGTTGGGAAAAGGGGGGACCTCCGGTTCGATATGACCAAATATGGTGGTGGAATAAAGGGTGGAAAGGAGGGTGGTTCCCCACTGCGGGTGTAGGAATTGTGGACTGTAAGTTGCGTGTCGAATTAAAGGTGGAAAACGAGAAGGATTGATAAAGGGAACAAACGCACTAACCTGGTGCTGGAGCAGATGGTATGCTCGTGTACTGATGAAGCCTTCTCTTGCCCGGGAACTGATGTTGTCTTTCACACTACACTGCACTATTCAGTTAAATCACAAACTATTGACAGCGGTGATGGCGGCGATGCGGCGAGTCTGATGACCACGTGTTAGGTGTATTTTTGAGTTATATTCCGTAAAGTTAACTTTTTATTCGATGTAGGCTAATTACATTGTACGAGTGTTGTGAAATAAAATAACAGTAAGAAAATAATATATGTTTTTTCAGTTTGCCTCCAAAATTTCTTCGGACATGTTCTGGTAAAGTAGGCATTGCTTTACTTGAATATCTGACTGACGTCTGAATCTGTGTTTGTTTGTACTTCTTCCAATTCGCAAAGGTATTACAGATTGACCCGATTCGTTTGAAGATTGAAGATTGGTGGGCTGGAGGGCTACTTTGTAATCGGATAAAATATCTCGTTCCTGTAGGAAAACACGAAAACACGTGTAGCCCACGCAGACGTAGCCGCGGGCGGAAGGCTAGTATTAGGTATTGAATGTAGTTGCTAGTATTATTATAGGACGGTTTATATAATAATATAGCGTACATGTAGAGGTTGTTTACATCGCGGGCCGCGGCTATTGTTAATGACTACATAAGCTGTACATAGGTGCGTATTAACATAAAGGAAGGTTCGGGACGAACCTATTGTATTTGATGCTTCGGGAAATTTCTAGAGAACCATGGGTAGCAGTATATAAGACACGCACCGAGCCGCGACTGGGCAGTTTAGTTCCGGAAGTGAAAAATTAAAAAAAATTGAAACGGTGATCGCTTAACACCACGCGGCCCGTCTGCCTTTTTGTTCGGTTTACATATAAACTGCTGTTTATATGTTCGCACTTGGGCGCACGCATATGGATCAGGAAGATCTATCATCAATCAGTCTGGCTTCGTTCGCCGTGCCGCCGACGCGCATGCAAGTCCTCTCGTGACAATTGACAACCGCACCGCAAGCCACCTAACACGTGGTCATCAGACTCGCCGCATCGCCGCCATCACCGCTGTCAATAGTTTGTGATTTAACTGACTCAAAGTGAATGTGCACCGTGCAGTGTATTGTGAAGGACAACACCAGTTCCCGGGCAAGAGAAGATTGATCGAGGCATCATCAGAGCACGAGCATACCATCTGCTTCAGCCCCTGGGATACCCCAAGTAAGTGCGCTCCCTTTATCAATCCTTCTCGTTTTTCCACCTTTAATTCGACACGCAACTTACAGTCCACAATTCCTACATCCGCAGTGGGGGACCACCCTCCTTACCACCCTTTATTCCACCACCATTTTTGGTCATATCGAACCGGAGGTCCCTCCCTTTACCCAACACGCCTTCTACGATACAAACAGCATTTTCATTACCCATAGCGCGTAACAGTATTTTAAAGAAGTACCCATACAATAATAATTACTTATCTAACTTTGTAACGACATGGAATTAGGTAGGATGCTTATCCAAGTACGACATGAATACTACGTTGAAGGGCGCAAAACGTCTAAATTGATATCGTTGCACTTAATACTTGATGACCCTTAATACTTGATGATGTGGCGTAACCATACTGGACTGCCGATGGAATGGAAGCCGGTGTTCCCGAGGAAATTGGAATGATGAGTTTAAATTTCTGTTCTCAGTCTGGTTGTTTGTGTTTTGTCTTTGTGTATCCATCGTACCTACGACACAGGGGATACTAGTGTGGGGCTTTTAGTATGTAGCATTATTATTACGGTTAGAAATTATTAATAGCCTTTTGAAGAACCTTATAAAAATTAGCAATTTTATAGCATGGCATATGGCATAGATTCTAGTACTTAGTAGTAGATTCTATTAGTAAAAATATCTGTGTTTTCTGGACTATCTTGAATGTATAAATTTTTTATCTATTCAATTCATGTTACGAAAATAAATATTGTCCAAATTAGTTCCGAAGTGTAAACACAGCCACAGCGCTACATTTTCAAAATACAAGAATTACATACAATGTACCTACGACTATACGATAACAACACTATAGTGCTTGTTTCCCTCCACACATGCAAACAGCCAGAAATCATGAATTATTTTATACGAGTGTATAATATAAAATACTATATGAACAATTTTTTGTCCAGTAGCAGAAGTAGATAGTGTGAAATGCTTCGCGACTAGCGATTAACGTAGCTAAGCTAACCGGGCGCGGCCTTGTGCAAGATGGATGTATGGAGCTGGTGTTAAATATCTTTCCCTTTTCCCTGCTTTGGAGGACAAGTTAAGTCGCCTGTCCGTTCCTTATTGATTGATAGTAGTCGTTTAACCTTTTCGAAGGCCTTATAGACGGTTTGAAGCCGAATGTGTTGGCCACTACTCACCCTTCAACCTGCTTTGGAGCAGCGTGGTGAAATAAGCTTCAGGCACGACGACACGCGTGGCGTGTTACCACGGACTGCCAATCGAAGGGTCCCGGGTTCGATTTCCGGCGAAACAGAATGATGAGTTTAAATTTCTGTTCTCGGTCTGGGTGTTTGTGTTTCTGTCTCTGTGTGTGTCCATGGTAGCCACGACACAGGGTATATCTACACTATTGTGGGGATTAATTTCATTTTATCTTTATAGGCTGTACATACAACTACGGTAAGAAACCCGTGCCCAGCAGTGGGACGCGGAAAAGGTTGCAGCCAAATTCCCTAAGATAATACCTACACAGTTTATCTAATAAAACTTTCCAGTGTTTCATTCAATAATGCCTACAACATTTAGAAGAAATCATTAGTAGGTTACAGTCGAGCCTTTTATTGGGTTGACTTAAAAGTTTTTTTACAGCAGAAAGGTACATCCCCCCCTTTTATGAAAATGGGCCTTGAGAGACAAGTAAACGTATGTAAGTACAAGAAGTAGATCCTTTAAAGACTACTTTTACAAATGTAAAGTTACAGAAACATTTATCTTCAAACATTTCCTAAACCAGATAAATTTCATTTAAATCTACTTACACAGGAAATGTTTGAAGAAAGTACGACAAATCATTATGGAGAATTGAAAGAGGACATTTATATTTCTTTTTCATCTTTAAGGCTTTTTATGTTTTTGTCAAATAAAAACACTGAACTAATAATGACAGTTGTTGAATTATTGTTATTCCGAGAGACCGGCGAATAAAAATTGAAACAGTTTTTAAAGGCTCTTTTTTAGTGATGTCACATTAGTGAAGTAAAACAATAGTCAACTGGACTCCTAAACGTATGGCTTATCGTATCTTGTAGGTGGTAGAACTATTATGGTTCGCCTGGCGAATTACCACCGCTGCACCCACTTCTGCCGTGAACCAATTCTATTGTGTTTCGGTGGAAAGGTGCAGTTGCCGGCCACACTTAATTACTTGAGGCTACCAGCAGCATAGTGAAATAAAATAATAGTCAACTGGACTCCTGAACGTATGGCTTTTCGTATCTTGTAGGTGGTAGAACTATTATGGTTCGCCTGGCGAATTACCACCGCTGCACCC
This sequence comes from Pyrgus malvae, assembly GCA_911387765.1. Taxonomy (NCBI): domain Eukaryota; kingdom Metazoa; phylum Arthropoda; class Insecta; order Lepidoptera; family Hesperiidae; genus Pyrgus; species Pyrgus malvae. Next base: position 11,383,692 of record OU426954.1, on the reverse strand, counting down.
ACTTCTGCCGTGAACCAATTCTATTGTGTTTCAGTGGAAAGGTGCAGTTGCCGGCCACACTTAGTTACATGAGGCGACCAGCAGCATAGTGAAATAAAACAATAGTCAACTGGACTCCTGAACGTATGGCTTATCGTATCTTGTAGGTGGTAGAACTATTATGGTTCGCCTCGGGAATTACTACTGCTGCACCCACTTCTGCCGTGAACCAATTCTATTGTTTCGGAGGAAAGGTGCAGTTGCCGGCCACACTTACACCGAGGCGACCAGTAGCATCCGAAGTAGCAGCGCAACTGCATACGACCTCCGACCGACAAGACTTACTTATGCTTGCTTGAGGTTGTATGTAGATTTCATGGGCTGCAGCGACCACTTAACACCACGTAGCCTGAATACTCGTCTGCTACTCCATTCATATAATAAAAATGGCAAGGAGATGACTTTCCGTTTTTTTATCGACTTCAAAAAAACGTGTAATTGCGGTTACTGCAAAGTATGATTAGCGAGTATATAACTTAGCAAAAATTTTAAAATAAAGAGGCTAATTTACAAACAAATGTTATTTTATTTAACACTTTAATAGCGCTAATCGTATTATATTTTCATTTAACTTATTTGACAGAATGTTGAAATCGCTTAATGATTTAGAAATTTATTTTACACTGTTTAGGTATAATGTATTGTAAGTATGTACCTCAAAACTGGATGTATATTATCGTTAAATATACGAGCATTTTAAAATTTTATTAATGATAGTGGACCCCGCAGAGGTTGTCCTCCCTTAAAAGTATAAAAATAATATTAGTTTCTTGTATATCGCAGTTTTTATGTTACTGTCAAATAAAAAATATACTACAAATTTTAATAGTGACAGATGAATTGTTATTTATTCAGACTGTTAGGAATTAACGTCGGTAGTTGAATAAAAAATGTGACTAGGTAGGAGAAAACGCCTATAAAAGCGAGGCCTCCTCTAAGGGGGGATTATTAGTGTTGTGATCGTATAGTGACAGTAACTCTGCCCGATTGCGTACTGAAATTCTGTATCTGTGCTTACTTGTTATTTAATTATGATTGTATAAGGAAATGTTAATTAGAAACCTTAAATCGTTACCTGTAAATTGTATCAAAGGCTTTGTGAATTAAATGGTGATCTAAATATTCTGCTTCTGGTTTTCATTTCTAAAATCAGAAGTGGGATCTCCTCGCGTCCCACATTTAACGTTGCATCCTGAACAAATGCAGAAATCAGTACGCACGGTTTTTTTTTTTACATTCTTCGTGTATCGATTAAACAATCTGTACCGGTTCAGTGATAATAACTCGAAGTAATTGATTTGAGTGAGACTTATACTCTTATTTAAAAATGTTGGGTAAGGTCAGAAACCGTAAGTAAAAAAAAATTTCTTTTAAGAAAATATTTATTTGCTCGAATGTGGTATAGTTTTATATTTCATATTAAATTAGGTATTTCAATTAATGTTCATTACAAGGACATTTGCTTATTTTAGTTGTCATAGATTTTATTATTAATTATGCAAATATATGTAATTTTTCGTATAATTTATGTCGCAAAGTATCAAATTCCTGTTCACCCATAAATTAGTAATTGTAAAGATATTTATTTATTAATTTTAGATTAATTGGTTTTTAAATTTTACCATAGTGAAGTTTTAAATATTTGTCGGTAATTTATTGATAATTTTGACACACATGTGGTAGCAATTTTTTAACCTTATAGCTGACTAGGTTATTGGCAGGCACCAATAGTCTTATCAGGAAAACAAGTAAGAAATTTACAATATTCATCTTTCCTTGTAAATAAAAAGTTGTCTTTACAATTAAACGGGCTTCATATATGTACAGACAGACCTTTTAAAGAGAGGCTTGCAGCTTGTTAATGGAGTGGTATTAGTTATAGCGCGAATACATCTCTTTTGTGCTATAAACGCTTTATTGAAATCTGTAGTTTCCCCAGAGTAGTATTCCGTATCTAAGATTCGACGAGACGTATCCATGATAAAATTTTAATGCTACATTTGTTACTTTAGTTTTGCGAATCCAAGTGAAAAAGCAATTTTTTTGTTACTTTAAAAATACTGTGCTTATCCTTTGCTTATGAGATAAGTTTATGTATGAAGAAAATGAGTACCTAGTTGTTACAGTCGGTTACTTTTACCTTTTCAAAAGTATTTATTTGTACCCAACGAGTACAGTACCGTCACTGGGGAGTAAGTAATGGCAACATTTTTGTTAAATATTTCCGAATCGAGAGTGCACGCAATTATTTCCGTGAAACAGTGTTTTTGAATATTTGTAGTCATTTCAAAGCAAGAAGGCAATTTATAAACTTGGTATGTGATATTTTTCTGAATACCTACAAATGTAAGACGTTAAACAAAGACGTTTAATCTTTACTTTAAAAATTGAATTGGTTGGTCTGTACCAAAAGTAAATTTTGGCAAACTTGCATAACCGAATAAAATCTTAAAGTTAAAAGTGACCGTTGATATTTTATATAGATTGCATATGCGATGAGTATTCGTATAATTAACTATCAAAGTTGTGTTGTTTGCTGAGAGTTAAGAGTATCTATCAATTTTTATTCAAGTAACATGGGACAAAACCTTGATATTTTTCTTGAGTTTTCAGACTACTTCCTCTAATGAAGGAAGCAAGTTGAGAATGGGTGATGGAAGCTTAAAAATGACACTCTAGATCAGTGGTTGAAGCAGTGTTGACAACCAAGAATAACAGTTCTAAAAAGAAAGTTGATCTTTACCTATTACTTACTTTTTATGGTTAATGAATTTTTAAGGTAAATAAGTGACACTAAGCAAGCTAAATTATAAACCAACGGTATAATGTGATATAGCCGTTTTGTCAGATTTAATTGATGTCTAGTGCATTTACAGATAAGGTTTATGCTGGATAATATTGTTCTTTTTTGACTACCTACCTACTTTGTTAATCATTTTGTTAACGCAAAAATTGCTAAACCATTTTCAGATGAAATAGGTACAGGGAATTATTTTTTTTCGACTACCTTCATACCTTTATCGATGACCAATTTGAACATTTGTTACTGGCTGTGATTAGTAAAGATTTTATCAGAAGCGCTTTTGTAAGTTGTAGCAGAGTAATGTCAGGTAGGCCGAGCTTCAACCTATGTACCTTTACTACGGGAGAACACGAGGACATTGTGATTTAGTCAGTTCTGACTGTGCACATTGTTATTTTTATTTTGGTAGATGACAGTGTCGTCTGTTGGCCAAGACTACACAGTCTGGGTATTACTAGTGATGACAGCGTGACGATATTGGCTGAACTTGAAATAAAACATTCTACTGGTTTAAGCACGCTTTTACCATGGTGCTATTAACATTTGTAACAAAGTGTAACACACTGTGTACTATTGACAGTAAGTTCAAAATATTAAGAAAACTGTAACCCCGGGGGCTTTAGACTTCATTTTTATATTTTACACTCTATCGGACCCAACAGTTTTTCTCTATATTGGTAAATTTTTGTTAGTTTTATTGGACCTAAAAGTACTTCGAAGTACGTTGGTCCTAATTTATTCATATACTAGCCTTCCGCTAGCAGCTTCGCCGGCGTGGGCCCGTTTCACGCTTTATTGTTATATTAAAATCATAGGCGTTTAGCCAGTTGTTTCAACCGCGTTGACCCTATTACCCGTTTTCACGTAGGAATGAAGCATTTTCCCGCGGCAAAAAGTAGCCTATGTTACTCAGGGTGAATGTAGCTTTCTAATGGTGAAAGGTAAAATCGGAACAGTAGTTTTTGAGTTTATTCATTTCAAACATATAAAAATACAAATCTTTACTCTTTATCATATTAGTATAGATATATTAATTTTTTCAACATGTCATTTTTGAGAAACTTGATTCTTATTTTTATATATATACCTACATATAGTTAAGTGTTCGAAACTATTTCCTTTCACTACTTAATAATGACCTAATGCATTTTCTGCAATATCTGCTTACCTATAAAGAGTGCCTATGAACAATATATGTACAACAGAAATCTGATGAACACTGTTTTTACAGATTAAAATGCGGTGATACACGACTAGTGTGATCCTATATGAACATTACCTAGTTAAAGCCGTGTTTTTGTTAACCATGTGCAACAGAAATCTGTGGTGAACACTGTTGTTACAGATTGCAATGCGGTAATACACGACTAGTGTGATTTTATACGAACATCACCTAGTCAAGCCGTGTTTGTTAACAGTTTGGGCTACTCAAGTTCATATGCGAGCCGGTATTGTAAGAATGGTCATAAAAAATTAAGATTTTTTTTAGATTTTAACAGCACTTGCTTTATTTTGCAGTTCTTGCGTCAGACCATACACGATCGAGGACGAACGTGTGAGCAGGACGGCCGGATGTAATCGTGGTTAAAAAGGAGCTCAGTGATATATACAAAAAAAATATTTATAATAATTATACTAAACTTTTGAACTAGATGGTGCTACTAGTACATTTATTTAAAAAAGCAACAGTGCTTTCTTGTTTCGAAATAGTTGGACAAAACTCATTCTTTATTTTACTGATTAATAATTTTGGTACTCGTACATGTTAAAAATTTTTCCTTTCACAAAACAAGTTGGTTTTAATGGCTGTCCCAAAACTTTAATGAAATATCTCATTTATAAGCTTAATTCTTATCTAGATGCGCCTGTTATAAATTGCTGTTAAGTCACTAGAACATCTCAAGCTTTATGATTTAAAGCCTAATTGTTAGATTTATTACAAAAACTTTAAATTCCAAAAAGTGCTTCATACGACAGGCCGATCTTTAAGTTTAGATTTAGTTTGGGTTGTTCTCATTTGCAGAAGCTAATCTTTGTGATGTCGGCATGCGTTCGAAGGCTGCTCCCTCTGGTGTGCTCCTGGGTGGCACCGGGCGCTCCTTCAGTGCACTGCTACTTAAGTGCAATGGCATTGAAGGATCTTCACCGCCTGGCGAGGACGCCAGGATATCAGGAGGGCCGTGTTAGGAATTAACGTCGGTAGTTGAATAAAAAATGTGACTAGGTAGGAGAAAACGCCTATAAAAGCGAGGCCTCCTCTAAGGGGGGATTATTAGTGTTGTGATCGTATAGTGACAGTAACTCTGCCCGATTGCGTACTGAAATTCTGTATCTGTGCTTACTTGTTATTTAATTATGATTGTATAAGGAAATGTTAATTAGAAACCTTAAATCGTTACCTGTAAATTGTATCAAAGGCTTTGTGAATTAAATGGTGATCTAAATATTCTGCTTCTGGTTTTCATTTCTAAAAAGACTATGTCAAACTTCTGGACGATGGCGCGAAGAACCAATGTTTGACAGTTATTAACAGTTTATATAGGAAAATAAAATAAGTTGTTTTACTGTTAATTTCACAATTTTTCTATATTTTTTCACCGTTTAAACCTTCCCTGGACTTCTACTAATATTTCAAGACCAAAATTAGTCACATCGGTTCAGCCTTTCTTGAGTTTTAGCGAGACTAACGAACAGCAATTCATTTTTATATATAGAGACAAAAAGAGAGCAGAAGAGCAAGCAGGCCACGTACTGTCAAAAGGTCGCTGCAAGCTACGAACATCTACACACAATCTCATTGCCTGAGGTGGCTGTAGTTGCGCTGTTACTCAGGAATCCTCGCCATGCTAGCCTGGCTGGGAAGCGCTCCTTTCCACCGAAACACAATAAAACCGCCTAAAACATCCCGGGCCCCCGAGTAATCCGCGAGGTAAGCCGGGACTTTATAAACATAAACACAATAAAATTGCTTCACGGCAAAAATGAGTACAGCGGTACTTCTCCAGATGAACCATGATACTTCTTCAACTTATATATGTACTAGTTGGGCTCTGCAGACGTTGTTCTGCCTTAAAAGTATTGAAAGAGGATTTGTTTTTTTATTATCTTAAACAGATATCATTTTACTGTCAAATATGTATATACATATAAAACAAATTATGACATACGAACTGTCCTGTTATTCGGACTGTGTCAAAGTTTAGAATTACACGGCACGAAATACAAACGTTTGACAGGTAGGAATAATTTATATGGGTAAACTGCTTTTAAATAAAAAATAAAAAACATTTTCCAGTGGACCAATTTGTGAATCTAAACTATTATCAAACCCAAAAAAATCATCATAATCGGTCTAGTCGTTTAGAAGGAGTTCAGTGACATACACACGCACGCAAGAAATATATATGTATAGGTATAAATATATGTTTGTACTAATATTATGAATGCGAAAGTTTGGATGTATAATATTTGGATGTTTATTGCTCAGTCACGCATGAACGGCAGAGATAGATTATACGAGTAGTCTGGAAAAATGTACTGATTCCGTAAACCCGGGCCGGCTTAATAGAAATATGTAAAATAATGTAGTTTAAAAAACTAAAAACACGCTTTTGTGAAAATACGAACTAAAAAGTAAAAAATAAGAAGAAAATGTATTTTACTGTAAAAAAAAGCGTGGGGTGCATGGTGTCAACAGTAACAGTGGTAAAAACCACCCCCCGCTTTTTTTTACAGTAAAATACATTTTCTTCTTATTTTTTACTTTTTAGTTCGTATTTTCACAAAAGCGTGTTTTTAGTTTTTTAAACTACATTATTTATTTTTAATTTTTTAGTTGGATTTTTATTCTCAAATTATTGCATTATCATCGGCCCTTGTATGCAAATTTTCAAGTTAACCAGACGCTTAGACGTGTTAAAGTACCTTAGGCCACGAACTTATCAGCCGCCCCTCGTATATTTTATTTTATCCTGATGATCCTAGTTACGGTTTTATCATAAAGTTATGAGATTATTGTTTTGTCATCGGTCCTCAATAAATCTACAAAGTTTGAACGAAATCTGGCCGTTTAAAGTGGGTCAAAATCGCGCCCAAAGAAGTCGGTTACAAACATACAGGTGAAGCTAATATAAAGCGTGTAAAAAATACTTATTTCATTCACACCAATTCTAGTTTATGTTGTAAATGAATACCTAAATCTATAATTACAAACTCTTTGCCAGTGTTTTGTATTGTAACTATAATAAATGTTATTTTACCTGACATGTTGTTTTTACTCAATAAGTACTTATTTTGAATAACTAGAAACATTATTTTATTTTAAAAAGGGTAAGTTTTTCTAATAAGTTAGGTTCGTTTTTGTTTTTGTTAGATGGAAACTTAAAGTGTGAAATTATTTTCATAATTTAATAATTCCTGCTATTATTTTAATTATATGTGTTAGGTAAATATTACAATATTAAATGAAGACTTAGTTACGCAACTTATGCCATATTTGCGTAAATATTTTAATTCCTTTTTCGTCTTTTTCACTTTTAAAATCTTTGCCGAAGATTATACAAATATTTTCACTAGTGACCACCAACATTTTTTTTCAACCTTTTTTATGTCCCACTGCTGGGCACAGGTCTCGTCTCACAAGTAAGAGGAATTTAGGCCATAGTCCACCACGCTGGCCAAGTGCGGATTGGTGGATGTCATGCTTTCGAGAAACTATGAATTTCTCTCCGGCATGCACGGCGATGGAGAACATCATAATCAAATAGGTAAATATCACGATATTTTCCATCACCATGGAGCAGCGATAAAAGCGCACATTACTTTCTTTGTCAGAGGTTCCAAGGATCGTTCGCGTCGACGACCGAGGTTTCTTACCACTCGACCATCGCTGCTCCACCAACCACCAACATATATATTTTTTAATTTGGTGCAGATACAGTGAATAAGTAATAAAACACATCGCTTTTTAACACGTATCATCCTTATCCTTACTTACTAATATTATAAATCGGAAAGTGAGTTTGTTTGTTTGTTTGTTCCGCTTTCACGCCGTAACTACTGAACCGATTGATTTGAAATTTTGCAGACGTAAAGTTAGAAGTCCGGATTAAATAATTTTTTTTTTATCCCGGAAAATTCCCGAGGGAAAACAAAAATATTGTTAGCTTCATACCAGTTCGGTGATAGATGGCGCTGTGTGTCGTTTAAAACAGGGTAGGTATTATATTGCAAAAGAATATGCAAATGTAAACTTAGAAGCTAAATGATACGATAATTAATCCCCGAAAATGAGGAATTCCCGAGGGATGACGTACAATTTGGTTTATCGTCTAAACTTTTTTTTTACTGCAGCTAAGCAAAAACTTCTGTACTTATTTACCTACCCTTTATCCTGGTATAATAGACTGTGCCAGAGGGTTAACAAAAATTAAGAATAATCAAAAATGAAATGAAATATGAACAGTGAAAATATTTTGGATGAAGTTATGGGAGAAATTACTGAATATTTTTCTGTAGACACAGTGATAGAAACAGAACATAGTAGGTAGGTACCTCATATCCTGTAGAGTTCTTAAATTCTTTGGAATTATCTGGGATGCCTTTTCATAAATTAAAATTAAAAGTAGGGGTTCCGGTGATGCTCATGCGTAATCTCGATGCCCCTAGACTGTGTAATGGTACCAGGCTGCGTGTCACTCAGCTTGGGCGGAATATTATTACAGCAACTATTTTAACTGGCGCAGCAAAGGGTGAAAGTTTACTCATTCCTCGGATTCCGATTATTCCAACAGACCTCCTATTTCAATTTAAAAGACTTCAATTTCCTATAAGGGTTTCATTTGCAATGACCATTAATAAAGCACAAGGCCAAACTCTAAGGGTTGCTGGAGTACACTTGGAAATACATTGTTTTTCGCATGGTCAGCTCTATATGTAGCGTGTTCCCGGGTATCCAGTGCCCAAAATCTGCATGTTTTTCTCCCCAAGGTAAAACATATAATATAGTTTACCATTCAATTTTGGTTTAACAACTCATCGTATCCAGCGTTATATCGCGCTTCTTAGATTTTCCCGTGGGATTGAGAAGTTTTCTTATAGTTGTGCTTTATTAATGGTATATGGTATTTATGGTTATGCGAAAGTAACTCCGTCTGTCTGTTGTTCTTTCACGCCTAAACGGCTGAACGGATTTTGCTGAAATTAGGTATGGAGGTAGTTAGAGTCCTGGAAAAGCAATGTTGTACCGCGGGAGAACTTCTCATTCCCACGGGAAAATCTAAAAAGCGCGATATAACCAAATTCCACGCGGGCGTAGCCGCGGGCGGAAAGCTAGTAGAGTAGTAGTTCAATAAATATATAATAAGGTACTCTTTGTGCACTTGTTGTACGTCCATGCTTGATCATTTATATTTAATTTTCTAATTAAGTCATTTCCTAAAGATGTTTTTCTATTAAAATTTGACATAAAACATAGGGTATATTTTTTTTCACAATCTGTAGAGAAAATATACATATTTAGCAAAAGACTACTAGGTATTTATCATCAAAAAGTGTTAATATGCTTTAGGTATATGGTCATCAATGTCAATCAAGTTATTAAAACATTATTTGGTGATACCCATTAATGATTGGACTATGTGCAAATTACGTGCGAAGCGCGCATGGCTCGGCGGCTAGCGTAGAACGCAAGCGATCTATGCAGCTAAGCCAAACGGGCGCGGTCGGGTGTGAGATGGGTGACCGCTAGTGGCAAAAATTTCATGCGCGTTTCCGTGCTTCGGAGGGCACGTTAAGCCGTCGGTCCCGGTTGATGTCGAAAGATATCAGTCGTTAAACCTTGTCGGAGGCCTTATGGGCGGTTTGAAAACTTCCGACAGCGGGTTGGCCACTAACCCGCATCTCCACCAACCCGCATTGGAGCAGCGTGGTGGAATAAGCTCCAGGCCTCCCCAATAGGTAATGGAGAGAGACCCGTGCCCAGCAGTGGGACGCAAAAAGGGTTGCAGCCATGTGCAAATTAATCTTGCATATTCCTTGTATATATATATTCCTTGTATATTAATCGGAATCGGAATCGTATAAAACTTAAAATGTAAACAATTAAGTAACTACTTACCTACATATGAAAAAACAAGGTCGAGATCAATGAAACGAAAACAAAATTTTAATTCCTACCGAGTAAGGTATATTTGTAAAGTGTGTACTATCATGGAATTTCATGGTTAAAGTCCAATATTGTTTTAGCTAATTTACGAAGGAAAAGTATTTTTCATTTCACTGACATCTGTATGTAACTACCTACAGTGTCGGATGTGAATTTCAGAAACTTTACGGGACTGTGTTTTTATTAAAATATTCCAAAAAGAAAAAATGTGCTATATTTTCACATCAGAGGGCCCACTCTGTACGCTCGTATCCGAAAGTAAGTGAATTTTCGGGCCTTATTTTTGGATTAGGTTGAAGAAATTCTTACAATATTATTCATTCAATAGCTTAATGTGATCAATGACAACGCTAATCTTATTAATTCATGAAAAAGAAGCGATCTGAGTATGCTAAAAATGATTCCGAAAATGTTAGAACTTACGGACGGATGCTTACAGAGAGGGCCCTCTGACATTGTTAAAAATGATTGTCTATTGTTAAATAAACTTACCCTAAAATGTACAAAAAGGTGCATCCATACAGGGCACAAATTCGTCACCTTGGAATATTAATATGTATTTACGAAATTTTTCAGTATAGTTGCGAAAATCCACTTTATTATAGCGTCTTAGTTAATTTTGTTTGTAAGCGTAGCAAATCGAACAAGTTGCGAAACCGCGCAAATGGGGCGCTAAGACCGACCCCGTCCGATTCACGCGAACTCTTAACGACTACTGCCGGCGATCCGTCTATCTATCTACATCTATGCAAAAGTACTCGGTTATTAGGAAAATTTTCTGAATTATTGCCAATAATCTAAAAAATAATTTTAGCTACATACAAAGAAATAGTATATTTCATTACAAGTGCGGAAAGGCTGTCATTGCAATGAGTTCCGACAAATGTCTACGGTTGGTTGGTTGGTTGGTCGGTTGACAGTCGGAACTCTTAGCAATGACGGTTCCGCACGTGTACTGAACAACTATTTTTAATACAGTTGCGAAAAAATGAAGCAATTTAATAAAATAATAAAAACTCGCAAAGAACATTTTTGAAAACAGGCGCCAACCGTAAAATAATACCTATACCATAAGAATAAATAATAATACTACATAGAACGGAAACTCCCGCTCAAAACGGGCTCAAGGTCACGATATTAGCCTACACTTTAATTTCGGCTAAGCCGACTACTGAAGACGGGCTGTCTCGGACGGGCGCGTCAATTACAATAACGGCGCCAAGTTAATGTGGTGTGTTTGGTTGTACAAACAATATTAAAACAATGCCAAACTTAAGTTTTTTTAGTTTGCCCAAAGATGATGCGAGATAAATAATATTTTTTAAATATTATTCCTTTTCCGTACCTAATTTATCAAAAGGATGTGACCTCTTTTTGTGTAGCCAATTGTTTCACTTTCACTCAATTATAAAAAAAAAAGTTAGATAACTACAGCATTTTAACATGTCGCCAAAATATTTTTTAATAGCCCCCGCCATCGGTCATTGAACCTTTCTCGATTGTTTTGCCTCGCGATTGCGGCGCCGCGGCACTGGCGCATGCACGTTATACTTAATATGTAATTCGTTTATTTTAAACCTACACTACGTAAGTACTTACACCTATGTAGGTAAGTAATACTTACTTAAATGGCTTCATTTGGTATGGTACTCATAATAATTTATTATTCATGAGCAGGTATTTATAGTGTAGGTAAGTATTTATAATTCTCATACTTTGTAATACTAAACTAAAATAATGATTTTTAAGTAAAGGAAAACTTATATTTTAGCTACCTATATTATCTATAAAAAAGCAGTATTAACAGTTGACAACCCTGTCAACACGCCTGGGCGACAGAGGGGCGTAACGAGGTGAAGGGGGAAGTAGGTATAAAAATAGCGGCGTTTTCCACCCGGTCAAAGGAGATTCCATTCTATGTAATTATTATTTATTCTTATGCCTATACCTATGCAAAGATTTTTTTTGTTTTCTTCACCCATTCTGGGTAGGCAAAGGGAACTATGCCCATACAGCCAAGTCTTCAGTAGAATTTTTTATTGATATGAAATGAAAATGTTAATAAGATGAAATGAAATGACACCTAACCTAACTCATTGAAACAAATCATTAAATCTGATATTAAAAAAAATTGTAAGTTATTTTTAGAAATATTTGCATGAATCATAAAAACTTCTAAAACTTCGTAGTGGTGGTTTTTTTCTTTTTAATATACATTATTTTGACAGTTGGGAAAAGGAACGCACGAGTGCGGAAAAGGTAAAGAAAAAACACGAGTGTGTAATAGCCTGGCAGACGGGCCGCGTGGTACGATCACCGTCGCCTATGGACACGGGCAACCCCAGGGGAGCCATCCGAGCATTGCCGGCTTTGGAGGAGAGCTTTTTTTACAGCTTTCTTGAAGAACCCCATGTTATAGTCCACTGGGAATGCCTCAGCTGGAAGGTTGTCCCATAACCTACACATCCGTGGTAAAAAGGAGTGTGCAAAGCGGACTGTGGAGGACCGCCACGAGTCCAGATGGTGCCGGTAGTTAGGTTAGGTTTCATTTAATTTTAATTTCATCTCATTAACATTTTCATTTCATATCAATAAAAAAATTCTACTGAAGACTTGGGTGTATGGGCATAGTTCCCTTTGCCTACCCAGAATGGGTGAAGAAAATAAAAAAATCTCTTCTTAAAGGTATTCTTTTACGGTTGGATTTTTCAAAAATGTTCTTTGCGATGATGATTAGTTAGTTGAGTGTATTGTGATTTTATTATTTTATTAAATTCCTTCATTGTTCGCAACTGTATTAAAAATAGTCGTTCAGTACACGTGCGGAACCGTCATTGGAAGGAGTTCCGACTGTCACCCTCACCTTCGGCTGCGCCTCGGCTCAGGTAGACATTTGTCGGAACTCCTCGTAATGACAGCCTTTCCGCACTTGTAATGAATTATACTATAATGCACTCTACTATTCGCTGAAACAAATTTAGGTATATCTTTTTTAACAACATTTATCCGTTTTATTGTAGGTTCGTAGTAGTAGGGTAGGTACGTAGGTAGGGAGCAGCGATGGCCGAGTGGTAAAAAGCCGCGGTCTTCTACGCGACCGATCCCGAGTTCAAATCCTCGGCGCGCACCTCTGACAAAGAAATTTGTAATGTGCGCATTTATCGCTGCTCCACAGTCATGGAAAATATCGCAATATTTAATTGATTACGATGTTCTTCATCGCCGTGCATGCCTGAGAGAAATTCATAATTTCTCGAAAGCATGACGTCCACCAATCCGCACTTGGCCAGCGTGGTGGACTATGGCCTAAATCCCTCTCACTTGTGAGAAGGAGACCTTTGCCCAGCAGTGGGACATAAAAAAGGTTGAAAAAATTGTAGGTTCAATATAAGTTTATTAGATCGCTCTTTACAAAGGCTCACTGTTGAAATTTGACGCTTATTAATCTTTATAAATATAATTAAAGAAAATAAAGAACCTTAGACTTTTATAAAACTTTTAGAAGGCCGAGATAGAATATTGGCATCCTTATTAAATTATCCGCGAACTGTATTCGTAAATATAATATTATAAATCGGAAAGTGAGTTTGTTTGTTCCGCTTTCACGCCGTAACTACTGAACCGATTGCTTTGAAATTTTGCAGACGTAAAGTTAGAAGTCTGGATTAAATAATAGTGTACTTTTTATCCCGGAAAATTTTGATATTCCCGAGGGAAAACAAAAATATTGTTAGCTTCATACCAGTTTGGTGATAGATGGCGCTGTGTGTCGTTAAAAACAGGGTAATATATTGCAAACGAATATGCACATGTAAACTTAGAAGCAAAATGATACGATCATTAATCCCCGAAAATGAGGAATTCCCGAGGGATGACGTACAATTTGGTTTATCGTCTAAACTGTTTTTTTTTACATCTACTTATCCTGTGTACTTAGTATTTTTTCTGCAGCTAAGCAAAAACTTCTGTACTTATTTACCTACCCTTTATCCTGGTATAATTGACTGTTCCAGAGGGTTAACAAAAGTTATGAATAATCAAAACATATTATAACGTGCACATATAACAAATACTGAAATAACTAATAAGTCAACGAATTACTAATTGGTATAATTTTATTAGTAGTTACACTATTTAATTCTTGAGGTATGCGATAGATGGCGCTGGGTGTTTTTTAAAACGTGGTAACGTTGTGTTTTTTAAGATACGTAAGAAGTGCAATGATACCTTTACCTATAGCTCATACGGTACCTACACTTATTCGGTGCACTTTTCGACTCATTTATTTGCTGTTTTATCTTATTTCACTAGGTAAAGTTTATTTTTTTATAACTATTTTTTGCTTTTAAATTTGGTTCCTACCATTTTACATTAAATTGTGTATTTTACAGATTTTAGGTTTTAGGCAGTAGCTGTATAATCTGTTGTTCTTTCACGCCTAAACGGCGGAACGGATTTTTATGAAATTTGGTATTGAGGTAGTATGAGTCCTGGAAAAGCAATGTTTTACCGCGGGAGAACTTCTCATTCCCACAGGAAAATTTAAAAAGCGCGATATAACCGAATTCCACGCGGGCGAAGCCGCGGGCGGAAAGCTAGTTCGTAAATATTTTTTAATTTTTTTTCTTTAAGGATTTCTTTTCCTTAGGTAATGCTTTACACTTTCTTTAATATTTTGACGATCCGCGTGGCGCAATGGATATCATGCCGGACTGCCAATCCCGGGTTCGATTCCCGGCGAAACAGAAATTAGAATGTATGTAGTCAGTCTGGGTGTTTGTGTTCCTTTCTTTGTATGTGTCCATGGTACCCACAACACAGGGTATTAATTACCTTACTCTGGGGCTATGAGTATGTAACGTTTATTTATTTATTTATTTACAAACAAGTGATTAATATTTCTTTTTCATAGAAATTTCGTTTGTGCTACAGTAACATTCTTAATAACCGCCATATTGAAGTTTCGTCATCCATTAGTGTAGCATACGTGGGTGTTTAAATTGTCAGATCACATTATATGTGAAGAAAGTACACTGAAGTATACTGAGTTTATGAACGATAAATAAATAAATTAATAAAATATAAGAAAATAAAATAACATAAATAAAATAAAATGGCTAATAAACAATTTTGTCCGCGGCATAAAAACCTGGGAGGTTTTTCTTTCGCACGCTTTTTTTTCTCTCAGTGTACAAAACCCATCCTGGTGGGTGCCCAAAGCTGATGACGGCGAACCCCGTATGGTTCAAATAAAATAAATTGTTATAAAAAGCACAAAATTGGGTTTAAGTCTAATTAATTAAAACTGTAAAATTTAAAGTAACTTTAATGTTTCTTATGTACTCTTCTGTAATAGTCATTTTAAGAATTTATGTTTACATTAAGTTGTCATTAAAATAATTATTTTATTTAATATAATACAATTTGTACATCCTAAGGGGTAAATATGGAGTTCTAAATATTTTGTAAAACCTTTTTTCACCCATATTTGTGCAAATAAAATATTTTCATTTCATTTCATTTCATTAAAACCTACTTTACGTGTAAGAACTTAACCGGTGTTAACAAAAAGCTGATAAGCTTCAAAATTTTTAAACACATCTTCATAACTTGCAACCAACAACGTTCTCTATCACGGTAGAGTTCATGCAAAAAAACGATATAAAAATGATACATTCGTTTAGGACCTTCGATGCCACAGACGCAACACACGTGTCACACGTCAAATATAACCGAGAACAGAAATTTAAGCTCATCTTTCAAATTTCTGTTTTGCCGGGACTCGTATTCGGGACCCTTCGATCGGCAGTCCGGCATCGTAACCATTCAGTATTATATCTTAAGTAAAAAGTCTAGATTTAATCTGTGACTCTCGCCTCTTCCCTCTTTCAAAACGAAAGCAATTCAAAATATATTCTACAAATTATGAACAGAGTTTCCCTACTTTAACCTCCGATGCAAAAAGAAGGTAAACAGTAATCCTAAAAAACTCTGCATAAATCTGACAGCGGTTGTTTGTATTTTTTTTACTATGGCAATACCGATATAGAGTAATATAGAGCTAGATGCTAGATATTATATTAAGTGATTATCATTAACATGATAAAATATAACTTCAATTATATCTACGATACTAACGTGTAGGACACTGTAGGACTTTAGCCTACAACCCTACCCAGTCTTTTTTGCCATCGCAGCAGGTACGCTACTCCTGCAATAACTCTGCATGAATCTGACAGCGGTTGATTGTGAAACCGTTATTATGGCAATACCGATATATAGTCAATATAGAGGTTTTGATGCTAGATATTATATTAAGTGATTATTATTACCATTATTATCTATGTTATTATACTTATATACAATCAAATAATTATTTACTTTTTAATTGAAAGAAAAAAATATATAAATCATGCCACATCATACATTCCATTTAAATAACATACAACAGATAAAACATACTATAGATACAACACATGAAATATTAAAATGAAAAGAATAAATTTTATGTATGTTTAAGGCGCCAAAATTAAATATTAGTTTATATGAAGGTAATAAAGTATAGAAGTATTTCTGAGATGTTTATTTTATATTATTTTAGTGATTAATAATATAAAATAAACATCTAAATATTCCACTCCACAAATCATCAATGTTTATTTCACGGCACAACACTTTTATTTTTCTCCCCGGTGTTCTCCATGCCCGAATTTTTATTTCCCTCGAATTTGATTTGGCGAATGGTCTTTACGCTCAAAAGCCTAAAATAGTAATTAATTGTTATTTTACTAAACTACTAAAAAAGTGTAAAAAATAACATTATTTTTATTATCATTACTTAAGTTACTTCATATCTATATCTCACCGGTCATTAAATAGAGTTTCTTAATGTGTGTCACCTATGTGTATGCACATAGCTACATTATTTCATAAACCTTACTTTGGAAAATTTCTTAATCTATACATACATACATACATACAATTACATAAAATTGGAGTGTCTGTTTGTAATATTAAAATAACAGCTTTTTACTACATGCATATGAATGTTTATACGGTACATATGCCAAAATAAAGTTTTTTACAATTTTTGTCTGTCTGTTTGTTTATTCCGGCTAATCTCTGAAATCGGCTGGACCGATTTTGACGGGACTTTCACTGGAAGGTAGCTGATGTAATAAGGAGTTACTCAGGCTGCTTTTGTTTTGTCTGTCTGTCTGACTGTCTGTCTGTCTGCCTGTCTGTCTGTTTGTTCTTACTTTATGTTTGGTAGCTATCCATTCTTCTCATCTTAATTGATAGAATATATTTTGTTACATTTTAATTGCTTTCCTTTTATAAATTAATAGAGAGTTTCAGTAGCTTATTTAATGAGAGCTAAGAATGAAGCGATACTGGGGCTGGTATTGTTCTCATTATGTTAGAACGACACCGCGGCGGTGCAGCACCGCGGTTACATACAGAATATTATTGGTAATAGATCGAAGACTTCATACGTAATGCTAACGTAGATAATCTGTTCTTATATTATAAAGAGGAAAGATTTGTATTTTTGTATGTTTGTAATGAATTAACTCAAAAACTACTGTTCCGATTTCAAAAATTCTTTCACCATTAGAAAGCTACATTCACTCTGAGTAACATAGGTTTTACCGCGGAAAAAATGCTTCATTCCTACGTGAAAACAGGTAATAATGTCAACGCGGTTGAAACTACTGGCTAAATGCCTATGATTTTAATATAGCAATGAAGCCTGGAAAAGCACATAGGCAATTTTTTAGCCTACGGGGACCCATTAAACGGGTCCACATAATATGTACGTAAGTACACAATTCTGTTGTTAACTGTGAAGTATTTTTTAATTATTTTAATGGAATACCAGACATGCATGGCTTACCCAAGTAGTGTTAAGTGATCATTGTAGCTCATGGACAATTACACACAATCTCAAGCAAGCCTTGCCTAAGGTCGTATGAATTTCTGCCGCAAATTTTTTTTCAACCAAGTTGTTATATCTTACTACTGGGCACAGGTCTCCTCTCATAGGTGAGAGGGATTTAGGCCATATTCCACCACGCTGGCCAAGTGCGGATTGGTGGACGTCATGCTTTCGAGAAATTATGAATTTCTCTCGGGCATGCACGGCGATGGAGAACATCGTAATTAATTAAATATCACGATATTATCCATCACCGTGGAGCAGCGATAAATACGCACATTACAAATTTCTTTTGTCAGAGGTGCGCACCGAGGATTTGAACCTGGGGTCGGTCGCGTCGAAGCCCGCGGTTATTTACCACTCAGCCATCGCTGCTGCCGCTAATACGGGGACCCATTCGCAGTCATTCTTAAAAGTACGAGTATTAATGGACAGAAAGTATTGAAATAAATCAATAAAGAAGACTCAAAAATTACCATCCCCAATCCTAAGTTTGGTTTGAATTATTAAGAACTAGCTAATACTTTTGTAAACTTTTCATTTGAAGGGTCCACTGCAATAATGATGAATGTCCTTTGTCTTTTGTTTTAAGGTAATTGGGTTTTAAATTTATAAACGGTGTAAAAAAAACTCAGACCAGAAAATAATAAAATCATTTTATTAAAGTTAAAGTAGGTATATGACAATGTATCATATATTATTTCTATGGAAATGAATCATTCTTAGGGTATTACAAACTAACTAAAAATAATTTAATCTTAAGTAAGTCTTTAAAAATCAGGACTGTAATGAGCACTGTCCACACTGCGCTGACAGCAGTGGCGGATTTACCTTAAGGCCATGTAGGCCCGGGCCTAGGGCGGCCAGCTATTAGGGGCGGCCATGCGTGGCGAAAAATACACCATTTTAAGTTATAAACGCTCGAATGCTGGCTCTTATGAAGGCGGCGGCGGACGAGGCACGCATCGTTCGTGCGTTTCATTCTCTCGTTCGTTTCGTTCTCATTATCATTTAAAAATTTATTAGTAATAAATCTGAACTTAATTAAAACATAGTTTTTGAAACCTATTTACCTACATATTTACAGTGACGGTACATAATTGTATTGTAACTTGTTTACTCATGGCAAGCACTTATGAAATGCGGCTTATACTACACGGCCTAGGGCGGCCAGGACTGTAAATCCGCCACTGGCTGACAGTCAATAATGATCGGTGTCCAAACGACTGTTCTAATTCACTTCTGATTCTTTAATATTTGCAGCATGAGGAAGTTCATCGAAATAACGTCTCGTTTCAGGCCTACAGAACTTTTTCAGGGTTTTAGTTTTGCGTTGGATTTTGTAGCGTGAGCTTGTGTGTGACGAACAGGGAGCAGTAACAAAAAACAGTAAACATGAGTGAATCGCGATCCTTGTTCGAGGGCATCTTGTCTGCATCACAAGTCTAATTACGAGAGCGTACCTAACCAAACTGCGCAATGCCGTTCAATAACCGTTCAAACCGACATCAAATGGTTTCATCAAACACGTAAGGTTTGAATCAAACCGTTTGACCGTCTCAAGGCTCAAGATCGTTACTATTGCAAAAACCTACTACGTACGTATTTTAGTATCAATATAAATAAATATGAAATATATCCCAAAAATAGTGTAAAGTGAAAGTCGAGAGATAAAATACACCTTGAAGTACCCAAGTACACATGGAGTAGCATGTACTTATTTTGCGTCTGCGATTTTTAATCGTTTTGTAGTGATGATTTTTTTCTCAAATTTGAGAATTTTCGACCAATAGAATTAAAATAAGTACTAAAGAAAGAAGAAGATTCAACATTTTTTTCAATAAATGTTCACGCTTTGCATTTGTTAATTTTATTTACTTATTTATTTTGAAGTGAAAACTTTTGTAGCGGCGTTGTGCACTTTTTTGGGATGGGTAAAAATGTTAAACTGGCCTGATCGAAAATTCGTAAGATAGTAGAGGAGACGTGGAAGATCAAGATTCACCGACCTGATAACTCGATGAGACATATTTTTTATCAAATATAATTTATAAATATATATGCCTAAGATAACTTGCCTATCGAACAGTGCTATAGCTATTTTTAAATTATTAATTTTAATCAATTTTCTTTCATATCACCTTCACTCTTGAGATAACCGAATGAGTTTTATCTCAATTGATAGATTTTAACACACAACCAATCTATTGCAGTGCAACCCACTGCAACCCATTGTTTTTTTTTAATTTCTTTTTCTTGCATTTGTTTCGAAGATTATACTTAAACATACTTACAGACGATAATATGAAGTAACATATCAGACGTCTAATCTCTCTAGATCAGGAAAATAACATAATACTTATGTTTTGTATTTTGACTTGACCGATATTTTTATTTTACTTACTTACGGCACACCTGTACCTACACTTTATTAAAGCAAAATGAGTACCTATTTTTTCCAATTCCAATAATTCCATTGCTTTAATTTTCGTAATTACTTTTTTATAGCATTGCTTGATTGTTTAAGTATTGAATCTTCCAACCAAAACCAGAAAGAATATCCTAATATTAGTTTTTGAGGTTCTATAAAAAAAAAACGGTACTCTGTGGTAACTAAGGCCCGGCCATAAGAATGTGGTGTTATTATTTATTCTTATGGCCCGGGCGCCTATTATCGCTTATCTTGATTCAACCAAGGAGTACGAAGCACATCTACTGAGTCTAAAAAATTAATTGACCGTAGATTAACGCCATATTAGTCCGAAGTAGGAAGACGACTGCCTCATCAATATACATTTTGTGTATGATTTAGCGGCGCCTAAAATCTTGACAGCTCAAAACATTAATCACTATGATTCAATCTAAGATGGATGCAGTAAGTATTTTACTATTATTTGCACAAATCTTATGAATTAAGAATTAAATTTTTTTTTATCTTACACAGAAATCCAAGTTCAACAATAGTACTTACGTACAACAACGTAATAAAAAGTAGTGAATGGATTAAATATCAGATCTTATTAATAAAACCACCAAAAAATAGTTGGTACGCAAAACAAGCGGCCTTAAAATTATGAAACAATAGCTGCGAAACCCGGCGTTGCTCGGGTTAAAATACGTCGCATGTTTAATCTAAACTTTAAAGAGATTTACCTTTTATAATGTTTTCTAATAGCCATCTTATAGCCTGAAAGAATACTACTGTCAGTCCACCTGAACGTATAAATTAATAAAAGAATTTGCTCTCAGCTCCTAACCGTTGAGGAGTTGTACCTTCAATCATCAGCTCAGCAACATGATATGATGATATTTATACACAAATGCCTGTTTTGCTTTAGTAAAAATATGAAAATCAATTATTGTGCTATAAAATTTGTATGTTACCTTCGATTTCTCTGGGATCCCATCATCAGACTTTGACTTGGTGACAGCTGGACCATCTCAGGAATTTAAGATTTCGAACAAAACCCCATTTATTGAAAGAATTTGCTCTCAACTCCTAACCGTCGCATTACCTTCCATCATCAGCTCCCCACTCCACCCACCGCGATCAAACTCCCTTACTATCATCTACGTACTAAGGGGTATTTACCACCCCAACGGGAAGTTGATTGGAGTTAGTGATAATAGAGAAAACCGTGTCTTTACGTACAAAGAAAACCCTTTACTTTTTATATATATATTAAGATTATTTTATAAAACCTCCCCAAAAGCATTTTATCCACTTGTTTTGTTGTTTCAAACTAATACGTACGTTGGTGCAAAGTTATAACCTTTAAATAGTAACTATCATATCATCTATCATCATGTAGACTCTACAATAGGCATGATGACACTATTAAAGAATCAGAGAATAAACGGTTTTACAGAAAAATATATGCTAAAAAGTTCTAAAATATGATCCCGTTTTAATATAAACATTAAGAATAATAAGATTTTCAATAAAATAAAAGCATTAAATACAGCAATCGGCCATGTTATCTGAAACGCCAATCAAAAGGAATGACGTCACGTCTCAGTAAAAGTCATCGTGTTGCTTGAAGTTTGACGAGCAAGCCGACACACCATGACACCTACGAGCGTTTTCGCGCTTAATTAAAATTACATAGCAGAAAATACATTAATTTACGTTAAAAGTTGGGTTTATTGCTGAAATAAACTTTTTTTCGAAACTAGGAGACGTGTACCTACAATAAGGAAAGGTATTTAAAAATCTGTAATCATGCCCATTCTTGGTCAAACATATGAGATTCCTTATGTAGGTATAATCTAAAATATATTACGAGTATTATGTTCTGTAGAACTAAATAAGCGCGCATGGCCTTGCGGCTGAGAACGCAAGCGATTTACACAGATGAGCCAAACGGGTGCGGTCAGGTGTGAGATGGGTGACCGCTGTTGGCAATTTTTTTTGTCGATGACTGTATCGATAGATAACAGTCGTTAGACCTTGTCGGAGGCCTAATGAGCGAATTGAAAACATACGACTACTACCACCACCAGCCCGCATTTCTACTATCCCGCATCAGAGCAGTGGGGTGGAGTAAGGCCCTTCCCAATAATGGGGAAAGTTGGTTGGTCAAATTGGTTGCAGCCAGAGCTATGAAAAGCCGGTCATGTGTAAAGGTTTGCTGAGCGATGTCTCTCGGTGTGCTGCGGTAAAAAACTTCCGAATAGCCCACCTCTCGTATTAATTTGGATTTTGGGCGAGTGTATAACGAAAATTTCAGGCAAAATCCCCGTATCTTTCATTTTTCATCTTCAAAGACGGAAAAAGATAGGTATTCGACATTTTCGCATGTATTGTGATAAATATAGATTTTAGAGAAAAATATTTCGAACAAAAGTTATAGGGCATGAGGAAAATTATATTTTTTGTTCTATAAATTTTTCGTGTAGGACCAGTGGACCAGTGGTTTGAACATCAAATTTGCGGGTATTTTGGGTATGATATTCTTGATCAGCGCGTCAAAATACATAAGTGTACCAAATTTCAGATCGATTGGAGGTATGTTCTAAACGGAAGTACACCCAAATATTCATATACCGTACAATGTATCATTAATTAAGTTTAAAAAATTGGGCTTTAAAAGGTAAAAATTAAAATTAAATTGGTAACTAGGGTATATTATTATGACTCTTTTTCTTGCTTTATTGGTATATGATGCTTATCTATCTATCTGACTACAGACTGTCTGTCTGTTTGTCTGTCCGTCTGTCTGTCTGTCTGTAAGCATGGCCATCAATCATACCAACTAAAATTGGCAATCGCCTGTCGAACCATGCAAAGTTCTACCATCTTCAAACAGTCAAATATAATTGCTTACCTGATTAACTTAGTAGAATGTATCCGTGTGTATAGCAGGTGTGGGTAATAGGGTGGGAAGTACGATTCCCACGAAATTAAGACGATTCATTACATAACAAAGCGTAAGGAATAAGAAAGTCGGCGATAACTAAAACAATAGGGGTAGGAAAAAATAAACGATGTCTGAATTCTAACCCAAAATGGCTGAACCGTTATTACGTCTCCAAACAGGTGCTTGAGATCTTAATAAAATAATTTTCCTCTACTAGGAAAACCGTTGTTCTTTTGCCACTTAAAAAAAGCTTTATATGTAAGGAAAATTATTTTCTTTGATTTATTTCCTCATATTAACTTGACTGAGAACATTGAAATTCAATGCCTTCGACGAAATATTATTCTTGTGTGGAAGTGGAAGAAAAGAATTAAGCGAAGCCTTACTTTCTTAGGTAATAAATGTATGTATCTTTTAAAGGCTTTCAATGTAAACTAACGGTACCCACACTAAGTAATAGTAGAAAGGAACTTAATGTTATATGTCTGTGTGTGAAACCCTATGTGTTCAACGATGTTGGTACACATGTATTGAAATTATTTTAAATTAATTAATGGTGGTACTAGTGATCCGGCCCGAGTTCGCTACGGTGTATTTTATATGATTGAAATTATTTATCCCACGGGACTAATATATTTATCCGGGATAGCTTTTGTTCTAATTTAGATCTTTGTGATAATTTTAATTTATAATCTATCTTTGTGCCAAATTTCATTCCTATCCGTTCAGCCGATCTTGCGTGATTGAGCAACTAACATAAAAAGGGCATTACATAAGTAATAACTTGATAATATTGGCACTTATTTTTATATTTCTATAACTAGATTAAAGTATTAATAGAAAGAAAACAAACTTTCTGATTGTTTGTTATAATGACACCTTTGTTTATCTTTATAGGCAGCCGTTAGATTATAAGTTTTCTAGATTGAGAGATGTTGAGTTTATTTACATTTTTGATGATGCATATAGTAGTTATTACTAACTGACCCGGCAACTCTGTTACGGCCTTTTCATCAGGCTATTAAAATACAGGTTTACGTGGTAAATAAGGGTTAAAATAAGTAATGTAGTTTAAAAAACTAAAAAACACGCTTTTGTGAAAATACGAACTAAAAAGTAAAAAATAAGAAGAAAATGTATTTTACTGTAAAAAAAGCGTGGGGTGGTTTTAAAGATACTATTGACACCATGCACCCCACGCTTTTTTTACAGTAAAGCGTGTTTTTTAGTTTTTTAAACTACATTATTTACTTTTAATTTTTTAGTTGGATTTTTATTCTCATATTATTGCATTGTCATCGGCCCATGTGCAAATTATCAAGTTAATCAGACGCTTAGACGTGTTAAAAACTTTATATGTGTTTCATTAAGTACCTTAGGCCACGAACTTATCAGCCGCCACTCGTATATTTTTTTATCCTGATGATCCTAGTTAGGACTTTAATATAAAATTATGAGATTATTGTATTGTCATCGGCCCTTGACCCCTGTGCAAATTTTCAAGTTAATCCGACTCCGAGAAGTAAGTGAAAATGAAGTTAAAAGATCCCGTTACATACATACATACATACATACAGGTCAAGCTAATAAAAGCGTGTTAAATTAAGAGTTGTTTGTATTTTCAATGCCATATCGTAGAAACAAATTGTTTTTAAAATTAAAAATAATCGTTCGGGGTGGACCACACTTATGTTAGGACTTAATCGCTGATGTGTCTTACCCTGATCTCACCGAAGATCTTCTAAATAAGTTAGAACGGCTTCTCAATAATTGCATTCGATTTATATTTAATTTACGCAAGTATGATCATATCTCCAAATTTCGAAGCCATCTTAAATGGCTTACTATTCGGCAAAGGCATGACTCTCGTATTTTATTGGCTCTGTACTCTGTGTTGCATGATCCAACTTCTCCTACATATATCAAGGAAATTTTTCAGTACCTCTGCTCTGCTCACAACAGAGGACTACGTTCTTCCAAAAATCGCACTCTCTCTCTTCTGCCGCATAAAAGTGGATTTTTCTATCATTCCTTCACAGTTCAGGCTATACAACTCTGGAATATCTGGCTCGAAACTGTACGAAAGGCGCCAAGCAAATTATCGTTTTAAGAAATTGATTCGTGAGTATTCTTTGAATATCTCTACCTCTAATTAACATTTTTATTATCGATAAGAGTTGTAGGTATCTATCAACAAAATTTTATGAATTATTTATATTTATTTTAGAATATATATGTTTATATATATATTTATTATATAAATATAGTGTGTATGTTTATATATATATAATAAGAATATGTATATCAGTATATTTCTTTTTTGTTTTCTATATTTCTTAGCTTTTCCTTTATTTCTCATGATATAAACAAAGCCTATCACACATTTTCACCTTCACCCAGGGTCGACTGGAAGAAAATGCCAAAAGGACAAAGACAAAGACAAAGACTTTTATTTGCACAAATATGGCTGTTTACAAAAGGTGTTTTTATACATTTGGTTCGCCATATTTACCTTCATGAGGTATGCAAATATTACAATAATTAAAAACTTAACTAATTACAAATTACAAACATAAAAATGTACATTGAAATAGTGTCATTTATTTTATTATATGTATACTACGTTTATCTTTGTTTGTACCCATATTGCGCTTTTTAGTTTATTTATTTTTATTTTCATATCGGATCCGATCGTCGGCTTTGGGTACCCATATTGCAGGGTTTTTGTACACTGAGAGGAGAGGCATTAGGTTAAGCCCTTTTTAACCCATAGTTTAAGGTATTTGCAAAAATAGATAAATAAATAAATATATGAGGCCACTTTAGAAACCAGGTCATGTATACAGCTGCGTAGTTGCATGCGCATGTCATGTCAGGCGCGGTCGGGGTGGGATTGGTATTGAAACTGTTAGGGGCGAATTTCACGCGTGCTGTGTGATTTTTATTGTAAGTACAACCGCAACGGCAACGGTCCGGTTGTTATAAGCTTTCTAGTTGTAAGACCTTGTTGCCACAAAACCGCATTGTAGCGCGTGCAGTGATTTATGCAGTAGTGGATATAGAAAATTGCCGTCAGGCTATTCAATTTTGCATCCCTCCCCCTCTACTGACCCTCTCTGAAATTAGATTCAAATTAGATTCTCTGAAAAAAGTAGCAAGCCTTAACCAGTTCATATTGAAAGTTTTTTTATGCAGTCAAGTTGTCTTCTAATTTTGTCAAAGAAACAAAATTTTGGGCCAAATTTACCGCTCCTCAAAACCTTCTTTACCAAAAGGCTGAGTAGGCTTCTCAGCCTTTTGGTAAATCTAGAACTGGCTTTATGTTCAGAGACCCGTGTCCATTAATTAATTAATTAGCATCGTTTCTTTTTGTATCCTGTTGAGTACAAACGAACCATACAAGTTCTGCCACCTACAAAACAAAATTAAACTAATCATACTCGTACCCAGGGATGTTAGGGAGCTCCGTAACCGTAACCAAAACTATCGGATATCCGATATAAAAAATTACCCGTAATGTATAAGTAATAATTTTGTTATAACATTTTCATTTTAGGTAGATTAGATAACACTCAATATATATTTATAATAATTTTTATTTCAAATAGCTGTAATAATTACTCACAGACTGATTGTAATTCCTACCAAATAGTGACATATAAATAAAACCATTTTATTAGCTACTAGCCTTCCGCTAGCGGCATCGCTCGCGTGGACCTATCCTAAGGCTAACCTATTTAAAAAAAAATATTCGTAACCGAAATTATCCGAAACTAACGGATACGAAATAATTTCATATCTGTATCCGTAACCGGTAAAATAATCATTCCTACATCCGTAACAAATCCGTATCCGAAATTTCATATCCATAACATCCCTACTCGTACCTAACCCATCAAATCATTTTTGAAATATACATTAGTCTATTTGCTCTTAGCCGAGGGCTAGGAAACCTTCCCTTTCATCTTCGTAACGGGCAAAATTCTAATTAACTGAGCGTTAACAAACGAATCTATTTCCAATTAAATTTAAGACACTGTTCAATATTGTTCTAATATTGTTGTTACTTGTTAGTCTGTTTGCAAATTTTATGCTTATCGGAATAATATGTCTGGCGAAAACAAACAAGTACCTACCTATATCTCTGAGGAAAAGTGAGAGATAAGTTTAGGAGAAGGTCATTTCCTAATTGTTGAATTGTTTAGTACTTTGCCTAAAGCGGCACCCAGAGACGATAAGATATAGGATATAATCCACCATGTTGGCAAGTACGGGTTTGTGTATGAGACATACCTTTAAGGTTTTGAATAACTTTGAGATTGGATGGTGAAGAAAAGTATTGTAATATTTCATTACACTATTACGGCATATATTACCACGGACATAGCGATTTTTTTAGTTGGAGGTACTTTCCGCTATTGATCCCAGGACCTGGGAAACGTCGTGGGAGTCATGGCACAGATTCATTGGTTATGGTATTAACCACTTGGTTTTTAAGGCTCAGAAGAACCTTAAATACGTACCTATAGCTTTCAGGGAATATTAAAAAAAATAACGTTTCACACTCATAACTCCACAGTAGGGAAGATGTACCATGTGTCGTGGGTACTGGACACACACAGAGAGAAAAAAACTTAACACCCAGACCGAGAATAAAAATTTAAACTCATCATTCAAAATTCTGCTTGGCCGGGAATCGAACCCTGGACCCCTCGAATCCGGCATGTTAACCATTGCGCCAAGCGGGTCGTATTCTTTTAGTTATATCTTGTAAGGACTATATGGATCACAAACGAGAACTTGCGTTCTTTCAGAGTCAAATTTTTCTCTCAAAAATTGAGTAAGATTTACTTTACAATGCATTTTACGCTCTTGTGGCGTTAAGAAGTAAGTAGTGCTTATAGTAATGGCATCGACTAACCTTCAAGCTTACCTATTATGTTATAGCTTGATATTTTTCTTCATCATAGAATGAATGAATTTCCTTAGTGAAAGTTATCAGGGAAGAGCAATAAATGCTGCCCGCGTGTACTTAAAGTATATCAGTAGCTTTCGTTGCTCTGTGGTTGGGATTCTACCTAGGATGTTTTAATTGGTTAAAATCCCATATAAAGCAGACCTTTTTCTGAAAGAACTATTTAATAAATAAATAATAATTTACACTCTAGCCCCATACTATAGTTCCCTGTGTCGTGGGTACCATGGACACACACAACACAAACACCCAGAACATCATTCAAATTAGTTTCACTGCACCAGGAATCGAACCTGGGATCCTTCGAGCGGCAGTCCGCCATCCATTAACAGGTAACCATTGCGATTGCATTGTAAGTTAAGATGTTTATTGTACAAATAAAATAAGAAGACAATAAATTAGTGAATTAATTTTATTTCTGTTAAAACACCTTACTATTAAGTAACATAATAATATTCTCTGGATCGTAACACAAAAAACTAATATTAGCTAACAACATACAAAATATCTAGGACAGCCACAAGTTGATAGAAATAAACAAAAACGGAAATCTTTGCGAGATCGAAATGCCTATGCGTTTTCCATACTACAGGGAAGGGTTTTACAATAAGGGTTAAATATGGTGTGGCCTTTTTTGATCAATTTTCACTTGCACACTTCAAGCATTCTTAATCTTCCATTGATTGTTAATGTGTGTGACAGAACAGATTTTTTGAAAATGCTTCACCACACCTGGCACCTTACTCTTCTTCCTTTTAGTTTTCATACACATCAATGTTTCATTTGTACGTGTTCTAAAGCTGGACAGTAGTGGGCATTTGAAGTTTTTTACAGCCAGTTACAGAAGTTCGAATCTAGAATATTGAATTACCTTACCTTACCTTACGGCAGCGGCTTCGCTCGCGTGGACCCGTTTTATAGGTTTCCGTAGGATAAAAACCATCCTGTGTGCTTTCCCACGTTCAACTCTATCTGTGTTGCAAATTTCATTAAAATTGGTTCAGTAGTTTAAGCGGGAAAGCATTACAGACAGACAGTCAGACAAACAGAGTTACTTTCGAATTTATAATATTATGTATGGATCATTATTTTAAAGATGAAAAAATACTCCGGTCCGAAACACCTGGGGACAAAAATAACAAAATGTACGTGCTTCCATATTTTGTTATTTTTGTCCCCAGGTAATTTATAGTTATTGGTTGTGAGAATTATTATTAATATAGACTTGCTTTTATACAATTTTATTGTTTCAATCATTATCTTCTTGTGGTTGTCGCTAGACGATGGACTTAAGTTACCAGCATCAACAAACAAAATTCATTAAAACAATGCATCTCAAAATTTGGTCTTTTCATAGTATTTGTAAACTTAAGCTAAGAACTTTACAATATCTCATAAATTCTGAAAACTATTCTAGTTCTAAAAATAGATGCTTTATCATAGATAGAAACGTAAATTTAAAAAAAAACAACGGGTTGCACTCCGGTAGTGCCGGGAGAAGTGAAAACTTAAACATTAACGTTGTGCATTTTTGATATTTTGGAATGGGAATAATTTCGCACGAATTGCTTTTATTATCAGTATTATTTTTCATCTAGTATTTTCAGTAGGTTTTCATCTAGTATTTTTATAAAATACACTCTCATTTTCTTTCACTATTTCTTCGTCACTTTTTTCATTAATAGATGCACTTTGTTCAATGTCCATATTTTAAATACTTGGTATAGTCGAGCCATCAGCTGTCACTTCTCCGTCTTACGAATATTCGATCAGGCCACGTGTCCTGACGCGAGATAAAAAAATTTTACCCATCCCAAAAAAAGTGCACCACGCCGCTAAAGAAGTTTTCACCTCAATTATCTTGATTTTTGATTTGGAAGTTATCGTTTCTATCTGGAAGGTTTAAACTTTAAACAGAAGTTCTGTTCCTAGTTGAGGTGGTCTTTTTCATTTTAATGAAACCAAAAATTTGGTTTCGCCTGATATTTTTTAATTATGATTTAATAGAAAAAGAGATTATAGATTAATTAAAATTAATTAAATAATATGATTTTTCAATTTAATATGTACCTGATTTGTATGCTTAGTATTTTTAGTTTTTCTGTACCCTGTTAGTGAAATGCTGTAGTATTTTTCACCAGATTCCTTAACAATATTTAAAAATATAAATACTATTGTAAATTTTAAAAATGAGAAAGAAAAAGACTAATACGATTATAAGTAGCAAAAAAACAACAACAATTAAATACTTAATAATACAAATATTGTAATGAATGTTATTCGTAAAAAGTTATAAATACCAGACAAATTCAAATCAGATCCGTGTTCAGAGTTCTTGGAGGTTTTTATGAGAGACTGAACGGACAGACAAAAACTTTGCGCTTGGTCAATTTGTAATGTTCTTTAAAATGCAATTTTAAAACATATCTTATGTTATATCTTACAGTATCGAGTATATTATAATCACATTGAAAGAGCAATATAAGATAAACGTTTAAACATCGATGTTATATAGAATTAGAAGCCACAGCTAGAAACACGTATGTATGTATATGTATAAGGTATACACCTACCAATATAATTTCAAAAACACACAATTTTTTTACAGTTACACATTTTTAACATACAATTTATAAATATCTCATGCATTGCATGGATCCGGCATGCCCTACCTACATTGTATACATATTGATCAGAACGTGAAAATAACAAATGTGTACTATGTATTAGGTATATTTCAGTTTTTGGCGGTATCCTAAAAGTAAAAGTAATGTGTAGCCTTTTTTCAATAACGGCATCGCAAGTTCTGTGCTTGTTGCCATCGTCAATTATAATTTTTGCATCACTTAGTAGTCAGAAAAAATCAGTACCTAAGTCGTCAGTAATCAGCCAATCTAGTCAGTCAGATATTCAAGTCGATGGCTACTTTACCAGAACGTGTCCGATGGAGTTCTGGAGGCTATCTGAAAATCCTATTTTCGCACTGTTATTTTATTTCACAACACTCGTGCACTATCATTAACCTACCTATATCGAACAAAATGCCATAAAATTTATCCGATATTACTCAAAAATACACCAAAAACATCCTTTCCGACTTCCCGCTAAAACTCCAATGTGTAGCCTTTTTAGTTTGTTTCATGGTCTCGGTTTATTGTAGGTTAATTGAACTACCTGACACGACTTTTCGGATTGCCTTCATAACTCCATCAGACACGTTATGGTAAAGTAGCCATTCCTTTACTATCCAAGTTAAGTGTGACTGACTTGACATACTGATAATTGACGCATTGATTTTAACTATAATTTTGACTCTCGGTTTCACTGAAACTAGAAAAAATGCATTCAAATGTTTTAACTTGACACTGGTAATGTGTACAGATCATGTGATGCCATCACTGAATAAAGATAAATCCATTTTTTTTTAGTATAAATAACTATTGAATACATCCAAATTATTTTTTATAACATCGATTATAAGTAACCTTAGAGCATCGCAGGTATTGACCGGGTGAGTCAGTACCTTTGATGCTCTAAGTACACAACAAAATAATATAACTTTATTTGAAAACAATTTTGTGATAGGTGTATAGGTATGTATGTACCGCAAAATGTTTACATGTCAAACGAAAATAGATTATACGTCGTAATATGGTTTATTTATTAAAACAAACTGCCATAAAAAGCATTTCACAATCCTCAAAAGTTTTAGATTATAGTTGTTTTGGGTATTTGTGACTTTTGAATGTTGTATACCCGAGACCAGCTATGTACCGCGGTTTTCCTTAGGGTCGTTGGTATCAAGTAGGATCCAATTAATTAGGTACCTATTATCAATTAGGTAGTATCAACTAGGTATCCTACCCTATATCGATGACCCTTAAGCTGTAAGATCATTATCACAAAGCGATACAGAAAATATTTTCCACTATAATAATCTAGTGGCATGGAAAATACTTTACGATTCATTTTCACATGTCATGCCTATCAAATACACAAAAATTGCATAAAATTGGTAGAGCCGTTTTGTAGAGTGCATCCACAAACATAGTGACACAAGATTTATTTGATGGTCATAACATTTCCCCATACGTTAGAGATCTTTTGTGATTGATTTTAGAACTATCGGCTCACCTAAAGCGCTTAAACAACCTGCACGTTATAATGTGGGTGGGGCACATATTTAAATATAATTAAATTATTTAAATAACAATTGCATTAATCAGTATCAAAATAAACACTAGTCAGAAGGCGAGGTTGGATAAGGTTCTTCCGCTTCATCCAGACTTCCGTCACCACTTCGCAGGGCTCTTTTTGTGATCATTTCTGGCGTTGCTGCTTTTACTGTAAAAACATAACTAAATTAGTCTTCAATGTTAACGTTGCAGAAACTTATTATAACCATGTATAACTTTTTTTCATCCTTTTTATGTCCCACTGCACACTGACAGGTGTCCTTTCTGAAGTGTACTGAGGGATTTAGGCCACCATGCTGGCCAAGTGCGGATTGGTGTACATCATTAATTCCAGAAAACCGTTTCTCACACGGTGGTGGACAATATCGTAAAAAAATTAATATCACAATATTTTTTATCACCGTGGAGCAGCGATAAATACGCACTTTAAAAATTTATTTGTCAGAGGTGCGCACCGAGGTTTTGAACTCGGTATCTCTGTTTGAAGTGCTGCATGTTGTGAAGCGCGCATGGCCTGGCGGCTAGCGTAGAACGCAAGCGATCTATGCAGCTGAGCCAAACGGGCGCGATCGGGTGTGAGATGGGTGACCGCTAGTGGCAAAAAAATTCATGCGCGTTTCCGTGCTTCGGAGGGCACGTTAAGCCGTCGGTCCCTGTTATTGTCGATAGATAACAGTCGTTAAACCTAGTCGGAGGCCTTATGGGCGGTTTGAAAACATCCGACAGCGGGTTGGCCACTAACCCGCATCTCCATCAACCCGCATTGGAGCAGCATGGTGGAGTAAGCTCCAGGCCTCCCCAATAATGGGGAGAGACCCGTGCCCAGCAGTGGGACGCAAAAAGGGTTCTCTGTTTCGGGGACTGCGGCCCACTCGGCCATCGATGCTCATTATTTTATTTATTATCTATAATGACATATTTTATTTTACATTTTTATTATGAGTATAATAATATCATACTAACAAAATTTAATTTTAGGAAGTGTACCTTTAATTAGGTTGCTCGCTTACTGGTTTGTATGGCTTACTACAATTTTTGCACTCATCAATGATTAATTATAACCATTATCTTGTTAAATTAAATCTAGAATAATTTGACTTCACCAACTTTATCAACTTAATTAGTTTAAGATGCATGAAAGTTTTGTGAGATTAGTAAAATTTGTAAATTAATTTTATTATTTCTTGTTATTTAATTCTAATTCTAAGAAGCGCGCATGGCCCGGCGGTTAGCGTAGAACGCAAGCAAGATCTATGCGACTAAGCCAAACGGGCGTGGTCGGGTGTGAGATGGGTGACCGCAAGTGGCAAAAAAATTCACGCGCGTTCCCGTGCTTCGGAGGGCACGTTAAACCTTGTCGGAGGCCTTATGAGCGGTTTGAAAAAATCCGACAGCGGGTTGGCCACTACCCTGCATCTCCACCAACCCGCATTGGACCAGCGTGGTGGAGTAAAGCTTCAGGCCTCCCCAATAATGGGATGAGACACGTGCCTTGTAGTGGGACGCAAAAAGGGTTGCAGCCATTTACTTCTAAATAGGGCGATGATGTCAATAGTAGTACACCTGGGCTACACAGGTCTTCTTGCCTCAGTAATTTGAATTTTTTGTGCTATAAATTAACTTTCCAAATCAGATAGGCAGTTAATATTTAGGCTTTTTTAGTTATGACTACAGATTAGGTGAAAAGCTTAGAACACATCCTGCCTTGCTAATATTTATAATAGTTTATTTGGCATATGTATGATGAGGCCCTCCAACCAGGTGGACTGACGACCTGAAGAAGACAGCGGGTAGTCGCTGGATTCAGAAGGCCCAGGACCGGGAGGAGTGGCGAACGTTAGGGGAGGCCTATGTCCAGCAGTGGACAGTAAAAGGCTGATGGATGGATGGATGGATGTATGATGAACTAAGATTGGGTATAAACATAGATCCTACATCACAATTTACTGCGGGTAATATCGCAGGATCATCTAACTAGAAACAATCATATAAATAAAATATTAACTCACAGTCGTACGCCCATCCTATTTTCGCAAAAGCGTCGATGAATTTCGTTGACAAATTGATCCTCCCAAGCTCCGAAGTCCTGTAGTCCCAAGGGAACACATGGTGGTAGTTGTGCCAGCCCTCGCCCAACGCTGCTAGGCTTACCATTTTACTCTCAACTGATTTTATAAACCTGAAAAAGGAAAAGGATTAGACAATCAACCAAGTTTTAGGAACAAGAAGTACCTGCAACCAGTGACAAAGCTGATCAAGGTTGGTGGTAGAAATTTACTCCTACAACCACGATATCAACACACAGTGCCTGAGCTAGCAGGGTGAAGGCTTGGAAGAGGATTTGCGTTGTGCCCGCCTAATTACTATCATCTTACGTGTTGCTATGTACTGTTCCATAGACACTTTGTTATTAAAATTTATAGGGGAGGGTGAAAAATTCTAAATGTTGTCGGAGTGATCAACACCTACGGTTCTAACAAATCTGGTAAATGTGCTGTCCGTCGCTCACGAGTGGTTCACTACATGGGAAACCTCGTCTGCATCTGGTAATTCCTAAAAAGACGTTAAGTAGAAAGACAATTATTTTAGTTACCTAAGTACCTATGTTTTACAAGTTTTTACGTGCCCTGAATATCGTAATTATATATAAAATTCTCGTGTCACATTGTTAGTTACCGTACTCCTCCGAAACGGCTCGACCGATTCTCATGAAATTTTGTGTGCATATCGGGTAGGTCTGATAATCGGCTACTATCTATTTTTCATCCCCCTTAGTGATAAGGGTGGCCCATCCTAAACATTTAAACGCGGTACAAAGTTTGCGGGGTCAGCAAGTACCTACATATTAATAGCGCAATCCAATTTTTGTCCCAGTGATTACGGGACGATAGCTGCACATAAAAATCGGTTATGGTCTCATTTTGAAGAGCTCCAGCCGTAGATGTGCAGAAAAATCAACATTTTAATATTTCATAAAAAATCTACCTTTTTTATGTCCCACTGCTGGGCAGGTCTCCTCTCACAAGTAAGAGGGATTTAGGCCACAGTCCACCACGCTGGCCTAGTGCAGATTGGTGGACGTCATGCTTTCGAGAAATTATAAATTTCTCTCAGGCATGCACCGTGATGGAGAACATCGTAATCAATTAAATATCACGATATTTTCCATCACCGTGTAGCAACGATAAATGCGCACATTAGAAATTTCTTTGTCAGAGGTGCGCGCCGAGGATTTGAACCCGGGATCGGTCGCGTCGAAGACCGCAGCTTTTTACCACTCGGCCATCGCTGCTTCATGAATAAATTTATATAAATTTATTTTAGTACAAAACTACAATTTTATAGTATTTTCCATATAATCGTTCTGACGTGTCCAATATTTGTTGTTAGTTCGTTCTTCATTCAAAAATATGACAAGATTAAAGTATACAGTATGTAAGTATGTAAAAGAGTTTTGGCGGGAAATCGAAAAAAACATATTTTGCCCTTGTGTTACTTTTACTTTCTTGGTGTATTTTTGAGTTATATCGGATAAATTTGATGGCATTAGTTGTTAATTAAAATAACAGTGCGAAAATTGTTTTTTCGGCTTGCCTCCAAGATTCCATTGGTCACGTTCTTGTAAAGAAGCCATCGCTTTACTTGAATATCTGACTGACTTGACTGACTGATTACTAACGACTTACTGACTTTACCTATTATTACTCTTCCAGTTTCACCGAAACTGGCAAAAACGTGATGCAAAATTTATACTTGACGCTGGCAATATGCTGAATTTGCGATGCCATAATTGAAAAAAAAGTATGTAAGAAGTATAAGTATGAAGAGGCGTCTGTAATGAAAAGTAATGACTTTTTCGAATGGCGTCTCAGCCTTTTGATCATTTTGCCAATGTCAAAGTTGTGACGAGTGTTATGACATACTTTTTAATATTTTATTTAACATTAGTACGATATAAAAAAGTCGTACGCAACGGGTTAAAAAAGTAAATCAGTAAAATACATTGTTATGGACAAACTCCAGTTCTAAATGAACTAACATTATAGATATGTAATATGACACTAAACATTTAATATAAAAAAAATCTAGTTTCATCATTTTGGCGCCAGGTGAAGATGAGTGCAGTTTTGAAGTGAAATCAAAATAAAATCTGTAAAAGGTTTCAAAATTCCTTTCTGTCGAATAAAAGCGAATGTTTGGTTGGTTGATTCGATGACCCGCGTGACGCAATGGTTACCATACCGGACAGTCAATCGAGAGGTCCCGGGTTCGATTCCGAAATTTGAATGATGAGTTTAAATTTCTGTTCTCGGTCAGGGTGATTGTGTTCCTGTTTTTTGTGTGTCCATGGTACCCACGACACAGAGTATTAATTACCTTGCTGTGGGGCTATGAGTGTGTAACGTTTATTTATTTATTTAAGAAGTATCCAACTTCGCTGCTGCTCCGAATGCTGATGCACTCTTCTACCGAAACATATAGGAGTGCTTAGTGGCAGAAATGGCTGCAGCTGTGTCACTTCCCCGGTCAAACCATTATGCTGCAACCAACAACTACTAGTAACAGTTCTACAACCAATAGATAAGGCGTGATGAATGTTTAAGAAAATCTTTTCATCTTTTTCAATAACTCAAAAACCGGCCAAGTGCGAGTCAGACTCGTGCACAAAGGGTTCCGTACCGTTATCTACAAAAACGGCAAAAAAATC
The DNA here is from genome assembly GCA_911387765.1 of Pyrgus malvae. NCBI lineage: Eukaryota > Metazoa > Arthropoda > Insecta > Lepidoptera > Hesperiidae > Pyrgus > Pyrgus malvae. Next base: position 11,346,507 of record OU426954.1, on the reverse strand, counting down.
ATGACTATATGGAAGACCCCTTCAATACATATTTGTTTTGTTTTAAAAGTAAATATAGGTGTAAGTATCTAAATATTCACAGAATATTTTATATTAATTTATATAATAATATATAATATAAAAATTAATATTTAAGAGTCTGCCTGTCACTGTTATCAATATCAAGTAAAAACGAGTAAAAAAAATGTTTTTTTTTATGTTGTTGGAGAGCCCCCTTAAAAACTTATTTTATTATGTTTTTTTTTAGTTTTAATAGCGGCAAGAGAAAATATCATCTGTGAAAATTTCAACTGTTTAACTATCGCGGCTTCTGAGATAATACCAGGTTGTTCGCGCCAATTAAGTCATTCTTCATTCATGTGAACCACCTTCATCCTCCCGTAGTTTCTGTAGAGATTTTGGAGTTTTGAGCGTTTGCTCAAAATTCCTTGGCGCGTCTGGCCCGCCCACATTTCCATTCTAATCTTTTAATATTTTCTGTGAGATATTCCTTTTACCTCGAAATGAATGCCAAATATGTAGTCTAATTTTTTTTAGTAGACTAACCACATTGTAGTTATATATTACACAACTGTACTCACATCAATTTGTATCGGATCTGCCGACATGTTTCGGTCCTGACCAAGGACCTTCTTCAGGAGCTCCCGCCGGTCGTGGTGGCATCGCGGCGGAGACTGATCTGACTGGATGGTCATCAGTACAGTCGTGTAATATAAAACTACAATGTTTGTGTACACTCACGATTCGTTCAATAAGAAAATAGAAGACTAACCACATTTTGGCAAAGGGAGATCTCCCGCCGGGCGAGGTGGTCATGCCCGGGGAGCGGCCTCGCTCCAACTGACTCAATTCGGAGCTTGTATATAAGGTAGGATATTCCGAAAACTTCGATAGCGTGATTCAGGAATACCCGTGGCGCCATCTCTTGATGAGTAGCGGGAGGTCGCTACATCACCCCCTGCTCAGACCGGAGGTCGATAACTTCTATCCATGCTTGAGTAATCTTCGCTTACAAGCGCCTTGAATGCCCTCTATCTGCGGTGAGTCGAGATGTGAGGGTGCAGACCTTATGTCGCCCTCTGTCCACGGTGAGTCGGGATGTGAGGGTGTAGCGAAGTGTGGAGATGCCCTCTATCTTCGGTGAGTCGAGATGTGAGGGTAGGTTGAAAATGTGGAGGCGAGTAGAGTGGGTACTCGAGCCGTCCACGACGTCGCAGGAGGCAGCTTGATCAGGAACAGGAAGCGTGTACATGGTGCGCTGCGATGAACCTGATGAGCTGGTGAAGTGATGCTGCAGTCCATCCAGGGAGTGAAGGTGCGACTGATGAAGGTCAGAAGGGACGTATTCTTGTCCGGGGTCACCAGTTTGGCAAAGGGAGATCTCCCGCCGGGCGAGGTGGTCATGCCCGGGGAGCGGCCGCGCTCCAACTGACTCAATTCGGAGCTTGTATATATGGTAGGATATTCCGAAAACTTCGATAGCGTGATTAAGGAATACCCGTGGCGCCATCTCTTGATGAGTAGCGGGAGGTCGCTACAACATAATGTTTATTGGTTTACTTTAGGGACGCAACTTACTGACATCGTTAAGGTAAAAGCTTCGTTAACGGTTAAGCATACTTTTGTTAAATGGGTTTATCAAATTTTATGTCCATATTCACTTTATTTTAATACATTAATAGAATTATCTGACAATAATAACAACCAATGAAAAAAGTTCGCAAATTTTGCAGGTCCCTATGATAGTACCTATATTGAGCCATACTTTCTAAAAGTTCATAACTGGAATCATACCTCGACATCAGCAATAGGCAAGTAAATAGGCTAAATGTTATTGAAATCACTGTGGCCCGCAAAAAAAATTCAAAACTAGTGTGATGTTATGTGTACCTACTGTGCGAACTGTCTGAAAGAAAACATCTTTAACAAGGATCATTGAGCGCGATTATCATCGATAGATTGATCATAGAGATCATCGATTATACAGGGCGTACTTTACAGAAAAATGCACTATATAATCACTAGCTAACTTAAACATTAACAAATTGAAATTGGTAACGCATTAGCGGGCTGTCAGTATAGCCTTAGAAACGCGCTCTCAAAATTGAAGCACTAAATAGATTACTACAGCTGTCATCTGAAAAACAAAATATTTTTATTTTGACCAAATTAACTATAAACTACTACAAAACATTGAAAACACTGTAAAAAAGTTACTTTATTCGACTTCTTTTGTTTTTAAAAAGTGTTATGATAAAATTTAACCTTATGTCTTACGGAGCGGCCCGGCGATTGGCGATTAATGGCACCAATCAACATGCTTCAATTTGGGCGCGCGAATTTGGTTTCTATGATGTAATTGTAATTATTCTAAGAGTATAAGCCTAAGTCTAGTGCGAACAAAGACCAATAATCCTAAAGACAGCGGGTCGGTGTAACCACTTTGTTGGCATCTCTTTTTCGCAGCCAGTGTTACCCACTTATCATATTTTCCCCCAAATTTGGTAATCTACAATATCAAGCAAGTAAACTATAAACATTGGCAGACCAAACTGTGAAAGGATTTATATGCTTGTGCATTATGGTTGGTTGTTTGTGAGTTTAGATTGGTTGACTGGCATAAAGTTAATTGGGTCAGCAAATTACAGGACATACATATAGGAGAAAATAAAAGACAAATACAAAGATTTTTAATGACACCAATATGGGTGTTTACAAAAGCTGTTAATACATATTTAGTACGTCATATTTACCTTAATGAGCTATGCAAATATTACAAAGATAAAAGTAAACACTTAGTTATAACGCAATATATAAAAATGTACATTTGTATCAATTTTATTATTATTTTTCTTCTCTTTATCCTTTTGGTCAATAAATGGCTTTCAAAATAGACCGAACAAATTCGGAATTAAATTGATGGGTGCCAGTCAATACGTCCAGTGGCCTGAATCCATTTATTTTCGGCAAGAGCGTCAGTTGGAAAACTGAAAAAAATATGACAGCAACATGAGATGAAATTCGTCTGGTAAACTTCTCATAATGTCTAATACAAAATGTATGGAGTATCTTTTTATAGTCTGTGTGAGTGAAATTTAATATGTCGGGAAAATGCTCATAACGTGCACCCCAGGCGCGGTCCCAGGTGGGGGGGGGGGTCACAGGACATGACCCCCCCCCCAATCCGTCAGTCATGCGTACATGGAAGGTAAAACAAGCGAATTTGAGACACTTCTTCCCTCAAATTTCTTGGCGACCCTCCCCCAAAATTGAAGGCTGCGACCGCGCCTGGTGCACCCAGCCTATAACATTTTACTGGTCTCCACTTAAATAGTTATATATAAACAGGGGGTATTTGAGCCTCCCGCTTGAAATGTAACTAACTACTAATGAGGTAACACATAATCTTTGATATTATTATTGTCACTGTTTTTGTTAAAAATAATTATATTTAAATAAGATGGTTAATTTTTTACTAATACGGGGAGGATATTTTGATTCGAGATCTGACAACACAATTTCGAATTTGACAATGTTTGAAATAAACAAATATAAGTTTATTTTCACGAATTTCACTATATTTACGTTGAATGACTAGTAATAAGACAAAAGTAATTAAATGTCTATATATAAACAATACATATTTAGTACATTTTAAAGAGAAGTATTTAACTTACGCGTAAAATTTAATGCTTTCCGGCAGCCTTCCTGTTTAACGCTCACTGCGGCTCTTACAACCTAAAATACTGCAGCTCACCATATTATGGAACTAGAAAAATGTTATTTGCTTTTAATACAACACAATTTACAGCTGTGAGAATCGATTTTAACACATAAATATTATAAAACAACAATGTCACCCCGACTTCCACAGTTTGCCTGCCACATAATTAAAGGGCACTGTCAAAATATGTGGTTACACCGAAAAGGACAGAAAATCTCGCTCCCATCTCTTTTTAACAAGTTCTTTAAGTATATTTCGATCTCGCTTTAGCGTGCCGTAATGAAAATATGCCTCTGTCTATAGTACGTAAGTACATTATTCTTAGTCTAAGAGTGCGAAACTAAAATGTCGTTACTTTTTTATCTTGAATTATGGCATCGCAAACTCTGTGCATATTGCCAGTGTCAAGTATAACATTTGCATTACATTTTTGCCAGTTTCGTTGAAACTGAACGAGTAATAATAGGTAAAGTCAGTAAGTCGTCAGTAATCAGTCAGATATTAAAGTCAAGTCAAGACATTCAAGTAAAGGCGGGAAGTCCAAAAAAACATTTTGTGCTTTTGTTTTATTTTTTCCTTTCTTGGTGTACTTATTTTTGAGTTATATCGGATAAATTTGATGGCATTTTGTTCGATATAGGTTAATGACAGTACACGAGTGTTGTGAAATAAAATTAACAGTGCGAAAACATGTTTTCGGCTTGCCTCCAAAACTCCATCGGACATGTTTTGGTAAAGTAGCCATCACTTTACTTGAGCATTTGACTGACTAGACTGACTGATGCCTGACGACTAACTGATTTTTTTTACGACTACAAAATGATGCAAAAACTTTACTTGACGCTGGCAATATATACAAAGTTTGCGACGCCATTATTAAAATTGAAAAAAAAATACATTATTGAGTATCGGCAATTTCAATATAATAATAGGTTTATTATATAAGATTGTATTTGGTCCTTTATAAGGGGGCGCGGTGTGCAGTTAATATTCACTTAATTTTTATTTTAACTTTTGATCAAATCTGTCTGTGATAGATTGGTTGACTTTTTTCCTAGTCAGACATTTACATCTCGGCACAGCAATTTCCGCACTGTCTACACAATCTCCTACACGAACGAGGAAAATAAGTTTGATTTATGTGATTAAATGTGTGCTCAACGTTCATGCTATATTTAATTTTATGCCTGTGACGCTAGAAATAACGACATAATGCAATTAAAGTAATAAAGACGGCTAGGATCCATTCCCAGCCGTCTTAATTATTTTAATAATGTGCAATGATGCCGAAAGGATAAATTAAAATTTTGCTAAAAATATGCCTTTGGTGAAAGTGTATTTTTAAAATACGAACTCGAGTGGAAGTTTTGTGATACAAACCAAAGCTTATATTTTTTTCAACCTTTCTTTATATTCGACTACTAGGCACAGGTATCCTCTCACAAGTGACAGGGATTTAGGGCATAGTCCACCACGCTGACCAAGTGTAGATTGGTGCACGTCATGTCTTCGAGACTTTATAAATTTCTCTCAGGCATGAAAAGAAAAGAAAAAAATATTTATTTCATTTTAGGAATACAAAATTAATAGTCGCTTTATGAATGTCATTTTTTCCCGGTCATCGCCTTTAGGTGCCTGTTTGGGCTAGATGTTGAGCTGAGAGAAAAAAGGCGGCGGAAAAAAACTCCCAGCAGCACTCTTAAAAAAAAGTACATTTATATATTTGAGATAACAGAATGGCTATGGGTCGATAATGGGCACATGTGGCAGCTGATCGTGTGAGACACTAACACCCACTTCCAACTACTTCCACTTCCACATGCACGGTGATAAAAAACATCGTAATTATTTAAATAAATCGATCATATGTACTATATTATATCGATGTTTAAATATCACAATATTGTACATTACCGTGGAGCAGAGATAAATTATTATATATGCACATTACAAGTTTCTTTAGCCGAGGTATCATCGTGTCGAAGACCGCGGTCTTTACCGCTCGGCCATCGCTGGTCGTATGTCTTTTCTTTTTTGTTATCTGGGGGAAAACCTTCAAAAGGTACCCGGCACCTTGGGAGAGGGTACCGGGTTATGTGAGATTTGACCGCACTAAAACCCCCTCGGTGGCTGCCACACATACATAAACCTCATATACCTACATAAAACGTTGCACACCTCGATTGTATTCGTACAAGGGAAAACAATCCCGCTTATCCCCAATCCCGCAAATGCGGGATCCCGCATGAAATTATATTCATACAATCTTGCGGATCCGCGGGACTGATGGTCTCAATCTTGCGGATTTGCAAGATTTTCTTTTGCCCTTAGTACCTTTGATTGAAATTGATTGACCTTAACTACACAGTTATCCAAGGGTGGACCCAGCATTCGAGTCAGGGGACAATTCTTATAAATCGTATCTCAAAGTACTTATCATAGTTGGACTTGTATTGTGACTTACTAATGCTATACAGGTTTGCAAAGCGTTCGACAGGCCTTTCTCAAGATCTGGTATCACATGAACAGGGAATATTTAAATCTGTAAACTAGCTCCAAAGGCTTCTAAATAAACACTTTATTAATCGTATATGTACTATGTTCCATAATACCTACGGTATGGTTGAGACTCGGATTGACAGATCTTTTAACTGCAAAGTCGGGCCGCCCAGTTACTCGTAGCTTAGTCAAACACTTGGGTACAAAGGCGGAACACTCTCCTCTGTTTTGTTTTTTCAATCTAAAAAGCATGATCAGTCTACCTATATTTATTTTTTAAGTTATTTTTTATTATTCACGACTATTAGCGATGATAATGGAGGCTGGGGACGAACTGAGAACAAAATGTAGAAAACCCAAAAAAAACTCGGGCATGCTGATTTTTAAAGATACCTCTTTGGAAAGAGATTTTCAAAATGTATGTAGTTTATGTTTGTCGGTTAACAATGTCCATACACCACCACGTTGGCCAAAAGCGAATTTTATTATATCGTGCTTACATCATGCCTTCGAGAAATTATGAGTAACTCTCAGGCATGCATCATGCATGGTGATGGAAAACAATTACGTCGTAATTAAATATCACAATGTCATAGGTTGTGGCGGACTCCCTTCAGCTCGGCCATCGTTGATCGATTGTAGGTTAGATATACGAATCATTCCAAAAGTGGCAAACAAAATAGTTTCAAATATATGTATGTAAGTCGTGGCATTAGGTTCTGTATAGATCTAAAACTAAGGAAAAGTAAGGAAATAATATTGACCTGTCATAAGGCTTATTTCCCCACAGATGCGCGAAGCTATTTACGCAGAAAGCGATGTTAAGTGTGATCGTGAATCTCGTGACGAAGCTCACTACGAAACTGTTCACCAGGGACTCGTTCCAGAAGTACATTGGAATCCAGACCGGCAGCACCACGTTCATGAGCACGAACAGCGGAATAAATATTCTGGAAACAAAGAACACAATTTAAGTTGGAGGTAAAATGGAAAACAAAGACGTAAACACGTTGTGATACAAAAAAGAAGAGAATTGCCACATTTAAAATTTAACCAGCTAGCTACTCGTATATGTAAGTAGGTACCTATGTTATTCATCCACCGAAAATATCCACGGGCTGTGACGATGACGTATCATTACTTGTCCTGCATACTCGTCAGATACTTCATTTTATAAAATATGTACTTACAGTTTCTGTATCCTGACTACTGGGTCAGCAAGGAGATCTGTAGAGGTCTTGCTGAGGGCAATTCGTCGGTTTTCCACCGCCGGGTGAGGAGTGAGCACCAGCCAACCAACGTGGGCGAACCAAAAGCCTCGGCGCACATCATGAGGGTCAGCTACGCTCTCAGCATATTTGTGGTGCACCCTATGGTCTAGTGCCCATGTGTATATGTCTCGCTGAAAGAAAGTATCTATAAGTATGTGCACTAATGTGCAGTGTAGGTACATATTTACGTCCTAATGCTGGTTACGGGTTACTCCCCCGGGGTTTAGTTTAGGTTGTAACTACTCGGCTAAACAATCCCCGGGGTTTAGCCTATACAAATGTTCTAATATCATATTTGTTCCGAAGTTACTAACGTATCATTAACCCTAGCAACTGATCTAAAGAGATTAACATAATAAAATCAAATCCTGATAAATATTTTCTATACAAAAGTTTATCCCGGATCGTAAGCTACTAAGCACCTTTAAGTTTTCATACTTGTTTTGTAAACGTATTGCCTATGCTCCAATGTAAAGTAGAGTTGTATAAGGCCTACGACTTGGTGTACTTAAGTAACTAAGAATTCTCTACGCAGTCATATTGTAATTACTATCATATCAGAAGGTATCTTAATACCAAATAATCCATCTTCCTTATAGAGTCATGGCAAAGTAACATCGAGAAATAGTGTAAATAACGTTACACTATTAATCGTAATCTTTAAAAACTATCAATTGAGTGACATTGGCTTCTTTTAACTCTGGGAAAATATCTCATTGATGGGGTAAAGTCGTATAGCTAATGCAAGCTGCGGGTGGAAAGCTAGATCCCTCATGTAGATAGGTATATAGACGATGGTATATTATGAGTGTGACAGAGTGTGCCAACTTACTTCGCGACATTCAAACATCTGTCGTTAGGTACATAAATATTGTATTGGATTTGTTATATAACATGACTTCATATTATCATATAATAATATCATGAAGGTAAAATATTAATTTGAAATTATTCTTATTTTTCATAGTCCATAGTTAGGGTTCCGTAGCCAAATGGCAAAAAACAGAACCCGTATAGATTCGTGATGTCTGTCTGTCCGTCCGTCCGTCCGTCCGTATGTCACACCTACTTTTTTCCGAAACTATAAGAACTATACTGTTGAAACTCGGTACGTAAATGTATTCTGTGAACCACATTAAGATTTTCACACAAAAATAGAAAAAAGCAATAAATTTTGAGGGTTTCCCATACTTAGAACTGAAACTCAAAAAATTTTTTTTCATCAAAGCCATACGTGTGGGGTATCTATGAATAGGTCTTCAAAAATGATATTGAGGTTTTTAATATCATTTTTTTCTAAACTGAATAGCTTGCGCGTGAGACACTTCCAAAGTGGTAAAATTATTTTAAAAAACATTTGAAAGTGTGGTTCAATCATTGTCTTGCCTTTCGATGGAAGTGTGTGCTTTGCGGCCTCACATCTATCTGCCTTCGAAGTACTCGTTATATTGGTTTCTCTACTACTTTTGGTACGGTGATTACTTTTGGTAATTGAGCTTCACAACGTCCTTAGTACCTATGTCAATATTGGAGAAGAATAAATACCTCATAGCAAATTAAAAAAGTTTCGCAGATTCCTTAGATTTTTATTGTTCTCTAGAATTAATTTGCAAGACAAATATGGAATACTTTTTTACAAATCTTTATTGATATATAATATAAGTAAGTATTACAAATGGGTACATTATTCAGTTGTTGGGACACCTTTTAAGGAGGATGACCCTCATTTACCAAAATGTATATACCTGATGTTTATACGTCATTATTAGTTTTTAGTACCATTGTTCGCGGTTGCTCGTTACACAAACAAAATAATCGAAGAGCCCGTGAGGGCCAGACTTTCGGATTGGGAAAAGTTGAAAAATATTCTATGTGTGCCTCTAGTACAGGTAAGAACCATCCCCACCCATGATATTTGGGTAGTGGTGGCTTTAGCAACTAAGAGGTAACAAAGGTGTATAAAATTCCATTCCAAATTTATTAATATATAAAACTCATTTATCGCTGCTCCACGGTGATGGAAAAAATCGTGATATTTAATTGATTACGATGTTCTCCATCGCCGTGCATGCTTGAGAGGAATTCATAATTTCTCGAAAGCATGACGTCCACCAATCCGCACTTGGCCAGCGTGGTGGACTATGGCCTAAATCCCTCTCACTAGTGTGAGGAGACCTGTGCCCAGCAGTGGGACATAAAAAAAAAGGTTGAAAAAAAAAAACTCATTTTTTTATATTTCATTCGTAACAATTTCAAAACTCGCCTTGCTCAGTGCCAGTCACATAGTATGGTTCCAACCCTCAGCCGGACACCCCTAAACTATAATGTTTTTAATTCGATTTACGTTATATTGTAAAAGCTGAATTAAATATATCTTTTTTGGAGAACTATTAAACGACGTTTCCTTAGTAGACATACATTTTTGACGGTTCTATCGTACTGCCAGACGCATTGAAGTAGGCGGTAGTTGCGAGAGACCTATTATGCGGTTATAACTATATTATATATGCTCCGCGCTAACTGGTTTTTATTTTATTTGAATGGAGTAGCAGACGACTTGGCCTGCAAAGTGGTGTTAAGTGGTCGCTGCAGCCCGGTGTTAAGTTGCGCTGCTACTCCGGAGGCTGGTGGTCGCCTCATGTAATTGTGGTCGGCAACTGCACCTTTCCACCGAAACACAATAGAATTGGTTCACGGCAGAAGTGGGTGCAGCGGTGGTACTTCCCCGGGCGAACCATAATAGTACTACTACCTACAAAACTTCGAGTGAAACAGAGCATTCGGTTCATTGCGAACCTTTACTACACATCAGCTGTCGTTTATTCTGTGAACTTTTTTCAAATTTATCGAGAAATTTAATTACATAAAATTATTACAGCCGGGATAAAAAAATTGCATAACAACATTCAATAAACAAAATTATAATGAAATATCAATTATGTAAAAGAACCTTATAACTTTTTATATACCTTTGTTACATCTTAGCTGCTGAAGCAACCAACGTATACCAAGCTACCCAAGTATCATGGGTGGGGATAGTTCTTACCTGTACCAGAGGCACACATAGAAGAACTTTCAACTTTCATTATAATCCGAAAGTTTGGCCCTCACGGACTCTTGCTCTAAAAGAAAAATAAGTAGTTTTTTGTGGTTGCTACTTGAAGATGACACTATTTATTTTAATCGAATCCATAAAAATGTAGGAAATCGACTAGTAAAAAATAAAGTGTAAATAAACACAAAACAGTCACAGAACTGTGTACAAAAAGACAAAAAGGCGCATGAGACAGCTATGAAATCATTAAATTGTGTTCACTTCATACCTACCACCTATTACCATTAATGATCCCTACAACCGCATGTCACAGATGTTAAATAAATAACAATACACAGTCACTCATTCATGGCTTCACATTCAAACTAATACTAATAATAGTAAAACCAATGATGGCGTTTTTGACTTCTGAATCTCAGAAAGGGCTGCAACGATTTTCATGAAATTTAGTATGCAGGGGATTCGGAGACGATAAATCAATCAAGCTAGGTTTAATTTTTAGGAAATGTAGTTTTATCTGTGTTTTCAACGATAATCAATTTAAAAATAAACTGAAAAATAAATAATGTAAGTAGTTTAAAAAACTATAAAATACGCTTTTGTGAAAATACGAGCTAAAAAGTAAAAAAATAAGAAGAAAATGTATTTTACTGTAAAAAAAGCGTGGGGTGCTTTTTGAGATACTATTGGCACCATGCACCCCACGCATACATTATTTATTTTTAATTTTTAGTAGGTTTTTTTTTCATAATATTGCATTGTCATCGGCCCTTGACCTCTGTTTCAAGTTAATCAGACGCTTAGAAAAAGGTGAAAATGAATTGAAAAAATTAAATGGCGAATTTTTGGCGGGAAGTCGTAAAACACTTGTAGGTAGTGCTCTTGTTATATTTTTTGTGTATTTTTGAGTTATATCGGATAAGGTCAATAGCGTTTTGTTTGATATAGGTTATTGTTATTATCAGTTTTAATGCACGAGTGTTGCGAAATAAAATTACAGTGCGAATAAACTTGTTTGTTCAGCTGGCCTTCAAAATTCCATCGGACACGTCGCTTTACTTGAACATCTGTCTGACTAGACTGACTGATTGACTTCTGACGACTTACTGAATATTTCTATTAATTCTATTACTACTTCGCCCAGTTTCAATGAAACTATACTAGATGCTGGTAGTATGAAGAGTTTGCGATGCCATAACATAATTGAAAGAAAAAAAACAATAACCATTCTATCCTGCTTCATAAGTTTGGTTTCAACGAGGTGGACAAAAATTGGATTCCAATGTTTTCAGATCATGTTATGCCATTACTTAAAGAAAAAAATATCATAACATTTGTAACCATTCTGTTTTACACCATATAAAACACTTTAAACGTAGCGCCTGTTCGTGGTTTAATAACGAGGGTCAAGAGAAACAATTGACTCTAATTATTATCAGATATGGCCGTAATAGCGCTGTGTATTCAGCACAGTTTTTGGTTTTGTTTCACTTTATTGTAATTTCAATTCTGTTTATGAAGTAAGATATTTACGAATGTTTGAAATATTGACATACATATCTGTGATGTAAATATAATTCAATGCGTACATTTTATTTATTATTTATTGTTCAACTAAAAACTAGTTAAACAGTAGTGAGTGACATTCTCTCTTAGTAAATTGTTAGTAGGTGGAAACAGTTAAGCGGATACATTTAATTTGGCTGCAACCCTTTTTGCGTCCCACTGCTGGGCCCGGGTCTCTCCCCCTTATTGGGGAGGCCTGGAGCTTACTCCACCACACTGCTCCAATGCGGGTTGGTGGAGATGCGGGTTAGTGGCCAACCCGCTGTCGGATGTTCTCAAACCGCCCATTAGGCCTCCGACAAGGTTTGACGACTGTTATCTATCGACAACAACCGGGACCGACGGCTTAACGTGCCCTCCGAAGCACGGAAACGCGCATGAATTTTTTTGCCACTAGTGGTCAACCATCTCACACCCGACCGCGCCCGTTTGCCTCTGCTGCATAGATCGCTTACGTTGTACGCTAGCCGCCCAGGCCATGCGCGCTTCGATTCTTTCTTCGATGCTTCGCTTCTTTAATTTATAATAAATGAAATACTCGTACCTAATTATGTCCAAAAAAGTTTTATGATTATATTTAATTCCCATAAAAAGCGCGCGTTTAAACAGTCTGTTTGTTGTTAGTAGGCAAATGAAATAGGGAAACCCATTGTTTAGTGCGCCTATTCCATTTCTGGGTTTAGATTTTAAATAAATACTAGAAAAAGCTTTAAAATTACTCCAGTTATGTCCCACTTTATTAAATAAGTACCAATCAACGATCATTCTCACTTATACTAATTGATTTGTTTTAAAAGAGTACCCGGACGACCAAGCGTTGCTCGGATAAAAACAATATATTTCCTGGTTTAATTTCAAACGAAACACTCATTTGCTTAGTGTTACTTAACAACGCCATCTGAAATAGCTCGCAATAAAAAAAACACAAAGAATAAAAAATATACTCATTATGGTTTTAATTGAGGATTGAACCCGGGTCTCTAGTTCCGCAGTCAGCCCACGTACGAAGCTTTAATTCAATGAACCATTTTTTATAGCGCTCTTTCAAATCGACATTGTCATCTCTTTGAACTTCGGATTGACGGATGGCGTTTGACGGCGTTCTACGCCACAATATTATTAATACTCCAATAGATGTCAGGGAAGAGTCGTATTTTTCAGTTAATATTTAAGTTGATTATTGCTGAAAATATTTTTTTATAATTTAAAATTTCTAAAAATAAAATCTAGCTGGATCGATTTATCACCCCCGAAACCAGGGTACTAAATATCATCCAAATCGTTGGAGCCGTTTCAGAGGTTCAAAAAATATATTTAGGTATATACAAGAATTGCTCGTTTAAAGGTTAAAATATTTCATTCAAGAATACATTAACATAAAACTTTGCTTAGTAAACACAATAAAGTAAACATAATTATTACTAGCTATTGTATTTATATATTATCAGCCATTCATTCAACTTAATTCATTGGGAACAATTACCTAATATATTATTTTGAAGTACATATGTGGCCTAAATTGTTCTCATTTGTAAGAGGAGACCTGTGCCCATAAGGACATAAAAAGGTAGAATAAAAAAATATTGAATGGGAAAATGATTATAGTGGTGATATTTCGTAGTTGAACCTTAAAAATTCCTAACCTATACTAATAGATGATTAAAGTATACATTACCTGTCCTGTTATTGTGAATAACACTGCAAGAAGTATTCGAAGTGGTAGTCGTGCCCGGTACGCTCTATGCGACCACAGCCGGTGAACACCCGCTGTGATGCCAAAGCCTGACGTGTATATTGTTGCGAACGCTGCAACAAGAATAGATCCTAATAAATAGCATGAACAGCAAAGAGCAGCGATGAGCAGCGATGACCAAGCGGTCTCCAACATGGAGATATCGAGTTCAAGCCCCCGGCGCTACACCTAAACCTATAACAATGAAATTTGTTAAGTGCGCATTTGTCGCTGCTCATTTTTTTGCTTCATTTTTTGGTCATCACAAAAAAACGGCAAATTGTTTGTAAAGTAGGTTTACGATCGAGATGTTTACGTGATAACGTCCGCACGAGAAAATCTCCATTCGTTTGTATGCCGCTAGAGTGAGAGAGACGGAAGATCGGTCCACTCACTCGCACGCTATGCCAACCTCCGCTCGTGAGGATTCCGCGTGACAAGTTTCACGGAATGACTGGCAGCGCTCGAGATGAGACGGGAGATCGGTCCGTCTCTCTCTCGTTATACCTGCGATCGCGCTCGTGAGGTTTTGGTGTGACACAAGTTTCTGAACATGTCACCCGACTAAAACGATTTTAAAGACGTTATCACGTCAAAACGGGTTGCACTCCGGCAGTGCCGGCAGAAGTGAAAACTTGAACATTAACGTTGTGCATTTTTGATATTTTGGAATGGTTAGGGAATAATTTCGCACGAATTGCTTTTATTATCAGTATTATTTTTCATCTAGTACTTTCAGTAGGTTTTCATCTAGTATCTTTATGAGTATGAGTCTCTCTCCTATATTGTGGAGGCCTGAAGCTTATTCCACCACGCTGTTTTAATGCAGATTAGTGGAGATGCGGGCGCCAACACGCTGGCGTATTCTTTCATACCGCCTATAAGGTCTCCGATAAGGTTTATCAATTGCTCTCTGTTGATAACAACTGGAGGACAATGACTTAACTTGTTCTCCAAAGCGCAGAAACGCGCGTGAAATTTTTGCTACGAGCCGCAACCCATCTCACACCCGACCGCGATCGTTGGCTTATTTGCGTAGATCGCGTGTGTTCTACGCATGCTATTGGGATATTATGCGCGCTTCATTTAATCTCATTGGCTGCAACCCTTTTTTGCGTCCCACTGCTGGGCATGGGTCTCTTCCCATTATTGGGGAGGCCTGGAGCTTACTCCACCACGCTGCTCCAATGCGGGTTGGTGGTAAATCTAATTATGAAGGTCCAATGAAATATACTTAACTTAAAAATGTTTAGTTATAAAGTTACAATAAAAGCCGGACAAGTGCGAGTTAATCTCCCGAAGAGAGGCTTCCGTAATTTGAGGAGGGTTTTATTTTTCTTTTAAGACCATAGACTTACCCTGCTATATTATATACAAGTAAGATAAACAAAATGATCTTCTATAGAACTACTTATACCAAATATTATTTGAGATCCCTGCAAGCCTCAAGGTCTATTTATTTTTTGTTATATTGCCCTCTAAAATTCTCCTGTTGCCATTCTAAATCGAGTTGTTTACGATACATCTTCCCTGTCAAGTTTTCCTCTGAGAAGAGTGTAATTACGGCTAATTATTCTTGTTTAAGTCAAAATTTCCTAAGATCTGTAGCCCAACAAACTTTTTAATTTTACTTAGCACTTAACATTAACAGCAAAATTCAATGTTTCCATGTAAAAATAGGACAGTTTCAATTATGTAAGATTAGCGATTTAATTTATTTATTTATTGCTTTTTACAGGTAATACATACAGTAGATGGTATAAATAATTATTTTAGTGTCTCTGTAAGTACTAACTAAGTGTGGAATTTCAATAATTTCATTAATTTAGTTATAAATTGTCGTTATAATATATTAACCGACTGTACTCACGTCAGTTTTTATCGGATCTGCCGACGAGCGACCGGCGGGAGCTCCTGAAGAAGGTCCTCGGTCAGGACCGAAACATGTCGGCAGATCCGATAAAAACTGACGTGAGTACAATCGGTTAATATATAACTACAATGTTAGTGTACACTCACGATTCCTTCAATAAGAAAATAGTTATAAATTAACATATTCTAATATGTAAATCTAAAACTAATCTTGAAATCTCAACAATTACAATAAAAAGCACTGAAATTCTTAATAACATAAAATTTGAAGGATGAATAATATGTTGGTTTACTTTGACTTTATAGGAGAACTAACTTAAACTTTGAAGAGGTTCTTAGCTTAGTGAAATTATATTAATTGTGTACTTACTGAAGATTGTTAACATACACTAAAACTTAAAAAGTACAGAAAGAGTACAAAATGCCTTTGTGGTTAAAATTATATTCTGTTATACTCTGAGTACTCCGATATTGAAGGCAGAGTACTGTACGCATCCGTCCGTAATTTCTAATAGTTCGAGAAACATTTTTGGGAATTTTTTATTTTACGAATTACAAGATAAGCGTAGTAATTGATGAAATTAAGCTACTGGATGAATAATATTGCTCGTTTTTTTCAATCTTATCCAAAAATGAGGACTGATAATTCAAGAAGTTTCGAACACGAACGTACAGAGTAGTAATAAGGTCCTCTGAAGAGGACCTCTCGACCAAATTCCAGCGTTTCGGGTCCTACAATAGCTAAATTTAATACAGATGTCACACATTGTCACGATTGTATCGATCGATACTATTCCCTTACCTCTTGTCCTAAGTGAGCGACAAACGTAGCGAAAAGGCTTAGAGCATCACAGGTACTGACAGGTATGACACCCGTTAGAGGAGAGGCCTTTACGGGCGAATCCCTCGTCCCAACGTTCATGCACAGTGTGCCTTCTAGTTATACAACTAATGTGCGTATGTGTGTGTCGGTGTCAGTGTTGTTGATGCATAGATTTTTTTAATTGAAATTGACATATTTAGAAATGTATGAGTCTGTAACGATGAAAGAATATTTGTGAATGTGTGACAAAATTAAAATGTGTGCGTTTTTCCCCCGCACCAGATATGGCACAAAATTTTTTGTATCGAACCGAGGCGCAACGCCCTATCCACTGACGGTACCTATGATGCTTTAAGCGCAAAGGCCATTAATTTATCGATTCTATTTCACGAAATCCGATTGGCTCTGGTTGTAGTAATGTGATGTGTAATGACAAGCGCGCTTATGTGGATAAGCTTTTGAAGCGATAGCAAAGAAATTTAACATCTCTGTGATTAACAAAAATACTTGCCTGTGCCTTATTCACACTACTCTTCTACTACGTTTAGCTGTCATGCCTGTCATGCCTGTCATGCTGACGTTACTCGCTCGACACTGAGCGCTGTCGAGGTTACGCATATAAAGCAATGTACATATGCACGCCACCCAACATTCATAGACGAACGGACTTCATTACATAGAAAAAAATAAAAATCAAAAATATTTGATTCATATTAGGAATACAAAATATTCATTTTCCCCCGGTCATCGCCTTTAGGTGCCCGTTTGGGCTAGATATTGAGCTGAGAGAAAAAAGGCGGCGGAAAAAATCTTATTATATAAAATCTTATTATTATTATTTTTTTCAACCGTTTTTTTATGTCCCACTGCTGGGCACAGGTCTCCTTCTCACACAATTGAGAGGGATTTAGGCCATAGTCCACCATGCTAGCCAAGTGCGGATTGGTGGACGTCATGCTTTCGAGAAATTATGAATTTCTCTCAGGCATGCACGGCGATGGAGAACATCGTAATCAATGAAATATCACGATATTTCCATCATCGTGGAGCAGCGATAAATTCGCACATTACAAATTTCTTTGTCAGAGGTGCGAGCCGAGGATTCGAACATGGGATCGGTTGCGTCGAAGACCGCGGTTTTATACCACTCGGCCATCGCTGCTCTAATATGTAAATCTGCTCAATATGTAAATTATTAATTATTAATCTTCAGTATTCTTATTAAAAAAAGTACATATATAATTGAGATAACACAATGGTCCATACTGGATACACATGACAGCTGATCGTATGAGACACTATAAACCCACTTCCACCTGCTCACAGATGCGAGTAATTACTAAAATAGGGTCTTGGACACTATGCACAAAAAATTCAAAATCCTTATTATAAAGGTTGCACTAAATCACGCTTGGAAAGCAATATAATTAGTAATTCTTTTTTGTACATGATTTATGTTACCGTTTAAATCAATAATAATTAAGTCAATTGACTATATATGATAAGTGACGTCAGTAATCATTTTCTCATACAAAATGTATGGGGATGTCACGTTTTGACAGTTCATTAAAAGTATCTCAATTGACTTGGTAGTCCAAGACCGGGTTACAACTAAAAGAACGTCTAACGACGAGCGGTTACGTCACGCATATGCACGTGTGTTACGCAATGTGTGCTATACCTGCCCTACACGTTGCGAGAAATCGTTCAGAGATCGGCCGATTTTTCCTGAACAGAGAAATCGGAAGCCCCTGGTGCCTCCAGACGTCACCGATATCTGATTCGATCGTCAGTTTTCCGCAGAAGTTCGCACAATAAACATGTTATCAAAATGAAAAATGATGATGTCGCTCTTGCGTTATTTATTAATTTATTCATTTAAACATTAGTGTGAGGCATTTAGTACAATATTTGCAAGTCTTAATGCATAATACGAGTTCAAATAAATGCTACCTTTTCAGGCTTCATACATCATAATATTGTAAACTTACAAAATAGAATAATTAAATGTCAATAGTACAATTATAATATTGTTATATAACGACGACCCCTGTGGCGCAATGGTTATCATGCCAGACTGCCGATCGGAGGGTCCCGGGTTCGATTCCCGGCGAAGCAGAAATTTGAATGACGAGTTTAAAAATTTCTGTCCTCGGTCTGGGTGTTTGTGTTTGTGTCTGTGTGTGTGTGTCCATGGCACCCACGACACAGGGTATATCTGCCTTACTGTGGGCCTATGAGTGTGAAATGTTTATTATTTATTATTATAATATAATAATGTCCGATAAAATATACGAGGGCTGTTTGATAAGTCGTTTTAAAAAGTTGAATATATATATTTTTGAAACAATTATTATTTAAGTCTAAAATAATCGTAACTTTTCAATATATCAGGCAGTTGGTTGTATATTCTAATTGTCATAATAAAACTATTTCCAGATGCCAAAGATAATTTGGTTCGATGTATGTATGTACATACATATAATTTGTGACTATTTAGAGTGCGCAATTTGCGGGTGTAGATTTCACTTGGATGCTAGGATAGTAGGGGTCTAATTATGTGCTTAAAGGAAAAAAAAATCTAGGTCCGAAATCCGGAAACAAACGGGGTCCGAGACGAAGCCGGCGAACTGTCGAGTGCCGAGCCGAGTTCAGCCGAGCGATCCCGAAACCGCCCGAACCGCCGACGAACGATTTCTCTGATGGAATTTCATACTGCCGACGACGTACGATAAATTGAAACGAATCGGAACGATTTCCATCCACACAGTGCGAGAAATCTGAAGAAACAGGTTTCTTCAGAGAAATCTGAAGTAATCTGAACGATTTATCGCAACGTGTAGGGCAGGCATAACTTTAAGTAATTATTTAAGGAATGATGTTGTTATCAAAAGTGAAATACTAATTTGTTATTAATAAAACAGGAATGACTTGTAGCGAAAGCATTTATGTAGATAAGTATAATCAAATAATAAAAAGGTGCTATCCTGATTAAAACCTATTATGTCGCTAGCTTTAGGTAACATACAGCGCAACGTCAGTCTATATAAATATATTTAATTACAAACAATTTGTTTGGAAGTACTCTGAATTGAAAGTTTATTGCAACCGACCTCCGACAGATCACACATTGTCATGCATTTAACGGGTCTCTTTAAAACAGACAATATATTAACGTCACTTGTCTCTTGCAGAGAAGAGTAAACAGATCACTTTAGATTCACCCCTCCTTACTAATAAAAGTAATAAACGTTCTATAAGCTTGTAATAGGTATTTACTGTTTTGTCTTACTCTGACGCGCACAAAGTAACGTATACAAACACTGTATAACGCTAGAAAACACTATATAACTACAGCAAGCGTATACATATTATGTATAACGTTTGTTTGTAAGGGGGGCCGGAGTACCTATGCATTCACCGTTTCATTGTTGGTAAGGGGGAGTACATGTATTGTCCGTTTCAGTAGGATAAATAAATAACGATACACACTCATAGCCCCACACTAAGATTCCCTGTGTCTTGGGTACCATGGACACACACAAAGACAGAACACAACACAAACACTCAGACCAAGTACCTCCAGAAATTAAAACTCATCGTTTCAATTTCTGCCTCGCCGGGAATCGAACCCGGGACCCTCCGATCGGCAGTCCGGCATGGTAACCATTGCATAACACGGGTCGTCGTGAGATCATTATGTTTTTGATTAAAAATGAAAACATGCGTAGATTTAGGCTTAAGATAGAGCGATATGGCTATATAGAAAAAAAAAATACAAAAATATCTATTCTGATACGGAAATTATTTTTGCAGATGACTGGGTCCGAAATGGTGCTTTCATTATTTGTACGGCTCTGAACAAGCCTAATAAATATAGATTTCACAAAATATATTACGTTATTATTACGTTTTAGGATTAAATATCAAAATCCCCGAACTGTATTTTTAAGCGTGCGTTATATTTACCGCCAGCTTACTTTTCGTCTATCAGAGTATACCTCTGTAGTCTACCTACACATTCTTATTTACTGACAAATGTTTAAAAATACTCTAAATCTAGTGTTGTTTGATTACGATAGATCACACGTGCAATTAATGTGTCTCTCATAAAGAGTTCAGTATATTGACGTCACTTGGTTTGGTTGTCTCGTGCAAAGAAGTGTAAACAGTTCATTTTAAATTCTCGATTTGTTATCCACTGCAGTAGGTACCTACTTGTCTTGACAGTTAAAACTGGTACTTCATTTGAACTTTATAGCTGTAGCGCTATATAAATAAATAGGTAGTGTCCTTAAAACTGTATCGCTGGATACATAAAAATATATTTTGATCTGGAAATAAACTACTAATCCGGTCTTGGACTACCAAATCAATAAGATACTTTTAATGCGCTATCAAAACGTGATATTCTCAAACATTCTTTATGAGAAAATGATCTGTGACGTCACAAATCATTTACTTATAGACAATTGACAAATTTTTTATTCATTTAAAAGGCAATAACAGTCATGTATAAAACTGAATTAATAATTTTCCTGCTTTCCAAGAGAAGTTTAATGCAATTGTGATGAAATCAAACATTTCAGATGGGTAATGCTTTGTTTACCTACTAATAATTCCTGCTACATTCATTATGATTTAGTATTTTATATTTGATGACAATGTAATTAAATTTCAATAATACACGTAATGATAAACATAATAATGACGTCTTTTATACCTAATATTTTTTGCGTACTAAATAAATAACTTAAAAATAATAACAATATTTTAATATCAATCTTAAACAAACAACCACAGCTTTTTTTCGAGCCGTCTTTTGTTATATTTTTCACGACCGTTTCATTTTCAAAATGCTCGTCATTGTTTTATTTTTATTAATGACGCCAACATTAGAACAATCAAACTGTATTGCCATCGGGTGTCATACCTATCAATACCTTGATGCTCTAAGATTGCCACAGACAATTAAATATGAAATAATTTTTATTAATTAACTTATGACATTTACAAAATCCATATAAAGTATTGTAAAACCATTACAAAACCTATAAAGGTATTATTATTGTTATAACTAAAAGGCACCCGGCATCTTGGGAGAGGGTACCGGCTTATGTGGGATTTGACCGCACTAAAACCCCCTCGGTGGCTACCGCTGCGCTTCAGGAGGACTCCGGGATCTCCAGTAAAAATGTTTTTTTCGATCGTCAATCGTCGGTTTTATACCATTCATTCTTGTTTTATGCAATTGTTAAAAAACTCTAATTTATTTATTTTTGTTTTATTTATTTGTCGGATAACAGAGATACATTATTTGTTAGTAACAAGAAAAAAGAGAAAACTTATGTCTCCATCCATCCATCCATCCATCAGCCTTTTATAGTCCACTGCTGGACATAGGCCTCCCCTAACGTTCGCCACTCCTCCCGGTCCTGGGCCTTCTGAATCCAGCGGCTACCCGCTGTCTTCTTCAGGTCATCAGTCCACCTGGTTGGAGGGCGGCCTGTACTCCTTTTGCCGATACGTGGTCGCCATTCGAGAACCTTTCTTCCCCATCGGTTGTCGGTTCTTCTAACTATATGGCCTGCCCATTGCCACTTCAGCTTGCAAATTTTGAGAGCTATGTCGGTAACTTTCGTTCGTCTACGGATTTCATCGTTACGAATTCTGTCGCGTAGAGAAATACCAAGCATAGCCCTCTCCATCGCGCGCTGAGCGACCTTGAGCTTATGGAAAAGGCCAACTGTAAAAGACCACGTCTCAGCGCCGTAGGTCATCACTGGCAACACACACTGCTCGAAAACTTTCGACTTCAGGCACTGAGGTATTCTGGACGAGAAGACACTTTGTAATTTCCCGAACGCTGCCCAACCGAGTTGGATTCTACGAGTTACCTCTCTCTCGAAGCTGGACTTACCCATACGGATCGCTTGTCCCAGGTAAATGTACTCGTCGACAACTTCGAGAGTAGCGCCATCAACAACGACCGGTATAGGTGTGACATGGACGTTAGACATGATCTTCGTCTTGTCCATGTTCATCTTAAGACCCACCCTTTGTGAGGCGCTATGGAGGTCACCTAGCATAGTGCTGAGCTCTTCCAGGTTCTCCGCCAAGATTACTATATCATCGGCAAATCGAAGGTGTGTGAGGTGTTCGCCATTGATGTTAATACCCAGCCCGTTCCACTCCATCAGCTTGAACACGTCTTCCAAAGCAGCGGTAAACAGCTTCGGGGATATAACATCCCCTTGTCGTACTCCGCGCTGCAGTGGAATAGGTCCAGTGCTTCCGTCGTGAACTCGGACTGTCATAGTTGCGGCTTTGTACAAACACTTCAACACCTCGATGTACCGATAGTCAATCTGGCATCGCTGGAGAGACTCTAGCACCGCCCAGGTCTCGATAGAATCAAAGGCTTTCTCATAGTCCACATACGCAATACATAGCGGCAGGTTATACTCCTCGGTCTTTTGTATAACCTGTCGCAGCGTGTGTATGTGGTCCATGGTACTATAGCCTTTTCGGAATCCGGCTTGTTCGGGAGGCTGGAAGTCGTCTAGCCTGCGCGCAATACGATTAGTAAGAACCCTTGAAAACAGCTTATAGACGTGGCTCAGAAGCGCGATGGGTCTATAGTTCTTCAAAAGGGCTCTGTCACCCTTTTTGAAGAACAAAACTACCACGCTTCTGCTCCACGCCTCCGGGACAGTTCCGCTACTGATGACGGTATCGAACAATTTTTGGAGCGCCACTAGGAGGGGTTTCCCTCCAGCCTTCAGCAGCTCTGATGTGATACCGTCATCTCCCGGTGCTTTGTTGTTTTTAAGCTGATTAAGGGCCCTTCTAATTTCGTACAGGCTGACGTCCGGGATATCTTCGGTAACTTATGTCTAATGTTATGTTTAACCAGGTTATTTGAGATATGTGCAGAATCGGGTTTTATCCCCTACCGGATAACTAAATCTTGAGTTTTTTTTTATTACGAGATCACACGTGCGATAATATAATTGAGTCTCTTTTAAACAGTTCAATATATTGACGTCACATTGTTGTCTCGTGCAGAGATGTGTAAACAATTCAATTTAGGTAATATAAGAACCTAATATTGCCTTTGATTTGCAGTTAAAACTGTAAGCTTGATTTTGTTTCTTTGTTTAAACGCGCTAATCTCAAGAACTACTGTATCGAATTGAAAAATGATTTTTGCGTTGGATAGTCCATTTATCGAGAAAGGCACATTTCGCTACGATCAATAGGAATTGAACGCCCTAATCTCAGTGCTACTGGGTCGAATTGAAAAATTATTTTTGTGTTGAATAGTTCATTTATTGGGGAAGGCTATATTATTATAGCCTACCTATAACATATGCTATGACTATTCCAGGCGGACGAAGTCGCGGGCGGCCACCAGTATTTAGATAAAAAATATATTCTCATCTAGAAATTACCTACTAATCCGGTCTTGGACTACCAAATCAATTGAGGTACATTTAATAAGCTGTAAAAACGTGTCGTTTAAAACCATTAAAATAAACTAAAATAGTATCGCTGCATAAATACAAATATATTTGAAATACTTATAATCGGATTTGGAAATTAACCACTTATTTACTATAGCATAATTTCTTTTACCGCCATTTAAAGATGGTTTTTTTATTGTCATACGTCGTTCTATGTATATTCCTGCTTTATACAATTGTTTTAAAAATAGTATGTTGTAGATTGCTTACGTCAGATCACACGTGCGATCATTGGGTCTCTTTGAAACAGTTTATTAAATTAACGTCACTTAGTTGTCTCGTGCAGAGAAGTGAATACCTACTTTACAATAAGAACATTATGTTTTGATTAAAAATGGAAACTGTGGGCTACTGGAACTTTAAAAGTTTATTGTTCACTAGCGACCGCCCCGGTGTCTTCGCCCGCGTGGACTGCATGTTGTTATACTAAGTACCTATAGCCTCGCCATCGCGCCAACCGTCGGCGGCGCTCGCGCCGTGTCGCTGGACCCCACCAGTATGATGTAGCGTGAAAGACATTATTCTATCTATTTTGAGTACTAGAAGCGATAAAAGTATCTATTTTCATTAGAATCAATTTATTACTACCAAAGGTGCATTTGAAATAAATTATTAATTTTTATTGTACATAGTTATGGTTCACAATTTTGACTATAATGGCTTACACATTTTGGCTATAATGGCTTACACATGAGATATAGATATAAACTATGGCGGGCTTTTTTGTAGGACTATTTAAGATAAACATTTCCATCATACATTACATGTGTAACTCTAGCGGTTTTGGCAGCGCACGCCAGAATAGCTCGCTGCGAGCTATTCTGGCGGTCTCTGCCTTCTATTCTTCTCTCTCAGCTTCTGCGAGGTCCTCGCAGATTGTTGATTTTTTCTTAATTACTTGACACTTTACGTCATATTTTAGACAATTCACACAATATCTTTATAAAGTGTACACAATGTGTTATTCTGATGTATAATCTATATTATTGTCAAGTTTCATTAAAATCTATTTAGTAGTTTTTACGTGAAAGAGTAACAAATATCCATCCATTCATCCATCCATCTATCCATACTTACAAACTTTCGCTTTTATAATGTTAGTATGATATAAAACTAGTTTAACAATAGGCGGACCTAATGCCTAATGGTACCTATTTCCTAATAGTCAACCCATGGCGATGGTGATAGCCTGTTGGCAGGTTGAAATTATTTGGCGTTAACTATTTTTACACGATTTTTATTAGCTTCACCTGTATGTTTGTATGTTTGTATGTTTGTATGTTTGTAACCGACTTCTTTGGGCGCGATTTTGACCCACTTTAAACGGCCAGATTTCGTTCAAACTTTGTAGATTTATTGAGGACCGATGACAATACACTAATTTGATAAAATTATTCCATTTAAAAATCCAACTAAAAAATTAAAAATAAATAATATAGTTTAAAAAACTAAAAAAACACGCTTTTGAGAAAATACGAACTAAAAACTAAAAAAATAAGAAGAAAATGTATATAACTGTAAATAAAGCGTGGGGTGGTTTTTAAGATACTATTGACACCATGCACCCCACGCTTTATTTACAGTAATATACATTTTCTTCTTATTTTTTTAGTTTTTAGTTCGTATTTTCTCAAAAGCGTGTTTTTTTAGTTTTTTAAACTATATTATTTATTTTCCTTTTATTAAAATAACGCTTCACACTCATAGCCCAACAGTGGAGTAAATATACCCTGTGTTGTGGGTGCCATAGATACATACAACGCCAAATACAAACACCCAGACCGAGAACAGAAATTTTAAACTCATCATTCAAATTTGTGCTAGTGTAAAACTATTCGCTTATTATAAGACAACAAAAAAGTGTATTCGCCTTAACAGGGACGCATTCTTAGATAATATACCTAGTGTATTTAGCAGTTTAAGTTAGAAATAAATTGCTCATAAGTCTCAAGACTAGATTGTAATGAAAATAGGGTCAAAAGACCTTATAATATGAAAATAGAAACCATTCAAAATTCTGCTTCGCCGGGAATCGAACCCGGGACCCTCCGATCGGTAGTCCGGCATGGTAACAATTATGCCATGTGGGTCGTCTTTGATTTGAATATCTAAACTGTATCTAAATAGGTTTTATAAAACATAACTTAGGACTATTGTTTATAGGAATCTTTAGAGCCGTAGCACGACATAATGTAAATAGATATGTAGCGACTTTCCACAACTCATTACCAGATGGCGCCATGGGTAGTCTGAATCACGCTATCGAAGTTCTCTGAATATTCGAGTCAGTTCGAGCGTGGCCGCTCCCCGGTCATGACCACCTCGCCCAGCGTTATATCTCCCTTTGCCAATGATAGATTGTGTGGCTTTAAAACTGTATTCGCTGTAGTAGTTACATTATGTTTTTAATTTACAATGAAAAATGAGTTTTTCTCGATCCTTAAAGTAGTAGTACTACACAGATAAAAAATAAATTGAAATTTTGCTATAATAAATACGCATAAGAAGGCGAAACTGTAGGTTCTAGATCAACTACAAATTAGAGTATCATTACTTTGACAGAAAATAAACGAATTATTTAAACGTGCTGCGTAAGTGTTAAATAAAAAGACAAAATACTAACCAAAAAGGATTGTGAAAAAGCGAACGCTATTGGTCAAGATGAGATAAAATCCATAAACTGAAGTAACATGCAGTGACAGTTGCGCCATAAGATCTGGCCATCTTATATGAGGTGTGAACTCCATAGCTTCATAAGCATTTAGATCGAAGTCGCTGTCACTTTCATCTAACTGTGTATTGTTGTTCTCGCACTGTTTCAATTGCTTCAACCCGTAACCGTTCCTTAATAGTCCCATTTTTATTTCCGGTTCATTGATCATCGGGACATTTTTCTGTGCCGGCGCCATTCTGTGGAAAAGAAAAAAATATCCTTAGTCAAATCGACGAAAAATATTTTACTACGTTCGGTAGATTGTGAGATACTGAATACACAGATATAATCAATGATATTTTATAAAACAAAGACATAATATATAACTTAAGTATAATTATATTTCAGTATGCGTTAGATTACTATCTTATCGTGTTAGTCATTCTTGGGCGGGGAGAGTCGGAATGACCATTTTTACGAGTACCTATTCAAAGAGATAATGAGGTCTGAATATTTTTTATGCCTAAGCAGATATTGATGATTGGTATTCTGCTCTTATTTCATATAGCCGCAATCCTTTTAGTGTAACACTGCTGGACACCCATATATGGAGACACCTGTAGCTTTCTCCACCACGATATGGATTGGTGTTGTTGCGGGTTAGTGGCCGTCCCGCTGTCGGATGTCGGATTGGCGGATGGCATTTGACGGCGTTCTGCGCCACGATGGTATTAATACTCTCCAATAGATGCCAGGAAGAGTCCTATCTTTCAGTTTATATTTAAGTTGATTATCGCCAAAAATTTTTTTTAATAATTAAAGATTTCTAAAAAACAACTATTTGGATCGATTTATCACTCCCGAAACCAGGGTACTAAATTTCATCAAATTCGTTGGAGGCGTTTCCGAGATTAAAAAAAATATTTAGGCATATACAAGAATTTCTTGTTTAGATATTATTAGGTCTAGCGGTTAAATACCAGTGGCTATTTATTTACAGAGCAAGCATGTCTGAAAGTAATACATATATTTATTTAATTATGCTCACCTTAACTTTCTCAAGGGCACGAAATTATGAAATGAACATCCAAATTCAATATCTGAAAATGGGTCATGTTCAGTCAAACGAAAACCTGCATTTATTAAGAATCACTTGAAGAAATTTAGAAGTCATTTATGTCCGTTACAATACATTAGTCGTAGCTTAATGTACTGTGACTCAGCATACTCGAGCGCTTACAGTTTATATTTCAATATTAATTTACATACGTCCAACTACCATTCGTCAAGGCTTTGCAGGCGAGGATGACATTAATCGCTATTGTAGCTTTTCAGGACTGGATGTTAGCGATATACACGGCATATACAAATATTCATTAATTTGGCTGCAACCCTTTTTACGTCCCACTGCTGGGCACGGGTCTCTCCCCATTATTGGGGAGGCATGGAGGCTCCACCACGCTGCTCCAATGCGGGTTGGTGCGGACTAACCCGCAACCAACCCGCAGTCGAATGTTTTCAAACCTCCAACTAGGTTTAAAGAATGTTATCGATCGATAACAACCGGGACCGACGACTTAAGAGGCCGTATACGAAATTTTGCCGATTTCGCTGATTTCCCTGATTTTACACATGAGATTTTGCAGTTAAAATACAACATATCCATAAGTTTTATTGCACAATATGACTGGTCATTTCAATAATAAGCTATTACATTAGCCACATTTTTATTTTTATTACTTTGTTGTGCTTATTAGACCTGAAGACGATGACAGTTTTGTGAATTTTTGCTGTAATGGGTACAGAATGTGACATATTTCTAGATCATTATGAAACCTCAGCGGATTGAAAAAAATGCTGTGTATTGCTGTAAGAATCGCCTATAAAATGTGTGTGTCACATTTTACCACTCTCATACAAAAAACTAGTAAAAAAATATTGAAATTAGTCAATTTTAAGAGAAAATGGGCCAGACATTGCATTTAATTTCGGCCAATTGGAACAGTCATTCATAAAATTTAATAGACACAAATAAACTTCAGTTCATAAACAATCCGTTTTCTGAAAAACATAATCAAATTGTGAATAAAAATTTGGCATTAATAATCTTTTAAAGTAACCTAAAACTCGCATTATAATACTCGACGCAAGCTACGAGTCAGGCAGACCGCGCCAAGCGCTTTCAGAGAGTGGACATGTCGCTCTGCGCCACGCGGCGCCCTGGACGTCGCACAAGTTCGTAGCAATGTTAGTTCGATGCTCCGACTACAGAACGGCGTGACTACAGCGCGCAGCGTGTGCTTGACACTTTGAATAGCTAATAATTTTAAATATGTTGTGATGATTTACCATCTTCTTAATACAACAAGTGATAGGGTAGTATAAATTCCATTGTTAATTGTTGTGTATCTCATGTAGAAAAGTATGTTTACAAGCATTTATAGCTTGCCGTGTTAGTATGGTTGTTAGTGTTAAGGCCTCTTTCACCACCTTCAAGTAAAGTGACAAGTACGCTAATTGTCGGTTAAAGTCACCCGTAACTTCAATTTCCATTTCACAATGTTCGAGTAGCACTAATCATATGATAAACTGACCCGTACTCATAGCTTTAACTTGCCAATTAACTTTACTTGGGACATAACTAATCCAGTAAGGTTGTTAGTGTTAGGGCCTCTTTCACCACCTTCAAGTAAAGTGACAAGTACGCTAATTGTCGGTTAAAGTCACCCGTAACTTCAATTTCCATTTCACAATGTTCGAGTAGCACTAATCATATGATAAACTGACCCGTACTCATAGCTTTAACTTGCCAATTAACTTTACTTGGGACATAACTAATCAACACTTTACTTGAAGATGGTAAACGAGGCCCTTAGTTAAATATTGCAAGCTAAATTTGTACCACTTTCGAGAGTCTGATTGAGCTGAAGTTTGAAATACACTTTTATTTTAAATGACAATATAATTATTAGTAACATTTTCGTTAATTCAATATGGCCGCTGCAGCAAAATGGTGGATCACATATTTTTTGCATAAAAAGCCACAATATGGGTATCAAATAAAAGGGATTAATTTGTAGAATAAAATACATTATAAAAAACGAATCCAAGATGGGCGCTATCCCAAAATGGCGGATAACATTTATTTGTGCAACCCTATGATATGGGTATTAAATAGAAGGGCCTAAGTTGTATAATACAAAACAGCAGAAAACTATTCTGTTTATGTAACTCAGTATCATATAATTTATCCTAATTAAACTTAAAAACTACTGTTCCGATTTCAAAAATTCTTTCACCATTAGAAAGCCACATTTACCTTGAGTACCATAGGCTACTTTTTGCCGCGAGAATATGCTTCATTCCTACGTGAAAACGGGTAATAATGTCAACGCTGTTGAAGCAACTGGCTAAACACCTTTGATTTTAATATAGCAATGAAGCCTTGAATAGCACATAGGTCATTTTTTATCCTATGTGGACCCAAAAAAACGGGTCCATGCAGTCGAAGCCGCTGGCTGAAGGCTAGTAGCTAATAAAATGGTTTTATTTATATGTCACCATTTGGTCAGAATTACAATCAGTCTGTGAGTAATTATTATAGCTATCTTCTATAATATAAAAATGAATCGCAAAATGTGTTGGTAAGCGCATAACTCAACAACGCCTAGACCAATTTGGCCAATTGTTTTTTTTAAATGTTCCTTGAAGTTCAAGGATGGTTTTTACGGCGAGAAAAAATCGAATAATTGCCGGAAAAACCATAAAAACAGCCCTTTTCTTTTTCCCATACAAATGTTTTCTATCTAAAACGTAGTCAATTTGAGCTTTATTGCTATTGTATAAAGTTCATATTAAATTACAAGCACTCACTGTTGTCTAAGCAATGTAGGCGTGTTCCTAACGTCAAAGATCATGTCTATCAAAACAGTGTGCGTGTGTGCGTTGGAGAACAGAATACATCGTTGGAGGACTTTAATGTCGCATAGCATGATGTTATAATAGCTTATAGCCTTCCCTAATAACTGGACTATTCAACACAAAAATATTTTTTCAATTCGAACCAGTAGTTTCTGAGATTAGCGTGTTCAAACAATCAAACATCCACGCGGACGAAGTCGTGGGCGGCCGCTATCCCTACTAATATTATAAATTCGAAAGTAACTCTGTCTGTCTGTCTGTTACGCTTTCTCGCTTAAACTAATGAACCAATTTTAATGAAATTTGGAACACAGATAGAGTGGACCTTGGGAAAGGACATAGGATGGTTTTTATCCTACGGGAACCTATAAAACGGGTCCACGCGGGCGAAGCCGCTGGCGGAAGGCTAGTTTGAAATAAAAATGATTAAGTGTTACATTGAGTGTTATCTAATCTACTTAAAATGAAAATGTAATAACAAAATTATTACTTATACAATATTAATTAAAACAACTCGTCATAACGTGTCTCAATTAGGCTCCGTCCCTATCCGATACTATCCGAAACTATTATTTCGGATTCGGTTACGATTACGAATAATTTTTATATCGGATATCCGATAGTTTCGGTTACGGTTACGGAGCTCCCTAACATCCCTGATAATTATAAAAGAAACAAAAACCTCGACAGTGGAGTAAAAACTAAAAAGAAAGAAACAAGCTTTGTAAGCTATATATCATAAATTATTTTTGAAAATAGAAAAATTATCAACCAGTATCCATTTAAATTTTACTTGGCTTCTTGGAAAAAATCCATTGATTGAAGAATGGGTCCCGCTCGACTGTAAATTCTTGACTCCAAAAATAATAATAATTGTACTGACATTATATTATTATCGTAAACACAGATCGTACCTACATATTGATGAGTAGAAAATGTAAGTCTACTAATCTAAATCTAATTGTATAAGAATAAGCAATTATTTTTCTTTTTAGTGCAATTTCATTTGTTTTGGAATAGTTTTCTTTTGTAGTCGGTTTTTTTTGTTAAAATTTTTGTTTATTTTTTGCATTTTAGTAAAATTGATGTATACTAACTTATTTGCTTGAATGTGGGTAGGCATACTAGACGTGCTGCTCATTTAAGACAGCGCCGTTTAAATGGAACAGTTAACAGTTCTACCTCAGATTTCAACCTTACTGTAAGCTGTTAAGGAGTTTCATTGATCATCAAATTCAATTACGACAATTACTAGTCTATAAAATTAATTTACTCCTACGAATTGAAGAGTCCCGTTATTTTGTCATGGATCCCTTAGTCGGAACCTAACCAAACTCTTATTAAACTACCCTTGAAGAAAAAAAATCCAATAAAAAAAGAATCATCATAATCGGTTGGCGTGATATTGAGTTATTAGTCCATTTGTAGAGCAGCTACTTAATGCAAATATGGTTTTCGCATGGATACCATTGTCAGAACTGGACCAAAATGGGACCACACGGGAAGTATCAGCTTTGAAATAAAAAAAGAATCATCAAAATCTGTTCATCCAGTCGAAAGTTCTGAGGTAACAAACATAAAAAATATACAGACGAATTGATAACCTCCTCCTTTTTGATTGAAGTCAGTTAAAATAAAAAAGTTTCACAGACACACAGGCAAGTTCTTCAAAAACTACCAATTCCGTATTTTTCCTTTTATAATTATAATGACTATTAAAATGGTTTTTCTCAAAACAAAGCAATATCATTTTGTGTATGTTATACTGAAAGTATTTATGTATTTTATGTATTAAGTAGATATGATTTTTTTTTGCGATATAGGTATTTAATGAACTATTCTTTATTTATATTTTCTTCTTCTACCTTCACAATACCATTCTGTTTAATGCACCTTCCACAGCTCTACACCAACGCCACGGGTTGGCTGGCAGATAATACCATTAGGCATTTAGTCCGCCCTTTGTGCTTATTTTATGGTGTAATAAAGAATAATTAAATTAAATTAAATGTACAGATTTTGCTTATCTACAGATTTATTACATGTATAGATCATTACTTGTACTACACTAATAAATGCTTAGTTGTGTACTATCAGACTTTTTATTCTAATTGACAAAAAACAACTGAGGAAAAGACACCGAAGAAAGTACAAAGTATCAAAACCGTTTAATCGTCGTACCAGCCTTCGACGATTCCGGACTCACACAAACCCGCGACCAAATGCTCCCGCTTACGCCGTGTGCCTTTCAAATACCTAATCTGGCCCGTTTCGATTTCGTATACGGCCTCTTAACGTGTCCTTCGAAGCACGGAAACGCGCATGAACTTTTGCCACTAGCGGTCACACATCTTACCGCGCCCGTTTGCTTAGTCGCATAGATCGCTTGCGTTCTACGCTAACCGCCGGGCCATGCGCTTCAATGAAAATGAAAATATGATTTTATTACCTGATTATATTATCGAAGTTCCATTACTTTAATATACTTCCATTAATTTAATATACATAAATAATGCAGCAGCAGCGATGGCTGAGCGATAAAGATCGTAGTCGTCCACCCGTAGATACTGAGTTAGAGCCCCCGGGGCGCTCCTCCGACAAAGTTATTTATCAAGTATTTATCGCTGCTCCGCGGCTAGGGAACCGTCCATGTCGGGGAGCGTAGTGAACTATGGCTTAAATCCCCCTTACATGACAGAGGAGCCCTGTGCCCAGCAGTAGCACATAAAAAACGTAGAAAAAAGAAATCAGAAAAATACAGCGAGCGCAGTTAATCAGAATAAGTAATTTGTTCCACACCCATTTAATTATACTAAAGTCTAGTTGTATTATGTACGTTGTGTCGTATTCTATCGTAAAGTAGAATTCGAATTCCAAATAGGAATTAAACACAAAAGAATAATAAAGTAATAGTTTAGTAAGTGGAGTATACCAGTACCTATATTGGTCTGCCCTCCATATTTTTTTAGTGATTTCTGTCCTTAATCTATACAAATATACAAATAAATAAAATGGGAGTGTCTGTTTGTAATATTAAAATAACCGCTTTAACTACATGCATATGAATCTTTATAAGGTATACATGGCTGGCTGCAACCCTTTTGCGTCCCACTGCTGGGCACGGGTCTCTCCCCCTTATTGGAGAGGCCTGGAGCTTACTTCCACCACGCTGCTCCAATGCGGGTTGGTGGAGATGCGGGTTAGTGGCCAACCCGCTGTCGGATGTTTTCAAACCGCCCATAAGGCCTCCGACAAGGTTTAACGACTGTTATCTATCGACAACAACCGGGACCGACGGCTTAACGTGCCCTCCGAAGCACGGAAACGCGCATGAAATTTTTTGCCACTAGCGGTCACCCATCTCACAACCGACCGCGGCCCGTTTGGCTTAGCTGCGTAGACCGTTTGCGTTCTACGCTAGCCGCCGAGCCATGCGCGCTTTCTCAGGTATACATAATATACTAAAATAACATTTTTACATTTTTTGTCCGCGTGTCTATCTGTCTGTTTGTTTTGGCTAATCTCTGAAACGGAACTGAAATCAGAACCTGGACCGATTTTGACGGGACTGATTTGACGGAACTAACTTATTTTAGAAAAATTCTAAAATTAAAGTACACGCGGACGAAGACGCGGGCGGCCGCTACTTATTAATAAATGTAGGAGTATCTAGCTGTAATCCGTCGCAGTGCGTTGACTTACTTTACGTCATTGAGGCTAACCACTGTGAAGTTTGGTAAGCCATGATATGCGTTGCGACATATCGGCTGTTTCACACTATCGAATTATACGGGCGTATAAACTTGTTAAGTAAGCTCTTATTAGCGAGCTTCTGTCACATTAACTCGTACGGATGTTGACGCGCTGTTAAGCTCGTATAAGCCTCCGATACAGGCGTGGCTGATGCTACCCCTACTCCTGTTCGAGTGTCAAATCAACAGAATAAGCCGGTATAGGCAGGTTTTAAATGTTAAAGTGCAAAAAGTAGCTTGCGTGTAAGCGCGTATGCCAAAAAACTGTAAACGCGAAGAAATATACGCTGGTTTGAAATCGCTCTGAATATTTAAATTTGATTCCATGATATACCCCATCGTACCTACCGGGGTTATGGTCGCATAGCAAAGAAGTGAACAAATGTGTTACAAGTGGAAAAAGCCGAAATGAATAAAATAGACTAGGCAAATCTACATAGGAATTGAACACAAGGGAATAGTAAACGAGTATTAGTAATTCAGTGCCGTGCGGTGTAATATAGTGGATAATAAATTACGCTTGCCCTATTTTTACTGTTGTTTTCCATGCTAAATTATGGAAAAATTGGTCTAGTTGTATAGCCATGTTGAAAAAACATGGTACTATTTCTAAGTTTGAATAACTATTACTATTTGTTGCCTACGAACGGTTTTACTTTGGGTCTATTTTCCTTTCTTTAAGCCTCGAACTTAAGATCTACTATCAGTCCTTGAACTACAATATTTAGAAGGGCGATTACGTCATATGCTCGTAAAAGTAAGAAAATAAAAATGCGGCAAATTATTTCATGTGAAATAATTATACACTTACAGAAAAACACCAGCAACTTATAAAAATGAATAGTAATTTAAAAAATTAAACCTACTTCAAATGCCTGTCAACTGTCACGGCAGTCACTTCGAGTGACACTTTAATTTTTTAAATTATTTTTTTTTCAACCTTTTTTATGTCCCACTGCTGGGCACAGGTCTCCTCTCACAAGTGAGAGGTATTTAGGCCATAGTCCACCACGCTGGCCCAGTGCGGATTGGTGGACGTCATGCTTTCGAGAAATTATAAATTTCTCTCAGGCATGCACGGCGGTGGAGAACATCGTAATCAATTAAATATCACGATATTTTCCATCACCGTGGAGCAACGATAAATGCGCACATTACAAATTTCTTTGTCAGAGGTGCGCGCCGAGGATTTGAACCCGGGATCGGTCGCGTCGAAGACCGCGGCTTTTCACCACTCGGCCATCGCTGCTCAATTATTTTTATGTATATATGCGTTATTTTTACAATAGGTATACTTTATTTTGTACTAGGTGCCTATATTAAGAATGCCCTCTCTAAAAAGTGTAGATACCCCTCATGTAAGCCTGGCTGAAAACCACCACTTTCACGGCAGGAATGACTGCGGCGATGATACCTCCCCGGTCAAAGAATGAAATAAAGTAATAATAAAATAACGTTTCACACTCATAGCCTCATATTAGGGAGTTATACCTGTGGTTATACCCTGTGTCGTGGGTGCTACGGACACACACAAAGACAGAAACAAAGACACCCAGACCGAGAACAGAAATTTAAACTCATTATTCAAATTTCTGCTTCGCCAGGAATTGAAACCGGGACCCTACGATCGGCAGTCCGGCATGGTAACCATTACGCCACGCGGGTTGTCAATGAAAGCATAAACCTGTCCGTTTACTTCACCATAACTTCTAAGCAGCGATGGCAGAGCAGTAAATACCGTAAATCACGTATCTAATTAAACCTTTAAACGAGCAATTCTTGTATATCTACTCGTACACTAATATTAATAAAGAGGAAAGATTTTATTGTGTGTTTGCTTGTTTGTTTGTATTAAAAAGGCTCCGAAACTACTCTACATTATAAGCCGGCATTATCCATGATAAACATAGGCTACTTTTTACCGCAGAAAAATGCTTCATTCGTACTTAAAATTTGGTAATATGGTCCACGCGGTTGAACAACTCAACTGGCTAAACGCTTATGATTTTCATATAGCAAAGCAATATATCGTAGATATAGCCTGGAATAGAGCAAAGGCTATATTTATATAGCCTATAGTTGTCTAATGAATTGATTTGACAGCAACAGATTTTTGGCGTTTATTAAATGATCGACAAAATATTGTAAAACAAGCGTCTATAATTATGACACAGCTTGAAAATGTAGATTAAGCAACTAAATTCATTATTTGTCAACGGGTTGGCAGCCTCAAATAAGTGTATAAACTGCATATATTAGAGGATTCCAATCCAATATATTCTAATTTCATATTTTCGCGCATATTTTTGAAGTTAACATGAGATTCAATGACTTTATCTACTACAACCGAACATCAAATTTAATTATTATTGTCATCAAATAATGGTATGATGTAACCTCTAATTTAAGGTTTGCTTACATCACTTATATCTATTTATAATTGTAACCATAAGTAAACCAATATTATTATTGGAAAAAATATTGTTATCAAAAACATACATCTGCAATCTGCAACTATGTTTTTGTTTGTTTTTGAACAAACAACAATTTCGCACTTATTTCACCAATTTCCACTCACCCAATTCCCTTGCTTGCAGGAGACGCGTAGTTTTAGTAAAGGTAACCCTTTACCGATAAGGGGGACTGTGCTGACCCCGCTGTGCAGGGTTCCTTTTTTGTGTTAATTTAAATGTCGAACCTCATGAACCTAACCCAATCTATACGTTTTAAATGAAGATGATAAAAATATCCTATTCACTTGCTTGCTTTAAAGTCCACTGTGTCTGTCTACCAAATTTCATTAAAATAGGTTCAGTATTTTAGGCGTGAGGATGATTAAATTTCGCATTTTTATTAATATAGTATACAAGTATATTTATAAAATAATGGATGTAAAAGGCGATAAAAATTATGAATAAAAATTAATTTAAGAATCTTTTTAAGGTACGCGTTTTATTTTTCTTTTGTTACGTTGTGTCGAGACGTCGAGTACCGTTTTACGATGTTTTCCATACATGATGATTTTAAAAATTCAAAAAAGCGAGAGGAATGAAGGTGCAGTATTATTTTAATAGAAACTTGCTGTAATCTATTAGCAGGCGATTGTGAACACCTGCATCTACAGTCAACAATCCTTATCGCATGACGACTTTATATACTTATAAATATTGGACATGAGTTACGGCTACTATCTCAAGATAACATTATTGTTGTGACGGGAAATTAAAATTGCGTTACACTCTGGTCATTTTAGCCTTTCCTAGTATCAGGGAAATCTTAAAATGGTTGTCGATACCTTGGAGAGACACCGGGTTATGTGAGATTTTTCTACACTAAAACACCCTTAGTAGCCTGCCTTAGTGCTTGGGGAGAGCTCCAGGATCTCCAGAGGGCGAAACACAAAGAGGCGGTCCCATCCCTTGCAACTTCTAGTGCTTATGATGGCCTGCAGCCACGCACCTACCATCATCCCTTCGTCCTTTCCGGGGTCTCCCGGATGCCGGGCAGTTGGAGCTCCCTCTCCCACCGCCCGCATCCTCGGAAGCCTCATTTTAGTCACCTCTTACGATCAGGCAGGAGATAGGTATTAATCCCGAAGCCCTATTCTTAATTCCGAAACTACAGGGACTATACTCACTTTGACCAGAGGCCTTAGTGTAAGTCTGCACACGCTAAAACGTTACGAACGCGTTTGCGTTAAGAATTTAATTATCGACCTTATTCCTTTCAGGTTAAGATCTATCTGTCCAATTTTAACTCGGACGCAGTAGTAGCGTTTGCACGTTTACAAACTCACACTAAGGGCTCAGCTCAACAAATTAGTGATTCACCTACCAAGGCAAGAACGGAACAAACATAGATTAGGGATAAATAGGTATTTTTTTTCATAATGTTTGTATAAGTGACAAAGTTATGCTCGACGAGGATTTTGACTCAAACTGCTGACATTCATATCTCTCACAAACCAAGTGTTTTTTTAGATTTTTCATAATCTTATGTCATTTTTTGTCCTATCTATAAACACCGTCTAATGTATAGATAGAGAAACCCTATAATTTTTCATACTTGCGGTTCAAAAAAATCTGCCTACCAAGTTTCAACTGAACTCGTCAAATCTTGTTTTTAAAGCGCGTGTAGGCGCGAATCGAGGAGCTTTTGGCACACATGTAACTCGTACGAGCTTTGTCGCGCTTGTATGCCTCTATATGTCAGCTGAGACAGATACCACCCCTACACTACAAAACGCTGACATAAGCCGCCGGTGTAAGCGAGTTTGCTGAAACGACTGTACACGCGCGGAAAAAAACAGTTGTTTAAACCGCTCAAAAGTATAGTTATTCACATATGTAAGCAGCAGTGTAAAATTGAATACTAATAGAGCCGATCTTTATTGATCTGTCTGCTATCTGTTTAACTATCTGTATAATTTCTTCCTCAACGGGGATTAGTTTACAATTAAATACTCGGTCGCTAATCCCTTGACGATGCGTACAAAATAATAATACTTAGATACTTATCTGTAAGGCTTCCTTAAGGTGTCAATTCAAAGTTTCACGTTTCACTAATTAAGTGCGTTCATTTTTAACAAATTGGTCAGAATTTATAGTCTTATGCGTTATATAATTTACGTGGACTTTGGCATTAGTCATAGAATAATGTTATATAGCCTATAGCCTTCCCCAATAAATGGACTATTCAACACAAAAATATTTTTTCAATTCGAACCAGTAGTTCCTGGGATTAGCTTGCTCAAACAAACAAACAAACTCTTCAGCTTTAAATTATAGTATAGATTTTTATAATAGCTTCACACTTTTTTAACATTAAACTTAGGTATCACGGTCATTAAATAAGAATTTAGTGAAATTTCGAACTGTATCCACTCCTCTCTGATAATAATATAATAATATAATAACTACTCATACAAGTGTTCAATATTTAAAACTAATCTGCTTTCTTCATGCGATACGGATTATTGACTCAGGTGTTCTAGGTAACCTGCTAAGTGATTACGACAGTATATTGTCACGTGTGGTGTATTCGTATACAATGTAAGATATAATCTTTGCCTACAGAACTTATTTAAATATTTTTTTATCTTTTCATTTAGGGAGGGGTTGATGGGTGGCTGAGTTAAAGCGGTAAAACTTTTAGTTACAATTCAACTGCTCATTTAGTTAAAGATTATACAATACGTATAAATTTTACTTATTTTGCAGCAAGTAAGTGTTCAAAAAGATGCACATACGTAAATATGTATGTGCAATGTGCATCTTATACAAAATTTTGAACGGTATACTAAAACCGATACCATCCCACCATCATACAGTCGTGTGTCCTTTTTGCGTCCTACCAACTGCGCACGGGTCTTTCATTATTATTTTGGAATATCTGGAGTTTACTCCATGACCCTTCTCCAATGCCAGTTGGTGGAAAAAGATGTTCAATATTGAAAACTAATCTGATTTCCTGATGCGATACGGATTATTGTAGGTAAGAGATTACAACAGTATATTGACACGTGTGGTACACACAACGTACGATATTAACTTTAGTTTCGGTAAAGTTGCCATCACTTTATTGAGTATCTGACTGACTTGACTGATTGATTACTACTATAGTAATCAATATAACTATAGTTATCTAACAATCAACAACGACGGCTTAATGTGCCCTCCGAAACACGGAAATGCACATGATTTTTTTCATCAGCGCCCCTTAGGCTGAGCTGTGTAGAACACTTGCGTTCAATGCCCATCGTCTTTTCTTTAATAGTCATCGTTGTTTCTTTAATAGATACATAAGAATAAATATAATGAAAAATCTTGTAATTATCACTTAAAATTCATCGCCATCATTATGAACAACTCCCGAACTATCCAACCAGTGAGAACTCCTCTAGAAGTAAATAAAAAAAACATATTCTACCATAGTCTTGGAATTCTAAATCAATTAAGGCGCTTTCAATGAGCTGTTAAAACGTTTTGTATTAGAAAAAGAATTGTGACAACACAAATAATTTGTAGTCAATTTAGTAATTTTTTATTGATTTAAAAGGCAATAAAAAAGTAGAACTGACTTCAAACGGTAAAAAATAAAATTGTTCAGTACCTACTTCTTCTTGCTTATGATAATGACTCTTAAGAGGCCGTATACGAAATCGAAACGGGCCAGATTAGGTATTTGAAAGGCACACGGCGTAAGCGGGAGCATTTGGTCGCGGGTTTGTGTGAGTCCGGAATCGTCGAAGGCTGGTACGACGATTAAACGGTTTTGATACTTTGTACTTTCTTCGGTGTCTTTTCCTCAGTTGTTTTTTGTCAATTAGAATAAAAAGTCTGATAGTACACAACTAAGCATTTATTAGTGTAGTACAAGTAATGATCTATACATGTAATAAATCTGTAGATAATCAAAATCTGTACATTTAATTTAATTTAATTATTCTTTATTACACTATAAAATAAGCACAAAGGGCGGACTAAATGCCTAATGGTATTATCTGCCAGCCAACTGCCAACCGAGCTGTGGAAGGTGCATTAAACAGAATGGTATTGTGAAGGTAGAAGAAGAAAATATAAATAAAGAATAGTTCATTAAATATCTATATTGCAAAAAAATCATATCTACTTAATACATAAAATACATAAATACTTTCAGTATAACATACACAAAATGGTATTGCTTTGTTTTGAGAAAAACCATTTTAATAGTCATTATAATTATAAAAGGAAAAATACGGAATTGGTAGTTTTTGAAGAACTTGCCTGTGTGTCTGTGAAACTTTTTTTATTTTAACTGACTTCAATCAAAAAGGAGGAGGTTATCAATTCGTCTGTATATTTTTTATGTTTGTTACCTCAGAACTTTCGACTGGATGAACAGATTTTGATGATTCTTTTTTATTTCAAAGCTGATACTTCCCGTGTGGTCCCATTTTAATTTGGTCCAGTTCTGACAATGGTATCCATGCGAAAACCATATTTGCATTAAGTAGCTGCTCTACAAATGGACTAATAACTCAATATCACGCCAACCGATTATGATGATGCTTTTTTTATTGGATTTTTTTTTCTTCAAGGGTAGTTTAATAAGAGTTTGGTTAGGTTCCGACTAAGGGATCCATGACAAAATAACGGGACTCTTCAATTCGTAGGAGTAAATTAATGATACTCGATCGAATCTTTTATAGACTAGTAATTGTCGTAATTGAATTTGATGATCAATGAAACTCCTTAACAGCTTACAGTAAGGTTGAAATCTGAGGTAGAACTGTTAACTGTTCCATTTAAACGGCGCTGTCTTAAATGAGCAGCACGTCTAGTATGCCTACCCACATTCAAACAAATAAGTTAGTATACATCAATTTTACTAAAATGCAAAAAATAAACAAAAATTTTAACAAAAAAAAACCGACTACAAAAGAAAACTATTCCAAAACAAATGAAATTGCACTAAAAAGAAAAAATAATTGCTTATTCTTATACAATTAGATTTAGAATAGTAGACTTACATTTTCTACTCATCAATATGTAGGTACGATCTGTGTTTACGATAATAATATAATGTCAGTACAATTATTATTATTTTTGGAGTCAAGAAATCAGAACCGTAGTTTTTAAGTTTAATTAGGATAAATTATATGATACTGAGTTACATAAACAGAATAGTTTTCTGCTGTTTTGTATTATACAACTTAGGCCCTCCTATTTAATACCCTTATCAAGGGTTGCACAAACAAATGTTATCCGCCATTTTGGGATAGCGGCCATCTTGGATTAGTTTTTTATAATGTACTTTATTCTACAAATTAATCCCTTTTATTTGATACCCATATTGTGTGGCTTTTTGTGCAAAAAATATGTGATCCACCATTTTGCTGCAGCGGCCATATTGAATTAACGAAAATGTTACTAATAATTAAATTGTCATTTAAAATAAAAGTGTATTTCAAACTTCAGCTCAATCAGACTCTCGAAAGTGGTTCAAATTTAGCTTGCAATATTTAACTAAGGGCCTCGTTTACCATCTTCAAGTAAAGTGTTGATTAGTTATGACCCAAGTAAAGTTAATTGGCAAGTTAAAGCTATGAGTACGGGTCAGTTTATCATTATGATTAGTGCTACTCGAACATTGTGAAATGGAAATTGAAGTTACGGGTGACTTTAACCGACAATTAGCGTACTTGTCACTTTACTTGAAGGTGGTGAAAGAGGCCCTAACACTAACAACCTTACTAACACGGCAAGCTTACCATCTTCAAGTAAAGTGTTGATTAGTTATGTCCCAAGTAAAGTTAATTGGCAAGTTAAAGCTATGAGTACGGGTCAGTTTATCATTATGATTAGTGCTACTCGAACATTGTGAAATGGAAATTGAAGTTACGGGTGACTTTAACCGACAATTAGCGTACTTGTCACTTTACTAGAAGGTGGTGAAAGAGGCCCTAACACTAACAACCTTACTAACACGGCAAGCTTACC
This sequence comes from Pyrgus malvae, assembly GCA_911387765.1. Taxonomy (NCBI): domain Eukaryota; kingdom Metazoa; phylum Arthropoda; class Insecta; order Lepidoptera; family Hesperiidae; genus Pyrgus; species Pyrgus malvae. The sequence continues at coordinate 11,303,630 of OU426954.1, read as the reverse complement.
ATCTTCAAGTAAAGTGTTGATTAGTTATGTCCCAAGTAAAGTTAATTGGCAAGTTAAAGCTATGAGTACGGGTCAGTTTATCATTATGATTAGTGCTACTCGAACATTGTGAAATGGAAATTGAAGTTACGGGTGACTTTAACCGACAATTAGCGTACTTGTCACTTTACTTGAAGGTGGTGAAAGAGGCCCTAACACTAACAACCTTACTAACACGGCAAGCTATAAATGCTTGTAAACATACTTTTCTACATAAGATACACAACAATTAACAATGGAATTTTTACTACCCTATCACTTGTTGTATTAAGAAGATGGTAAATCATCACAACATAATATTTAAAATTATTAGCTATTCAAAGTGTCAAGCACACGCTGCGCGCTGTAGTCACGCCGCTCTGTAGTGGGAGCATCGAACTAACATTGCTACGAACTTGTGCGACGTCCAGGGCGCCGCGTGGCGCAGAGCGACATGTCCACTCTCTGTAAGCGCTTGGCGCGGTCTGCCTGACTCGTAGCTTGCGTCGAGTATTATAATGCGAGTTTTAGGTTACTTTAAAAGATTATTAATGCCAAATTTTTATTCACAAGTTGATTATGTTTTTCAGAAAACAGATTGTTTATGAACTGAAGTTTATTCATGTCTATTAAATTTTATGAATGACTGTTCCAATTGGCCGAAATTAAATGCAATGTCTGGCCCATTTTCTCTTAAAATTGACTAATTTCAATATTTTTTTACTAGTTTTTTGTATGAGAGTGGTAAAATGTGACACACACATTTTATAGGCGATTCTTACAGCAATACACAGCATTTTTTTCAATCCGCTGAGGTTTCATAATGATCTAGAAATATGTAACATTCTGTACCCATTACAGCAAAAATTCACAAAACTGTCATCGTCTTCAGGTCTAATAAGCACAACAAAGTAATAAAAATAAAAATGTGGCTAATGTAATAGCTTATTATTGAAATGACCAGTCATATTGTGCAATAAAACTTATGGATATGTTGTATTTTAACTGCAAAATCTCATGTGTAAAATCAGGGAAATCAGCGAAATCGGCAAAATTTCGTATACGGCCTCTTAAAACTTAGTTTGGAGTCGGGCCATTAGCAAATTGTCGTACCTTTCGTTCTGAATGGGCAACGACTCCAAAATAGTTATTTATTTCACTGTTTCTAGTGATTTTAATGTATGTATAAGCAAAATTGGTAATTTTCCCACCTAACTTCTAAACGTTTATGCGATTTACCTTTTATAATCATGTTAATCTAATAGCCATCTAATAGCCTGAAAGAATACTATTACTATTGGTCCATCTGAACGTATAAATTATTGAACTTAGCAACATGAGGTGATAATTACAGGGCATGAATAATTGTATTGTGTTAAAAAATATAACTAAAACAATGTGTGTGCCTATAAAGTTTCAGTGTTTCCCTTGATTTTCCTAGCATCCCATCATCAGATTTTAACATGGTGACAATATGACCACCTTTGGAGTATAAGTTTTTGAACAAAAAAAGACATATTGAAATAATTTGCTCTCAACTCCTAACCGTCGTAGTACTTTCCATCATCAGCTCAGCAACATGAGATGATGATTTAAATGCACAAATATCTCTTATGCTTCAGAAAGTATAGGAAAATTGGGGATCAAAAGCTTTGTGATGTCACATATTAAAATTTAAAATACTCAAACGCGAAATTTATATGTGAATGAAAAACTTTCAATATTTACGAACTCGATCTATTTTTATTAATACTTTAGCATTCTGAAAATAACTGTTTTATTTTGATTATTTTTAAATACATGCATAAAATTAGAAAATGTGTGATGTCACAGCGACCGGGGTTGGTCGCAAGCTCCGTAGTCAGCCTAAGTTACCATTTGACCAAGGAAGCTACAATTCTATTGACGAAATTTTTATAGAGCTCTTTCAAATATCAGGAATGTCATTTCTCCAACAACGTCGGATTGGCGGATGGCGTTTGACGGCGTTCTACGCCACAATTTTATGAATACTCTCCAATAGATTTCAGGAAGAGTCGTATTTTTCAGTTTATATGTATGTTGATTATCGCTAAAAATAATTTTTAATAATTTTAAATTTCTGAAAATAAAACCTAGTTGAATCGATGTATCACCCCCGATACCAGGCTACTAAATTTCATCAAAAGCGTTGAAGCCGTTTCCGAGATTCAAAACATGTATTTAGGTGTACCCAAGAATTGCTAGTTTTAAGGTATTAGATGTCTTAGACTTTATTATGGACTATACTTGTAAAAATAAAATAAGTATTTTATTTTAAGTACCTTACAAACATATTTTCCTTCTCTCCACCTATATGCATTTGGCCAGCGAGGTCGACTTTGGAAAATATCGCTTTCTTTTTCGATAGATGACTTGTACCCAATACCCAATAGTGGAACATAAAAAGGTTAAATAAAATTGATACGATTTTTGTAACTTTCTTTATGTACGCGTGTGTATGTGTACTTATGCTGAAATAATTTACAGCTTGGATATTTACATTACAGTAAGACGGGGTCGCAGAAACAAGCATGTGATGTCAATTCAAGTTCATATTGGGTTAATGTTATAACTCTAAACAATGACTGAGAGTTGTTTTCCCCCCCCCGGCTTTTTGTCTCTCATTGACCCAGCGGTGGATAGGCATCAAAAGCCGATGATCCGTTAAGATTATTCTTATCGGATCTTAAAACAAAATATCTTTAGTTACCTAATTTTAATTAATATCTAATATTGTATGCCAGAACATGGTAGACTGTTTAAAACTCCAATTATAATTTTAAACATCTTATTCTATGTATGTAAACAGTCAACAATAAAGTATTTTCATTCCATTTCATATTCATTTCATTTCATTTCATGTTTATAATCATAATACAGAAATATTATGGCAAATTGTAAATCCATAACACTCTTTTATATATATAACGTATAAATCTTTATTTATGTTCTTTACTTGCCATTTGCATACCGCTTGATTTTCTGTTGTTATAAAATTGGTCACGAATAACAAAACAATGTCTTGCCTGTCTTCTCTTTGTATTTAGCCTTGAGTAAGAATTTACTGAAGCGACACGATCAATTTGTTTTTGTTGACATATCGTTAAGGAAAATGTGGAGCATGATATTAATATTGATAAAGGCAATTCATTACTTTATTAAGGAATTTTAAAAGCAAGAACCTTACAAACTTATTTAAGGTAAACTAATGTATGCCTAATGTATGCCTATATTATTCCATTTGATATTTATAATTTTTTTATTTTAATGTATGTACCTAAGTATCCACTTAAATATCCAATAAAAAAAAAATACACACACACGTGCGCATGCGTACGTGTATGTGCGTGTGTATAAGCTTAAATATTTTACAGTTTGACGGGGTTGCAGACACAAGAATTTCGTGTTAATTCTATTCAGTAACATAGTGTAATGTAAAGTAATAACAACGTGCGTTGCCGTACCTATACCTTTTGTTTCATCGGGTTATCATTTTGAAACAGAGTAGACAACAAAAACATTTAGCAATGACATTGTGGGCTGTACTTGTTTATTCTTTTTCATGGGCGTACCGAGGGGGGCAGCTCCCCCTCCCCCGGATCAAGGTCCATATTCAGGGATTCAAGAATCCCGAAAGATCTGCGAAACGAAAAAAATAAACCTACAAAGAATAAGGTAGATATGCTACCTCCTGATGTTTCCTTTGTATATTTCATATTTTTTGAGCGTGTCTTCGTGTATACGCGCGGTATCCAGCTTGAAAAAATTGCCCCCTCCCCGACCAACAACCTAAATACTTGTCACCCGACCAAGAATTGGCCCCCCATCTTTGGCCATGAACCTGGCTAACCCCATGTTCTTTATACGACTTTCTAATCTCATTATGTACATTTGCATGTCGTTTGATTTTTCTGTTATAGATAAAAATCACCACCAGAGACAAAACGATATTTTCTCTGTCTACCTATTCAGCCTTGAGTTAGAATTTACTGAAGCGACAAGATCAATTTGTTTCTTTTAATAAATCGTTAAGGAAAATGTTGGGCGTATGATCCTAAAGATATTCCTTTACGTTAATTTTGTGCTATAAATTTAACTTAGAAGCTTGAATATTTATCAATTTGACCGATTTGACGGAATTCCAAACATAAGCATTGTTTGCAACAATTTTTTTATCTTTACCGTATATCTTTAAAAAATTTAAAGGCACGTTTGTACGTTTAATTGCACAAAAAGACATTTAGAGCGATTCAAACTAGAGTAATTTTTAGCGCGTATACCGTCGTTTGTTTATGTAGCGCTTACGTTTTACGAGTACCGATGCGCAAAATAGCGAGATTTGACATTTTCTACAAAATGGAGCGCGCGTGTAAGCGCGTTTTCCGAAACGACCGTATACGCGCGGAAAAATACGCTAGTTTGAAACGCTCTGTGTTCAAGCTTTATGAAAATCCATACTAATATTATAAATTTGAAAGTAACTCTGTCTGTCTGTCTGTCTGCTACTCTTTCACGCTTAAACCACAGAACCGATTTTGATGAAATTTGGCATGAACATAGAAATAACGTTGAGAAAGGATATAGGCTACATTTGACCGCGGGAAAATATCTCATTCCCACGGGAAGCAAATGAAATGAATGAAATGCGCCGTGTAGTGTTATAAATACACTGCATGTTATTACTCGTACTTACTTCATTTACGTCCATTATCATATTTTATAACTTATAACAAGTTATAACGTTTTGTTTTATTCTTATAATTTGCTTTTCCTTTATTATTTCTTTACAAAATTATTTACTTTCTGTGTTTGTTTATTTACATTTTGACGCAGCTATCAAAATTGTCATGTCTGTCTTTTGTTTCTTTTTTTTTTAATTCGCTTTACGGCATTGTATAAAAATCCTCTCAGCCATTCAATATTAAATGAAAAGAAAATTTTTATGTTTCTTATTTCATTTCATACATTAATAAAGTATAGTATTGTCTTTGGCTAATTCATGTTTTTTATATTTTAATTATTATAAATTGATATTTTTCTATAATAATACAAAGAGGAAAGATTTTTGTATTTTAATATTTTTGTATGTTTGTAATGAATAAACTCAAAAAACTATTGTTCCAATTTCAAAAATTATTTCACCATTAGAAAGCTACATTCACCCTGAATAGGCTGCTTTTTACCGCGGGAAAATGCTTCATTCCTCTACGTGAAAACGGGTAATAGGGTCAACGCGGTTGAAGCAACTAGCTAAACGCCTATGATTTTAATACAGCAATGAAGCCTGGGATAGCACATAGGCTCTTTTTTATCCTACGAGGTCCACGCGGGCGAAGCCGCTGGCGGAAGGCTAGTAAAAAATACATTAACAGCAAGTATGGAGCTCCGTACCTCTATTTACATATACATTATTATTTTTTACTTACATTAATCGGAGTACTAGAGGTGAGACAGTATATTTTGATTTCAAGGAACAAAAAATAGAATAGGACAAAAGTCAAAATTTTCTACATTTATGAGGATTATTTTATGTGCGGGTATAATTTTTCTACACCTTTTTAATTTATTTTATTCACTTTTTAATTTATTTTATTACATTTTATTCACATTATGGCTAGGAATGAAACACACTTTTTCAAGCTTTCAGACACAAATACAAAATGTAGGTAAGATAATTATTAAGGAAAAAACCCGTGTACGATTTTGCTTAGCCGTAGTAGATTTAGTTTGGATAGTTTTCCTGTTTGGTAAACCACAAAATATTGATATGAATTATCAAATATATTATATGTTAAATTATTTAAAATTTATTTCTTACTGATAGCTAAATCCATCAATGTAAGACTTTAATATTTTGGGCCAATTTTATTCTTATCGTGTGTTCCTTTGACCGAAATTTCCTGTCACATTCAGCACTCGGATTTTACGTAGGGCCTAGTAATAAGACCCTTTGGACAATTTCGTTCTTTTTTAAATTTAAATGAAGTAGCAGATGAGTATGCAGACCACGGCGTGGTGTTAAATGGTCGCTAGAGCCTTTCTATAGACATCTAAACATAACTTCCAGCAAGGTTAAGTCTTGCTTGTGTTCGTATGCAGTTGTGCTGTTTCTTCGAAGGTTGATGATCATAATATAGTCATGTCAGTCAGGCGGGCAAGTGCACCTTTCCACCGAAACACAATAGAATTTCTTTAGAATACGGTTAGGAGTGGGTATAGCGGTGGCACTTCTCCGGTCGGACCATTAAAGTTCTAACAACTCCAGTTAACGAATTTTATGAAACTTTATAAATTACTAGACTTCCGCCAGCGGCTTCGCTCGCGTGGTCCCGTTTTATAGGTTCCCGTAGGATAAAAACCATCCAATGTCCTTGCCCAAGGTCCATTTTATCTGTGTTCCAAATTTCATTAACATTAGTTCAGTAGTTTAAGCGGGAAAGCGTAGCAGCAGACAGACAGAATTTCTTTCAAATTTATAATATTAGTAGGGATTACGTATGACATTTATAAATAATATATATTATACATATGTATAGTATACTAATTTTTTTTTTTACAATTTTTGTCTGTCTGTCTGTTTGTTCTGGCTAATCTCTGAAACGGCTGGACCGATTTTGACAGGACTTTCACTGGCAGGTAGATAGATGTTGGCCGATTCTCAGACCTACTCAATATGCTCACAAAATTTCATGAGAATCGGTCAAGCCGTTTCGGAGGAGTATGGCAACGAAAACTGTGACACGAGAATTTTATATATTAGATTTATTATTTGAGATTTTTGATGAATGTGACAATTTACTTTTCCGTAAATTATATGTGGCATAAGTTTAAACAGAAATAGCTTCCTAACCATTATTTAACTAATTAAATAATCCTTAAATTGTGTTTGAAAGAGAGGAAGTTTAATTTGACAGCTATTGAAGAAATTTTTAACTGATGGTTAACTTTAAACAACGCTTATGAATGCTAATTTCTTTAAACATTTTGAATACTAGTTGTGCCCGCGACGTCGTCCGCGTAGATAAAGACTTGTATAAAAGGCTTGATTAGGCTTGGATTATTTGTTCCTCCTCCTCCTTAGTCGTTCACTCTTGACAGAGTGGTCGTGGCTGATGAGGTTGCAATTTCGTTCGTGACCGCTTGCCCTCCACTGTCCCTAGGATTATTGTTACCTTTTATGAAATTACATATGATACAAAAGTTCATATTATTATTATGTTGAGTGGAAACATTCTTCTGAGTCCTTACAATTCTTACTGTACTCCTCTTATAATATCGACTTTTCAGTCGTTATCATCAGTTTCTCTTTACAAATTAAACGTATTATAATAGCCTGTTTTTAAAGTGTTTAGATAGGACTGCTGTGCCCGCGGAAATTATCATTATAATTAAATAATTTGTGCTCAGATAATGCATAGATTCATTATCATTATGTAACTTAAATATATTGCAGAAAGGTGGTGATATGTCTACGCTATGTCAGGCGTGGTTAGTAGTTGGGAGTTAAATTCTTGGTTGCTTACACGTTGGTTGCAATTGTCGTTAACATACTGTCGTTCATACTTAATGGAGGTCTTTTGAGCAATTTAAAACTTGCGACAGCAGTTAGGCCACTAACAATGAAGACGTCATCAACCTGAATTGGAGCAGCGTGAGAGGATCAGGCCCTACGCGATTAAGAGTCAATTGGTCCTATTAACAACCCTTCACACAGCATCAGAAATAAATATATCGATTACTAATATTATCACACAGCATCAGAAATAAATATATCGATTACTAATATTATTCTGGGCGTGACCACCATGCCGTGCTGCTGCCGTGACGCTTTAGCATATTAGTGTAACACCAGTGCCAGTACTGCGTATGTATGTAATAGCTCTTATTAAATTAACCACTGAAAACGTCTGCTCATTTCAATAAAAAAATTATAAGACCCTCGGCAATTGCTTATTCTTTTATTCGAAATCACTTTTTTTATAAATAAACCGAACAATGAGGCAGAAAGGCCGCTTGGTTAAGCGATCACCCGAGCACTGCCGGCTTTCAAGAAGAGCTTTCTTTACAGCTTTCTTGAAGAACCCTATGTCAAAGTCCATTGGAAATGCCTCAGCTGGAAGGTTGTCCCATAACTTACACATCCGTTTAAAACATCAAAAGGAGCGTGCAAATCGGCCTGTGGAACTTTAACCTTCGACTGGTGGTGTAATCATGATATGGTGACGTAGCTATCATTTTGAAAAGATCACTCAGCATAGTAAAGTCGGTAGAACACTTTGATTTTTTTTATGTTTCACACTGATACCCCCAGAGTAGGGTAAATATACACTGTGTAATGGGTACCATGAGACACACAGAGACAGAAATACAAACACTTAAACCGAGAACAGAAAATTAAACTCATCATTCAAATTTCTGCTTCGCCGGGAATCAAACTCGAGACCCTTCGATTGGCAGTCCGGCATGGTAACCATTGCGCCACGCGAGTCCAGGCGCGGTCGCAGCCTTCAATTTTGGGCAATGGTCGCCAAGAAATTTTGGTGGTGGGTCACTAAGAAATTTGGGGGAAGAGGTGTCTCAAATTGGCTTGTTTCGCCTTCCATCTACGCATGAGTGAGGGATTTTGGGGGGGTCATGTCCCCTGTGACCCCCCCCCCCATAATATGTGGATGTAACCACCGCGCCGCACCTCCATAATGCTCTACCACAATGAGTACAATATCAGCGCCAGTTCCAAAGCTCTCTAAATTGTTATTTTTTTTTATTAGATATTTTATTAAGTAAATATACTCGTAATTAATTATTTGAAATAATCTCCACCAATCCACTTTGTAATAGCGTTATTGGGTAAAATAATGAATATGTAGTTCACCACCTGTAAATCTACCTGTATAAAGCAACTAAATGTGAATAAATGAATAAATGAATAACAACGACATCTATCGTATAGCGTTTAAACTAAATTGTCGATATAGCGAATTTGCAACAGATCACTAAATAGTTCTGAATATGAACATAGATGTCGGCAGTAGCCTCGTTTTGTTAAGGTTTTGTACATTTTGTATTGAGGATTTCTTTGAATATGTGGTGATATGTATGGTTTTTTTAAATATTTAGAGATGAAATCTAGCATAAGTGATAGAAAACTTGCTTTTACTTTTTTTCTACTTTTCCCAAAAAGATTCTATAAATCAAGTCTCAACAATCAGTTTTTAAAGAATTTCGAAAAAAATTGACACTTAAAGGGTGAATTTTGGAAAATGCTGAAATACGTAATTCTTTATTTTATTATGCATTTAAACGCATTAGCACCGGAGTGCTGATTCATTGCGCAGAGTCAGCGTGCAGGCGTTCATCCATTTCATCCTTGAAATTGACGTAACTTTTTTGTTTGTGAACCGATTTAAATAAAACAAACCCTAAATGTTAATCCAAAAAAATACCAATACATCAGTGAAAACCGCATCCTTCTACGTTAAGCCGTTCCTGAGATTAGCGCGCACAAACGAACAGATAAACAGACAAACAGATAAACAGACAAACAGACAAACAGACAAACAGACAAACAGACAAACAGACAAACAGACAAACAGACAAACAGACAATAATTCTAAAAATCATTGTTTTGGGTTCTATTACGCTAATAAATAGCCCTAGTGACAGTTTTTTTCAAATATCTTCAATGTACAGAAACCGACATAAATAGCCCTAGTGACAGTTTTTTTCAAATATCTTCAATGTACAGAAACCGACTTGTTACAGATTTATTATATGTATAGAAGATTGCTTAAAATTTCAATAACGTTTACGAGGACTGAATGTTTTAATTCAGTCAAACTAAAGAAAAATCGTATAACTGTTTCAAAATTCGTTAGGTACATTCGCGTTGAAAATAGTCAGAGAATAGAAGTGACCTTATACAACATTTACCATTATCTCGCGACTACATAAACAGAGCGGTGTATTTAATTTCTAAGGAGTTCCTTTATCTTATCAACGCTTACACCCACAACTGAGATAACAATATACAATTATGTTTAAATTGCAAACAGAATTTTTTAAATGATCTTTTTATCAAGTTCTCGGAATTAGATAAACTCATGAAATAATTGTATTGCCACCGATTCTTGATAAGTGTCCAAAGTTTGAATTTAATTTGACCGTTGAAAGTGGGTCAAAATCGAGTCCAAAGAGTACAAACAAGCTCACAAACTCACAGTTACGGACAAACATACAGATTAAGCTAATATAAGCGTGTTAAATATATATCTGATTACACGTCATGCAATTTCTTCTTCTTCTTTCTTGAAACTTTACTCACCTATCTTTTAAAAATAGACATTAAAAACTTCGCAGTTTTGCTAGCTCACTTTTGGAATATTAGATCAGCGACCCAGGAAAGGATTACGCTCCGGAAAATCATATTTTTTAATAAAAAAAATAATAATTCAAATTTAGTGAATTGCCAGAAATCTTGGCTCGGTCAGTCTGCTAACAGATGTTGCCGTACTCACAATAAAATTATCTGTTGCGCTTGGGAACTTGACCTCAATAGAAAATGGAAAGTGGGCGAAAATAGATTACCGGATTTCAATACAATATTCGCTTATAAAATTGCCCAATCCTATATTTTCTGCTTTTGATGTTATTTTGGAACAATGAAAAGGGATAATAAAGGAATTTAAAAGGCATGGAAGTTGATTTACAAACATAGTGGATGTTTTTCTACAGTGTAGAGTCTACTATATTGATGACTTAATTATTATTATCCATACTCCATACTAATATAAGAAAATGTGAATTGAATATTTTGATTGTCCCTTTGTTGAAATTTTTACATCGTAATGGGCACCAAATTGACCTGATTTTTACTTATTATCTGGTCAAAATATCTCATTCCTACGGGAAAAATCCTGTTAAGCTACAAGTGGGCAAAATAATGCAATGTTGTGAGTGGTAGAATCCGTAAGTCGAAGATATTATAGATATTTTTATTAAAATATTTTGTCTTTGGTTGCGAATTTTATATGTACGAGTATTATTTGATTCTGAAGATTCAAATGTATATCGTAAATCGGCATAGTTAATGCAAAATCACAAAAATTTACGTTGTAGACAAACAACTTTAGAACGCAATAAATGCTCTCGTTTCTGAGTCCTGTGATACTCTGTAAACCTAATTAGAAAACTGTAAAAGCTTTAAAAGTGGAGTAAGTGATATTTACGAAAATCGATATTATTACGTAAATTTAATGGAGTGAAGTTTGGTAGTTAGTTTGGTTTAGATTTTATTAGTTTATAGATGTGACCTGCAGTTCTACACGCGTTATAGCGTAATGTATTATAGCCTCGCTAAATAGACTAACCAGCACAAAAATATTTTTTCTATTCGAAGCCGTTCCCGAAACCCCTTGTTACCCAGATTTTCAAACGAAATTAAATATACTTGTTAGCTTTATAATATTAGATACCTATATATAGATTATACTGGAGTAGCAGTCGAACACACAGGTCATATGGTGTTACTTAGCTGCTACAACCAATGGGCATCTACACACTGCACACAACCTACACACACCTACTCAATTTTGAATGCTTCTTCGAAACAACCGAGCAACTGCGCTTATTAACACATTAGAATTGCTACACGAAAGCTATTTCCCCGGTCCGGGGAATTCTACCATCTATAAAATTGGCAATATGTCGGCACGGCGTATCTTTTCTTTATCCCCACATAGTCATGCAGAAATTCTGTCATTCTGCAGCAGAATGACAAGCTTTACATGGTTGTCTTGTAATACTATGAGGTCTTATAGTGCTCGCCAATGCATAGGGTCATCTAAAAACGAATTCATAGACGATACTTGAGTGAAACCTGCTACTATCTATGCGTTTGACAAAATCTAGATGAATCGATGGCTTGACACTACTGACGCACGTCAAATAGCGCTCTTTGCATAGCGTTGCTCGCTTACTTAAGCAGGATGATTTCTTGAATACGGCTGTAAATCTATGGATGTAGGCATAGAATTAGGATTGTATATCCTAACGGCCGTATTCAAGAAGCATACTTGCTTAAGTAAGCAGGCAACGCTATGCAAAGAGCGCTATTTGACGTGCGTTCGTTGAGTCAAGCCATCGATTCATGTCGAGTTTGACAAACGCATAGCAGCAGGCTTCACTTAAGTATCGTCAATGAATTTGTTTAGACGACCCTATGCGTTGCCCAGAACTATGAGACCTAGACTCAGTATATGGATAGCTATAGGTACACCATAGATTTATTATGATTTTGACTACGTATCTTAAAGCATCAAGGTATGACAGGTATGAAGGGTGAGTCAGTAACTTTGATGCTCTAAGCTACGTATACACAATGCATATAGCATCTGACGTGTTGATTGATAGTTTATTGATAACAATTTTGGATGTCAAACCGCATGATTAATATAGAACGGGATATGTACTAATTACTATATCCAGGTAGTATAGAAGACTCAACTGTTTACTTTTTCTGTATAGCGTAAAAGCTATACACCGTATAGCCAAGAAAGCTAACTGAATTTTATGAGATCGTTTTACTCATGATACTGAACATTTTCTCCCGCTATTAGGTAGAATTATGAGAATGAAATTCGCTTTTTTATGAAAATCTATCAGCTGGCCGGACGTATCGTATGTGTGTGAGGTTCGAAATACTTTTTATAAAATTTGAACCATCTCTTATAAGAAACTGTTTTAATAGTAAAATAACCTTCAGATAATTTCCGCTACCTCTGAAGCCACCAAAAGCATTTATTGCAGTACATGAATCGAAACATTGCGTACAAGTGTTTCAGTGTTTCATATATTTCAAACGGCTCTTATAACATACTTTACCATATAAAACGTTTTAACGACATAACATAATAAAATTATGACGTTATTAGCTGCAGCTAGAAGCATATCTGGTGTATAACTGTAGTAGTAGTATCTGTGTAACTGTATATGAGGGAATAGTAGCCCTTGGGGCATCTATACCTCAAAAAATCGAGGCAACTATCCTTTTTGATACGCCCTTTTATTTTTCAAATAGACTAAAAACATAAAAGTTACTTTTACATCTAGATGGGTATTTAGAGGACTGAAGGCATCAAGATATTTAAAAATATGTCAGAATTTATGTCTATTTACAAAGTTATACACCGGCAAATACCAACTGTTAAAACTTTGACGCATTTCTCGCGTTGGCTGCGAAAATGAACGTACGTAGAAGCAAGAGACGTCATCTCTATAGGTCAGTATGTGGAGAAATAAGGTGTGGGGTGCCTTCGGCTTCGATTTAAAATAATAATTCGTAACCACGAGCTACGGAAGTCCGATATATTGGAAATGAGGCATCTATCCCACTGCGGCATCTATCCCGCTTTTACCCTAGGTACATACAGACAGATACAGGGCGTAACATTTTTGTATGAAAAAAATAACCGGGGTAAGACCGCGGGAATAGTTTGCTAATTACATATTATTTTAGACGGCTGCCCCACTGCCCATGGCTGGCTACACCCATGCACAGCGGCTAGTTTTCACTTCATTTGTATAGTGAGGAGTCAATATTATTCAATAGTCATACAGCATGGCAATCAAATACCGAATGCATCGTCGAATTCGTCGGAGAGGGAGATCTCAGACATCTATTTGTTGTCATTACGTAATGTAACTGTAGTAATCGCGTACACGAAATATTGTTGTGTACGTGGCAACTAAGATGATATCATTGGACTTGTGTGTCACACACCCTCAAGGTCGCAACAGGAAACTCTAGGGTTTCTTATATGAAATTTTTACTAACAAAATGATATCCATTGTCCTTAATGTCCATATCACTTCGCTTCGTATTTTACGAGCTACGAGTCAATTTCAAACTAATGGTTTCGCTGAACGCTACGAAAACTCATTATGATGTTAATCTAAACCGTGAAGTCGCCTAGACAAACCAATAGAGTACCGACCGATGAGTAAGCTTACACTGAAAATGTTAATTTTATGAGCGAATTATCATTTTGTGCATGTATAATATAACTAGTGGCATTATAAATTACATAGTTTCGTAAAGTTAAAATCTTACAAATATAATAATGTATTTAGCAAGCTAAATTTAACATTTTTAACATGTCTATCAGAATATTTTTATGATATCGAATGTAATAAAATCCACGAATTACTTGAACCTTCATAATACTTACTTTATACTAACATCGTAAGTATAAAAAAATTGGAGAAAGTAATGTTTTGGCCAGGTGTGACTACATCTTCCTAACCTATTGCGCAAGTGCGTACGACGGCACAGATAAAAGTAAATTAAAAAACATCGTTAGTGCCTGCTACAACGAAAACATATAAACACAATTGTCATTTACCATCCTTGACATGAAAACTGAACAAAAAAATTCCGGCGATCGATTTACAAAGTGATGAATTCGCGCTCTCGTACACAAACAAGTACCTACATTATGTGAGGACGTGAAATTCAGCGGAACGGTGACAGCCGGTGTTTTAGACGTAAACTTTACACAATATTGTTCTTACGGCCTCGCCGCGGCATGAAATTTTACGTTATACGAGAAACTACGAGGATTAGTCATGGGTTCGCTTAGCGTAGAGCGACCGGCAGCGCGCGCGACGCACTTTGGTGAACTAGTGGTGGCCTGGACTCGGAACTCGGACCCGACGCAGCGGCTGATGGGATGGGGTCGCGGCCGTCCTAACACCGTTGCATACCACCTACACGCGAACGTCTTGCGACACCATACTGCCTCCGTCGCCCTCAGATTCGTTGCTTCTAAGCTACGGACAGTTACCTCTACGATTGTTGCGCAATTGGAATGTTAGAGCTACGGCATTAGAATGCATCGCATGTTTTTCGGCAATAGATAGAATATCGGAAACGTAACATGTGTTATGAAATTCAAGTCATATTTATAATAAGTAGGAAAAGGTCGAATAACGTATAGATGCTAGACATGATGTAACAAACAGAAATAAATTAGACCCAAAAAATATGTATATTAATAAAATTTCGATAGGCAGAGTCCATATTCTGTCAATATTTGTTTAGGGTCTATCGTAAAAACCTTTTTTAACCTTTTGATATATTTTAAGGTTCTTGTATTTGTAAACATGGTAACATAAATGTTTTTATTATTATAATTCGCCATGCTTAAAATCATCCGTTCAAAAGCATCCGTACTAAATTTGTTTGAAACTGTATCTGAAATTCTAATTTGAATTGTTTTGCATTACCTGAGCTTAGTCTTATCTCTACATTCCAGTTTAATTTAAATTTATCATCTGAGAAATGTAAATAAAATTCCGCTTCATTTCAGTTTACAGAGTAAGAAAAGTATGAAAATGTGAGCCATCACGAAATATAGTCGTCGGTATTGACGTGACAACGTGACGGCGAATGGAGCCGATGACGCATCGGCGGCGCTGTGGCGACGGCCCACGCACTTCAGGGTTAGCACTGTTTCGGTCTACAAATTACAAAAAAAAGTCGGAGAGTTTCCGAAAAATGGCATTTTGTTTGTGTTTTATCTATATATGTTACGTTCTTACTATTTCAGTCTTTGATTTAGGGGTTTGTGTATACCCATCCATACATGATAATCTTTATTTCGCATTAATTCCAAAAATTGGTCTCAAAAAATGTTTTTTTTTTATTTCAAATCAAATCGGATTCGGATGTTGAAGAAAATGCCAGAGTAAGAGTCGCATACAAACAGAGGGAATTGAGTATTGAAAATAATGTATTTTCGAAAATTCACCCTTTTACCTATCGCTAATTTAATCCAAATTTCATCCCACGAAGAGCTCACTTGTGAGTCAAGCATGACGCGATTTTTTATTGCCAATGCCACATCGAAAATTTTATTCCTGTATCGTTATATTATGTAAGAATAACATAGTTTTTGGCAAAAACTGCACGTAAAAGGTCTGTGTTTTATTTCTATCCAAAGTAAAAAGAAAAGGCCGATTTTATTGAAAGAAGTAGGTATATTGTTCAAAGTTACACTTGCAAATTTTAGCTGTTGCTCGTAGAAGCTATTGAATCAGTAATCGAATTTCTTACTTCAAATACAGTTAAATAAGTATTACTCTGAACTACAAAATATATTTATTTAACATATTATTATTACCTATGAGTATACACGGACGAACAGAAATCTGTCTGCTAACATGCTATTGCTATTGCCATACACGTGGCCATGTAGTGAAATAATGATGAATCCGAAATAAAAATCCGATAAAATGAAATAAATTTAAATAAAATAAATGTTAAACAGCGTTCACAATTTCATACCTTTTTTATAGATTATGATAATTTTGTATATAGCAAAACTTCTAAGCGAGTATAATGTTTATTTAGGACAACGTATATTTCTAGACAAATTCTACCATTGTAAAAGTTAATTAAACAACATTTCAATTGAGTGCTACAATATTTACATTCTCTTTATATCACTTATAGGATTAATCTAGAGTTTGTTAAGAAACCGATTGGTCATTTAAATTTAACGAAATTAAAAAAGCAATTAAAGGAAAAGATGGGATATGTATTCTACATTCTCGGTTCTATATCCACAAAGATAATAATATAATGCGATTATTAGCCTCCAGAGTAACAGTGCAATTGTATAGATGTTCTATTTTTATATGATGATATTGATGATGTAGAGTTTTGTATAGATGTTCCTATTCTGCAGCCATCATTTAACTTCTCGGCATTTAAATAAAAGTGTAACTTTAAACCACAATGAAACAGACCCATTTTATAGTGCTAGTAAAACTTCTATAATTGTGTCGGCTGGTATACATAATATACTTCTTTGTGGTGTATTGTTTAAATACGTTGTAATTCGAAGGTACACGGGTATGAACCAAAACAACACCGGGTAGGCGATTCCAAATTCATTGTTACTTTAAATCGTTTACGTATGTTATGTCTATCAAATGTAAAGAATGTTTATGAACGGTCAGCCAACTTTTTATTAGAGTTTTGTAGACAGACTGAACCATTAACTTTATAGATATATTGTATAAGTTTATGGATATTGGCGCGGAGTGTTTAACTATCGCTGTTGTGTGGTAATTTTTGTTTATTTAATACTCTTATATTAAATCTAGGGTTTTCAATGAATTTATTGAAAATACTAACGATGCGTGGTGTTTGCAATTATAAATAGAAAATTTTGTTATTGGATTCTGTTCGATCCGTGTGACTAGCTGGTAAGTAATTTTATAGAAGAATTCTATCGACATTGACATCCAATGTCAATCGTGAAAAATATGGAGAGAGCTTACACTAAGAATAATGTACTTACGGGAGAGAGTATTGCTTGACCGTGGTGCTGAGGGAGTTAGGTATCAGTGATACTCAAACCCCGGTAACGTGTGCCAAAAGACCAGTTCGGCCGTGCTGAACTTTAGTTGTCCTCGAACTCTCCTACAAACGAAATTGCCTAAGTACCCTGTACCCAAGGACATCAGCCGTGCTGTTTCGAATACACCTTGAGTGTTCAAGAGTGTCCAGGACCCATCCGCCATGCCTAAAGTACTGAAGAACGCCGTGCGCTCTCCATTAAGATATTAAGCGTGTTCAAGACCCATCGGCCGTGCCTAAAGTACTGAAGAACGCCGTGCGCTCTCCATTAAGATATTAAGCGTGTTCAAGACCCATCGGCTGTGCCTAAAGTACTGAAGAACGCCGTGCGCTCTCCATTAAGATATTAAGCGTGTTCAAGACCCATCGGCCGTGCCTAAAGTACTGAAGAACGCCGTGCGCTCTCCATTAAGATATTAAGCGTGTTCAAGACCCATCGGCCGTGCCTAAAGTACTGAAGAACGCCGTGCGCTCTCCATTAAGATATTAAGCGTGTTCAAGACCCATCGGCCGTGCCTAAAGTACTGAAGAACGCCGTGCGCTCTCCATTAAGATATTAAGCGTGTTCAAGACCCATCGGCCGTGCCTAAAGTACTGAAGAACGCCGTGCGCTCTCCATTAAGATATTAAGCGTGTTCAAGACCCATCGGCTGTGCCTAAAGTACTGAAGAACGCCGTGCGCTCTCCATTAAGATATTAAGCGTGTTCAAGACCCATCGGCTGTGCCTAAAGTACTGAAGAACGCCGTGCGCTCTCCATTAAGATATTAAGCGTGTTCAAGACCCATCGGCCGTGCCTAAAGTACTGAAGAACGCCGTGCGCTCTCCATTAAGATATTAAGCGTGTTCAAGACCCATCGGCTGTGCCTAAAGTACTGAAGAACGCCGTGCGCTCTCCATTAAGATATTAAGCGTGTTCAAGACCCATCGGCCGTGCCTAAAGTACTGAAGAACGCCGTGCGCTCTCCATTAAGATATTAAGCGTGTTCAAGACCCATCGGCTGTGCCTAAAGTACTGAAGAACGCTGTGCGCTCTCCATTAAGATATTAAGCGTGTTCAAGACCCATCGGCCGTGCCTAAAGTACTGAAGAACGCCGTGCGCTCTCCATTAAGATATTAAGCGTGTTCAAGACCCATCGGCCGTGCCTAAAGTACTGAAGAACGCCGTGCGCTCTCCATTAAGATATTAAGCGTGTTCAAGACCCATCGGCCGTGCCTAAAGTACTGAAGAACGCCGTGCGCTCTCCATTAAGATATTAAGCGTGTTCAAGACCCATCGGCCGTGCCTAAAGTACTGAAGAACGCCGTGCGCTCTCCATTAAGATATTAAGCGTGTTCAAGACCCATCGGCCGTGCCTAAAGTACTGAAGAACGCCGTGCGCTCTCCATTAAGATATTAAGCGTATTCAAGACCCATCGGCCGTGCCTAAAGTACTGAAGAACGCCGTGCGCTCTCCATTAAGATATTAAGCGTGTTCAAGACCCATCGGCTGTGCCTAAAGTACTGAAGAACGCCGTGCGCTCTCCATTAAGATATTAAGCGTGTTCAAGACCCATCGTCCGTGCCTAAAGTACTGAAGAACGCCGTGCGCTCTCCATTAGATATTAAGCGTGTTCAAGACCCATCGGCTGTGCCTAAAGTACTGAAGAACGCCGTGCGCTCTCCATTAAGATATTAAGCGTGTTCAAGACCCATCGTCCGTGCCTAAAGTACTGAAGAACGCCGTGCGCTCTCCATTAGATATTAAGCGTGTTCAAGACCCATCGGCCGTGCCTAAAGTACTGAAGAACGCCGTGCGCTCTCCATTAAGATATTAAGCGTGTTCAAGACCCATCGGCCGTGCCTAAAGTACTGAAGAACACCGTGCGCTCTCCATTAAGATATTAAGCGTGTTCAAGACCCATCGGCTGTGCCTAAAGTACTGAAGAACGCCGTGCGCTCTCCATTAAGATATTAAGCGTGTTCAAGACCCATCGGCCGTGCCGAATAAATAATAAACTACTACTACTGTGGGGCTATGAGTGTGAAGAGTTACCTACCTATTATTTGAGACGTCATCTCAAGTATTCGAAGTATGAGACATCTATTTAAGAAGTTAAATAAAAGCTTTTAAAAATAGTAACGATTGAGATAGTAATAGCAAATTAAATTACTGCCTAAATGCCAACGGATTACGAAAGATGGAAGACAATGTTATTTTTACACATTTTCTAAAACCCTTTAAGTATCACCAGCGATAGCCGATTGGATGGATTTTCACATAGAAAAAGAAGTTTGTTCTGTGCAAATTTATCATGCTCTGCTGTGAAGGATATATTGTAATATTTAATTTTCATTACAAATTTTGCCCGCAATTGGCCAGCGTAGTGGCCTCTGGCCTAAATTCCCCTTCGTTCCTTGTAAATGCCTCCTGATTTTTTACGATCCGATATATTCATTTATCTAGTGCTTTTCTATTCAAAAGTATGAAAGTCTACGCTCGGGACTCGTGCGCCCTGGCGGTCAGACAATGTGGTACGTTCTTATCATATGTAGGTATACAATATCAAAGTGGAATACCAAATTATATCACGATCGGTAATCAAAAAATATTCTATTTATCATACTCTAATGATTTTATATCTTTACCTATACTAATATTATAAAGAGGAAAGATTTGTTTTTGTGTGTATGTTTGTAATAAATAAACTCAAAAAATACTGTTCAGATTTCAAAAATTCTTTCACCATTAGAAAGCTATCTGAGTACCATGAGCTACTTTTTACCGCGGAAAAATGCTTCATTCTTACATGAATACGAGTAATAGTGTCAACGCGATTGAAGCAACTGGCTAAACGCCTATGATTTTAATATAGCAATATCGTCTTACGTCGTATTTCAAATGGATGGAAGAAAATTAGATAGAGATATAGCCTGGAATAGCACATAGGCTATTTTTTATCCTACGGAGACCCATTAAACGGAAGGATAGTCTACATTAAAACTAAGCAATAAGTACCTAATTCATTTGGCATCGACGCAGTCGGTATAACGTTTATTAAATAATTTGCAAACATATTATGTGTTATTTGTAAATATCAGACTATTAATATAGTTGGGAGGACTGACAACCGGTGGGGAAGAAAGGTCCTTGAATGGCGACCACGTCTCGGCAAAAGGAGCACAGGCCGTCCTCTAACCAGGTGGACTGACGACCTGAAGAAGATAGCGGGAAATCGCTGGACCGGATGGAGTGGCGAACATTAGGGGAGGCCTTTGTCCAGTAGTGGACTTAAAAAGGCTGATGGATGGATGGATGGATGGACAATTAATATACTCTAACGACCACGCTTAAAATGTAATTACATAATTATAAACAACAAACAATCGTCGAGTAATGTGATGATTTTGACAAGATAAACCTTACAAATGTTTTGCTAGCGAAAAAACGACGGCGCCTGGTGGTAAATTACTGCAAAACCAAGAGCCCAAAATTATGCATATAACACTTTGTTAAAAAGTTCTTACAGGCGCGCTGTTTCAACGGAATCAAAATCAATTGGTTAGCATAAAATATAAATAAAGTCTTGCTATTATACTGAAAATTAAAACCTTAATTAATATTGCTTTGAGTTATTATGAGTGTCTGTTCTTCACTAGCAGAACAGTCGCCTCAACATGTGACCTCGTTATACTGTAAGTATTGCTCTCTGTGACTGTTAAAGTTATTTAAATCTGATTTGGGTGTTATAGTCGTCAAATGAAATGCTTCGTTTGAACTGGGTAAAAGTTTTAATTGACATCCTATTTGAAACAACAATCTTTATATACAAAAATGAATTGCTGTTCGTTAGTCTCGCTAAAACTCAAGAAAAACTGTACCCATGTGGCTCATTTTGGTCTTGAAATATTAGTAGAAGTCCAGGGAAGGTTTAAACGGTGAGAAAATATAGAAAAATTGCGAAATTATTAGTAAAACAACTTAAAAAAACTTTCTTATATAAACTGTTAGTAACTGTCAAACATTGGTTCTTCGCGCCATTGTCCAGAAGTTTGACATAGTCTGAATAACAATTTATCTGTCACTACTTGTTTTATATTTTTTATTTGACAGTAACATAAACACTAACATAAACTCTCTGAGATGGTAAATAAACCAATCCTCTTTCAATACTTTTAAGGCAGGACAACGTCTCCAGCAGGCGCGGTCCCAGGGGGTCACAGGGGACATGACCCCCCCCCCCCAAACTCATCAGTCATGTGTAGATGGAAGGCGAAACAAGCCAATTTGGGACACCTCTTCCCCCAAATTTCTTAGTGACCCCCCTCAAAATGGAAGGCTGCGACCGCGCCTGGTCTCCAGGGACTCATACTAGTAGTAGTAAATGAATAGTAGACCCATTTTTGAGCGTCAATACTCTTTTAAGTGCACGTTTTTTTTTAAATCACGCCATGTTCTTTTAAATGGTTGCTTCAGCCTCTAGAGGTCTAGATTGTATGTACCCAGTCTTCGAAATATGATTCGAGACTTATCTGAAAGTGATGCTTATATTCAGAAGGATAATTAATGGTCAACGTATGCTGGTGTGGCCGGCAGATATTGGCGTTCTCTGGCCGAACCATTCAAACTCTAACATCTGAAAGGAATAAAACAAAAGTAGATGGTCATTTCAGCAGATTTTATTTGATACAACACTTTATTGTTTCGGGGGAATCGTGCGAAAGGTATGTTTGTTATGTAAGATTTACTAACCACTAAAACCCCTAATAAAACTAACTAAAACCCCTTCGATAGCCTTCCTCAGCGCTTGGGGAGAACTCCGGGATCTCCAAAGTAACTCAGCGGTTTCCTCTGGCACCCCAAAATGGGCCCACAGCCACACACACCGCCGTCCTTCCCGGGATCGGTAACTGAACAGTTGGAGCTCCCACTCCCATCACCCGCACCCTGGAAACCTTCTTTTAGTTGCCTTAAGCGATCAAGCAGGGAAAACCGTAGCCTTATTCTTTATCCCGAAGCTACAGGGACTGAAATTCACGGACTTGCCAACCGACTTGACCAACGCAGTGAGCTAAGATGTAATAATTCGTGTTTCTTAGAAGAGACCGCTTTGCGCTAACACTAGGGCAATCAATTAATGTTACCTGTTAGTACCTTCTCACATAGATAAATAATCACTACGATATATTTTAGGAAAACCTGTGACTCCTGTCCTACCTACACACTTACTCGTACATAAAAATCTTTCACGTGAAAAATTATTAACTAGGTAGGTGGTGGTATCAATGTTCACGTGTAACGTTATTAATGTGGGGTATGTCTACGACATTATAATTTTATTCTTAGGTAAAGATTTATAAAAGTAACTTACCATTTAAATTGTCATGAAAAGACACATTTTATGTAAAGACCCAAGCGTTACGAAACATTATGAAGAATAAAAGATTCAAGGCAAAACATTTAGTATTCACCATTAGATGTTTCGAATTGGAGCAACCATTCTTCGTGACATTTTTTTACGTGGTATGTTATGCTTGGGTAGATAAACGCGTGACATTTTTGTACTAGCGATATTTTGTTTACGTTTATTCTTGTATTCTATTCTGTAAGAGTCTGGCTTTTTAAAGATAATAAGATTATAGTAAGTGGGATCCCAACAAACAAATACGTCGTATAAGTCTTGACTTGTACGACTTAAAGTTGAATAGCAGTCTTACAATGGTAATGATATGACTACCAGGTCCTATAGACGTTTTTAATGTAACTAATTAGTCGTGCGACAAATATGTCATAGTAAACTGGTCTTAGTAACGTTGGGGTGACTTAACTATATGACGTTATATTACGTCTTAGCTAAAACGTTTGTACGACAACGCAATAGTCATACTAACGTTATAGTCCGATAAATGTTTTGAACTGACCAAATTATGTCTTTGGAAAACCTTTATATGACATTTATATAACGTGCATATTGTATAGTCGTTTTCACAGAGACGTTTATATAACAACCTCTATCTTGTTTTATAGCGGTCAATTAAAGACTCTTAAATGACTTGGTTGTTTATTGACGACTCAAATATAACCTTTATATTACATGATGTCCGTTTAATGTCATGTCCTGACTTTAATCAAACTTGCAGTCGCATTAAAATCAGGTTTTGACTTTATAATGACTAGGCGGCCATGTTAACGAACTTTTGATGAAATTTTGTTACGAAAATGGAATCAAAAAAATTGTAGAGACGTTAACGAGACTTAGATTAACGAGAATTTTGGTGAATATTCACAATATGAAAAGGGTTTTTTATGTTTCTTGAGGAACCCTAATAGCTAGCTGTCATGGCGACCATTATCATCATCATCGGGTCGTACAGAGGTAAGTTTGCGACAAAAGCAACATGTCAGACATTTTTAGAAAAAAACCTATTTGTATTAATTAAAATCTATTGATTTTAACACAAAATTACGAGGGGGTATGAAAATCTTAATAGTATTCACATAGGTATATTATCATAAAACTTCAGTCCCCAGTCGAACTCAATAGCATAAGAGACAGAAAGTAAGTAAGATGTGAAAATGAAATAAACTCAGCTAGCATTTATTTCCTTGTAATTATTTATTTTACACTAAAATCTTGAAAAGAAACCACAATTACGCGTTGCCACGAACAAGAATACGAATAAGTCTTACAAGTATTGTCTCTGTGACTCAAATAAAACGTTTTAGTCATTCAGTAACACCTGTACGACCACAATACAACAAAGCGACGAAAGTTATTGTTATCCCATAACATTTGTACGACTTTTGAATGACGTTAACGAAGTTGGCTCGAGACTTCTGTATGACCATTATACGACCATTGAGGTCGTATAACTGGGGCCATTTTCGCGTTTAGTAAACGTTATTATAACGTTAGTATGACTTAACTATTGCGATGTATGGTATTCAGATGACGTTTACTAAACCTTTATACGACATTAAATTGTTACTTGGGATAGACATAAGAAGTTTATCTTAGTAAAACATTTAGCAGAATAAAAGGGGAACTTAGTAATCTTTTTAAATAACGAAACATTAACACTACAAGCATTTACTCTGCAAAATAATGTAAGGTAGGTTTATGTATTATTATGAAAAGAAACAACTTTGTATCAAATTTTTTGTTTCTAATTAATAAGAACTGACATTTATATGATAAATGAGCCTAAACTAAACTAAGCGGAGTTCCAGTTCCAACGTACATAAATGATCCTTCAGGAGACCGACTTCATTATACTAAATTGTTACCGAAAGTGCCCTAGTCGCCTCATTTATGTCTTCTAATGAAATGCAAACAAATAAAACGAAAAGTTAGGTACTAACTTACAGTACATGTTAAATAAAAGCTTTTAATAAAAAGCATTATTTCTTAGTTAACAGTAGAATTTCATGCTTA
This sequence comes from Pyrgus malvae, assembly GCA_911387765.1. Lineage (NCBI taxonomy): Eukaryota > Metazoa > Arthropoda > Insecta > Lepidoptera > Hesperiidae > Pyrgus > Pyrgus malvae. Next base: position 11,278,753 of record OU426954.1, on the reverse strand, counting down.
TTATTATACTAACAGGTAAAAAATAAAATTTCAATTAAATTAATAAAAACATAAACTGCCTTGAAAATGTAAAATAATGTATTAGTTAAACGAAGTGCGCATGACGCGCCGGATGGCGTAGAACGCACGCGATCTACTTAGCTAAGGCAATTTCATGCGTGTTTCCAAGATTCCAAGCTTCGAAGAGCACCAGTCATCGGTACTGATTGATAGCGTTAGATAACCTTTAAACATAGCCGGGAGCCTTATGTGCGGTTTAAAATCATCCGACAGCGGGTTATCCAGTAACTTGCATCTCCACCAACCCGCATTGGAGCAGCGTAGTGGAGTAATCACCAGGCTCTCCTAATAATGGGGAGAGACTTAATGGGACTTAAAAAGGTTGTAGCTATTAGTAGGCCTTAAGTAAGCCCTTTTTTTTGTTGTCGGGGGGGAAACCTTCAAAAGGTACCCGGCACCTTGGGAGAGAGTACCGGGTTATGTGGGATTTGACCGCACTAAAACCCCCTCGGTGGCTGCCACTGCGCTTGGGGAGGACTCCGGGATCTCCGGCGGAATGCACCGGTGTCCTCCACGCGCGACGCCCCAGAACGGGCCCATCTTCGGGAGAGCAGCTTTGCTCTCCTGCACCTTCCGATGCTTACGGCGACATGCGGCCACGCACACATCGCCGCCCTTCCCGGGGCTGCTGGTTGGATGGATCGAGCTCCCTTTTAGTCGCCTCTTATGATCAGGGGATACCGTAGCTCTATTCTTAATCCCGAAGCTACAGGGACTAGGCCTTAAGTAAGCCCTGCTGACCCCATTAGTAGGCGATGACCTTAAGATATTTCATATAAAACTCATGAAGAAAGATATCGAAATTAAATACATATTACAAAAATTTCCTTTACAGCAAAGCAAGTCATATTTAGGAATATATCCATTTTTATTACCGCCTTCAAAAAGGAAGAAAATCTTATTCGACACGTATGACGGCATTGCAAAATTTTATATGATGATCTTTAGATATTTCCAAGGGAATATATGAAATTTTATAGGCCTAAATATGTTTTATATAGATTGGTATGTTACTTCTTACGTCTTTTATTTATTTATTCTTTTTTACGAGAGCGGATTTTCATGGATTATTTATAATTTATTTGGTTTGAAACATTAAAATAAATTAAATGATAAATAAAGCCATCAATTTATATTTTAAAAATATTATGTTAATTATATTCAAATATATAAATATAGGACCATTTTCATTTTTTGAATCCACCTAGCCAAGCGCAGGCAAAAATGCAATGCAATTTATGCAATGCAGGCAAAAGCGCAAAAATGTTGAAAATGTTTGTAGGTGGTAGAACTCTATTATGGTTCGCCCGGGGAAGTACCACTTCTGCCGTGAAGCAATTCTTTGTTTTTCGGTGGAAAGGTGCGTTTGCCAATGCCGGCCAAACTTACATGAGGCGACCACCAGCCTCCGGAGTAGCAGCGCAGCTGCATACGACCTCAGACAAGACTTACCTATGCTTGCTTGAGGTTGTATGTAGATGTCCATGGGCTACAGTGACCAATTAACACCACGTGGCCTGCATGCTCGTCTGCTACTCCATTAAAAAAAACAGTTAATTGTCCCAAAATATAATATAGCCGCAGTCCAGAGATAGTCTTGGGTGAACCGAATCACCTTTATATTATGTAGGTACTGCGATTTTTAATCATTTTCAAAAAAAAAAAAAAAAAAAATTTGTAAGAAATACTTATGTAGTATAAAACATTTCCCAAATTGTTTTCGCAATTAAATTTTCCTGAGTTGTTGAGTACTAAAATATATCTAATTAGGAAATTTGATCTCCGACCCCGGCATTCGAGTGTTATTCCCAGCTAATATGGTACAAAATTAAATAATACCCAGAAACACATTATTTTCAATTCTCAACTCAAGTATTTACACAGTATTGTAGACGTTCCTTCTGCATTTGGGTTTTCGTTTAATAAGAACTGCATGTAGTAGGTACGAGGTCAATATTTGTTCCTGGTACACGACGGATAAAAGACCAAGGTGCTGTGAGTCAACTTCCTTTAGGGTACCACGACCTTCATGTGACATGCAAAATACTTATTCCTTGTAATATTCAAAAAATAAATCTTTAATTTTTAGAGTTGCGCGCGTAAAGTAGGTAAGAAATCTTTATTTTCGTTCGTTCGTTTTCCTTCTTTTCGTCATCTACAGGATCTCTGGAATCTTTTTTTATTTGAACGGAGTAACAGACGAGCATGCAGGCCACGTGGTGATCAGTGCTGCAGCCCATTGATATCCACACATCCTGTGCCTGTACAACAACCTATGGTCGTATGCAGTTACGCTGCTACTCCGAAGGCTGATGTTCGCCTCATGAAAGTCTGTCCAGCAACTGTACCTTTTTCTTTTTTCCAAGACACACACATCACATTAAAATATCTGTTCATCTGTTAAATCCCTCTTTTTAAGCACGTTTCAGTATCAAGTAGAAAGGAAAATGCTTAAAATTATCAACCAGGCCCGGCTCCAGCAAAATGTGACTCAATTCGTAGGTAACGAGTTAGATAATAATGTATAGTAGACCACTGAAAACGATGGATGTGGGTAATATAAGAGATGTAAGTTTGTATACAGGAACTTTTTAAGTTTATGTAGCCAATTTTCTTAAGAATTACTTACAGAAAGTGGTCCATACTTACACTCCTTGAACGGAAATACACCTCTTACAAATCAGAACCTAGAACTCCGAATTTCTTTTTACTGTGCCTTAACCATCGAATTTGATGATGCACATAATCTAACAATCCCATGTCGGGCGTGAGTTTTTTTTTATTTAAATACTTACAAGCAACCATTAAAGTAGATCACTCCATGGAAAACCTTTCGAAAGTTTGTATTTTTAGTTAGATCACAAAAATAATTAGTTTTTCAGTTTATATTGTATTCAATATTTTTTATAGAACCCTCTATGTGTGATTTCCCTTTATGCTTAGATAGTTTATATTATAATTCAAAACATAAAAACGCATATTTTTATAATACAAGCGACTGAAAATATTAAAAACCTTTGTTTTAATACATTCTCATGTGAACATTGTATTATTTATAATAGTATGAAACCTTAGAATAATATAGAATGAGTGTCTTCATACAAGCGCACTGTCAAAATTGAAGCACTAAATAGATTCACACAGATGTCACATCTGACTAACAAAATAATTTTATTTTCACCAAATTAACTATAAAATACTACAAAATATTGAAAACTTTACTGTGAAAAGTTATGTTATTAGATTTCTTTTGTTTTTCAAAAGTGTTGTGACACATTTTAACACCACAAACTGTAATTTTTTCGCTAGATACGTTCGGCGTGCTTTAACCTTGAATACTACGAAGCGGCCGGCCGGCCGGGCCCGTCGTTTGGTGTCATTAATGGCACCAATTAAAATGCTTCAATTTGGGCGCGCGAACTTGGTTTCTATAATGTAATTATTCTAAGTATGAAACTGATTTCTTTCCGTTAATTTCATTATACTTTATTGAAGATAACGTCCAGTTTTTTGGGTGTTATATAATTTTATACATAAAAAATATTTGATAAATATATATAGGAACTTGAAATGTAACAAATTCAAAATTCGAGTACTGATTACAAATAGTAACCTACTTCTAATAGCAGGTACTTTTAAATAGGTAGTACTTTTAATATTAATATAATCCTTTTTTATTAGTCGAATTAAGTAAAGGTTAATTCGTAGTAAAGCTAAAGTTATGGATACAGAGACCTGTCCATAGTTCCATGGCTAAGAGTACGACTTCAAATAAAGTTTCTAAGAGATTTTTTGACTTTTAGTAAGTAACGTTACATACTTTGATGAAAAAGAAAATGATTACTTTTTGAAGTTAGTTTTTACTTTTTATTATAAATAATTAATACGATTTAATTATTTATAATAGAAACCACTCGGCCATCGCTCCTCGTATTATTACCTATTTATCTATAATAATATGCAGATGGATTGGTAAAAAACCGCGGTCTTCGACGCGACCGATCCCAGGTTAAAATCCTCGGCTCGCACCTCTGACAAAGAAATTTGTAATGTGCGAATTTATTGCTGCTCCACGGTGATGGAAAATATCGTGATATTTCATTGATTACGATGTTCGCCATCGCCGTGCTTGCCTGAGAGAAACTCATAATTTCTCGAAAGCATGACGTCCACCAATCCACACTTGGCCAGCGTGGTGGACTATGGCCTAAATCCCTCTCAATTGTGTGAGAAGGAGACCTGTGCCCAGCAGTGGGACATAAAATAAGTTGAAATAAAAATTATAAATAATTTAATTTTCACTTTCTTATGTTTTACTAGCTGTGCCCCACGGTTTCACCTGCGTTAGAAAGGATAATTTGCATGAAGTGTACTTTCTATAATTAATTCTCCGTATTGGTCTCAATTGAAACTCAAAATGTTATTCTTAATATTATACCCTCAGGTCTATCAGGTGTTTTCTTTCTAAAACAGGAACTTTTACTCGCTTTGCTCTATTTTTCTGTCAATTCGTTTGGAAGTAGCACAAAAAAATAACGACCGTGGCTAAATTCGATCGTAACGGGCGTCTACTAACTATAAACTACCTACCTGTCAATTGTTACCTTAAGAAATATATCAAACAGTTTTGGAGATATTTGTGCCGGCATTTGATACGCACTAAAACCCACTGAACAGCCCGGCTCCGGGATTTCCAGCGGAATCTATCATGCGCGGCGTGGCTCTTGGAAGAGCAATATACGTAGGTAGGTAGCTCTCCTATACCCTTAATTGCTACCCGGTGCTAATGTAGGCGTGCGGCCGCACACGCCGTCGTTTTTCCCGTGGTTATTGGTTTGAGCTTCCACTATAGCCGTGTACAGCCCTGAAAGCCTCGCTTAAGCCGACTTTTACGATTTCGTAGTGGAAAACGTATCTCAAAGTCTTAATGCCGAGATATCTTTTATATTGTCGCGACGGAATTTTCGCAAGGTACCCGTCAGATTGAGCGATAACGGGTTATGTGGGATTTGTAACGCACTCAAACCTCGTCTGAACCTCGTCTGAACCGCGCTTGAAGGACTCCGTTACCTCCCATATCTCCAGGAGAACGTGCTGATGTCCTCCATGCAGCTGTTTGGAGCGCTGCTCACATCCCCAGAAATTCACTTTAACTCGCCTCTTACGATCAGGCATCTGATCTCTTCTTACTGTATCTAGTCTTACTGTAGCTTACGAATCGGTACCAATTGTTTTGTCATCTAAGCGAAGTGTTAAGTTAGTTCTTGCATGTAATATGTTTGAGTAGTCGATGATCTATCATATTTTGGGTTTTTGTAAAATTAGAAGTATTTGTTTCTTTCATATTATTATGAAATTGCCGATACTCAATACTGGCAACTACAAAATCTTACGTTTGATTACTAATTCCAAATTCAAATTTATTTCGAAATAAAGCCAGAGAAATATTGTTTTAAAATTCATTATATAAAATCCATTAAGTATTTGTTAATGGCTGCTTTAATATTTTAACTGGATCGTAGCAATTTACTTTCATCCTGAGGGAATCCTGCGGGAAGCAGGTTTTTTAGATTCTGTTCAAAATGAGAATAGACAAACATTCAGGGTGCTGTTGCTATTTCTAATAATTTCTAATATTCTTGGAGTTTACATTAATTCACAAAGTGGCCATGCCAATACTCCCTCTGAACTGACTATGTTTTACGTAGGTAAGAAATTAAAGAAATAAATATACTATACGGTAGTACCTATATCTTCAGTCTATGGTTACCCTACTGTTTAAGAAAAGAGCTTTTTATATTCTGATCTTACCGTGTCGTTCAAAATTTGACATACTTGAAATATTCAGAGAGCTTAGCAACCAAAACCTACAACCATTTTCTAATAGCATATTTTGGCATTAGCAGCATTTCATTTGTTTTCACATCATTTATTTGAGCTTCGGTTTGAGTATTCGGTATTTACGAATACGAGTCATCCAAACAAACAAACCAAACAAACACACGTCGCTTGCTGCGTTTCTTTGTCAACCGTCACAATAATGAGAAGCTTTCGGACCGTATCGTGACTTGTGATGAGAAATTGATCCTGTATGACAATCGGAAGCGATAATCACAATGGCTTATCCCTGGAGAACCGGCAAAGTTTGTCCTAAGCGAAAACTGACCATAAAGAAGATCCTCGTTAGAATTTGGTGGACTAGAGCTGGTGTTATACAGTACAGCTTCTTGAGATCAGGTATTGCCAGACTTGTATTGCCTACAAAGACAAAGACAAAGACATTTATTTGCACAAATATGGGTGTTTACAAAGCTGTTTATATATATTTAGTTCGCCATATTTACCTTCATGAGGTATGCAAATATACAATGATAAAAATATAAAAGGAAAAAACTAAACTATAATACAATTACGAAATGTACATTTACATCTATCTTACTATTATTTTTATTTGTCCCATATTGCGCCTTTTATAAATTAAAATTAAAATAGTTATTTATTTATATTTCGGATCGGTTCCGATCGTCAGCTTTGGGTACCCATATCACAGGGTGTTTGTATTTGTACACTGAGAGGAAAAAAAGCCGGCGGAAAAAAAACCTCCCAGGTTTATATGGAATTCCTTTATGCCGTTTTATCGTTTATGAAATCAGTGACTGAGTAATACGCCTTTTTTAGTAAATACAATTGCAAGCAATGATGGAAAAGCTCGCCATTAAACAACCGAGACTGGTGAATTGCTCTAGCCCGCTGTTCCTTCAGTTCCTTCATAACGCAAGACCACACTCTGCACATCAAATGGTCGGCAAGTTAGAAGAGCTGTAACTGGAACCGCTGCGTCATCCACCATATCCTCCAGATCTTGCCCCAACCAATTTCCACTTTTTTCAAAGTTTGGATAACTTTTTGCAAGGAAAAAATTGAAATCTGATGAGGTAGTCATACCCGCCTTCAAACAGTTCATAGATTCTCGCTCCCAAGATTTTTTTCCAAAGGGATTAAGATCTGCCTATAAAATGGCGAAAGAGTATCGATTACAACGGCGCATACTTCGATTGATTAAATAATAATTTATTAAAAAAACTTGTTTTATTTTTTTGATACTGAAACATATGTTAGGTCCTAATATCTTATTAAGGGCCTCTTTCACCATCCTCAAGTAAAGTGCCAAATACGCTAATTGTCGATTTAAGTCACCGGTAACTTCAACATATATAAAAGCTAGGTACGCTCACCCTAAATCAATCAATGGTGAATCAATCAATGAATGGTATTTTTATCACGCTAAATCAATCAATGGTATTTTTAAAAATATTCTTATCTGACCCAAAAAACGTTAATAAGAACGCCTACATATAATTATTGAGTAGCACTTTAGTTTTTTACACTACTGCTTTTATAGCCTTTCACTGCCAAAAGTTATAAATAAACTATGTTTGACAAGAACTTCAGGCATGCTCTTGACCACGTTTTATGAAGAAGTACCCGAACGACCGAGCGTTGCTCGGATAAAAACAATTTATTTTCTAGATTTAATTTCAAACGAAACACTCATTTGCTTAGTGTTACTTAATAATGCCATCTGAAATAGCTAACAAAAAATAACACAAAAAAATATACGCAATATGGTTTTGATTAAGGTTTGAACCTGGGCCTCTAGTTCCGCAATCAGCCCACGTAACCATTCGGCCAAGGAAGCTTTATTTCAATAAGCGAAATTTTTATAGGGCTCTTTCTTATCGACATTGTCATCTCTTTGAACGTCGGATGGCGTTTGACGGCGTTCTACGCCACATTATATATTATTAATACACTCCAATAGATGTCAGGAAGAGTCGTATTTTTACCGACTTCCAAAAGAAGGAGGTACTGTATTCGGCTGTATGTATTTATTTTTTTTATATATGTTCACCGATTACTACGCCGTTTGTGGACCGATTTTTAAAATTCTTTTTTTGTTCGTATGCTTATACTCCCGAGGTGGTCCCATTGTCACCAAATCAGGATCTGTCGATGGGATCCCAGGGAAATCGAGGGGAACTCTCGAATTTTATAGGCACACACATTGATTTTCTTGTACTTTCTGAAGCATAAGAGATATTTGTGCATAGTAATCGTCATCTCATGTTGCTGAGCTGATGATGGAAGGTACTGCGACAGTGAGGAGTTGAGAGCAATTTCTTTCAATAAATAGTTTTTTAATAGAAATCTCACATTCCTGAGGTGGTCCAACTGTCACCAAGACAAAGTCTGATGAGGGGATCCCAGAGAAATCGAAGGGAACATTCAAATTTTATAGCATAACAAAATGATTTTAATATTTTTACTGCAAAACAGGCATTTGTGTATAATTATCATCATATCATGTCGCTGAGCTGATGATGGAAGGTACTACGACAGTTAGGAGTTGAGAGCAAATTCTTTCAATAAATGGTTTTTTGTTCGAAATCTTACATTCCTGTGGTGGCCCAACTGTCACCAAGTCAAAGTCTGATGATGGGATCCCAGAGAAATCGAAGGGAACATTCAAATTTTATAGCACAACAAATGATTTTCATATTTTTACGAAAGCAAAACAGGCATTTGTGTATAATTATGATCATATCTTGTTGCTGAGCTGATGATGGAAGGTATTACGACGGTTAGGAGTTAAGAGCAAATTCTTTCAGTATGTATTTTTTTGTTCAAAACCTTATACTCCTTAGGTGGTCCAACTGTCACCATGTCAAAATCTAATGATATAATGCTAGGGAAATCGAGGGAAACACTGAAATTTAATAGGCACACACATCCTTTTAGTCATATTTTTTAACATAATACAAATATTTATGTCCGGTAATTATCACCTGATGTTGCTAAGCTGATGATTGAAGGTACAACTCCTAAAAGGTTAGGAGCTGAGAGCAAATTCTTTCATTAATTTATATACGTTCAGGTGGACTGATAGTAGATTCAGGCTATAAGATGGCTATTAGATAACATTTTAACATTTAGAAGTTAAGTGATTTTTTTCCCAATTATGCTTATACATATGTACAGAATTATTAAAGTTACTAAAAAGAGTGAAATAAATTAAGTTTTTAACAAAAAAATAGAACCGACTTCAAACGGTGAAAAATAAAATTGTTCAGTACCTACTTCTTCTTGCTTATGGTAATTACTCTTAAAACTATTTTTGGAGTCGGGCCCTTAGTAAAATGTCCTGTTATAGTAAATATAGTGTACCTTTCGTTCTGATTGGGCACCACATCCAATATGGTTTTAACAGTCATTACCATAAGCAAGAAGATGTAGGTACTGTCCCACTGTCTGTACTGTCGGTGCCCATTTAGAACGTATTTTAAGACATTTTAGTAAGGGCCCGACTGCAAAAATAGTTTTATGAGTCATTACCATAAGCAAGAAGAAGTAGGTACTGAACAATTTTATTTTTCACCGTTTGAAGTCGGTTCTATTTTTTTGTTAAAAACTTAATTTATATGTATTTATTCAGTTTATATTTAGTTGATTATCGCTGAAAATGTTTTTTACATCAAAATCTTTGGAGCCGTTTCCGAGATTCATAAACTAAATTTAAATATATATATACAAGAATTGCTCGTTTAAAGGTATTAGATACGATATTGCTTACTTTTTTCATTTGGTCATACAGGTACAGAGGTACCATGTGCGATAAGTACAAGGTTACATGGTTTCTGTGCTTCGGAGGGCACGTTAAGTATTCGGTCCCGGTTTTTGTCGATAGATAACAGTCGTTAAACCTTGTCAGAGGCCTTATGGGTGGTTTTAAAACATCCGACAGCGTTAACAAGTATCTCCTTCAACCTGCATTGCGGCAGCGTGGTGGAGTTAGCTCCAGGCCTCCACAAAAATGAGACCCGGGCCCAGCTGTTGGACGCCAAAAGGGTTGCAGTCAAGATTGTCATAAAATTGTTAAATAACCTAATTTTATACGTAATAATAGTTAGTTACAAATGTACTTTTATTTTTTCTTGTCCCCTTGTTGATTGATAGCAAACTGTCATCATAATCGGTACACATTGGCCACATCTTAAAATGTATGTTGCTTTCTAGTAGCCTCATTAAAAGAAAATGACATTATGTTCACTGATTTTATGGCGCCATTGTGTCGTAGTAAACTTCTATTGAATATCATTTAATAATTGAGTTTGATGTACCGATGATAACCATATTATCGAGAAGTAGGTATATCGTAGAAACTTCGATGTTTTTGTTATATTTTATATTTTTTGCTATAAGGAGTCCCTGATAGTCATATTAAAATGAATTTGTCGGGTATTTGCCAAGAAGCCATTAAAATGTCTCTGATGTTTTCTATCATGTTTTACGAAGCCATCGAGAAATCAAATGATAAAAGAAAAATAATACTAACTGCGCCCCGTGGTTTCACCCGTAATAAAAATTATCTTTAAGTATCATGAAATGAATTTAGACATAATTGTATGTGGTATAACTTTAATTGTTAAAGTGAAGCAATTGCAATTCGGTATAAAGGTGCAGTCGCTGGCTACAGTTACATAAGGGGACCACCAGCCTTCGGAGTAGCAGTGCAACTGCATACGACAACAGCCAAGGGTTAGGCTTGCTTGATGTTGTGTGTAAATGTTCATGGAACTACTAGAAACTAGTTCTAAGAATGTAGATACTAATAGGTACAACATAAATTCTCGCCATCCAAATTCTATCTTCTTACGGCCTACCTCAAGCGAAGAAATAATAAAAGTAATCAACGGCTTGAAAAACACAAATAGTACAGGATATGATGCACAAAAATAATAAAGCGGGTATCAAATATAATAGCGCCTGTTTTAGCCTTTACTGTTAATTTAAGCATAGAAACTGGTACATTTCCAGATAAATTAAAATTAACTGTCATTAAGCCTATTTTCAAAAAACAAGACAAAGAGGATATAACTTGCTATCGACCTATAGCACTCATACCAATCTTTTCTAAAGTATTTGAGAAAGTACTTTATAACAATCTGTACACTTATTTTGAAAAGTTTTCAATTTTAGCGGAAGAGCAAGTAGGTTTTCGTAGGAATAAGTCCATTAATTTAGCTGTGTATAATTTTTTACAAAAGGTAATGATGAGTCTAGATAATAAAAAACAAATTACAGCGCTTTATATGGATATGACTAGGGCGTTTGACTTTGTAGACCACGCATTATTAATAAATAAATTAGAGAAATATGGCGTAAGAGATAATGCTTTAAATTGGATAATGTCTTATTTAAGTAATAGAAAACAGGTAACAGAAATAACAAAAGTTAATGAAAAAACTAAAATAGAGGAGAAACACGTATCTCATCCCAAAGAAGTTAAATACGGAGTACCTCAAGGAAGTATTCTTGGTCCGTTGCTATTTTTAATTTATATAAATGACTTCCCGAAAGTTATTGAACATCCCATGGTTCTTTTTGCCGATGATAGCACGGTAATATTTAGAAATGATAATCCTGATACCTATGAGGCTGATATTAATAATTCCATTGAATCATTAGTAGACTGGCTAAATAAAAACAATCTTAAAATTAACCTTGATAAGACAAATATAATGACTTTTAAAAATCGAGTATCTTACGGAAAATCAATAAATATAAACTATAGAGGAAAAACCATAAGTGAAACTGAAACAACAAAATTCTTAGGTTTATACATAGATCACAAATTAACATGGAGAACACATATTGAGCACGTATGTAAAAAGCTCAGTAAATTTTCATTCGCTCTCTATAAATTATCAAAAGTGGTAAATATATCGGCGGTATTAAGCGCCTATCATGCGTATGTTGGCGCAACCTTAAGATACGGACTCATATTTTGGGGACGGAAATACAAACAGTTTTCAAAGCGCAAAAGAAATGCATACGGTCAATCTGTCAACTACGGCAGATAGATACATGTAAACCACACTTTCAAAATCTTAATATAATGACACTCCCTTCGCTATATATCTATAAAATATCTGTAATGGTCAAATGCGACATCTCTAAGTGATACTTTAAAAGTATGAAACTCTAAAAAGTATGAAACTCTAAAAGACACAACAATACGTTGTGCTCAATACCTTCCAAAACTAAACAATATCATAATAGTGTATTTTGCATGGGACCAAAAATATACAATCATCTACCAAACTCCCTAAAAACTAAAACTATTAATGAATTTAAAAAAGAACTTAAAATGTATTTACTTAAAAAAGCGTACTATTCGGTCACTGAGTTTCTAAACGATAAATAATAATATATAATAAAATATTAACTAAAATAAATAATAAACTAAAATAAATAACATAAATAAGATATTTCGCGGGATAAAAACCTGGGAGGTTTTTTTTCCGCCAGCTTTTTTCCTCTCAGCGTACAAAAACCCATCATGGTGGGTGCCCAAAGCTGATGACGGTCAACCACGTATGGTTCAAATAAAATAAAATAAATTTGTATAAAAAGCACAAATTGGGTTAAATCGAATTTAAGTAGCTAAAGTGATAATAATGTAAAATTATTTAAGTATACTGTGTATTTTAGTGTTTACTGTACATAATTAGTTTATAATTTAACTTGTAATTATATAACTTTTACAATAAAATTTGTACACCCTAAAGGGTAAATATGGCGATCTAAATATTTTTGTAAAACCTTTTTTGCTACCCATATTTGTGCAAATAAAATATTTTCATTTCATTTCATGGACTTCAGAGACCACTCAAGACCACGTGGCCCATCTCGTCTGCTACTCTATTTAAATAAAAAAGTCGTGTGGTATCGTGGGACACCGGATAGGAACGAAGTCCCTTATTATAATAATATTAATTTTAAGTTCTATTCGAGGTATAAAAAAAAATTATTCGGATATACATTTTTTTTATGATTTTTTTTATCGAAAAAAAGCAAAGAAACTACTTTACAAAATTATCTTAACACCTTTATTTTATTTACAAATGATTTATAAAAATAAATAATAATATTAACAGTCATCATGTAGACTACACATTAGTCACTGTATAGCCATCATACATAAACTTGCTATACATAAAAATCTTACGTTACGGACGTTTTTTCCCGGCTAGGGTCCTCTCTGCAACGCCCCATAAGGAATTTCGTTCCAAAAAATATCTTTGATCATACTGCTTGGTAATTAAGGTTTTTAACCTAAAGTGTTGTATTTCTGTATAGACTAGCTTATAATCGCGACGACGTCCCCGTGGCTAGAGACTTTAATTCGTATAATTGGAAATTTTGCTACCATCACATTAGTCTTCAGTGTAGACATTAGGAACGAAAACTATTGTACAACACAGACCAACTAAATAAAAGTAAAAATATTTTTTTTAGTTCGTCTGAGTTGTACAACAGAAGGTAATAAACATTTTTCATTTTTTCCACGAATTTTGACTGAATGTGTAGAGTTGGTGAAATTAGTGTTTGTAGAGTTAGAGACTCCCCCCAAAGGGGATTGCATACAGTTATTAAGTTTTTAACAAAAAAATAGAACCGACTTCAAACGGTAAAAAATAAAATTGTTCAGTACCTACTTCTTCTTGCTTATGGTAATGACTCTTAAAACTATTTCTGGAGTCGGGCCCTTAGTAAACGTCGTACCATTCGTTCTAAATTGGCACCGACAGTACAGACAGTGGGACAGTACCTACTTCTTCTTGCTTATGGTAATGACTGTTAAAACTATATTGGAGTCGGTGCCCATTCAGAACGAAAGGTACACTATATTTACTAAGACAGGACATTTCACTAAGGGCCCGACTTCAAAAATAGTTTTAAGAGTCATTACCATAAGCAAGAAGAAGTAGGTACTGAACAATTTTATTTTTTACCGTTTGAAGTCGGTTCTATTTTTTTGTTAAAAACTTAATTTATTTCACTCTTTTTAGTAATTTTAATAATTCTGTATGTATTAGCATAATTGGAAAAATTTTCACTTAACTTCTAAACTTTAAACAGATTTACCTTTTATAATCATGTTTATCTAATAGCCATCTAAAAGTCTGAAAGAAAACTACTATCAGTCCACCTGAACGTATAAATTAAAGAAAGAATTTGCTCTCAGCTCCTAACCGTTGAGGAGTTGTACCTTCAATCATCAGTTAAGCAACAGCAGGTGATAATTACCAGCCATAAATATTTGTATTTTGTTAAAAATATGACTAAAAGAATGTGTGTGCCTATTAAGTTTCAGTGTTTCCCTCGATTTCCCTTATATCACATCATCAGATTTTGACATGGTGACAGTTGGACCACCTCAGGAATGTAAGATATCGAACAAAAAACCATTTATTGAAAGAATTTGCTCTCAACTCCTAACCGTCGTAGTACCTTCCATCATCAGTTCAGCAACATGATATGACGATAATTATACACAAATGTCTGTTTTGCTTTGTAAAAATATGAAAATCATTTGTTGTGCTATAAAATTTGAATGTTCCCTTTGATTTCTCTGGGATCCCCTCATCAGACATTGACTTGGTGACAGTTGGACCACCTCGGGAATGTAAGATTTCGAATAAAAAACTATTTATTGAAAGAATTTGCTCTCAACTCCTCACTGTTGCAGTACCTTCCATCATCAGCTCAGCAACATGAGATGATGATTTCTATGCGTAAATATCTCTTATGCTTCAGAAACTATAAGAAAATCAATGTGTGTGTGCCTATAAAATTTGAGAGTTCCCCTCGATTTCCCTGGGATCCCATCATCAGATCCTGATTTGGTGACAATGGGACCACCTCGGGAGTATAAGCATACGAACAAAAAAAGAATTTTGAAAATCGGTCCACAAACGGCGGAGTAATCGGTGAACATATATAAAAAAAAAAAAAAATACATACAGCCGAATACAGTACCTCCTCCTTTTGGAAGTCGGTAAAAATCAATTAACAGGTCGCTAATGCAGCTTCGGTAAGTTACTGGTAGTGTGTGGAATAAAAAGCTTTACTCTACATTTGATTACTTTTTTACATTGAACTCGCCTTGGCAACCCTTTGCGCCTAATGCTGAGCACGAGCCTCCCTTCATAATCGGGGGAGCCTGCAGCTTATTCCACCATACTTTCAATACGGGTTGGTGTAGACGCCGGTCACTATCAGATGTTTCAAAGCCCATAAGGCCACCATGGCCCTCCTTAACATGCTGTTTAAGCACGTTTGTTACTGGTCACCCATGTCACACCCCACTGCGCCAGTTTCGCTTAGCTGTTTAGATCGATCCTCATGACCATGCGCGTTTTATCTACAGATTGTGTAATTTGATATGCAAATTAATATTTAATATGCAAAAGATTTTAATATCAAAAAACAATTCATTTTTGTAATGAGAATCTCTGAACAATGATTTTCCGACGTACATGACATTTTGAGAAACTGATCAGCATTTTGAGAAGCTGATGAGCAGATTTTGCCAAGGATCTGAATATTACTATTTTGGCTAAAAAAGGGCTGACTGAAAAAACATCGCTGCATGTTTTCGACAGCTGTCAAAATTAAATGCACCGATATACCGTCAGAGACTATTTTATTATAGTTTCTGTTCGCGCCAATTAAGTCATTTCACCTCCCTCCCCTTCACCCTCCCTCTCTTCCCCGCAAGCGCACTATTACATAATATATATGGATCAGTCTGCCTTCGTCCCGCCGCCGACGCGCACGCCGCCGACGCGCATGCAAGTCCTCTCGTGACAAGTGACAACCGCACCGCAAGCCACCTAACACGTGGTCATCAGACTCGTCCGCATCGCCGCCATCACCGCTGTCAATAGTTGTGATTTAACTGACTTATAGTGAAGAATAGGTACCTATAATAGTGCAGTGTGAAGGACAACACCAGTTCCCGGGCAAGAGAAGAAGAGAGAAGCCAGGTCAGTGCGTTTGCTCCCTTTATCAATCCTTCTCGTTTTCCACCATTAATTCGACACGCAATTTACAGTCCACAATTCCTGCACCCGCAACGGGGGACCACCCTCCTTTCCATCCTTTATTCCACCACCATTTTTGGTCATACCGAACCGGAGGTCCCCCATCCCTCTACCCAACATTTCTGATCCGTCGATCCGGATTCCTCCAATTTTTTGGTCCAGTCGAGCCTGATTTCGAATCAATAGTTTGGTCACATCACCCGGGTTAAATATTTAATCTCATAAATACGCATATGTATGTATTTCATGTAATATATTATAAGTGCCTATTCATATTTATTTTTGCAAATAAGTATTATATCTACGATTATTTTATATCCCGCATATTAATAACGCACCGCTCACGTAGGTATATTATTATTTTTGCAAAGCGCATTCGCACCATTCGCACCATTATTTACCTATATTTGTAATCGAAATTACACCTCATAGGTACGCATTCTATTTTTCATTAATTGAAGTCCGCCATATTGTAACTGGAACCGACGCGACCGGCGATCGTTGTTTCGCTAATAACTACCTACGTAATCATTCATTCATTACGCCATACATAATTTTTATAATCTTAACTGTTTTAACTGATTTATCTTGTTCACGACAAAATGTCTACTAAAGGCAAAATTGAATCTGAAACGCTTTCAAATGACGAAATTAGATTGAAAATATTAATTGCAAAACGAAATTCTATTTACGAACGTTTACAACAAATTTATGATTTATCTATAAGTGCATCAAGTTCGTCAGACGAACAGGACGCATTTCTTGACACGGCATCTGACCTTGAATACTTGCGTACTGAGTTCAAGGACACGTTAGAATCTTATAATGTTACAAATTTAAAATTAAATCCAAACGCGCAAGTCGATTTCGGATCGTGGAAATCTTTTCATGATCTATATAGTCGTATTAAAAGTCAAGTGTCCAAATTAAACGCTCCATCTTCATCTTCAAGTAAATCACAGAATAGTTTACCTACAAAAATTATACCATCGCTTCCGCCCATAGAATTACTTTCTTTTAATGGTGACATACGACACTGGTCTATGTTCTACCAACAATTTAAAACATTAGTTCATGATAATCAGCAATTAACAGATGCTGAACGCGTTTATTATCTTGTTAGTAAACTTAGTGATAAGGCATTATCAGTCTGCTCAGGCTTAATGCCTACAGCGGAAAACTATTCTGTGATATGGAACGCGCTCATACGTAGATATAACGACGAGCGTGCGCTCGCGACTACCTACGTCAGTCAGCTGTTAGAACTGAAGAACGTAAACACTAACACATCCGCTGGTTATCAAATATTTATGGATAAATTTGATGCTTCTATTAACGCTCTTAAGCAACTTAATGTTGATGACATATCTGATTTTCTATTTCTAAATATCGCGCTTAGAAAATTAGATAACGATACCGTAAAGTCGTTCGAAATGTCATGTCGCAACGTAAACATACCGAAATATTCCGCTTTGGTTCAGTTTTTACATGACCAGAATAGGGCTTTATGCCATACAATAAATACTTCGCATACGTCTAACAACCATAAAATTAAAGGTAATTTTGTTCCCGCTCCCGCTAAAAATATAAGCAAAACTTTTATTAATACAGATTCGAATCGGTCATGTATTTTCTGTAAATCGGGTGATCACGAACACCTATTTGTCTGTCCGCATTTTTTAAAAATAAATGCACAGGACAGGTACAATTTTGTAAAACGAAATAAATGTTGCACTAATTGTTTAAGTAATAAACACGCCACTCCTTTTTGTAAGTCACAGCGTAGATGTAGGTATTGCTCCCGCTCGCACCATACGCTACTTCATTTTGTTAGTAGTAGGAATAAGGTCGATCAGCCTTCGGTAGAACAAGGTCCAGGAGAAAAAAATGCATCCACGTCATGTAACGTTTCGCGCGATTGTGGTAATGCGCCGCACCGCACTACATTATTGGGAACTGCGAAGATTAAAGTTTGTACTAAATACGGACACCAATATTTGTTGCGTTGTTTAGTGGACCCTGGCTCGCAATGTGATTACATCACGAAACAGTGTTGCAAACGTTTGT
Source organism: Pyrgus malvae (assembly GCA_911387765.1). NCBI lineage: Eukaryota > Metazoa > Arthropoda > Insecta > Lepidoptera > Hesperiidae > Pyrgus > Pyrgus malvae. Next base: position 11,260,676 of record OU426954.1, on the reverse strand, counting down.
ACCTACCGATCTCCAATAAAACACCAGTTAGGGAGGCGCAAGGAATCGGTGGGGTGTCGCAGAAGATTTTAGGTGTTACTTCTTTGCAGTTTAGCTCCCGCTTTGATGAAAATAAACTTTATCATATTGAACCGCTAGTTGTTCCCGCTATAACTGGACAATTACCCGAGTCGTTAATAGACGTTTCGAAAATTAATTATATAAATAATTTACGTTTGGCTGACGATCAATTCCATACACCAGGTGACATTGACGTTTTATTAGGGGTTAATACTTATTTACAAATTTTGTTAACTGATAAAATAATTAATTCGCAATCGCCGAGTGCCATAGAAACGTCATTAGGATACATAATAATGGGAGACGCAGATATCGACTTTCCTACTTGCATTCCGCGTTCTTTAGTTTCTTATCCTACTCGTATTAATAAAAGTCAAACGTCGCTAAAGTTAGAGGAGCTGCCGCAAAAAACTTATTTGAGTCCTGATGAACAGAAATGTGAGAATATTTATAATTCCACTACTCGTCGCAATTTGAACGGACGATGTGTTGTCGCCCTGCCCTTCAAGGACACGCCTGATAAGTTAGGTGATTCTTTTATAACCGCTAAAAAACGCTTCTCGCTCCTAGAGAGACGTTTTTAATAAATGTCCCGATCTTCGCTCCCGCTACAATGACGTCATTCAATAATACATCAACAAGGGTTTTTTATCATTGGTTATTTCAAATAATTTTACGGAACCTTGCTTATATCTCCCGCACCACCCTGTCATACGTAATGATAAAAGTACAACTAAATTGCGAATAGTACTCGACGCAAGCGCTAAGTCAGATAATGACATTTCATTAAATGATATTTTACATAGTGGGCAAAATTTACAGTCTGATATTTTTAATATTTTAATAAACGTACGAGTTTATCGCATCGCCTTTTTTGCCGACGTTAGACAAATGTATTTATGCATTGAAGTACAAAAATCGCACCGCGCGTTTCAACGCATTCTTTATCGCTCTTCTAATGAGGAAGACATACAAACATACGAATTTAATCGTGTGACTTTTGGTTTACGCTCTTCGCCTTTTCTTGCGCTACGCACATTACGTCAGTTGGCTTCCGAGGAGAGGGAGTCCTATCCTCTGGCTGCTTCGGTTGTCGAGCGAGATATTTATATGGACGATATCGCGTCCTGCGCGCCCTGCGTCAACAGCGCCGTTGACGTAGCCACTGAACTAATTCAAATGTTTCAGCGTGGAGGATTTGAATTGGTTAAGTGGACTAGTAACAGTTCAGAGCTTTTACAGCACATCCCCGCAACGCACCGTCAGCTTGACGGGGTCTCATTCGACGACCAAAATATTTTTAAAATATTGGATCTTCGTTGGCACCCCGCAACTGATTGTTTTTCTTTTCTAGTTTCGCCGCCGCCGCTCGCTTGTACCAAGCGTTCTATTTTATCCGCAACCGCTCGCTTGTATGATGTTCTGGGGCTTGTGGGTCCAGTAATTCTTTTCTCTAAGCTTCTCATTAAAACCTTATGGGTTCTCAAACTTGACTGGGACCAGGCTCCGCCCGCTCACGTTGTCACTGCATGGCAACAATATATTTCAGAGTTACCTTTGATATCGAAATTAAAGTTTCCTCGCCATATGGGTATAAATAAAAATTCGCAAGTCTCGCTAGTCGCGTTCGCCGACGCCAGTGAAAAGGCGTATGGCTGCGTGATTTATTCGCACATCGTTAATGATGATGACTCACTAGTGATAACGCTACTAATTTTATTGCGTCGCGTTCATACTTGAAGGAACTTCATTCCTTTTTACGTTCAGACGAATATTATAAAGTATTTAATCAGGTCCTTTCTGATAACCGCATCACATGGAAACTTAACCCTCCAAACGCTCCACATTTTGGTGGGCTTTGGGAGTCAAATATAAAGATAGTAAAGTATCATTTATTTCGCGTCATAGGTAAGCAAATCCTCACGTACGAGGAATTGCTTACTGTCCTCACTCAGGTCGAACGCATATTAATTCACGACCGCTTTACGTGTTAAGTAGCGATCCGGCGGAACCTACTGCACTTACGCCCGCGCATTTCCTCGCTGTTAATCCACTTGGATGTTTACCCGCCGCTGATCTTAGTAAGGAACGCATTAATCTTTTATCACGTTTTTCATTACTTGATTCGATAGTTCAGTCATTCTGGAAGCGCTTCAGATCAGAATACTTACATACACTACAAGCAAGAGAAAAGTGGAATAAACATTCTATTAATTCCATTTCTGTAGGAACCGTTGTTCTTATCGATATGGATAACGCTCCGCCTCTTCAGTGGCCGCTAGGCGTCGTCACTGAACTGTTTCCTGGTAGGGATGGTGTGGTGCGCGTTGCACAAGTGAAGACTAAGAGCTCCACTTTGCAGCGGCCCATTGTTAGACTTTGCCCTCTACCAACACAATAATATTGTAGTTTATATTTTATAAGTTATAGTTTAAGTATAAATTCTCATCCCGCTATTATAATATTTTTATTAATTTACTAATTATATTCATCGCATCGCCTCTGTTTACCGCATATATAGTTTTTTCTACATGATATTAACTCCGCTGTATATATTTATGTTTATTTTTTTTTTTTTTTTTAATTCGCTATTTGAGGAGACCTCAAGGCCGGGGGGATGTTCGCGCCAATTAAGTCATTTCACCTCCCTCCCCTTCACCCTCCCTCTCTTCCCCGCAAGCGCACTATTACATAATATATATGGATCAGTCTGCCTTCGTCCCGCCGCCGACGCGCACGCCGCCGACGCGCATGCAAGTCCTCTCGTGACAAGTGACAACCGCACCGCAAGCCACCTAACACGTGGTCATCAGACTCGTCCGCATCGCCGCCATCACCGCTGTCAATAGTTGTGATTTAACTGACTTATAGTGAAGAATAGGTACCTATAATAGTGCAGTGTGAAGGACAACACCAGTTCCCGGGCAAGAGGAGAAGAGAGAAGCCAGGTCAGTGCGTTTGCTCCCTTTATCAATCCTTCTCGTTTTCCACCATTAATTCGACACGCAATTTACAGTCCACAATTCCTGCACCCGCAACGGGGGACCACCCTCCTTTCCATCCTTTATTCCACCACCATTTTTGGTCATACCGAACCGGAGGTCCCCCATCCCTCTACCCAACATTTCTGATCCGTCGATCCGGATTCCCTCCAGTTTCATTCCATAATTGAGAATAGTTGAGAAAAAATTATGTATTAACAAAAATGTAAATTTGTTTTTAGAAAGACGTTTTTTACTTTATCATTCTAAGTGTTTAAGTTTGATGTAGGTATAGCAAATGTATAGACGGCTATAGGTATGTATTATTATATTGTGTTATACTAAATATCTTAAGAATAAACTAAAAGGTCTGAAAAATAAACAAATATCTATCAACAAAATACAAATATCTGTAAAAAGTTTCTATCAAATAAAAATTTGTTAAACATTTGAAAGTGTGGTTCAATCATTGTCTTGGCTTTCGATGGAAATATGTGCTTTCCGGCGTCACATCTATCTGCCTTCGAAATAACAGCGTCACTGCCACAGAACATTATTAAGAGAGGTAGAACGGCAATAATGCGCCGTTCGTATGAAGATTGGTGTCGCCGATCAAGCCCCGCCTTTCACCTCCATTACATCTGTACTTAAATAAATACGAAGCTTACGCACATATTTGCAATTTCAAATCTAGCCAATTTTAGCGCCACACAATCACGCGATTCCAAATGAAGGAATCACACCCAAGCACGCACACAAGCACGCATTTCGTAGCACTTGCTCAAAATTCCTTGGCGCGTCTGCCCCGCCCACATTTCCATTCTAACCTCTCTTAATAATGTTCTGTGGTCACTGCATCTGTGGCTCTACTCTAAGCGCCGAAATCCAAATATTCGCAAATTTTTAGCACATTTTTGACTCTTTACTGTTCTCCTTCTTTGTGGATACATGATTCTATAGTAAATTTATCGAGAATATGGAGTTATTTAAGATATCTTACTTTTTATAATCCTTCAAACTTTTACAAAATGATCGCTCAAAAATACATGATACTCCTACATTCCTCCGAAGTATCATGTATTTTTGAATGTAAAAAAGGTAGTAGAACCCCTGACTTAAGACAAGACTGGAGTTTTGTCAGGTTGAGCGAAGATGTTCATAGACTGCAGCGACGACAGCTACCTTTATGAAATATAGCCTTCCGCTAGCGGCTTCGCGAGGAAACGCGGCTGCAGCCGAATTAGAAAAATAGGTATTTTGAAGTGACTATTGCTATCGCGCTGCGCCCTGCGCTATCCGCCGCGTGCGATAGGGACAGATGCGGCTCAGACCGATTATACCTACAAACTTCCTGACTAAATCGAGGTTTCGTATTCTCCTGTTTCCTCTTTCAAAATAGAGTTTATTAATATATTTTTTTCACACATATCAAAAAATAGAATAAGTCTATGCCTCTATGTTTTTATTTGGTTGTAAAAACCTTTCAAATTTGTTTTGCAGTGGTTGGATTAGGGCTGTATGAAAGAGGCATTTTCTACGATTTTTGAAGAGTCTGATTTTCTGATCTAATTAGTTGATTGAAAAAAAAAAACAAAACATAGGGGTATAGCTTTAGCAGACTTAGATATTGTCACAAAAAACCTTCCTCTAAAAGCATTATCCATGGAGAAAATAGGAGAATACATTTGTGGGAATACGGCGTTTCCTTTTAATGGGTCCATGTAGGATAAAAAATAGCTTTTGTGCTATTCCAGGCTTCATTGCTATATTACAATCATAGGCGTTTAGCCAGTTGCTTCAACCACGTTGACCCTATTACCTATTTTCACGTAGGAATGAAGCATTTTCCCGTGGTAAAAAGTAGCATATGTTACTCAGGGTGAATGTAGTTTTGTAATGGTGAAAGTATTTTTGAAATCGGAAAAGTAGTTTTTGAGTTTATTCATTACAAACATACAAAAATACAAATGTTCCCTTTTATAATATTAGTATTGATATAGATTTCTCTCTTTTAACAGTTAATTCTTTAAAATATACATATCTTAACTTACTCGTATAATCATTTTAACTAAAAGCACGTCATCCTTATGTCATCATTTATTAATAAAACGAAAACTATTTATGCACCAATTTTGATGAAACTTACACTGTACCAAAATTCAACCACTAGTTTTAGAGAAATTCTCTAAGAATTCTTGAAAGTAGGTAGGTATATCATTATATTATATGAAAATAAAAAAAATATATTTCTACATACGTATTGAATAACTTTGTAGGTAAGTGTTGACTGTAGTCGGCCAGATTTCCACTGTAATAGTTTTTTTCTATAAGTATCTAATAATAAATACATTAACAATTCCTAACCAGGATAATTAATTAATTTAAATTAAATTAATTAATAAGAGCCCTACACCCTTCCCTGTATAGTGATTACCATCGACACACACAAAGAAAACGACAATATACCCAGACTGAAAAGTTTCCAATTTCTACATCGCTGGGAATCATCGATATAATATAAGTAGGCTGGGAATCGCACGTAAGACCCTTAAACGGGAAATCTGGCAGGATAACCATTCCGCCATAGGGGTTGTAATGAATAAATTCCATAATTTGACTGCGTGAGTTTTGTAAGAAATTATTTTTGATTGATATTTTGATATGTAAAGTATGTGCGCAAATGGCATGTACGTTGCTATGAGAATTAAAAACATGTCAAATCAAAATCAAATCAAAAATATTTATTTCATATTAGGAATACAAAATATTCCCTTAATGAATGTAATTTTTTCCCGGTCATCGCCTTTAGGTGCCCGTTTGGGCTAGATGTTGAGCTGAAAGAAAAAAGGCGGCGGAAAAAACTCTCAGCAGCACTCTTTTTTTTGAGATAATTGAGATAACAGTATGGCTATGGGTCCATAATGGGCACATGTGACAGCTGATCGTATGAGACATTATAAACCCACTTCCAGCTGCTCACAGATGCGAGTGATTACTAAAACTATGTATTACTTTTAATTTAGAAATAGCTTTGTGTGGGCGAGATTCATTCCCACGCTCCTTTATCATTAAGATAGTCCTTAGTGTTATAGTAAGCCTTGCGGCAGAGGACTTGTTTGACTGTCTTCTTAAAAGGTTTTAAAGGCAGGGATTTAATCTTTATTGGGATTTCATTATGTATCCTTATGGACATTGCAATAAAAGAAGAGTTTTTTATGGAGCCGGCATTTCGGAAATGCCAGTATATGTATAAAACAAAAGACGAAAATTCGAGAAAAGTCAAAGTGCCCCCATTTTTAAGTCTTTTACCGCACATGCTCAATCTCAATTTTAACTTCAGGGCTATTGTGCCCTTTTATCGTTTTTTGGAATTACGCAGAGAAATTTTGAGAGATGAAGATGAGTGGGGAAAGTGGTACATGACCGCTGAAGCTATAAGTAAGAGGCGGTTGTGACGGCGCGTTCAAAGCTTCTCTGTCGTCCGTGGTGGTGGTGTCAGTGCATGATATTTATGACAGTGTGTGCGTAGGAAAATCTCTATCACAGAACTCGGAGTATTGTTGATGTAAGTGAAAGTTTTTTAGTACTTAACTGTTAAGAGCAAGTCATGTTGATTATAGATTAGACAGATCGTTACGGTGGAATTTTATGGATATGTATGTACATAATTATGTTAAATGACAATAATAATTGAAGTTAATTAAATGTTTTTGGAACAGTATTATTATGGTATTAAGTTTGGTAAATTTAAATAAAACGTTAAGAAATACTTTAAAAAACTAATTAGTTAAGTACTACTTATTGGCCTTTCCAATAATGGGGAGAACCCGTGCCCAGCAGTAGGACGCAAAAAGGGTTGCAGCCAAATAGTTAAGTACATGATAAAATATCATATCTGCCAATGCAATGCTTACAATTTTATTTACAAGTCTTACTGAATGAAGATCTTTGTGATAAGAGAAATCACTTATTCAGGTACTGTTTTCAACAAATTCCTGTTTAAAATGTCAAGTCCATGAAAGGTCAGGTTCAATTTTGTGATGATTGATCGAAGCTTTCGTTAATTCAAGAGACTTCAATAAATTTTTGACGACATGTGTGGCGCAATGGTTACTATGCCGAAATGTCAATCAAAGGGCTCGATTCCCGGCAAAGCAGAAATTTGAATGACAAGTTTAAATTTCTGTTCTCGGGCTGGGTGTTTGTGTTTCTGTCTTTATGTATGTCTATGAAGCGCGCATGGCCCGGCGGTTAGCGTAGAACGCAAACGATCTATGCAACTAAGCCAAACGGGCGCGGTCGTGTGTGAGATGGGTGACCGCTAGTGGCAAAAAAATTCATGCGCGTTTCCGTGCTTCGGAGGGCACGATAAGCCGTCGGTGACGGTTGTTGTCGATAGATAACAGTCGTTAAACCTTGTCGGAGGCTTTATAGGCGGTTTGAAAACATCCGGCAGCGGGTTGGCCACTAACCCGCATCTCCACCAACCCGCATTGGAGCAGAGTGGTGGAGTAAGCTCCAGGCCTCCCCAATAATGGGGAGAGACCCGTGCCCAGCAGTGGGACGCAAAAAGGATTGCAGCCAGCCATGATACCAACCACACAGGGTACCTACCCTACTGTGGGGCTATGAGTGTGAATCGTTATTATATACGTTTAGGTATTAAAATTTGCAAAATTTATTAAACATAATGTTAAACAAAATCATGTTTAGCGTGGTTTAAGTTGGAATCATTTTCCATCGTGCATCCTGCCGTGAAAAGATCCATTATATTAAAGTAATTAACATATTGTGTCTATTGCATCATAAAAATAATTATCATCACAAATAATTATGACTTAACATGCAGGACAGGTCATTACTCTGTTTATCTAAAAAGATTTAATGAAAAATAAAATGAAACAACGATAATTAATTATAAGTCAAAACAATACCCAACTTAATAGAATAAAAATAATAGTTTGTTAGTATCAGATACGTATAAAAGCTAATGGTACAAATATCAAGAAATGTATTTTTGACAGGAAAAGAAAGAAAAGAAAAGAAAGATTCATTCATGTTCATGAGTCATTACGGTTGTACTTTCTTTTTTATAGTTTAATAATAATAATTCTTCACCCACATAGCCCCACAGTAGGATTTATATACCCTGTGTCGGTGTCGCCGTGAATCGAACCTGGGACCCGTCGCCGTCGATTGGCAGTCTGGCATGGTAACCATTGCGCCACGCGGGTCGTCCACGACAGTCAAAAACCTTTCAACAAACCTTTCAACTTTTTATTTACAATATTAATTGTTTACCCTAACGAAATACTTGGTGGAAACCTATGAGTTTTCTTCATTCTCTTAAATACCAGCAATCGTTTAGTAATTTTTATAATTATTATTATCCTCAAAAGAATTAGGAACAGTACTAAGAGCGTCTGTTAAATAATTGCACGCAACAGCAGGATTACAAGGCCGCCTGTAATGTATTTCATTTAGTTTCCGGTTCACTACTGCAACAGTCTTCAGAACACACGTAGCGCAAAACATGTGTATAATAATATATCACAATAAGTGAAATTTAGTTTCTCAATAAAAATGTGTGAATCGGACGCCTCTACCGAACAAACAATAATACTGTAAATCTAATTTGTCCGATTAGCTCTGTTTACGAAAATGGTAAAGACTTCGTATAAGTGCAATAGTGATGTGTCAAGATTAGGCTTATTTTTTTCGTTTCTTTACTATTGAGTACGGTAGTATTAGAAAATTTGTGATATAGTTCATGAGAACATCGTCGCAACACCATAGTCTCAGTGGAGCAAAGCAGGTGAGTGACGAAGGTCGGACGACTATCAATGGATCTGACCACAGAAATGAGAATCGCTTTTAGTGCACGAAACGTTGGTACACTACGACAAACACTCCTTGAGCTTCGCTGTGCAAATAGTAATCTCTGAGTAGTATACGTGTGGAGAGATAAGTCACTTTCCAACGTTCCATGTACTCAGTCATAATAATATGTACTGTGTTTCATTTGTTGCTGTTCGGTCATTTTACATTTAGTTAAAAGAGTTGTAGTATCATTTTATTTTCATTTTCTTTGCTATTTGAGTTATGGTAGATAAATTTAATTATTAGCAAATAGTATATATTATAACAAATATATATAACATTTTGCGGCATAAAGTAACAGTGCAAAAATATGTGTTTTTGGGTTGCCTCCAAAAATCCATAAAAGTTCTAGTAAAGTAATCAATGCTTTACTCGGATTACTGACGTATCATAATTGGTCATGTTCCATTTGCTATCGTGAAATGGAGTGGAAGCAAAAAAAAGACAAGAGTCGATGTTATTGCGTTGCATCGCTGCGGTTACGCACCTACTAAGATTTTAAAAGTGTTGAAAATTTTTAAAATAACTCTGAGGTTTGTTTATCGTACTATCAAATGATTTACTGAAGTTTCGAGCTGCGGAGACTGTAAAAGGAGCAGCCGACCTCGTACGGTTAGGACACCAGCGGTTGTAAAAGCAGAACGGGCGCGAATTCAAAGAAATCCTGTTCGCAAGCAAAAGATGTTAGCTTTTCAGTTAGGGATAAGCAAAGGAGTGTAAAAATAGTGCTTAATGAAGACCTTGGTCTGCGAGCTTATTAACGAAATACTCGGCATTTTCTTAATGTGGCCTAAAAAAATTAAGAATCGATAGATCACGCGCGTTGTTAAGGCGGTACGCGGGAAAAAAGTACCGCAAAATCCTTTTTTCGGACGATTTTTTTAAATGATAGTTATAACAAACAAAACTATAAAATGTTTGCCCATAACAGTGAAGAAGCAAGTAGGCGTATGCCAGATCCAGCGTGGTCATTATCCTTCACGAATGATGGTTTGGCTTGGAATCTCATATTCAGTCATAACTAAGGTGTTTTTCTGTGAAAAAGGTGTGCAAACTAGTGCTACAGTGTATCAAAATACTATTATGACAAACGTTGTACAACCTCTTTCCCAAAAAATGTTTGCAAATTAACAATGGCTATTCCAAAAAGACTCAGCGCCAGTTCATTGGGCAGCAAACACACAAAACTGGCTGACTGAGCGCTCATGGAGTTGACTTCATCAAGAACAACGACTGGCCGTCTTCCAGGCCAGACTAAAATCTATTGGATTACAAAATATGGTAACATTTGGAAGAGAAAGCTTGCGCTAAACTTCACCATAATTTGAAGTCTCTCAAAGCATCTTTTGTTAAAACGGTGGCTAATATAGACTTGAACAATGTGCGTGCTGCGATCGATGATTGGCCTCGAAGGTTGAAGGCCTGTATTCAAAATCCGAGAGGCTATTTCGAATTACCTTAGTAAAAATTAAAATCTACATTTGACTACATTTGATCCTATATAATTAATTTGAGGAAATAAAAAAGTTACAAATTTTATTTAGTACTTTTTGTGTCAGAACTTATAAACCGACTTTATCTACTAAACTATAAAATTTTCGTGTCACAGTGTTAGTTGTCATACAGGTATGGCACGAAAAGGTTGACCGATTTTTATGAAATTTTATATGTCTGTGCGGTTTGAGAATCTATTTTCAAACCCCTAAGTCATAAGGGTGGTACGTACCCTGAATATTTAATTCCGGTACGGAGTAC